>JALJCO010011906.1:2992500-3592500 GCA_023101725.1 Atherinomorus stipes
CACTCCTTTTCGACGGCACCCTTGTTCACTTTGTCCCTACTTTTAAATGTCTTGGTTCAACAGTGTCCAACACCGGCAACTTCAAGATAGAGATTGGCCACCGCTGTGCCCTAGCAGCTTGTGCCATGCAGTCCTTATGAAGACTGTTGTGGCAACACCGGCACATATCCTGGGAGACAAAACTCTGGGTCTATAATGCCTCGATCATCTCTGTCCTGTCCTGTCCTGTACGGCTCCAAAATATGACTGCTGAATAACACTCTGGCGGATAGGCTTGATGGTTTTGACACCAGGACCCTCAGGAGGATTGAAAACATCAGCTGGAGCCACCACGTCACAAACGAGACCTTAGAGACCAAACTCAACAGCCCCCAGCATCTCGTCTCGCAGCAATGCGGTGAGTGCACTGGTATGGCCACATCACCCGCTTGCCCGTGGAACATCCATCAAGCACCATCCTGGCCTGTAATCCCCAGCTAGCCAGATGGAGGAGATCCAGAGGTGCCCCCGCACCCGCTGGCTGGATGTTGTGGCCCAGGACCTTAGGGTCTGCAATATGACCCTGGCACAAGCCCAACACCTTGCCCATGACAGACCCAAATGGAGAGACCTGGTTACCTTGGTTGGCTCTATAGATGGGTTTCCGAGCAACATCACAGATGGGATGCACGTGGAACCAGGGGGCAAGGAAACACAGCAAAAGCATTATTGTAGCATTATTGTAAAGTTCTTATTTTTTGTTTTATTATTTTTATTTGTTTTCTACAAAACCTGTGCATATGTGATGTAACTTTAAAGGAGTGATGAAATAGAGATAAAAACTAGTTTATGTTGTTGGATTATTTTATATGAAAATACCCAAAAGAAAAAAAGCATTTTTTAAGGGGGTAATTTTTAAAACAAACCATCTCCTCAAAATAAAAGGGGGGGAGATGAGGGTTCTAGAGGACGATTTCATTATTGTCTCCTTACTTTTAGATATTAT
The DNA here is from genome assembly GCA_023101725.1 of Atherinomorus stipes. Taxonomy (NCBI): domain Eukaryota; kingdom Metazoa; phylum Chordata; class Actinopteri; order Atheriniformes; family Atherinidae; genus Atherinomorus; species Atherinomorus stipes. Next base: position 2,993,486 of record JALJCO010011906.1, read on the forward strand.
AATAAAAGGCGAAGAATAAGAAAAGCTAAAAACAACAAGACAGGAGAATATAAAAAAGAAAGAAAAAAATAAATAAACAACAAAAAAGGTCCCCTCCCTAGGCAGAAGTTTTCTTATAAATTTAAAAACACAAAAACTCCCAAAAAAAAAAGAAGGGGGGGGAGGGGGGGGGGGGGGAGGGGGAGAGAGAGGGGGGGGGGTTGTATGGGAAAAAAGAAGAAAAAAGAAATCGTCAAAAAAAAAGAAGAAAAAAACAAGAGATAAAAATCTCTCAGCCTCAAAGCATCACACAAAAACCACCAACCCCCCACATTTAAGGTTTTGTAAAAAAATCTCGGAGACATGACACGCTGCTGACTGCAGAGTTATAATTCCATATGGAGGAGAGCGAAAATTATGTCTTTTAACAGCCTCCAGTCAATTTTAAAGTCACATCCTCTGCCTTTATGGTTGTCCTCCCCTCTCTTGCTTTTCACTTTTACTGCTGGAGCTGCTTCCTACACAACAGTGCAGTCACTTCACTGGTTGGGAGTTCACCACAGTAGCATATTTAGACAGCTGTAAGCCCGAAAGCTCTTGGGAAAACAGGGTAGAGGGTTTTTCATGTGGGAGGAGGATGAAATGGGGGTGAGGTGATCTACTGCCGCTCTTTTCCTGTGCGGTTACTCTTCAGTCATGCTTCCAAATGTTTCCTCTCCCTCCCCATCACCTGGACAAGCTTTGACTCGACACCAGCCTTACAGGAGGACTCGTGAGGTTTCTTTTCATAAGCATGTGCTTGGTGATTTTGCTGTGTAAACTGTGAAAGAGAAACTCAATGTTGCTTCCTCGGAACATGGCCCAAGGTGTGAGTTTGCAATATAAACTGGATAGTCACAAAGTGTGTGTAAGAGAAGGATGTATTACTTAAAATGAGCACAGTGCAGCTTTACCATGCACACAGTCTTTCATACATACTGTACAGTATACAAGAGTTTCTCATGTGCTTGTCTTTGCTTTTTTACTTGACAATGTATTACCCAAAATAGAGAAGTATAAACTGCAAAGCTTTGCAATTGCGCAAACCTATTATTGCACAGATCACATCATAAATAATTTGACATTTCGCCCATGCAGTCATTGCCCTCAGTCAAGTTTTTCATCTACTCTGTATGACCACGTGGGTTTATTGCATTTACAATTTGTGTTGGGGTTGTCCCTTAATTTTTGAGGTATGGGCATCTGCTCTAATTTCGAATTTCAATTTTGATGTTTCATACCCTGTCTGAATTAAAATATGACAGTTTAAATGCTTTACAGTGCAGGCTGTTCAGGCTGATCCATCACACTGTTAGAAGTACTTTGCCTTGTGATCCAGGAGAGAGCGCACTAGTCTTAGCTTGACCTGATGCATGCCACGGTAACCTTTCCAAAGTTGCTGTGTTATGCTTGCTACATTCCTTTGAAAATGAAGGGAATTAGCAAGCCAAGCTGTCTTAACAGGAAACTTCCTACACAAAATGATCTGAAAAACAGATTTTACATTGTAAATGGTATGTTACAAAGACAAGTCTGTCTTTGTACAGTTGTTTCTATGACAGTAAATCTGCAGACTCACTCTGTCACTCAAGTAAGGCAGCAAAGGTGCCAAATATAGTACCTTATTGGCCCTGAGAAAGGTCCTTAACCCCCACCAACTCTCCAGGCGCTGTAATTGGCAGGTCACTGCTGTCTGTTTAATCTAGAGATGGGTTTAAGCAGAGCCGAATTGCCCGATCAGGATTAATGAAACCTTATCTTTGGAAAAAGTGACAACTCCAATTTTGATTTTTCTTTTCAAACAAGGAGTATATTTCTTAAATTTCTGCTTTAACTGAACTTCCTTAAAGTTGTACTTCCGTGGTCATTTCATTAATTTTCTGTGTTTCCATTTTGTGCTTCTGCTCGTTTCTGTTTAAAAACCTTCTGTTGCTTAGTTCAGTGTTTTGTATACTAGAAGAGAGGCTTGTGGTCCAACGTCAGGCTTTTCAGGGTCCTTCTCATGAATTTCCGTCTGTTGGCTGGCTCCCGTCAGTGTATGAAGGAAGCTCCGCCCTCCGCTCTTATTTCGCTACAGACAGGAAATAGAGCCGACAAACAAGTTTGTTCCGCCATGCTAACAAACAGTTAGCTAATTAGCTTTGCAACTCCGAAGTTACATTCGTGCCGTCTTTACTTCTAGTGTGTAGTGGAGGGTTACCTGCCTTCCAATGGACAGATAGAAACCCCACGTGGGATACGCTATTTGCAATGTTACGTAGAAGTGCAAGGCTGTTCCCGATTCGCTCTTTTCTTCGTATTGTTTCTGTGATGAGGAAGCACAGCCGACTGGGGGAACGCAACGCTAGCAAGTCAGCATGTGTAAGTAAACAAGGGGAAACCCTCCGTATTTCAGAAGGAGCAAGTTAAATGGGTTTTCAGTGGAAGGAGGCCTTTAAGAGTAGCTACATCGACAAAGTATGTTCTGAACAATGAGAGTGATATTTTGGACTTGGAATTTCTTGTTAAAGGTAGGGTGAATTATGATTTCCAGGAGCATTTTTTACTATATTGCTTAAAATCTCCTTCATACCCCGATTACAGCCAATTGATTAAATGCTCTGACACAAAAATAAAAAAAATTGTCACCTGTGAAATGGATAGGACTGACAAAACTCATCCAATCGTCTTGAATGGCCCATTCTTAATAATTGAATGATGATAAGTCCATCAAACTCAACTGCCGTTTGTCTCCCCCTCTCCCCACCTCCCCCACACTCACACCATCCGTGAACGTCTCACAGTGTACACAAACATGGCTGCTTGCTGCTGTTATCTGTGCAGCTGTTTGCTCTTAAAATCAGTCATTTTCTGTACCGCTTATCCAGTTCAGGGTTGCGGGCGTTGCTGGAGCCTATCCCAGCTATTATCAGGCGAAAGTCGGGTACACCCTGGACAGGTCGCCAGTCTGTTGCAGGGCCAACACAGAGAGACAGACAAACCAGTCACGCTTACATTCATACCTACGGGGCAAATTAGAGTGACCATTTAACCTAACACACGTGTCTTTGGATGGTGGGAGGAGGCTGGAGTACCCGGAGAGAACCACGCATACACGGGGAGAACATGCAAACTCCACACAGGAAGGCCACTGTTGAAATTATTTGAAACCCCCTTCCCAACTGGGAATCGAACTAGTGACCTTCTTACTGTGAGGCTTTGGTGCTAACCACCACGCCACTGTGCAGAAATGGATGTGGATCAGGTGTTGATGTTTGCAGTGAGGATGTTTTACAAGTTGGAGCTTCCTCAGCTATTCACTAGCAAGCTAACAAGCTATCTACTCGGGTGTTATTGGTTATTTTCGCCTATCTGCTTGTAAACCATCTGCACACACGATCCTGTGCTATGGAGATGTGGTTTTGGGCAGCCGTATTTTTTAAAATGTGGCTTGCTCAAACCGTTCTCCCAGGATCCCCCTACTCTGCCTTTAAGAGGTTTTTGATTTTATATGAAGTTCTAAAAAAATAGATAAATAAAAATTTCTAACTCCGTGTCAGTGACTTGGTTTTGGTCAATACTCAACCATTAATGACTTGGATCAATTTCAGGGACAAGAATCTTGATCAGGACATCCCTACATTATATCTCAAAATGATCTGAGAGTTGTGTCCTTTTCCCTCTTATGGTGGATTACACCACTTAGCTCCAGCATTCAGCTGGAACTGCCGGTCCTACATTTCAGCAACACCTCTTTTATTTCACCTCTGGCTGATTCTAGTCAACGATTTCAACCATTTTCTCATGCATTTACATTGTCAACATATAACCTCATTTATTTATCTATTGGCCCCATCTTAAAAACAGAGCATTAGTACTCTTCTTCACTGTTGGAGAAGAGTCTGAATGGAAATTTGGAAGCAATCAAATCTTTTAAAAGCTGAGGTTCCCCAATTGGAGGACTTTGAGAACAGGTGGTGCCAAACTGTGCCAAAATGACCTTTCTGAAGACCTTACCTGACCTAAAGGAGACAGATTTTTTTAGGCAAACCTGTCACTTTTTTTCATTTGTGCTATGTGCAGTCCTCATTTATTCTTCATCACTAACACATACTGTATATTAGTGTTAACATATCTTAAAAAATCTCACTATTGTCCCTATTACAATGATAAAAATGTTCAAACCAACCCTCTGGTCCTATACTAATCCCATTTAGGAACTCTCCATTTAATTCACCTCTAGTTAGACGAGAGAGTCCACTTCTGTAACCACAAGGCTACCCCCCTCGCCCCCCAATTTTATTACAAGAACATAATTATACAAAAGCAGAGGCCTAAAACTATGTTTGAATCATTGTTAAATCATGTTTATCTTGACTCTTTCAGTATAAAGATATAGCATCTTGTGGACCATTATGCCCTTTTTGACTGACTCCTGAGTTTCTGTGTTTGACACGTCAATGGGTTTGGCAAAAATGGCAGGATGACAGGAGTGTGGGGGAGCATTTACCACATAGAACTGTGAACAGGGTTGAGACAGTGGAAATGGGACCCTGTGAATTTCATACAGGAGCAATGGAAAGAAAAAAAGTCAATAGTGACGGCTTGAGACTGAGAGGCTTAAAGAGAAAAACTGTGCATGAAATTGAAGTGTGTGTGTATATATATATATATATATATATATATATATATATTGTGTGTGTGTGTATATGTGTGTGTGTGTGCGTGTGTCAGTTGAGTCACTACATGTCTTTTTCCAGTCGTTCTCAAAGCTTTTCTCTGTGTCTATGTGCTTCTCATTCTCATGCTTGTATTTTCACATTACTGTGTCACAGAGTGCTAAAGTTGGCTTAATTAAATGGGAATCAGCCTGAGTCAGACTCAACAAACTACTGCATTGTGAATGAATGGCACCATCTTTTCTGGGCAGTTTTTGCAGTACAGTTGTATCCTTAATGCAGTAGCTGATTACAAAAGCATATGGGCGAAGAATGCTTGATTATAGAGCTGAGCTGTGGCAGGCTGACTGACAGTTTCCTCTCTTTGGATGTGAGTCCTGCAGGACAAAGCCCAATTGGTGGTGCTGAAGTGTGACTACTTGAAAGTGCTGTCAGCTCTCCTGGCACTGTGGCAAGCTGTCAACAGAGAGCTATATGATGAAAGGGTGTTTTTCTTAAGGACTATTTGTACCCCAAAATAGGGGGGGGGGGGGGGGGGTTTGCATGTGAAATTATGTTTGATAGTCATTTTTATTATTTCACTGTCAGAAATACTTGATGACAAATAACTTTTTTTTCCCCTGTTCAAAGAAGATTTATAGTTTCAGTGTTGCAGCTGTTTGTGCCTGCAAAGTCACTTGAAAAATCATAATATGGACATGGGTTCTTCGGAAAAAGTAAGGCTGGTAGAAGCCGTAACTTCTATTGGGAATTTTGCAATATTTTCCACCTGTTACTGGAATTGTCTTGTTGGATATTTTTCTTTCAAGCAGTTATTTTTGTTTCAAACTGGTTCAGTTTCTCACTTGATTGGTTTGCCACAGAAGTGTACTGTATGATGTCCTATTGAGAAGTCCACCTCAGATTCAACCTCTGAAACACACAGGTGCACATTATCTTTGAGTTATAGGATATGATGCAGAGTTCAACATTAGTTCAGTGACCACAAGGTGTTTAGTCCTCAAGGAAGTGAAACATCAACCCCAAAACTATATCATCATTTACAGTTCTCATAAAAGCTGTCCTCGTTTTACAGTAAATGTGTACTCTTGATAAAGCCATACAACTCTATCCTCGTCTGTTCAGAACCAAAAGTGATTGGCATTGCCACTATATTTACTTGCAAACTGTATGTTTTCTTTATTCAGGGTTTCTGCAGGTATCAGCAGATCTCATTTAAAGATCTCCTTCCACTGAAAACCAGTTTAACTTAATCCTTTTGAAATACAGAGGGTCACCCCTAGTTACATACACATGCTGCTCTTGCAAGTGGTGCGTCACCTCCACTGGCTGTGTTTCCTATTCAGAGAAACGATACAGAGAAAGGAGCGAATCAAGAAAATTCTTTCGCTTCCACGTCACATCGAAAAGGGCGTCACCCACGTGGGTTTATACCCACCCATGGGAAGGCAGGTAACCCTCCCCTTTGCGCTAGAAGTGAAGACAGCGCGACTGTAGCTGCGGAGAGAAGCTAAGTTAGCTAGCTGTTTACTAGCATGGCGGATCAAACTCGTTTGTGTGCTCGGTTACACACACTCAGCGGGGGGAGGAGGTTACGTGTTACATTCATGGGAGGGAGCCAATCAGAGACGCCTCATTATTCGTATCACAGATATTCATGAGAAGGACCACAAGCCACTCTTCTAGCCTACAGATACAGCTGGAAACAAAGCAACCAGAAGGTTTTTTTGAACAGAAACGATGCATAATGCATTCAATAATAATCGTGAACACAGCAATATTAATGAAATGACAATGGAAGTAAATCTTTAATGCTTTTTTCATGCCACTTTAAACAAATTTCATGCCCATGTCCAGCTGCAGATACTTTCACACACTTGTATGACTGCAGTGTTGCACAGTATTACTGGTAAACACTTAACCCTCCTATCGTCCTCAAATTTAACAACAAATTTGGTCCTTGGGGTCAATTTGACCCCAGGGATATTTACCTCCAGAAAATTATTTACAGAATATTGTTCACCAAGTTTTTGTGACAGGTACTTTATTTAATTGTTAAATACATAAATAACCCCTTGAAAATCAGTGAATTGACCGGTCCTCTAGCGCAACCATCAGGCCAAACCTTTTAATTAGAATTAATTTATCTTGAATTTTTCATACAAATTTTCTCAAATTTACTCTTCCACATTAATGACCAAAAGTCATACACACGCTTGCCCTCTAAATTTGTCATCCCAAGCACAATATTTTTGATAGATAGCGTTACAAAGAGCTCGAATGATGACTTGATGTCATCAACATGGCTTACTGCATGTCTGGTGGCAGTAGGGGATCCATCAAGTCTGCCTTTGGGCAAAATTTGGTTCAGTTCATTTTTGGGTTGGGGGATCCATTTGATTGAATTGGGTATATTAGAGCAGGGAAGCATTGAAAACTTGCAGGACTGCAGCCCCTGAGAACCAGTGTTCCCCATCAACGATGTAGATGCTTTGTTTTAAACTTTTATGTTTTTAAATGTGTGGTAATGTGTGGATGTTTCTATGTTTTCATGTTGTTTAAAATGTGCTGATCTCATGTTTGTTTGTGTGTAAACGAGTTGTGAAGCAAAGACCTAAATGCAGACTTGCAGGTGGAGGCAGGAGGAGAAGGAAGCAAATAAAGATATATTTACTTTCAGAGACGAACACAAAACAAAAGAACAAAAAAGAAGAGGAAGCAAGTAAAAAAGCAGCTGCTGTTCTAGGTTGCCCAGAAATCACACTGAATTGAATTGTGAGAGGCAGGAAACATGGCAAGGAGGTCGGCTACAGACATAAACGAACAATGAGGGCCATGCAAAGAACAAAGGGAACTAAGGAGCCTTTATACTGACAGTGGTTACATGCACAGTTGAATGTAACTATATTTATGACCATTTAAAGAGGAAAGAAGTAAACCAAACTCACTTTATTTACAAGACTGAGTCCTATTCTTGTTAGTTATTATAAAGCAAATGTGAAAAATGCAAGCATATAGAAGAAAAAGTTTTAAGTTTTTATCGCAAGAGCGCCACCATCTTGCAGTACTCTAGCTGTGATGTCACCGGGTTGGTCAGTGCTGCAGCCCTGAATGCAAGTCCTCTAGTCCACACCACAGTGAGAAAGACAGGCATGAATGATGGAGACTGATGTGCCAAAGGAGAAGAGATGACAAAAGGGGAACCACTACTGTATTCCTCCTGAGTCTAAAAACAAGTTTTCCACAGTGTAGGCGGAAAACAGAACTCTTCCTCTTCACAAGCTTCCACTGAAACAGAAAACTGTACTGCTGCGCCGGTTGGCGGCACTGAAGAGGAAACCTCCTGATTCTAGATCATGTAGTGAGTATTTTCTAGAGGAAATTAGGAAAATTCCTATATTTTTATCTTATTGTTGATTATATTTTATTATATGCACCGTGGGTTTGAGAGAACTGTAATTTCATCTGTGTTGTATGGCTAACACGTGGCACATTTGACAATAAAGTTGACTTTGACCTTGACTTTGACTTTGAAAATCATCAGAAGACTTGGAGTCTGGTAAGCTAGAGGTACGCAGACTGAAGTCTGAAGCCGCTCTGAGTGTTTTCTAATTATACCACCTGTAACCTGAGCGGCCAGTGGGCCTGCAGCATCAGTCCATACGAACATCGATACTAGCTCTTACTTTTACTTTTTTACATTACTTTTTGAGGCCTCTTATTAAATACACTTCTAACTCATAAATACCCTCCCCACAGCCAATGGCGCCCCCAAGGGGTAACCAGGGCCCCCTGAACAAAAAGCTGGCCACCCCAGCAAAAATGATATTTTTTTCATTGATATCAACTATTAACACGGCACAGCATGCTTTGCTTTTATTTGAATGTCAAAATCTTTGTAAGCTAATAAAAATAAAATAAATAGAAAACTAGACCCACCATTTTTTGCCATTGAACTTTTGCCGTAGTCTCCCACAGGTCTGTCACGCCTAATTAACTCGGCCTTTCTTATGCAAATCATCCAGGAAGGTGCCACCCAGAACTGCCCCAATGTCTGCTCTAATGTCCCTTTCACATTAGCACCTCCTAGTCCGGCCCTCATTTGGCCGACACCATCCCCATTTACTTTGTTCATATTGCAATTGGGGCACTTGAGGCCGTCTTCAGCTATAGTTTTCAGCATGGGTGAGGTTGTCATGGTGAAGTTTTGTGAAGTCATTTGTTTGCGACATACACACACTGAACAACAATGGAGGAAGTTGAGCTTGTGATTTACCTGCTGTTCATTTCATCAACTCCGTTGACCACGGTGTCGTGGGCGCGCAGCTGATAGACGTGTGGAGATCGCCCCCAATAACTACAGCGAGCCAAATCTGAACTCACAGGACAATAGTACTTGTTCATTCATTCATGCTACTTCAAGTTTTGGTGAAATTAAGGAGTTTTGCTTCAGATAAGGCCTTATAAAGAGACCCATTCATTCTGCCCCCTTCATGTCCATTATATGGATATACATGGAAATAAGACCAATATAAATACAGTAGCATACAAAGGAGTCAGAGTGATGCAGAAATGTTACTGGTGAGTAAATGCACATATAAATTCCTAAGGTCCAGGTTGAAAGAAACAAAAGTTGTCCTTTAATAACCCTTGGCCACCCTGTGGGCCACTCCTAAAATAGACAAATCTCTGCAGGTGCTCCTGCCCACAGCCTGATGATGAAGAACACCTCTGCCGCCGGGCTGCTCTAAAATTACCGTCAAAAAGAGTGTTTCTTACCGGGACAATTCTCATCATATCCCTGTCTCACTATAGAATTTATTTTATTTAACATTAGATTATTGGCAATTACTGACATTAGCTTTACTAACAGCTAGCCTACCTACTGTTTACCGGATGCTCTAGTGTCTCTGCTCGGACATCCTTCAGTGACAGCATGCCCCCCTGGTACAGTAATCCAGATGTGCAAACATTTATTATGCACGATTCACGTTCCATGACATGGTCCATGTCGACCTCCTGATAGCAGGAGTATCGTGAGCATCGCTGAACAGCAGCCACACCTACAGGTGATGCCAACCCGCTCTGCCCCAAGACCAGCCCGCTCTGCTTCCTCTTCACATCACACGGTGTATGGCAGGGGTCGGCAACTAAGTTTGGCCCGGGGCCAAAATTTTTACAGACCAACTGAAGGCGGGCCAAGGTTACCAAGCAAAAATTTTTTTCTCATCTCTAGATTTATTTTTTTTTAGCTTAGGCTACTTGTATGATGCTTTTGCAAAAACATAATTTAGTGAGCTAGTTTAGAAACCTATTGCAGTGGGACACAGAGAGCTATAGTTTTTTTTTTTCTTTTTTTAACTCTTTTTCTAACATAAGCCATTTCTGCTTTAAGGCAGATGGTCTGAAGCCAAGCAGATGTGCTTTATTTGATCATATTTTGCCAGTTCAGGACTTAAATGTTCTGAAATCTGTGTGAAATTGTTTTGTGGTTGCAGATATATTAGCAGATATTAGTTGCAACATTAACTAAATAAGTTCATCTCGAAAAAGGGGAAATGTGCTGGAAAACCTGTAATGTTATTTGTAGATGTATCCAAACACACAAGTTTATTCTTATTCATATATATTTAACATTCTGTTGGATCTAATGTGCTTTATTGTGGCTTACAGCAGGTAGAGGAGAAACTGTTGGGATTAACCTTTTCTGGCTGCATTTATAAAGCGGAGGTTGCTGTGAACTAAACACCACACACAGCAGCGTTCAGTAACAACAAACCAGTTTTTTTCTGTTTGGTCTTTTTGATCCAAAAGCAATAATTCTGTGTATTTAGTGACTGCGCTGCTTCACATCGTTTAAAACTCTGACTGATCATCCGTTGAACGTCTCTGCTCCCACCTCTAAACGAGGTGAAGCAGGTGCGGGACTCTGCAGCAACTAGGAGCTGTGTGTGTTTCGGGGTGAAGCTTAAGCAAAACATTCAGTGAAAGAGTTTCCTCTTACTTCTAACTTTCTCTGCTCCCGACATCTCTACCCTGCTGTCCCTCCTCCCCTCCCCTCCCCCCTCCCTGCTCCCCTCTGACTCGCCCTGCGTGTCTCCAACCTTAGGGACAGCGCTGTTAAAATCCCCACGTCTGCGCAAACATAGAAACCTTTTTCTTTCTCTCTTACTTGTCCTGTCCAGCATCATAGCAGCAGAATGATAGACTGACTGCTTTGTTGTGATGAACGGAAGAGTCAACTTTTTAAGAAACCCACGATAATCTGGCGGGCCAGATATTTTTGCCAGCGGGCCGCCAGTTGCCAACCACTGGTATATGGGCTGGAAAGCATCAGCAACAGGATCTGGATGCTTAACTGGCCCCTCAGCTTCACCTTCTATTGTATTCACATTCTAAAATGTGTTACAGCTTGTTAGTTACTGTACAGTGTAGTGTAGCTAGTAATGCCTGTTGATTCAATGCACAGCCACAGCACCAATCAACCTTGTGACATCACAGCTTAGAGTACTGTGGCGCCCTTGCCATTAAAACATGAAACGGCACTACATTTCTCTTTTATATCCTTATATTTTTCACGTTGTTATATAATTATTGATAAGACTAAGACTCAGTCTTGTAAGTAAGTTAGTTTGGTTGACTGTTTAATTTCCTCTTTGAAGATGAAGATACCGGTAGTTGTGTAAATGTTGCCAAATTCAGAGAGATATTAGAATTAAGTTATATTCACATATACTTTTGTTTTTCCTCTTTTTTAAAACAAAAGTTATGAAAAAGAGGAAAGTTTTGCAGCACAGCTGCAGGGCAAATAGAGAGGTCACAGGTGTAAAGTGCAATATTGGATTTTTGGTCAATACTGATATGCCGATATTTGGCCAAAAGCCAGCATCAACATCAAAGGTGAAAATGATATACTATGTATTCCTTGTGAAAAAAGAGAAAATACTTGCGCTGCATCTGCTGCAGATTCAGTACCTGCTGAAAAAATGTTGCACAGTAGGCATGACCTTATGTTGTTCCCATGCCCACAGATTAAAAGAAGGAAAAATAAATGAAAAAACAGCATTCCACAGCCAAACAGCACCCACAATACTATAAATTGGTTAATTATATCAGTCAATATTAGACCAATATTGGGTCAGTATCGGCTAATATCAATATTACTTTTTTTTATTTGGTTTGAAGTCAGTGTCGACCAATTTTTCCATGCAGATTCTACTCTAAAGTCATATTATACTCCGTACCTTCTGTAGCACAAATGCAACGCATATGTGTTGAGAAGATCAGAGAAGATCAAGCGCTTGCTTGCTCAGAAAGTGCCTGTATTTACTGTACAACCTCAGTGTCACAGGAAGGCAGCAATAAAACGAATAAATACATTTTATAATCAGCTGGAAAGACAAATGCAGTTTTATTCTGTTTTAAACTACTTTATGTATATTTGACAAATAACAAAAGCCAAAATATTTCAGCTGGAGGTGAACTTTTATCAGGACATGAACAATTGCTTGTGAAGTGTTTAGTTCAAATCCAGTTGTATGCATATAAAAGATTTATTGAAATTCAATGTTTCACAAGGGGGAATTGAAACAACGTGCTCAAGGTTCATCTACGGTATTTCTTCTTTAATTGTTTCCATATTTGGAGGTCAGGCTCAGGTCATAGCGAGGAACTGAAGTACACACGCCCCTTTGCACTCCATATAATTGCATCATTATTTAACCAAGTGAAAAATGTCAGATTTCAGAGGACGTTCTGTGGGCTAAAGCCTACTTTGACCACCTTTTATCATATTGCTATCACTTTCTCTGATCATCTCAGAGCCAAAGACAACACACAATACAGTTCCAGCAATGAGAACCACATGTTACAGATGTGACTTAATTTTTAGGGTTAAAAACTGAAACCTTAGCTGTGTAAAACATATACAGGGGGATAAGACCCGTCTTTTGTGGCTGTAGAAAAGCTTCAGTTTGCTTCGAGTGTAAAAACTCCACATGCACACTTCATGAATAATAAGTTGCTGAGACAAACCAGCAGCCTTTTTATGTGGAGGAACTCCTCAGTGTCTGTGGTTCAGTTGTGTCTTTGCCTTAATGAAGGAGAGCCTGTTCCATGTCTGCAGTTCATAAAGAGTTTTGCAGCTCCGAGCATCGTCACTAATTAGTCTTTTCTGTCTTTTAAAAGATTTTTTATTGTTCTCCCTGACCTTGTAGGTTGTTTTTCTCAGCTGCTGGGATGTGATCCTACATGTCATATGTACAACTCTAAAATCCTGACGGAGGCTTTGCAACCAAAAAGATTGGGTTTCATAGTGTTGATTACTTCAAATGGCTGCAATAGCTTTGTCACAATAACACAAGATTTTCCCAGACGGCTTTTCCTTATGCTTTAGTAGTAGTCAAACATATCAACATTTTTTTATTGTTTGGAAAAGTATCAGTGAAAGTGCCACCAAATAAATACTTTTGTTATTTTATATTTTATATTTATTTTATTTAGACTAAAATCTTCATCCTACTCACCCTAGAGCTGTTAGAACAGCATGTATGTAACTTGAGCATAATTTATTTTGAGATGCACGAGGAAACCAAAACAAATTAGTCACACAGACAGGAAGGAATTTACAGAGAAGATGGATGACAAGGGCAGGATGCATGTGAGATGCAACCTCTGATGGACCGTGATGTCTTCTGTTTAGTTTCACAGAGAGGATATGCAATCAGTGCTGCCACACGTGTTGTTCAACCACAGAAAGAAACTAGTGCCTTCAACTTTTTTTTCCTAGACTAACTTTTATGAATATTTTCTGTGTTGCTTTAGTGTTATTTCACTTGATGATTTCACATTACAAGAGTCACCTCTTATCTAATCATGCAATGTTCCTTTTTGCCTGTGCTAAATTATGTTAATATTAAAGGGACATTGTGTAACAACTGTATATCGCAAACAGCTCGCGAGTACTTTTCATGCTGCGTTCACGTGAAGCCGTGCAGACGGACGACAACCACTGCATGTAAAGGCATAAACAAGCCTCAATGTGAAGACATGGTCTGTCAGTTACGGTGACTTCAGCCCACATCTGATATGTTGTCATGGTGATGTTGTATTGTTTTCCCTGACCCATGTTTTACCATCTTTCTCTTCTGTGATTTTTAACACACATTTTTACTCTGATGATGTCACTATTATGCGACACCATAACAAGTAAATGTCTGTAAATCACCACAAAAAACCCGCTTCGAGCTCATGGTGTGGGTGGTTTGGACTAATGCTTTGTAACCAAACATTGGTGAAATGAAGGAGTTTGTGGCAGATAATGCCTTATTTAGAGGCTGCGCGCGGTTGCTCCATTACTTCCATTATATTGGACATGCGCTGATCTCAAGTGGATCTAAATATTTCCCGAAGGAATTCAAGATACACCAAAACTGTCTGGGTGAGTAAATGAATGTATTTCATGCTAGAAAATAGGTCCACATTGAAAAGAATCGAACTTCCCTTTACATTTAAATGATTTTTATATTGTTTATTAAAGAACTGATACACACTGCACTCACCATTGAAATTGGTATGATTTCTAAGATTTTTCCAAGCTTGCCTGTGAAATATGTTAACCACATTTGCTTCTGATTGAGCTGCGGTAGATTGGCTAAGACCAGCCTATTCTGCCGTCATGGGAATTGTTCATGGTGGGAAAAAAAAAAAGAACCCAATTTCCACATTATATGGGATCCAGTGTCTTGATTACAGCCATGAATCTTCCTTTCTGTGAAGTAGTTGACAGAACCATGTCTTTGGCTGTGTTTGGATGTTTGTTATCTCAATCCTTGTCTTTATTTTGTCTCAGGTAGTACCTCTGGCAAACGTGTCTACAAGTGACATCCAACTCGAGTGTCCTCATGCTTATGCGCATGTTTGTGTTTTTGATGCTGGAGCAAATTGCTTATCCGTCTCTAGCAGCCACTTTAATTAACTCAACAGCATAGTGAGTAAACAGTTGTATGGTCCATGCCTGACAATTCAAAGTATCTCCAGACAACAGTTACATCTCCTTTTTTAGGTAAAAGTTCTGCTGTGTTACAGTAAAAAAGCCCTCTCAAACAGTTTCTCACTGCACCATGCTCCAAATATTGTTTTGGCTATTTAAATAAAGTGATGTTTGATGTATAAGACAAATTTATATCATAACAAAAATAAAAAACGGTTCTCTATAGGAACCAGTAAACCACCTACAAGACAACAGCTAAATATGTTTGTGCATATATGTACACTTTAAAACAAAATTTCAATTTTTTTTTTTTTCTCCTTTAACACAAGTTTTGATTGCTAAATTTTCAAATATTTCACTCTTATGTCAATGTAAAAATAAAATAGTGATTTGGTAGACTCGGTCAATAAATCAAGTTAGATGAAGTTTAACTGGAAAGGCTTAATGTTCTTTTCAATATTGGTTCAGATCCAGATATTAATTTCTTTCTGGACTTTGTTAGAAAACAACCTGTCCTTCAAACATGTTTCATTCTATATTTGAACTCGGTTTCTGTCTACCACAATTATGTCTACTTCAAATACACGATTAACATGTTTATAAAATTTCTTGCCAAAGAGGTGTAATAACCTGGCAATTCCCAAAAATAATGATTTGATTGCCGTCATCAATCTCGCACGGTTGTCCGCCACTTCCATGATGTTCTTTTCTTTCCTTCTTTTGCAGGAGCTTGGTAGAAGGTCTTTTGATCATTTTCCTCATAATTCTGGTTGAGTTCATGTAAACTGAAAACATGTTTGCACCATTAAAATCTTATTAATTAGTTGTCTCCTTCTGATGTCTAATGTTGTCAGGCAAATTGTCTACTTTCAACCTTTGTGTTGTCATTCAGAGCTTAAAAACTTAGTAAAAACATTAAAGTAGCAGGATGTAGGACAAGAAAAGTGCAAAATGCTGAAATACCAAAAAGCTGACAAAGACTGCAAATTCAGACCAATTTTCACCTAATAGATGTAAAGATATTCATTATATTCACTATAGAGTCATCTGGTTTGATGATTTTCAGAAAATGACAACAAATAAGAAAACACATGCAAACTTCTGTTTGTAAACTATAATTTCCAGATGATATGGCAATATGGTCTGTATTTTGAAGCACAGGGGATCAACTTGAAGCTAGCTGGTCCATAAATAATCCAGGTTATTTCGTGGCTGCCCAGATCTGGATGCAGGTCCCACGCTCCCAGTTTCCTTCTAGCCCACCTTGGCGGGCCAGTTTAACCGACTCCAGCAGCTTTACGTGGCTAATTTATGCCCATCCCCTCCTTTCATACCCTCTTTAAAACGTCACAGTTGCCGTGATGGGTGAAAGAGAGGATGTGGAGCGTGTGGGATTGGGGTCAGGGGTGGAGGAGTTGCTGTGCAGTGAAACCCTGATAGAGTTCGTCTGTGCTTTCACCAGAAAGCTGCTAAAACATGCGCTAATGGGAAAAGCTTGGTGCTGAGAACATATGAGCACAGTCTCAGGAAGCAGTAAATGTCACTGCTGATTCTTAATTACGTGCTGTATCCCTCTCTGAGCTGTGGGCTGCATGTGGAGACATGCTCAGATGGGATCACATCGTGGTTACTGGCTTATTTAGTATGTCACTATAAAGAGTTCAGCAAATTATGAGGAAATATTATGCTATAAGCGTAGGAGGAGTTATCGTTTTTACTTATTTTTAACTTCCTCCTTATTATAAATGTCTTTCTTGCCATGTGGGTCAGTTTACTTCAACATCAAATGTTTCAAAAACTGATTTAAAAAATCCACAATCATCAGAGGAGAAGGCCAATTTACTTTAGCAGTGCCATTAATTCGCTGTAGCATCATAAAGAAATTGTCAGCTCTGGGTTTTAGTGACACAGTTTCAATTTCCATGAAATTTGTTTCACATGTTTACACCCCTCTTGAGACAATTTATGAAGTCTTTGGTAAACTGTCTTTTTAGTAACACCATCATCAGGCAAGAATTTCAATTTGTCCCATGCTTTGATTTATCATTTTCTGAAAATAATGGTGTTCCCATTAGCCACAGCTGCCCTTTATGAGCAGTATCTGTTTATATCTGCTTTAAGATTAATTTAACTTGCAATATACCCATGCAAACGCATGTTGTATATTCTTTGGCCCAGTTTTTTAAGCTGATGTTGAAACCATTGCAAACCATCCAGCATAACCTCACAGGTTGTTCCAGGGCAATGCAAGCTGACAGGCCTTATTATGTGCATGAGAAACAAATCATTTTGTTTTCATTCATGCTGTGAAATGTTCTGGGACCAGGATCCAGGTAGAACAAATGTCTTTTTCTGCAGAGCTGTGGGACGTTCAACCACAACTGCAGATTTCTGTGTATAAGGTCACATTGGTGTTAGTCTTACCTCACAGTAGCTTATTTATCAGCATTATTCTTTCTTTTAAAAAACTATAATGATCTCTAAGGTGTGTTTACGCATATGCAAATTTGTCATCTTCACATTACGAGTTACTGACAACCAAATATTCTCATCACTCCCAAAACCCAACAACCCTGTAGACCCTCCAAGATAAAGGAATAATTAAGGAAGCATTGGCTTTAAGAAAGTCAGAAGTAACAGCTGATCATCAAATGCAATATAATAAAGGAAATATATTTTAATACGAGCTTTAAGTTTAATGTTAATTATTCTAAGTTCTTCCCATTTGGCTTAATATAGTTTTAGCTGAGGGAATTGCATCTTTACTTGAAACCATTTTTTTTTTGGAGAGAGAGAGAGAGAGAGAGAGAGATGGGGACATGCGTTGGCTTTCAGCTGCAAGTCGTAAAATCCTTGTCCTGGTAAAACATTTTATACTGTGGCCCAGCATGCTTTTTAAACAATGACTTTGGTGTAAATCATGCCTGAAGCACATGTACCTCGCTTGGGGGCTGGTGGGAGGTTACCGTTCATCCCGCTTGAATCATTTAAGTTTCTCCGTGGGAGCCGAGGGTTTGGGCTCTTGAGTGCAACTTAATGTCAGTTGCTGGTAACTTTAGCTTCATTTGTCTTTCTTTGTGAGAACTTGGGGACTGTTAACTCAGGGCATCACCTCATAATATGGCAATCTTTTAATTTGACCCTTTATTCAGCCACAGAGGAGTAGAGGAAAGGATCGGTTAAACTTCTGCTGTTTCTCAAGCGTCATTTTACCTTACAGTGAGTGCTGATAGAAACAGCCATGTTTTACAAACTTGGAGGGACTTTTATTGGTTGAGTTCCCATCATTGTGTCATAAAGTAAAAACAGCAAGCATATCTAGCTTACGTTCTGCTCTGAGTGAGGTTTAATAACTCACTGCTTGCAGTTGAGTGAAATGATTTTGTATTTGCATTATTTTATTTTATTTTTATTTGTTATCTCACCCTGCACCCTGGCACTGTGACAGACTGGCGGCCTGTCCAGGGTGTACCCTGCCTCTCACCTAATAATAACTGGGATAGGCTCCACCAACCCCCACGACCCTGAACTGGATAAGCGGTATTGAGAATGAATGAATGAATGAATGAATATCTACACCAGTCTTCCATGACCTGGGCAGTTCTAATATTATGGACTGTTATGCTTTTCTTTTGACCTTTACAATTCAAAAATACACATTTCGGGGTTTTCTTTTCCCTTGTTTTACTACAGCTACTCTGACGTCTGTCTGTTGTACTATCAAACATTGTTATTTTCAGTTGCTTTGTTCACAAAACCTTAACTTGCATCTTCCAACTTCAAATTTTGAGGACAACTATGTGTATGTGTATATATATGTATGTATATATACACACACAGTCATCCTCAAAATTATTCATACCCTCCACTTAAAGAAAATATTAAATTCACAGTAATAATTCAAATAATAGGAAACTAAAGACACAATAATTAATAGAAATGTACAAAATTAGAATCTAGTGAAATAAATTCTTGTTTTGTATATGTAAATAATGTAAAAAAAAGGGGTCTTGATCTCAATGGGTTTTTATCTGGTTAAATAAAGGATTAATAAGATAAAATAAAAATGTTTATATTAGGGGTTGCAACGATACAAAAAATTAAAGGTTCAGTTCGATACTTTAGTGTCACGGTTCAATATTTTTCCTATACAAAAACATATATTTTTTTTATAACTTTTTAAACCCAATGTGTTTTTGCCCACAATAGTTTTCCACCAGGGCCATACTTGACATGAAAACCAAAGTAGTTCCAAATGCCACATCTGAATGCTACCCTGTGGTCTGACGGTCCTGATCCTTGAGGATCCAAGAGGGGGACAGTTCCATCCAGCTGCTGATCAATAACCTGTCGCTGGATGCTCCTGTCAGGTATAGCAGTTAGGAGGATGGTACGTGGCGCAATACAAGAGTGGGGCTCAGGAGAAAATTGGGAGTAACACAAAAGGAGCTAAACACCAGCTACATGTGAACAAAAATACTATTATTCTTCAGTTCAACTTAAAATAGAGCTTTTGAAAAAACAGCTAAATTTTTAAGCTTGTTTACAATTCATCGATGTGCTACTCAACTTGTCAAATATTCACCTTGCTACCAGATGTGGGTTATTATTTTCTGGCATTTCACAGGTGATAAAAGGCTAGCCAAAACTGCACAGTGCAAGCTGTATGATAATCATAGTTGTTTTATAAAATATCAGAACAATTGCCTATGGACAGTCACTTCCCAAACCTCCTGCATGCATTTTATCATGCAACTTAATATCCAACCTTGCGCTGGTGTAAAGTCTCATCAGACTATATCCTTTTTTCCCCACCTCATCACTTTAACAGATTATTGTTTAAAATGTCAGGAGACACCTCCAACAATGTTGTGGTAGAGGACTGGCTTCAAGCCAGTGTCAATCAAACCCATTAATTTCCTCTCTGGGTGTTTGGTTTTAAACTCGGGGCACATCACTGATGCCACGGTTTATTTTCAGTAGTCGCACATTTGCAAATATGAGAAGGATTTCCTCTGAAAGCAAATATCAGAAGTTATGGATTAAGGCTGCACGGCGGTATGACCTCTGTGTCAGCCTGTGAAAACGTACACATCCACATCCTTTCCCAATAGTGCCTCAAAAAACAAAAAAGATGGGGGGAAAAAAGAAAAACCTAGTGTTAAATGTGTGTGCGTGTGTATGTGTGCAACCCTCAACCAGCTTTAACAAGCTAGAGAGAAGCTAGCCCTAAAGAAGCCTTATACCGTAAGCATTAAGTTGGACGTGTTTGTATGTGTGTGTGTGTGTGTGTGAAAGTGTCGAGACATCCGCTCTGATGTTGTGATTACAGTCGCTGACTATTTGCTCTGCAGTGCAGCACATTCCTCACAGCCTTAATTGATAGCAATTATGTGGTTTTTGATTTGGTGTTTGATTGGGAGTCATGATTTGAAGGGCACAGGGTTTTTATTGTCTCTGGAGCGTCGGGGTTGAACGAAAGCCTGCTACCTTGTGAGTCACATCAAGGAGCACCAGCGGGTTGGCACTAACTTTAACGGCTCCATTTTGAATGCTCTGTTTTAGATTTAGGTTTTGTGTCTTGCTATTGCAGGAGGGAGCTGGAAAGCCACTCAGTGTACAGTATAGTCCCTCTTTGCCAAGAGCTGTCCATCTTAACGGGCGCTTTTTTTTTTTTTTCTTTTGCTATAACCAGAGGATTTGTCCCTCCAGGGTACACCTGGCTTGTTACCCACCTCCACAGTGTAAATGTTCACTCTGGCTTAAACCACCAGATGTTATGAAAGGCTCTATTGAAGTAGACCTTTAGCTTATAAAGAAATAGAAAAAAATTCCCCACAGCTGAGAAGTCTATCCTGATAGCTTCTGTGACCGGACCATGTCATCTGATTTACATGGAACTCCCAGTCATGGAGTCATGTGATGCCAAATGTATGTCTCCATTTCTTTTCATGCTTGGATACATAAGTGTATTTGTAAAGAAACTACAGTATGGCTGCTTTGGAAATATCTAAAATTCCCAGAATGATGGAAAAAGACAGAGCAAAACCGTCCAAGCCAAAAACAAAATGAGAAACAGTGGTGTGAGTGAAGGGGTAGATGAGTTATATGAGAGAAAAGATTAAACAAGTTGGAATGTAACCTGCAATATTTGACTAAAAAATGTAGAAAAGATAAAGCTTTATAGTTGTCTGTCTGCTGTTATCCCCACTGTCTGGCACACACATTCACCCCCCCCACACACACACAAACAAAAGTGTGAAGCTGTGAAGTTGCAGCTGGCCCAGCTCCTTGTTTGTATTAGCTCACTTGACTGAGGCTTATTTATTGATTGCAAGTGTGCCAGGCCTTAAGACTCACGGGGGCTCGGATTCCCCCCAGATTACTCCCCCAACCTCTATGCATCACACACACTAAAACACACACACCCAGTTCCCCTTTCTCCCTCCCTCCCTCCTTCCAGTT
Organism: Atherinomorus stipes; assembly: GCA_023101725.1. Classification (NCBI taxonomy): domain Eukaryota; kingdom Metazoa; phylum Chordata; class Actinopteri; order Atheriniformes; family Atherinidae; genus Atherinomorus; species Atherinomorus stipes. Next base: position 3,014,618 of record JALJCO010011906.1, read on the forward strand.
CCACACATTACTCCTGAGGAAGAACGGCAGAAAGTCAGAGAGGAGACGTCAGGCAGGCAGGCAGGACTCACGGAGTGACCCAGAGAGGAGGGTAACAAGCGTCGGACTCACACAAGCAGCCCTGGAAACACTGGCTCACACACTTTGAGAAAGCATGGAGCTACAATTTTCATCCTGCAACCTACTGGTGACAGCTCTCCTTATCCTGGTACTGTAAAGATTACCTGATTATTTCTCAGTTTCATCCTGGATTTCATTTGCTTCATGACATTTTTGTGATCTATCTTTGCTCATAACTTTCTTTGAGCTACATATTACATTGAGAAAGCATCTGTTGTAACACAGGACAATCCACAAAGTGAAATCCTAGAATCTCTTCATCTGTAGCCTTAACTGGGCATTTACAGTGAAATGTCTCAGTTACTTCTCTTAAAACCCTCCGGTGCCTCCACTCTTTTTGATCCAGGTCACCAAAAATAGAGTTGTCATGCACGTGCAGGTCTCGAGCTGTTTTGTCTGAGGTTAGGGCTCCCTGTTACATTACACTGACTGCCTTGCGGCATCAAAGCGAGTGCTGTGCCGTGCAGTACAGAGCACATGACAAGGGATTCAGCAGATGTGCAAATATCGTATGTCTTGCAGGCTAAAAAAGGCCATCATGTGTATATTGACACAGTTCACAGGAGAAGGCAGCAGAATCTGGTTTCCTTTTCCCTGTTGAGGAGTTTTCCATCTTTAAGGAAAATGTACTTGGTCTTAGCTGCTGACAGGTGTCCTAAATATACTCTGTCCATCACAATAAGGCATGGTGTGGAAAGAGGTGATCTTTTATCATATGATTGCTTCCTCCTTTCCACCCTCATATGCTTGCTCTATTCTTCATATGGTAAAAGAGCCAGAGAGCAAATGTGTTGTAAAGAGTCCCTTTTGAGGTTGCTTTGTGTGTTATATCCTGATACATGAAGCGGGCCAGTGTAAATAAAAACCTGGAGGGATCAGAGCAGCAGAGGTGGGACATGTGGTTATAGAGGGTTAGGAAGACTCCAAGTGGATATCTGATCCGTTTGATTACCGGATCCAAATCCCAGAGGGATGGTCGTCCAGCTAGCAGAGCCTTGTCTTCCTGCGCTTTCATTGAGAACAATAGGGGCACAGTCAGCCAAACAGCCTCTTCATCCCCATCCCTCCATCCTTCATCTGTTTCCCCTCCTCTGTCTTCATCGGCCTCGCTTTGCCCCTGACTCTCTTGGCTTTGCAACATACAACTCTAAATTGTAATTGAGTGCAAAATTCACTGATTGCTTTTCAAAGGAGAAATTAAGGTGGCGCTCAAACCGGCTGCCCAGAACAGAGCCTGTGTTTATTTATCATCATCCAAACATTGAAATAGTTGGCTCGTGCAGAAGGTAGCACCGTTGCCGACATGTTTGGCCGCATGCTCCGCTGACTCTGTTTAGCTCTTGCCGCTCGCCTCTGCTGTTCCTCAGGAGTCATCAGCACTGACAGCCATTTATATCAGTCCCTATGCACTTTTAATAATGTGAACCCACCACCCCTCTGCTCCGTACAGCACCGGTGTTTTTGCTACCATGACCCAAAGAAAATAATCAGAGCACTATTATTGCTTTGTATCTGCTTTCCTCTGCAAGATCCATTCATCTTTGTAGACGCAGCACAGTGCCATGCTGTTGGAGAAAGGGGCTAAAGAGGTCAAAATAACTTGGCTATGTTTTCCTCCAAAATCTCAAGGCTGTGCAGTTCGATTGCAAGCCTGATTTGTCAGCTTAGTGAGTACAAATCGTCTTTACAACAGGTGTTAAACATAAAGTTCTCATTGTCACCCCCCTTTGCCAAACCTTTCAAAGAAAGTGAGCTTGTTATGCTTCACGTTTCTTTTCTAATCTGCAGGATTTAGAGTTTTTAAGTCCCTGTCAAAAACTCAGTTGGATATCCTCACACTCAACTACGGTAGTGTGAAGATCCCATGGTGGGAGTCTGTCTAAAGTGCATAAGGGCTGCATTTTTGCTGTCTTTGAATATATTTTCATGGTTCACCAACATTAGAAAACCTGAAGTGTTTACATTGTGGAAAATTATTTCTCTTCTATTCATCTGCTCCCTTTGAGAGCCCTAAAACCTCAGCTGAATGGCAGATTATTTTATTGAATGTGTTCACACCTCCAATTGTACTGAGCCGCATTCCTGCTGCCACAGGAGGTGAATGATTTGTCCCACTGTTACTTCCAAGTCTTTCTTTTTGAAATTATTTTCCAGATTTTCCTCCATTCAACAGGTTAGAGGCTGCTTTTCCTTTGCCACAGGCTCACTAGGCTAAACTGTTTTTGTTCTACAGTAGATTGCAAAAGCTAGCTATTTTCTTTTCCTCTTAATCTGGCGCTGGTATTCAGAAAGTGCAGCTATCTGACTTCATTCTGTAAGTTCCTAAAGGAAAGGAGCAAGGCCGCTGAGCAAAACAGAGGAAAAGAACCGTGCTTTGCACTCATAGATGGTCTGAGTTGTCTTCGAAATACACATTTTTCTAACAGCATGTTGTTCAGTTCAGTTAAGTCCTCTCTGAAAAATTAAAAAAGGGACCTTGAGAGGCATGTTGGAGCAGAATGAAACAGATGAGGTGGAGACGATCTTCAATTTTTGGCTGTCACTCAACATCTGAGATGCACACTGTCCTTTCGTAATATTGATTTTGGGCGCTGCGGTAATATTCCTGTCTCCCACTGCCAAATACAGCACAATGCAATTAACAGAGACAGCCACACAAGAGTGGCCCAACATTTAAGAAAAGGACAAATTTTGGATGACTCTGATGTTTAAATTATGCAAAAGGGCCAGAAGTCAAGAGCTCCTGATTACTTCCTCTTACTGCCTCTTTCATTCTGTCACATGCACTCTTCGTTCTCAGCAGCTAATGTAATTTAGTGCCGGCTCTTTTTTTCCCCCTGTATTCTGACCAAAAGGTTTAAAGCAATGATTAAGAGAAGTCACAACTCATATGCCTGAGATGTGTCCATGAAATTTCCCCCACTGTTTAGTTCTTTATGTTGCATCTTTATGTGAGATAACTGAGGTCGAGTCTGTGACACTGAGTCTGAATGCATGAGCTGAAAATAGCAAAATAACTGTTCTCTGATGTGTAGAGCTCCCGGACGGCCCGATCAGAAGAGGACAGGGACACCCTGTGGGATGCCTGGGGGTCATGGAGCGAATGCTCTCGTACCTGTGGGGGCGGAGCCTCCTACTCCCTCAGACGATGCCTCAGCTCCAAGTAAGGCCTCCACACATGGTTGCTTGCTTGGTTCTGGTCTTTAAATCTTCCTTTTGTCTATTTCTTTTCTTTTTTTTTGTACTTTTGAACTCTCTTTATCCTTTGATCCTAATCATATTTGGAGCACTGCATCCATATCATGCTTAAAACACAGTCCCAATTTTGAATATAAGACTTGGAGTCGACTTTGTAACAAGTTTCAATCATTTAACAATGGTTGCATCACAGGCTGAGAGGATTTACAGGAAATTGAAAGTTAGATCATCACTGGCTTTTGCACGAATGGAATGATTCCCATGGGAAATTTGCAAGTGTTCCTACTTGTAAGAGTACATCCAAATTATCAAACTGCTGTTCATTACTCTTAAGACTATTGCTTATTCTTCCGAAGTCAACAGAGAAATCGTCTTGACGGTAAATGTGAGCCTAAACCTTGAAGTCATTAGTGGCAGATCAGATCTGATTTTCATTAATGGCTCAGACACGTTCCCTCACAAATGAGACTCTAACAATCAATGTCCCTGCAGGTATAGATCACTTCTGATAACTCTTTGAAGGGATAAAAGTTGGGCTTTGCCAGCACAGAGCCTAGATTGGTTGCATTCCCACTGCTCATCATCTTGGCTTATGTCTCTGGGGAAAATGGGACTTTTATCTTCTTGCCAAAGTCACCTGGTTGGTTAGGCTTTAAGCTAACTCAGTGGGCTTCAAAATTACAATTCAGGGCCAAATGTACTAGGCAAAGTGGCCAATTACAACTGGATTTGATGGGCAAAAAGAAGAAAAAAAAGGATAAAGAGGGTATGTTTTCCATAGAAATGTTGTCACATTTATAGGCTGGGAAATAGCAGCAGGGTGACTTCACTACATTCCTCCATTTTACAGTTCCCAGAATGTATTGCTCACTTGCTAAAGGTAGCTAGTGAGCCTTGCTGCTAAATTCACCACTTTTTCAAATCTGGGGGGCTCCAGAGGGAGCCACCAATGACAAGAGCAGCCAGTGAGATCATAAAACAGTGCAACTGTTTAAAGACAAACTGACAAAACAGCACAGATCATAGCTGAGGTCACAACCGAGATACCATATGGTGCTTGCACCTCTCTTTAACCATGAATCCATCTGCACTTGCATTAGAGAACAAGGCTGAAAAGTATAAGACTGTCAAAACTTCAAGCTCAAAGTGCCAGACCCCCACTGTACTCCTCTGTAAACACTGAGGTCAATGGCTTTTTCAGGAGTTCATTTCATGATATCAGCAGCAACCACTTCTTTCTGCCTGCCCAGAATTTTTTGGTCAGGCGAGCCTCAGAATACTACTGGCTGTAAAAGCAATTGAGGTGTTAAGAGGTGTTTGGGGTTTGGGCTCCATACGGGATGTGGGCTGTGTGTATGTGTGTGTGTAAGCGTACATCCTCATCTAGGTCCAGGCGGATATTTACACACTCCTGTGTCCTTTTGCCATTGCTTTAATGAATGGGGTTCTTAGGACCCTTCAGGCCACGTTGTCCCACCTCATTCCCAGTGGTGCGTGGGAATGAGGGAGCAGTAACCTGGCCCCGGGTGGCAGATCAAACAACATCATTAAAAAACACAGCACAAGGCCCCTTGTGTACGTGTATGTGTGTGTGCGTGTGAAACATTTTGGAGAGAAGGACTAGAAATGGGGCTTCCAAAGCAATCCCACTCCAACTCGACACGCACATACACACAGAGAACTTATTGCTTCTGCAGAAATACACCAGTTAGTTTTGCGTGCAAAAGGACGCAGATCACCTGGCCCTCATTAGTCCCATCAGCACAACACGCTACTTAATCACAAAGTCGAGCAGCATATCAGATGGAAAAAAAGTGTTGACGTATGGATTGGGTGTCATGGCAAGAAAAATTGTTGCTACAATATTTACTGTATGAGGTACATGGATGGCAAGCACTTCAGATATTAGTCTTTTGAGTGTTTATCCTGTAAAAAGGAGGAAAGAATAAGTTTAATTTTGACTTTATTTAGTGGAAAGACTTGGAGATGAAAGTCAGGAACTTATCTGATGTCTTTCCACTAATGGGAAATAAAGATGAGCAGTGACCACCACAAGTCAAGTGCTCAAGTGTTTCAAAAAGGTAGTTTTCTTTATTCGTTGGGTCACTGATTGGCAGAAATTCTAGGCAGTAACATTAAGTGACTGAGACAGTTTGGGTTTAAAGTCTGTGATTAAAGTCTATTTTTAACTTCTTGGTCATTTGTAGCAAATTTTCTCCAAGGCAATGAATCATCCAGTTAACTTGGGGTTGGCACCACGATGAAGTCTGGCACAACTATAGGGGACCACCATCTGTGTGATCCACGCAGAACAAAAACACAACTCCTTCTCATACCATTTTTACTGTACAGCTCCTCTCATATCACAGCAGAATCAAAAGAAACAAAATAATATAGGAGTTTGTAGAATTCCGACTTCCACAAACAAGATTCAGGGATAAAGATAAATTACAAACACCATTTCAGGTTGTTTTAAATAGAGTTTTCATTTTCAGGCAGACAATAATGAGTCAAGTAATGACATGAAGCAAACTGAACTGATTCAACATCTTCAGGGCAGGAGGAAGAAGATTGAGCATCACAAAAACACTTGCAGTCGGAGGCTGTGTCCGAACGTCCACATTATTCTCTATACAGGCAATACAACAAAGGAAAGAAAAAAGCAAACAAGCAAAGATTAAATTCAATATAAGGGAATAAAATATTTTTGAATGACAGCCTCACATGTATTGTGGTTGGTGTAGTGACAGCTGGTAGTCATGTGATGTGTGGCAAAGAGAAAATGGCAGACAGAATGAGTTCATTATATTGTCTGCTATACAGTGCAGCCCCGTGTAGTGAATGGGGGGTTAGGGAAACGTGTGGATGTTCAGACACACTCATAGTTGTGTAACAAGCTCAGTGAAATTGTAGGCCTAATACATGCATAAATTATTCAATGGATTAAACTGTTAGTCAGAAACAAGTTTGAACCTGAATCTATTTTATTTTGTACAAAATAGAATGGCAAGTGTACCAACATGACAATGGGTCATTACCAAAACCATGACCTTTTTTATGTTATCATACACCCTACAAACCTGGGGCAATAGTTTCTGAAACTTCTGACTCTGTAATCAGTTGCTTGCCACTAGGGATGGGCAACATGGACTGAAAAAAACTATTTCCTGGTTGTTATCACAGTAACAATAAGTGATGATAAAAAAAAAAAATAAAATCAATATCAACAATATCTTTTGTATTATAAAAATTATCTATCACTAGATTTTGTCTCGAGAGCCCTAAAATAATACATGGAGCCACTAAACTAAATCAATTAAGTTCAAGTAGTATACATGTTGAGAAACTGTAGTGACACCAGTAAAACAAGTACGAAATATGAGAACAAATTCAGCATTTATTCAAACGATGCAGTTCGTAAAAATAAGTAGTGTAACTGCAAATTCAAACCTGATAAATTTAAATGATCATTTTTACCGTGAGATGACAATTTATGACCATGAGGAATTTCTTTGACGGTATAACGCACATGATAACATATCGCCCATCTGTACTTACTACATACTGCAGAGGATTAAACTAAATGGAAAGGCAAAGTGCATTTTGTTTGTGTTACAGCTGAAACTTGTACGGTATGGCAGGTTTACCCACATTTTTGGTAAAACGGTAAAAAACAAAATCAGTCAGATTTTAATGTCCCATGCCTCAAGAGTATCAATAATGTTGGTATTGGGAGGTTATGGACTCCATGACTAGTATACTGTGCTATAAAGCTGAGCATCATGGACTGGACCAGGTTAACTGCTTGTCCAATAGACATCACTACTTCCAGATCTGAAGATGAGATGTTTTGTGTGGTATCTTTTGTGTTTAGTTGGTGGAAGAACAGGGGTCACAGTCTGTGAGTTATATGTCTCATGCTCCAGACAATCTTATATCAACCCAGTCATTTTCCAGTAACTTATGATGACACCATGATGAATCTTGAAGTCCTGGCTTTACTAATGCTTTGGAGCTTCCAAAAGTAAAAAGGAAATGAAAATGGAAATTCATTCTACTCCCTTTACCTCGTTTAATGTTGCGTTTATATTTTCCTGGTCCCAGTGTGAGTTTCCACGCTGATCTTTGCTACCTGTCTCTCAGTTTTTGGTCTTTAAACGCCTCTTGTTTGGGTTCAGGCCCCATGACCCGCTGTTTGGCTTGGCAGAAGGGACCGTCTGGATTCGTCACCGGCTCTAATGTTCTTGCCATGCCACACGCTCCACATCCAGTCCCTGCACTCCTTATAATAATACTGTAAAAATCCTTCAGCCTTCGCTCCTTTGAGTCCGAACTCTGCAACGCTACTTCCAATCATGACTCCAGATTAGCTAAGGACTAGTGACACTGGAATTCCTCTAAAGTTACCAAACTCAAAAGAACACCAGTTGATCAGTTTCCACTGTGGTCTTGGATAATTGGCCTATCATAGTCAAACATCAATGGTTTATCATCCCTCGGCAGCAAAGCACAGAGGAATCCTCTCTTTCAATAAGCAGTGAGCTCAGTAATTTAGGCAGAGATGCTCAATGTCATGATCCAAACTGTTCCAATCTGTTCAGCAGACACAGACTGGAGGACTCTGCTTTAATAATGTATGTGCAGTCCTGTTGGTTTACCAGAAAACTGTTTGTCTGTGGACACGTAGAGCACGACAAATGTGAATTCATTCAGTCTTTCCAGTATACAGGAACATTTTTATGAATGAATAATCACCACTGCATTACCATTATAATACTGGAATAAAGCCTTACAGAGCTGCAGTCGTTGTTCCTGAAACTGCAGTTTCAGTAACGCAGTCTCAAACACAATGTCATGTGTTTGAGACATGTAATCTGTACATTTTAATACCGTCATTGGTGCTGTTTTTCTTTGTTTAAATGTTTTAGTTTAGTTTCCATGTTCTCTAATCTTCTTAACATTATTACTAACCTTACTTCTTAATTGTTCTTGCAGAACATAAAACACCTTTGTGTTCTTTTGAGCCTAATATTACATCTTCTTCCACAACAGCAGGTCCTAGTTTACTGATTTCCAAACTTGCATTGCTTTAGTTGTTATCTCATTTATGTATACACCAGGGTTTACTTTGTAAAGACAGAAAGTTCCCACACTATGCATGATTCCTGCAGAAGTATTTCTTAAATTGCTCACCTCATAGGTTTTTGTGCCATTTTGAGTGGAACACTCTTGTTCAGACAAAGAAATACCCAGAAATCCAAAGGAGTTTACTCATAGTATTGATTCACCTCTTTATAAAACTCCGTAGGTGGTAATACCATTTTGCATGCACACAGACAGCTGATCGTGCACATTCACGCTCATGTATGTGGTCAGCTTAGAATCATCTTGCAACCTGGAAAAAACCTGCAAGCTTTGTCCAGAAAGACCTGAATCAGCTTCCTTTTGCTGCAAAGCTAATCTCCATTCATCGCTGAAATGTTCTGCCAGTTTTGAGTCCTCAGCATATGATTTCATATCTGAACAGTTTAGATCTTCTTTTTCTCCTTATTTCATCTTACAATGTTTTAATTGGGTGACAGATCTGGACTGCAGGCTTGGCAGTTTAGTACCAAACAATTCATATTTCTTTCTTATCATTTAACAAAGTGTCCCATTTTATTGGAACGATTTTCAAATAAGAAAAACCACTATGATAAAGTTGGTGCATAAATACCTTACATGGAACATGTTTTTAGTCTATTTGCTTTGCCATCCTGCCCCCTCTTACAGCAAACATAAACCCTTGCATCAGTGCAAAGTCACATTGTGTGATTTTACCCTGTTAAAGCCTTGCAAACGCACCACTGACTCATGTTTGTGGTTTGCCACATTATCAGTGTTGAATTCCTTTCACTGGTAGTAATTTGGAAAATCAGTGGATAAAATACCAGCCGCCTCAGGCGAAGATGATTGGTATGCATTTTGGTTTGTTTATCATTCCCTTCTTAAGCCATTCCACCCACATGTTCGTTTTTGTCCTCTGCAGAACCTGTGAGGGTCAGAATATCAAGTATCGTACATGCAGTAATGTGGTAAGTTAAGCAAACCTCTCTTTTTATCATGGAAGTCAATAAAGCTTTCAAGTGGGTTTCTCTGACAAAAAATAAAAAAATAAAAGTGTGATTGAGGATTGGAATGCTGAAAACATTACCAAACTAAATGGTCCAGGGGTTCATTTTATGATCAGGGATTGTTTTGGTGACTAGTGATCACAACTATCACAATCAAATATGTTTCTTATAGGACTGCCCTCCAGACGCTGGTGACTTCCGAGCCCAACAGTGTTCAGCTCATGCAGATGTGCGATACCAGGGTGAGTTCCACGAGTGGTTGCCGGTGTACAACGATCCAGTCAACCCCTGCTCTCTCAAGTGTAAAGCCAAGGGCTCGGACCTCATGGTGGAGCTGGCGCCAAAGGTGCTGGATGGAACACGCTGTTACACCGAGTCTTTGGACATGTGCATCAGTGGAGTTTGCCAGGTGGGAGAGAGTGCCATAGAGCTGTTGCTTTTTAATCCTCTGACATGTGTAGTGTTTGAAAGAAAAGAAGGACTGATCGGCTCTTTTAGAGTTTTCTTTCAGTTTCACGAGTTTTGGTTCCGGACAAATAAAAATCTTCTGGAATGCTGTCTCACATGCCCTCATCCAGGAATCTATGGGCTGCAGTCTAATGATCTAATGTTATTTCTTGGTTGCTGGTGTGTCCAAAAAACATCTTGATAGCTGCCAAGATCCTGGCCAAGACTTTCTGCTCCATTGGGCTGGTCAGTGCTTCAATGGACATAAATTTGAATGAAAAGTTACATTGTTAGACAATACTCAGTGGTTTCTTGATTCTGTTTTATCCAACGCTTTTGCACTCAACACAGTGTTTAAATACATGCAGAAAAGTCAGCCTAAGAACAGCTCGAAACTAGAAGTTGGAAAAGATCTTGTGGATTTGCAGGGGTTCTCCATATTCACACTAATTTTAGTTTGTAGATATTCCAAATGCTTTAATGGAAGCTTGAATTAGACTGATTAAATGGAAGGCTTTATTCAAGAACATGAGGAAATATGTTTTGAAGCTGTACTGCTAAACTCTTGCAGATTTTTTCACTGTACTGATGGCTAATTTCTTTGGGCCATTCCAAAGTCTTGCACCCTACCTGTACTCTGAGCTCTCTCCAGCTAGTAAAAGTCAGTCCAACGTTAAATCTTGTTATATGTCTTGCTCTGTCCCTTTCTCTCTTTATTTTCTCCCTCTTATTATGCCCCCTTCAATTTTCTTGATGAATCAGCAATGAAGCACATTCAAAACAGCCAGTGCCTTGATATCCAGTTGCTGGCACATGACGCAGTTGCCGCAAGTTCAGATTTTATTCATAAAGCAGGTCTAAAAACAACAATTGTTGACCAAAGTGCTTTACAGGAAGAATATGAGACAGGCATGAAACATAAAAAGCAAAATGCTGCTATAAAGTGATGCAAGCGTCCAAGTGTAGTTTCTCAGCCTTGGAACACTGGAGGGCAATGACAGGTCCAGGAATGTACATAATAAATGTCACTACGCCACCAAATTGAGTCAGAATCCTTTACTTTTAAGGTCAGAATGTTCCATAATGTAGTACTATTTCAATTACTAATGCTCCTTTATAGTTCTCATGCTTGCATGTAAGGAATTGTAAAACATTTGAACTTGTCAGCCTCTGTCCTTCAAGACATTCATAACAAAAATTGTACTTCAGAGTACAATTCAGAGGTTTTGTTTCTGACAGAAATTGCAAAAAACTCCATCAATCAGCTATGGATGGGTGCAGATGATGCTTAGTCTTCAAAAAAAAAAAAAAAAAGAAAAAAAAAGAAAAGAGAAGCAGAAAATGTCATGGAATGTGTGGAAAACTAATCCGCTGGAAAAGGAGTAGCGATGCTATTTTAGTCATGCATACAACAGGTATGAATATTGATTAAAACCAAATGGTTGTTTTGATTACTTCACAAGACTAAAGTATGAAGAAAATGTTTTTTCCCAAAGAATATTTCCAGTGGTTTAAAGTTGCCAGCAATAATTTTCTGATCTAAATTCATTGTGTATGCTGGTCTTAGGTTTAAGTAGGAGTTTACTTGCTGTCCTTTTTTCTTTTTTAAACTAAAAAAAGAAACTGAAGTTTCCAAAGATCAGGGTGCCAAACATGGAGATGATGTTTCCATTTCTTTCTCTGTTTCTGTCATGTAGATTGTCGGCTGTGATCACGAACTGGGGAGCACAGTGAAGGAGGACAACTGTGGCATCTGCAACGGAGATGGCTCATCCTGCCGACTTGTTCGAGGGCACTATAAATCCCAGCATGCTTCAGGGAAAAGTAAACACTCTTCACAGTTTTCTCTTATTAGAAAATATTGTTTACAATACAGCTAAAAATGTGTTTCTGTTATTTTTACTTTCTTTCTCACAAAAATCACTTTACACCAGTGGCTGCATTACTACAAATTTCTTCTGTTCCTCACATTTCTTGAGTTTTAAAGCAAAGTGATCTCATGGCATGGCTTTCAAATAGCACCTCCCTTTGGATAAACCTTTCCCTGCATTTTAGCTGCTTGTGTGCAACTATGCCTGTTCAAAGAACTTAGATGGTTTGGGTTCAGGTCAAAGTATACTGCAGGGTGTAATTGCTTTAAAGTGTACACATGGTGTGTATTGACAGACCATTCATTGATCCATTGGCTAGAGCAGGGGTCTGCAACCTGTGGCTCCAGTACCGCAAGTGGCTCTTTGGGCCCTCCACAGTGGCTGTCAATAACTTTGACTAAACATGATAAAGCACCAACAAATATGTTTAAGTACCAGTATATATACATAGTTACATTTACAGGTTTTGGCAGTTTTTTCATGGAAAAGTTGTATTGCGTTTCTACAATGAAATGACACTAAAAGTAACAGTAATATATATTTTTTAATCTATTTCTCTCATCATTAGCCTGGCTTTTAACACCGCGTGAGTTGTGTGGTCCTTTGTGTCTTTTAATTATTTTATTTTATTTTATTTTATTTTATTCTGTTGATTTTTATGGTTTTAGCTGATTTGGTTATTTTGTTTTATTTATTTTAAGTATATTTCACGTAGTTTATTTATATGTGTGCATTTTATTTTATTTGAACATATTTTTACTGTTTTAAATGAGAGCTGGTGGAGCTATACAGAGCAACACTTGTTTTCTTGTCTTATTTTATTTTTATTTCATTTTTATTGCTGGGTAGTTTTATGTGCAGCACTTTGGAGACGTGTTCTGACTGAAATGTGCCTTATAAATAAAGTGGATTGGATTGGAAGTTAAGGTTTTTCCACATTTCCCACAAATGTCTACATTTTTATTTGTTTATCTAACCTTTTTCAAATACACATAAGTCCCATTGGAGAAAATCTTGCTAATGAAAATGTATCTGTCCCACTTTTGCAATTTTTGTTTCTAAATTCAAAACATATATGTAGAAATTAAAGTGATTCCTTTGAAATTGACGGCCAATTTTCTAAAGTAAGTATTTATAAAAAATGGTTAGTTGCCTGTTTTAAAAAGGCCATGGAACATGTGCGGCTCTGGACAACTTTATTTTGCTGGGGTGAGTTGAAAAAGGGCTCTTTGGGTCGTAAAGGTTGTAGACCCCTGGGCTAGATGGAGGGTATACCCTGGACACACAACTCACTTGGACAAACAGCCACTTACATTCACATGCACTCCTAGGAAGACTTGAATTAACCTTACAGGCACATTGTCTAACTTCACGTAGAAGCCGGAGTCTCCGTGCATGCAAACATGCCTACTCCACAAAGAAAGGCTCCTGCAACCTTCTTGGTGGGGGACAACATTACTGACCACCACACCACCATACAGCCCATACTGACAGATTGAAAATTCAGCATGGGTTGAAATGACATGCAACTTGATGTTCTGCCATATATTGACAACAATTGTGATTATTGAAAGAATGAAATATTGATATTGTGTTGATAACTCACATTGTGATTGACTGATTACTCAATGACATATGAATAAAAAATACTTTATTCATCCCAGAAGGGAAATTCAATATTGTAAAAAAAATATATTGTTTTTGATATATATAAGAATATATCACGAGTTTGACAACAGTGATTTAAAATGTCTTGCGTATTTTAGTGTAAGAATACGTAAGACACACTTAAGAGTGTGTGGGGTGGAGAGCAATAAGTCTAAAAGTAATATGTATTTTAGCAGGTTTTTTATTGATGTTGTTCTAATGTTACTGCAGTGGTCCAGTATCTGGTGTATCTTAAACTGTGGAAACATTCTAACATGTTTCAATTACATTTTGCATTAAAAGGGAATTCTAAATGAATAAATTAACTCTTTTAAAGGAACAAGAGGCATAATTAAGAAATGAGACTCGGTTGTTCCGCGACTGGCGCTGCAGGTAACTGCAACCACCAGCCAAGCCGACACAGGAGTGCACACAAACGGATGCTTTAACGTTGTTTACTAAGCTAATAAAGTCTTTTTCTCCGTAGAGCCCCTTTTTAGTGTCTTTCAGTTGATCTGGATCGTTTGCTGATGGCAGAAGAATCCACTAACTATCCCCCGCAGTGTTTGAATTTACCGCGACCGTCTTCTTCCTGTATCAAAAGTGTCAGGGATGCATACTGTATGCAGTGTCAATTGACGTCACATCCGCAGGAAAACGCGGGAAATTTGGCCACTGGATTGCAGCACATTATGCAGCACACAGCCTGTTCAAGGCAATAGTTTTTAATGCTTCATCACCCATTAGCATTAAAAAACGGGACATGCATGTTTATTCTTTCACAATTCCTGCCTCTAGTCCCTTTAAATTAAACTTTTAAAAGCATTTTTTGCTTTTAATTGCAGACCAATAAAACAAGAATTCTCCTGTTGACTCTGGCTGGCTGTATTCCACTTTGCTTTATTTTTACTGTAATAAAATCTGTCTGCATTTGATTATGTTTGATGTGAAATTCTGATCAGATTAACTTATTTTATTGCATTTTTGTCAGTAATAATGATCAGCAATCTCTTCTCTCTCTCTTTTTTTTCTTTGTGTGCCATGTTGCAGCTGAAGACACAGTAGTCGTCATTCCTTATAAGAGTCGTCTTGTACGTCTGGTCCTAAAAGGCCCGGATCACTTGTGTAAGTCCTGGTAGGTCTGGGTTGCCCTTCAATCCAAAACAATTAGCGATGATATCTAATCTCAGCATAAAAAGTAAGGACATTTGTGTTTGTTTCCCTCTTTTGATAACACCAAATGGTGATGCATTATGTCATTGAAAAGCCTGATCAGTGACTTTTACAACAGGGTATAACTTGAAAGGATCCTGCTTCTTTGGAAGGAGCAACACAGCAAGCAAGCAAGTTTATATGTATACAGTAGCACACTTCATGTACAAGACAATTCAAAGTGGTTTACATAAAACATTAAAAGCATTACAGGTGGGGAAAAGAAAAGCATTTAAAAGTTCATAAAATATAAGATATATCAAGAAAGAGAATCCTATTAACAGCTAAGCATGTGGGTAGTGTTCCCAAAAAGTGTCAAAATCCCCTAAAATGTTTTCCTGTTGGAGAATGTTGTACTCTCCTGTTGGAGACATTGGCCCCTTATTTATCAAACAAGCGTACAAATGAGCGCACATCCGATTGTAAAAAGGATCGTACGATTTGACCCACATGTGATTTATTAAAACGTTCGTATCGGACCAATCTCTTCATACAAACAAAAGAATCTTGATGAATACCACGGCTGAAATCCATAATCATTTTAATGTCACGCCCACGGTTACGCCCTCAAATATGCATGATTATGAGGCTTCGCCCAGCAAGGTTGGACCATGAAGATAAGAGATTCTGCCAAAAAAGAAACTTTTGGGGGGATTAAGACAGAATTCCTCATTTGTGAGGTGGGGAAGATTAAAGAGGTGCTGTCTGGAAGCTTAAAAAACGGAGTCAGAGACGTGCACATAAACGCTACACGGAAGAGGATCAGTCAGCCTCACCGGTGTTGAACGACCGGCTAAGATATTAATAAAAGTCTCTATCTAGACCTGGCTTATATGGTTTATTTGTTTTATTAGTTATAAAATTGAATAATAACCCACATCCAATAGCAACGTCACATTTCTTTAGCCAATGGGTCAAGAAAAAGTGGTCCAATGTGAAACTTGCCACCGAAAGCTGTTTAACCGGCCCCCACCTTTTATGAGTCCGACCGCTGCGCACTGACAGGTGGAGGCCGGTTGGATTTGTGCCAGACCCAGACAGATAGAAAAAAAGATAACTTACATTAACTAAGCTAAGAGACTGTCTACTGATTGAGAACTTGTACAACTTTAAGGTATAGATTACTTATTAGAAACGTCAGATCAGCTCCAGTCTCTTCCATATTTCCAGTGGGGGCTGCAGAGCGGCTCCCGGCGCATCAAAAATCTCCATCAGCTGTCAGAGTGATGCTGTGTAGCACTGCACAGGACAGGATTGTGTTGCAGACTTTTCCCTGAGTCTAAAGCAGCATTTCATCCTGCTGGTCCGACACATATCCAACTGCCTTCCTGCAGCCGGAAGCAGCTCTCCACCTTGGCACATGTGTGTGTGTGTGCGTGCTGACGCCTACCTGCGCTCCTGCTCTGTGGCAGGTTTACGAGCGGGGTGATGAGATGCACGAAGAGTGCAAAAAACTTGTCTCCTAGAACTATAGCATGTTAATGATTTTAATAATTTGTTGAAACAAATGGAGGAATAAAATGCAGTTACAGCTATTTTTGTAATTTTGGGAATCCATTCTAAATTCCTTTTTTTCCTTTTTCTTTGCAAATGGGTTCATTCTTAGTGCTGATATGTGAATACTTATAACTAAATGATGGTTTGCGGTTTAATTAATAAATATTTTCATGTTCTGCTGTGCTGCTCTGCAAACCCTCACTGACTCAAACTTGCGTACACGAACTCAGAGCTGTCATAAGATTTGATCGTATCCTACGGAGTCTTGCATGGAAATGGTCGCACGCACAGATTTTCGTCGTGCGGTCATTTGATAAATGAGGGCCAATATCTTTGTCGGGGAATATATCTGGATTTTCAACCAAACTACTCTTGTTTTGAGTTGTTTGGTGGATTGTATGATTGCACTCACAGTAATAAGGAAAAAAACAAGACATACATGTATTGGCCATTTTAAACACTTTGTTCATTTTACACTGTCAGGAGCCTCATAGTGTGTAGAAACAGATCCATACACAACCACAACAGCCTGACATCACCTCCTCATGCTGGCCACACTTGGGACAGTATCTCAAACCAGGAGTTGTTGAATGTCAACCAGTGTGGTTGTGTTGGTCATTCTGGTACGAACAAGCTGATGCTTTTAATGTTCAAGTGGGCTAAGTTAGAGACTCAACGCAGGCCTTTCCATCCTCTCCAATCCCAAATTTTAGAAGAGCTCTGGAAGAAGTTAGGTTCCAGATTCTGGAGATATAGCCTGGTACACCAGCCTGACCAACGCCATGTATGAGATACACAGCAAGTCAGCCTGGCCTCCCTCCATTGGGAAGTGATTTCCACTCTGGTAAAAAATTGACCAGACCAATCACAGCGCGGGACTTCATGACTTGTTTTTTCAGTGACTCAGTTCTCTA
The DNA here is from genome assembly GCA_023101725.1 of Atherinomorus stipes. Lineage (NCBI taxonomy): Eukaryota > Metazoa > Chordata > Actinopteri > Atheriniformes > Atherinidae > Atherinomorus > Atherinomorus stipes. The sequence continues at coordinate 3,031,637 of JALJCO010011906.1, forward strand.
ACCATAAACAGTCAGAATGGCGGGAGCAGAGGAGTGACTATGAAACGATGTCCTTTCTGATGTCTAAATGAGCTGCAAATGTCCTTAAAATTGTAACAACTTGCTGCTCTGAGGACTTTCCTCTTACAAAAAGACATTTGCGTCACTTCTGTGTTTCTCTGATTGGTTCTCCGGTTGAATTTGTTCCTGTCCATCCTGCTTCTTGTCTCGAGTTAGAAATCATTTTTCAACGGAGGGAGCCCAGACTGGCTTGCCGTGTATCTCATACATGGCGATAGTCAGGCTCCTGGAGATATGGGACCACCACTGGCTCCACAATCTCATTCTCATATGTCTATCAATTAGGTGCCAGTCATACATCTGAGACTGATGCATACCTGGCAGCATTGCAGCATTTTAATCCCTAAACATGAGGAAATACCAACAGAAGAACATTACATGGGATTTTGGTTTATTTTTGGGGACATTACACACATGTTTAACTGTGTTGCTCATTCCACAGACGAATGGTCCTCACAAGTTATACCTTGTTGTAAAGGTGACTAGTCTTTCCATCTATATATAATACAACACAAGTTAGTGTTATGAATGGGGAAAAATGTTCAACCAAATACAAATGTCCTTACTTTTTGCGCAAAGTTTATATTCAGCAACAGTTTTTATCACCAATTGCTACACATTGAATGTGGGCACATTGCATAGGTCTGACTATCCAGCAGAATTTTTATTTCAATTTCTTTTTAATGTTAATTTTTTATGTATTTCTTATCCAGTGTAATGAAAAAATGTTACATTGACATACCAGAAAATGGATTACACACACCTTTGTGATGAATGGCTTACCCTAAAAAAAAAAACCTGTCTGATTCCACAACATACTGTATCATATTTTGGCCTCTCCCTTAAAGACCGGTTTTAAAAGCAGAAAAAACAAGAGGGGGGGATAAATTTCTTCCATTTGCTCTGGCTCTGCAAAGATGTGAGGCTTCCAGCAAATATCAATGATGTCAAAGCACTGTCCTCAAACTCCCCGGTGGATCAAATAGATAACAAATGTTTCATCTCTGACCACATCCTTCGCTCCACAGCTAGTTCGCAGATAACAGTTAACTGAATTGACAGTTTCATCATTAAATACTTCCCTTTATTCTTTCAGACGGAAGGCATTTAGATTTAAACCATCTGTCTTCATCTGGTTCTGCTGCTGGTTACTGTTGGTCCTTGTGTTTCTCCGTTGTTTGTGTTTAAACATTCCTGCTGGAATTACACAAGACCCTGTAGGGTTAGTGTCAGAGGTGAAGTCAGGTCAAACTGAGGGAAGGTTCAGCTGAAGTACTCACAGATCTGCTCGAAGCCAGAATGAGCCATTTGTGTTTAACTGGATTTGACTAAATGTTTGTGTGTGGTTCATGATAAATGGAAGTCATACTTCAGACATTTTATCAGATTTTTTTTAATAGCTGTTTTGGTCTATTTATAAAGCAGGGACACAAAAATTATTTAAAAAAATGTGTAAGAAAATTTGATGAGGAGGATGATGGCTGACATTTTTCTACTTTGTATTGTGATTCTAATGTCTTCACTGTGCTCTCTACAGTAGTTGTCTACTTTGCTTTTTCTCCAGATGTGGAGAGTAAGACTCTACAGGGGGTAAAAAGTGAATTGGTGTTGGACAAATCTGGGCAATACCACCTGGAAAACACCACCTTGGAGTACCAGAAGCTTTTGGATAAAGAAGTTCTGAGAATCACTGGCCCACTCGGAGCTGATTTCACTGTTAAAGTAAGCACTGACATTAACACCGATTTCCATTTAGGTTATTTTATAAAGCACACATAACTTAGAAACCAGTGGAGTCAAAGGTGAGGACATATTTTATCATATTTATCACATGTCCATGAGTGAGTCACAGTAATTCAAACTAATAATTGTCCTGTTAGGAATATCAAGGTGTTTTTGAAGTGTACCAGTAGTACAGGTAGATAAAAGTGGCCACAATGACACAATTTACAGTACCAGAGACCTGCAGCGACCTTTGAATCAAATTTTACTTAATTCAGAGTTTAACATTTCCAAAACCCTTTCTTTGTGTAATTGTGGAGCCACTCTCCCTGGAATATTACCCAAAATGAATCCATAACCCCATCCTTAACCCCCCACAATGCACTGCAAAGCTTTAGAAAGCTACTTTTAATTACAGCTTAGACTTTTCAGATACAGACTTACAGTTTAAGAGTATTGCCATTTGGCTTGATAAATAGTTTATTCACAAAATGCACAAAGAAGTTACCAAAAGAAAACTTCAAACTGGACCTGAATCTCCAGAGACTGTGGCATCAATAGTATTTTCAAATAAAAAGGAAACTTCCATCCATTGCCGTGCTCTATTCCAACATGTATTGTCGCCTAAATGAATATAAAATAGATAAGCTGCTGAGCACTCTAAAACATCTGGCTTCGTAAAATCCCCCCACAGTTATAAAAAACCCTGCATCACACCGGAGTGAGTCCTGCATAGCCCAAAGACACAATTCCCTGGCTAAGACCCCTGGTCCTGAGCCCAAACAGACCTGAACAGTTCCTGCAAGTGACAGTAGTGATGTCACCTACAGGACTGGCTTTTGGAACAATAATGAATATGCAGCTAGTGAGAAGCAGCTGTTTCCTGTCAATAGTTTAAAAACTCTTTCATGCACAGATTTCATGCGTGCCTACAATGACCGCATGCTAGCTATGATAGCTCATCTGCAACTTTTTCTTTTATGCTCTTCTGTTTTTCTTCTTTAACACATTTTGTGGCTCATTGGTCTGATTGGATTAAATTATTCCTTGTTGGATGGTGAAAAAGGGATTCAATTGTCTGCCAACTATTTCTTAAAAATACAAAGCCAATTTCAGACAACGTCAGGTGATGACTTGTCTTCTGGTTCTTGGTATGATTTTCATTATATTTCTTTAGACACATACACAAACAGCTGCACAGATCAGGGGGACACATATTCCATGTGAAGTGGATGCACATATAATGGATGCACGGCAACTTAACTTTTCCTTTTTGTTTTTTTTTTTGGGCCATATTTACACACTCAAGGATGTGGAAAGTGTGGCACGGCTGTAACAATTTATCTGCTATGGAGAGTTTGTTAGAGACCAAAGCTGAACTAAAAGGAGAGTAAATATTGGACGGAAGTGGACAAAAGCCCTGCTTAAAGTGAAGGTTAATTTGCCTCGTTTCAGGGGTCACCAGAGTGAATCATCTGCCTCCATCTAACCCTATCCTCTGCATCCTTTTCTCTTACACCAATTAACTTCATATCCTCTTTCACTACATCCATAAATTCCTTCTTTGGTCTCCACATGCCTGGAAGTTCCAACCTCTACCAATACATTCACTATCCTTCCTCTGTACTTCCCAACCCGTCTTAGCCTGGCTTCTCTGACTTTGTTTCCAAAACATTCAAGGTGCTGCCACTCTGATGTACGCAGTCCATCCTTGTTGCCACCAAAAAGAAGCTCAACTTTTTAATCTCTGCTACCACCAGTTCTGCCTCCTGTTTTTTCCTCAGGTCACTGTCTCCAAACAACATTTCTGGTCTCACCGCTGACTTGTACGCCTTTCCCTTCATATGCACCTGACACGTTTCTCCACCCAGTCCAGTATGATAGTGTAAACCTGCGCAAAACCTCACTCAATTATTTGCATTTTTCTGCAGAAATCTATTTTTTGTCATAAAAATGTGAAACTTGTGAAGTTTAGCCAAACTGGGCTTGGATAAGGCTCTTTATCTGTGAACTCTAGCTGAACCTTTCAGTGTTCAGCGGTGCAAAGCAGATCTGGTTTCATATGTTTAGATTTAAAGATATCGGAGTGAGTGTGAGCCACTTTAATATGAAATTCAAATAACTCTGTAGTCTGCTTGCTCTCCTTAAGGGACGGCATGTGGTGAAGCACTGTGTCATGCATTAATGGCTTCACAAATAGCTCCGAACCAGAAGTTGGTTTGGCTTAATAAAGTTACTCCATAGCATGAAAGCCTGTTGAAGGATACATCTGGCTATCAAATGTCATATGTTTTACTTGTGTGTTAAAATATAATACTACTTATGTCCATATAATAAATCCGGTAGTTTTACAATACCATGGACAGTCGGGCTACGTCATGTTTTTCTGCTTTGTCAGGAGAGTTTACATTAGAAATTATACTGGCCACAAACTGGGAAATGCCTGTGAAAACTTCTCCCCTCATAAACACGAGTAAGGAACAGAAAATAAATAGGAAGTGAGGAGACTGAAATCTGAGAAGCTGTAAGGGTGTAATTTTTTGATTGGTTATAAGGTACACAGCCAGTTTATGTCACAGTGGTGGAAAATAAGTTTGAACTAATGGATAATCGTCTGAGAAAGCTGCAGTCAGTCTTTCCACGGTGTATGCATCGATGTGAGTTAGCAGTGGACTTTCATTTATATTATACATGTTATTTTTTCAAATGCACAACACAGAGAGGTATTGTTTAATTCCTTTAAAAGCAAAACAACCTGATTACACAGGTTTAAAAATCTTGACTTAATAGACCCTAATCATGATGTGACCAGATATGTTTTGTTTTTTTGTTTTTTTTTTCTTCCAGTGGATGAATTGACTGTGTTTAGGTTACTTAAAGTTTACATGAGCAATGCATTACCTTTGAATATTTTGATGTAATGAAAAGAAAAGGACTGCTATTTTTTTTTTTTTACTTGCAGGTGCATTTTGTGGGTTTAGCATCTTGCTAGCTTGTGTTTTAGTTAGCTTTGCGTGCTAATTCAATTCCAGCTGGCCAAACAAATGCTATTAACTGAGTTACCTCAGAACATCACATTTTGATTAAGAAAACGTATTTAAACTTGGTGACCCCTTTTAGCTCCACGCAATACCTACTGCAAAGGAAAATACTTAGAGTAAACAGACGTGGGTTTATAGAATCATGTGATTAATGTTCGTGACAATCCAGGTTTTAAATCATGTTAAGCTATAAAGACAGAGCAGCAGCCCTGTTCAGTTATGTTAGGAATTAATAGTCTATTTACTTACCGAGTACAAACTCACGATGGCATGTGAGCCCCATTGGAGTCTTTTTAACAGCCACCAGTTAAATGCAAAACTAAGGCCAAAAATGTATTTCTTTTAGTTCTGCTTGCTTTAAAAAAGGTGAACAAAGCAGTGAGATATAAAAGGGTGCAATCCTTTGGAAATTTTAAAGCATCAATAAAAAAATACTGAAAAGAAATTATTGCTTTCTGTAGGTGCAGTTTGCCAGTGGAGCAGACAGCATGGTCCAGTACATCTACTATCAGCCCATCATCCACCGCTGGAGAGAGACTGACTTCTTCCCTTGCTCTGTGACATGCGGTGGGGGTAAGTGTTTTCTAGAAAGCCAAACAGTAGTAATAATATCAGGTTCTCCAATATCTGTTTGTTAATGAAACCCTGCTTATCTTGATTGACACTGTGCCAGAGATGGGAATGGTGGAGTCAACCAGTCTTCTCCGTGCCATTTGTTCTGCCCAGAAACTGAACCAGGTAAGTCCAATCAGCACAATTAATGAATTCATTGTGCAGATTGGACTCAGCTGCTTCAGTGGCTGGGCAGAACAAGTACTGTACAGTAAATGGCATGGAGAAGACTCGTTGACTCCACAGTTCCCCTCTCTGCAGTGTGCGTTCATATTTTTTTGCAGGTTACCAGTTAACCTCTGCAGAGTGCTTTGATCTACGAAGTGGTCGGGTAGTTGTGGACCAGTATTGCCATTATTACCCAGAGAACGTCAAACCAAAACCCAGACTGCAGGAATGCAATATGGAACCTTGCCTGGACAGGTTGGTGAACACTGAGGGGATTTATCCTGCCTAAATAATAATTACAGCATTATGTCATATCTACTGTACACCCATTACACCCCCCAGTGATATGATGTCCATTCTCTGTGATCTAACTTTTTCTGTCATGCAGTGATGGCTACAAGGAGATTATGCCATACGACCTTTACCACCCACTACCTCGGTGCGTACACACCTTTTGTGAAATGGTGCAGTGACACTCACTGATGCACCATAAACCCTGTCATCAACTGATCCCTAATTATCACCTCATAATGTGATCTTTCATGATGCCAGATGGGAGAGCAGTCCCTGGACAACCTGCTCCACCTCCTGTGGCGGGGGCATCCAGAGTCGCTCAGTATCGTGTGTGGAGGAAGATATGCAGGGAAACATCACTCCCACAGAAGAGTGGAAGTGTCTCTACTCTCCAAAGACTGCTATCCTGCAGCCTTGCAATGACTTTGACTGCCCCACCTGGTTGGCACAGGAGTGGTCACCTGTAAGTATCTTTCTTCATTTTTTTTTTCACCCGTTATTTTTTTTGTAAAAGCAGATTTTCTATTCAGTCAACAGACATCAGATTAAAGTGTGTATTCTCTATCAAAGTCCTTGTTCCATGGTGGAACTTTTTAAAAAAGTGATTCTTATTTGCAGGTGGGTCTAAGAGGGTCTCCGACTTTTTTATTATCTCAGCCGGAGAATGTTCAACACTGGCGAGGCTGGCCGACTGATCCTCTTCAGTGTAGCTTTTTTTTTTTTTTTACCAATCCTCTGGACCATGGATACTGTATCTAAGGGCCTGACCCTGAGCGTAACATGTAAATGACAATGGATTTCAGCCATTGCATTTATCAAGGGGCAATCATTTTTCTACAATCAGATCTGCACTTTCCACGCTTACTTGATAAATGAGGCCCTTTGCCATTTAGACAGTATTCAGACCCATCTAGTGTCTCTTTTCCAAAAACAGATCTAGTGACTTTTTTCAGTGTATATATTGCATATATATAAGCATATATTGTACTTAATATTGTCATTGAGCAGCAGTGCACCTTTAGGCCCCTCATGCATCCTTAAGCAGTCACATTATGTCCAGTGTGCCAAGATGAGCACCCCTGCCATGAAAAAAACAGTTGTTCTCAGGGCAAGGGTGTTTGTTTTGGCACACCTGTCCTCAGCTCTCACAGCTGGAGTCAGGAGATGTTCACTTCTGCTCCCCGCCCAGACTAAAAATGCTGTGCACCTGTGCAAAGCTGGCAGTGGCTTAACCTGTGCCAACGTTTCCATAGAAACTCTCTGAAATGTCCATAGTATGTTGGGATCTGGTCATCTTTCTGCATGTGGACAGAGCGGAAATGACCACACACACACACACTCACACACACAACACCAGTTAATGTGAGTGCGTCCCATCCCTGGGAAGTGTGATGATGGGCACCAAAGGCAGAACCGACCCCCCCACCCACCCTGGAACACCAGTTTGTCTGGTTGTGTATTCAGAGCCAGAGAGAAATGGACCATGAATCAAACTGCGTTAACACTCGATATAATATGAATAACGCATGAAAACATTTTTTGCTGTTAAATGAATTAACAAAAACCCTGAAACGGGAGCGGTTCTGACTGAATGGGTGAATGTCCTGCCTTGGTACAATGAGTGATCACATCAGATGATCATGATTTCAGCTGCAGCAAAGAATAATCATGAGTATGATTTTTTTTTTTTTTTTTTCATAATGAAGCAGCCCAAGCTAAAACACAACCTTGCTTTGTGTTGAGGACCAGCACTGCTAATCCCACATGCTGAAGCTCAGAGAGCCAGATTTGTGGCTCATGAAAAGCTGGGATGCTGTTTGTCTAGCACATTCTTCCTCTGCCTTTAAAATGCTTGTTTTGGCAGAGGATACACAAAGTTCGCTTCTGAGCAGGGACTTGATGAGATCTTGGAAGCTCTTACTCTTTACCTCCCTTGAGTTACAGTCTGAAATTTCCACTCAAACACAAGCAAAAATACAGTCATGTGAAAAACAAAGAACTCCCATCTGATTCTAAGATTTTACGCATTTGACATTGTCGAAAGGACTCCTCTGATCCTAAAATAAGCAGTTATCATTTTCTATGTGACAATATCAGTCTGACATCATCCGGGGAATTTTCTTTTTTCTTCTCTCTAACAATGCCTCAGCTCATTGAGGTTTACAGGCATTCATTTAGTACAGTTCTCTTAAAGTCCAACCACATCATTTAACTTGGGTTGAGGTTTTTGACTGGGTCATTGCAAAACTTCGATTACTTTTTTTCTTTTTCTATCATTATGCTGTAGATCTGCTTGATATTATCAGCCTGTTGTATAACCCAATGTTAACCCAGCTTCAGCTATCAGACAGATGGGCTCGTATTTGACTCTAACGTTCCTGACCATGAGCTCCTCTGGTGTACTGTGGAGCTCATGCTCAAAGGCTGCAAGGTGCTCAGGTCCTGTGGCTTTGAAACAAACAATCCTAACAAAACATGGCATTGTGACATGTGCATTATGACCAAACATACATTTTGCTCCATCTGCTCAAAGGGAATTATTTTTGAAGGTTTGTGGTCTGTCCAGATGCAACTTTGCAACCTAGTTGAAGCCATGCTGCCATGTTCTTCTTTGTGTGAAAATGCTTTCTACTGATATCCATCCCAAACAAGCCATACTTGTTGGGTCTTTATGTAATTGCACTCTCTTGAAATTGAATTTTTAACAAAGTAACTGAGGCCTGTTGAGTCTGAGACGTATCTCTCCAGCGTTTGCAGTTTTTCTGAGCATTGTACGATCTAACTACTGTATGGGAAGAACTTGCTGGGATGTCCTCCATAAGAAGATTGACAACTGTCTTCAGTATTTTCCATTTGTGAATAATCTCTCTTACTGTAGAGCGATGGACTCAGTAGTTTGGAAGCAGCCTTTAACCTATCCCTGGCAGTAACAACTGTGTATCTAAGATCATTGCCAATGTCTTTCCCTCTGCATTGTGTTAACACACACAGCTGAATGCTGCAGACCAAAAAAGTGCTAAAGCTGATTATGATCAGTCAAGTGCATGTAACAAGCAGTTCCTGGCAGCTAATTACCCTCTGTAAGCAATAAGGCTGTGCTTAGTCTTACACAAGTCCTTCTGTATTTTAGCTTAGTATTTGCTACAGTAAATAATGTGTTAAATGTCTTATGTATTATGTTGTCAAACCAAAGGTGTGTTAACTTACTAACTTATCTTAAAGGTCTGGTAAGGGCAAGATGATTTTTATTTTATTTAGAGTGTTTCCTAACATGAGAACCGTAGCACTTAAACAGGATATACTTTCCTTTCACTGTCATGTATGCAACCATACTAGTTTCCATACGTGAAAACAGACTGCTAGGTTCACTATCAGTCAATAATTAAATGTCACCTGTCATCATCAGTGCACAGTGACCTGTGGTCAGGGCCTGCGCTACAGGGTGGTGTTATGCATTGATCACCGAGGACTCCACGCAGGAGGCTGCAACCCCACCACCAAACCACACATCAAGGAGGAATGCCTGGTCACCGTTCCTTGCTATAAATCCATTGGTAGGTGAAGTTTGGGGTTTTATTGTATCAAACCATGAATCTTAAGCTAATTTCTCAGTGTTGTTATGCAACATTCAGCCTTTCTGTGTAATTTGTTTCAGATACACTACCTGTTGAGGCGAAACCTGTGTGGCATAAGCAGGCGATAGAGTTAGAGGAGGAAGTGACTGTGACCGAGGACCCAACGTGAGTAACAAACATACACAAATGTATTGATGGCATCAAAGTGCTGGGTCATCTGCACTTCTTCCCTTTTATGAAACTTGAAATAACTCCAGTTCAAGCTTTAAAAAGCGGCTTTGGGCCTGCTGGGGATTTTCATGCAAGTGTTAAAACTATACAAGCATGTCAACGTTTCTGATCTTTAAAGACAGAGGGAAATTTATTGAATTTCCACTTTACAGAATACATCTCTTTGCAGGGGTTGTAACAAGTAAATAAAAGCAAGTCATTTCCCAGATACACAGTTTTAAAAACAATTTTCAAAATGATGGAGTTGAGTCAGACAGACTCACCTGGAGGTGAAATTGAACCAGACAGGACCAGGTGCTGCTATTTAACCACCACAGTAAAATAGTTGTGTTCATGTCGGCAGCAGTTATCATCAGCTTGGAGCTGAAAGGTACAACCCTAGTTGTTATGATGCTGGTCAAATAACGCAGCTGTTTGACTGGATGTGTGTGGATACCAAATGTTTCCTGACTGTTTTGCTTCAGTGGAAGTCTGTTGAATGAATCTGCTGCATGAGGGTATTTAAGGCAAGAGAGGAAACTGAGGGTGAAGGAGGAAAAACATCTTTTTTATGATTCAGTCACTGCCTACCAGCATTACCTCAGCAAACCTTATGATCTTCCAGATGTTCTTGTCCCACATATCAGTCGAATAATAACGGCTGTCCTCTGAAGATGAACAAAATTTGGAATCTACCCAGTGTTTTGCATGACTTGTATTAGCAACCATGTTAGCCAGCTCACATCTGTTATTCCGACTTATCTTTGGAGCAAGATGGGGGTAGAAAGAGAAATGCCAAAACATATGATTTTTTTTTTTTTTTGTTGTTCCTGCTGCAAAAAAGCATGTCGCTGCTCAGAAAGCACATAAATATATGTGCATAATATGCTGTCATTCACTTGCCAATAACAATACCTGCGTACCACATAGGCCCAGATTACAGATGTGAAAAGGAGGAGAAGGATACTTCTGTTTTGGACTTATTGCAACGCAACTGCTCGAAAAAAATTGAACTCATTTATGTTCTACAATGTGCACAATCTGGCCAAAAACATTCTACTTTCTTTGACCACAAGTAAACAGAATATTTTTATTGATGTAAATTTAATTGATGCGATTAACATGGGGCTTCGGCGGATATAACAAAAATGTGTTGTTTCCTGCCACGAATGAAATCAAGGTTGTTTTTTAACTGACAGATGTACTTTAACTACGCATGAAGACAAACATTTCTGTGGGATTGGTTTTCGATTTTGTGGTTCCTGTTCCAAGGTCTAACTTCCAGTGATTCGTTTGTTTGTCCAAAGCACAATGAGTCCCTGAGCTCTCATAAAGAGCCAACTGTTCTGTAATTATGAGCTCTTTATGGAGGCATCTTATAAAACAGCATGATGCTTTTGTGTCTTTTAGTCAGACAAGAAGGAATGCTGCACATGAGTAAAAGCTTCTGAGTTAGTGCTGCCTTTGTGATGTACATGTATTACATGTAAACTGACCATGTAGCCAGATTTACTAACATTCAGGCATTTACCATCTACTTATTTCAACATCAATCTGTTTGTGATTTCTCCATTAACTGTTTATGTCTTCCATTTATAATCCTGCTTATATGTTGGACAATATATCTGGCTATTGTTGTCATGGTTACTGAGGTCAGGTACACCTGGATTAATCAATTTGTCCAGTAATGAAAGACAAAGAAATAAAGGAACTGGCTCAAGTTAAGGAAGTAGTGGAGTTGTGCATATAGCCCACAGTCTTACAACATCCAAAGTGTCACTTATGAACATTTGCCTCAAAACTTGCAGTTTTAACCTGGTTTTGTTTGTCCTTTGGTTCAAAAATAGTTTGTTTTTTTTATTTCCTCCACAACCTTCTTGGTATGTACTGAATTCTGCAGGAAGTGTTGTTTCCAGATATTATGACACAAACAAGCAACTCCACCTGAGAAAACAAACCCACAGCAAGCAGTGCCGGTATATTCTTCCAAGGAACTCGCTTGATATCCGAATATTGCACGTAAATGTTCCTAGTAGCTGTGATACAGAGTAAGCAATTCCACAGGTGGATTTTGTTTTAAGATTTATATTTGAGTTAGGGTTATTAATGAGCTGAAACACGATTAAAAACATTTTCTGAAATATCTGCTAAAAATAAACCTCAAAACATGATTTGGAGCTTCAATCAGTTAAGTGTTGCTGTGTTTGGACCGTAGACTGTATATAATTACTGGACGTAGCTTCCGGTCTCTTCTGAATAGAGAAATGTGAAGCCAGTTGGGCGTGTCTTACCGTCGCCATCTTGCCGTGTCACGTACGTCGTCACTCCAGGAAAATACTAAAATGGGCACAGCGCGGCCGTGGGGCAAATGATTGACAGCTGACGTACTGTGGGCTAAATGCTAACTGAGCTAACACGAAACTAAGAGGAGCTAACAAAGATAAGGCTCCTAAGCGGCATGGTTAAGGTAAGACATGCTTAGACTTGCAATTCGCTGACTAAACACTGCCGTTGTGCGACTCTGTAACAAACTGAGACCTTATTAAGAGCAAAGAAGGAGCTAACTAGGAGCCTCCGGTTGGCAGGCGGAGCTTCCGGTCTGCCGCATGTCAATCATAAGGACACGCCTTAATTATGTGTAATTTGAAGAATAAATAACATCTAAACGAATGAGTTATAAAAAAAATTCACCCCCTCACAGTTGACATGAAGGTAAACTTGACCTAATAAACCTAAAATGATTTTTGAACCAGGCTGTAAACCTGTTTATTTCTGCTGTGAAGTTGGCGTTTTTAACATGGGAGTCTATGGGGATTTGCTCGCTCTTGGAGCCAGCCCCTAGTGGATGAAGGGAGGATTACACTATTTGCAGTGTTTGGACTCTTGCTCTGCACTTAAAGCAACACAACATCAGTTTCTGACTTTGAAACTCTGTAACTGAAGCTGTCATTGCTCTGCAGTATCACTTAGCTGGGAAATCACACTTTAAAACGTTACGATCCAGCCGGGAGTATCACATGACTCTGCATAATGCTTTGAGGTACTGCGTCACACGCCTGCCAGTGGATATTACTACACTACTGTAGCTATTATGGATGTATATCATGACTGATTCAGCAAATAAACCCAAACTGGGGAACTAAAAGTACGGCACTGCCCAAAAAGAAAATAAGAAAAGCACTTCATTGTAAACAAAATATTACACTCTTAGTGTAATAACTCTTCACTGTTGTTTTTTAAATCAGGCTGAAGACCCACCTGTTCTCAGCTGCTTTACGTAGATTTTATTCAAAAGTTAAAATCCACACGTCTCTGTATTCTTTTTAATCTTAAATGCTTTTAATTTTGAATCATGCTTCTAATTGTTTTTTTCTCTCCCTTTTGTTATAATGTTTTATGTAAAGCACTTTGAATTGTTCTGTACATGAAATGTGCTATACAAATAAACTTGCCTTGCCTACACTCCAGATTACAGGACAATTCATGAACTATTTCAAATTGTTTTACAGAAAACAAACTGTAAATGAAGAATGCAAAACCTTTTTCTTTCTTTATCTTTTTTTTAATTGGCTAAATACTGACATTCACAGTACAATACAGAGCACATAATCACGTTTAAACATCTAATTTATTTTCACAATAAATTTAAAGGTACACTATGTAAAAAATCAAGGTCAATGGAAGAAAAATGTGATGTATAATTCAAAACTGTGTTTCTATTGATGTGTAATTGCTTCACTACAACAGCTGTTATGTGTTTATTTTCTTAGAATGAGTGATTTATATCTACTTGCTGGGGGGTGCACATAAGAAGGCTGCCATATTTGTTCTGCCATTATTACTATGGTGTCCCTGAATAGACAAAATAATGTACAGTATGTAAAGTAAGAACCTCTAAACTTTAAAACTACTGTACCAGCTTTATTTAATGGGAGTTAGAGACTGTTTAGGATCAGTAATGCCTTCAAAGACATCAAAAATAGTCACTCATAGTTCATAGCTACACACAGATAAAAACATCTTTATGTCTGGGAGAATTTTGGCCACTAACGGCAGCCATACATTCACAACAGTGCTGGAATATGAAGTAATTTGAAAGAAAAAATCTTTTATTTCAAATACCCATCTTTACCACTAGATGTCAGTAATTATTACATACTGTACCTTTAAGGAAGTGTGTACATATTTCTTATTTTCGTCAATCTAATGTACTTAAGCACAGACCCTAAGCAAAAAGGATATGTGACTTTCCATATACTGGTACTGAATGACTGGACTGGAAGTATTTAAGGCTGTATGACATGAGAATTTAAGTGTGATGTTTTTAAATCGATCCCTGAGTAAAGTATAAGATATGTGACAGATTAACTGATAAAGTCCCTTATCCCCACAAATACTCAAATATTCAACTTGCTGGATAATCTGTATCAGCACTGAGGGCCGCTATCATGATTGCATATTGTAAAGGAAAAGAATCTATCAGGGTTTCTCTTTTTACAAAATATGTAATTTTAGTCCACTTTTTCTTTACAGTTATACCCCAACTGCAACATAAACCTATAAGGACTAAATTAACAAATAACTAGCATGAAACCTTGAATCCTTGTTAGGATCTCCCCCAGTTTACCATCATTGACTCATATCAGATGGTTTGCTCATAGCATTATTTTCCTCCTTGATCCTTCGTCAGACTATGTTTTCATTTAATCCAACATTTCACCAGGCATATGAAAGTGTCAGTTAGATCTAAAGATTCAGGGGGATTCAAATTTCTTCCTGTCTCACGAGCTTTGTTGTTTCTTCTGCACTGTTCAAAGCTATTGAAATGATAGAAGTTTCGTTTTAGGGTTTGAGTATTTCCTTCTTTTATCCATAGTTAAAGATGAAGAGGGAGGTGCATGACATGAAATGAAAGCCATTTATCCAATAATAGCTTGTCGTAATGCTCCACAGCTGTTCTATTAATCACAGCAGGACTGTATTTCATAAAAACTCACTGAGTTTATGAACCTAGCAGCAAATGAATAAAGTCTGTTTATGTGGAATGCTTAAAAAAAACAAAAAAAAAAACAAAAAAAACTTGCAAATTGCTATGAAACTACTTTAAAGTGAGCAGTGCTGACCTGGGGACAGTTGTTATCAAATCTGACCCAGTTAGGCCAATATGTGTAGCTCTTGTGAGGTACACATGCAGAATATTTTTGTAGTTGATCATCTCTTTAATTTTTCCTCAAACCCTGCTGGCTGTTCTCTGCAGCTTCATATCTGGTCCCTGGCAGCCCTGCAGCAGGACATGTGGCACTGGGACGCAGCAACGGACCGTCAAATGCCAGGTGCTGCTGTCCTTCGCCCAGACTGTTGCTGACCTCCCCGATGATGAATGCGAGGGGGTCAAACCCGCTTCGAGCCAGCCTTGCTATCGTACTCCATGCTCGAGAGGATTGGGCCATGGAGAAGAAAGCAACGAAGAAGAGGAGGAGGAAGGCAAGATGCTACAAAGAGAGGAACTACACGACTGGGAGTATGAAGGGTTTACAGAGTGCTCAGAAAGCTGTGGTGGGGGTATGTATTGTCATTAACAGGGCATAAATGAGAATTTTGAAAATAAATTGATGAATACTGCAAGCACTGTATGCAGCTATGCAAGGCCACAGAAAGCTCCCTGCATGCTACAATATGCTCAACTAAGACTGTAAACATTAAATGTTTACCATCCCCACAGTCTCAGATTATAGTCTGACTGAATAATTGAATTGCTAATAAACATAGGGTTAACTGGCTTTCTTAAGTAGTGCAGCTAAAGTACAGGACAGATTACAATTTTTTACCTAAAAAGGGGTCAATCAAGTTTTAAATTGCAGTGGTATCCAAAGTTTGCCCTCCCCCCCTCCCCCGTTTCTTTGACTAGCTTAGAGGGTAAAGAATTAGCTCATTTTCAAAAGGCAAAAAATTAAAGATGCATTTCTTCAAGATTAAAAGCAGAAAAACTTATTTGATCTTTTGTCGCTTCAGATTAACAACAAAAAATGTAAATGACTCCAAAACAAATTTTATCATGCCAGTCCATTGCTTCCTCTACCAACGAAATGATCCCTGTAGCTGTACCTCAACCTGCAAGGATGAATGATCCAACCCTGTGCTTAATTATTGAAGCACAATTAATTTATTTATCCTTCTTTATGTCTTCATTTACAAACTTCTGCTACTGAATTTTGTGGTAAGGATGCAGGGAATATCTGCTCTGACGACTCTTTTAAGGTCATATTTGTGCAGGTGCTGCTGTGCAGTAAAACAGCTCTCCATGATGCAAGTCTGCCAAATCTTCCTGAAGGTTTTTGCAGTAAAATGGATAGTTTGATTTGCCTTTTTAACAAGCCTGAGAGGAACTCTTAGCAAGTTTCAGTCTTTCATAACTCCACTTGACCTCCACTGTTCCTGTTATCTATCATTTCTTAATTACCTGACAAACAGAGGAAACATCTATCACCAAATGCTTTTTTCTTCACCTTCTCCTGCAATGTGAGTTTGCAACATTTTTCATTTCAGTCAGCTTGGCAGCTGCTTAAAGGACCAGTGCCTGCTAATTGTTTTTTGTTTTTCTTTTTAAACTGTATTTTACATCACCTTGGCTTTCCAAATGACTTCCTCTAACTTCCTGATTCATACAGAAGCCACTGTTCTAGCAGCGTAATTAAGCACTTGTCCCCATGGCCACATATAGAATAGGGTGAGATTTGTAAAAATGTGAATCTTGATTTTTTTCTTAAAATTAAGATCACGATTCTCTGAAAAAATTTTTTTTCCCAAAAAAAATATATTAAAAAAAAAAAATAAAAAAAAAAAAAAAAAAACAAAAAAAAAAAAAAAAAAAAAAGGGTGAAAAAGGTGATTTTGGGGGAATATTTTTAAAAGGGGGGGGGGGGGGGAGGGAGGGGAGGGGAGAGAAAAAAGGGAAAAAAAATAAAAAAAAAAAAAAAGGGGGGGAAGAAGAAAAAACTATAGAAGGGCTAAAAAGATCAGCAGAGTGGTTTTACATTACACCCATTACAAAATATGATTATTGTCAGTGGATAAATAAGTCTATTTCAGTGTTAACATTGAGTAATGTATACAGCGTCTAACATTAAAGGTTATACATCATAGGTGCTCTCAGCAGCAGTGAAGCTGTGCCATGCAGACAGCTACCCAAATGTCCTGCCAACATGTGTTGAGGCCCACTTTTATCTCCCTAGTCCCACCTCTAGCACCATTTCCCTTCTCTCCGTGTGTCTCTGCACCGTCTGCAAAAGCACACTTTTGAAACGTAATTTCTGCACATAAGCTTAACCTGTGTCTGTGTGTGTGCACACTCGCAAGAACTCAACAAATTTCCATTCAGGGGTGATTACAGAGCAGTATCATATGTCATATACTCACCCTGAGGCCACGCTCCTGTGGACCATCACACCGCTCTGGCATTTGAAGTGCCTCCTCTTCTGTTATCATCAAAGCATAATCCAAGATTTATGTGACATTACTTTTAATATGACCTTATATTAGTCTTGAAGTTTATCTGAGTCTGCTTGCAATGTTCCAGATATCTGTCATAATTTGTAAGCAAGATATGCTTAATAAGAGCAGCATGTGCATTTGCATTTATAAGGGGAAATTCAGAAATGGGACAGAAAGCACATTTGTATTAACAGTCTTTAGTCATTGTTAGTGTCTGCACTGTGCCGTCTGACTCCAGGAGTACAGGAAGCCGTGGTCATCTGCCTGAACAAACAGACGAGGGAGACGGTGGACCAAAACTTATGTGTGAGCTCACGCCGGCCCCCGCAACTCCTCCAGGATTGCAAAACTCAGGTCTGCCCACCCAGGTACAGTGAAACCCACAAGTCAGACATCCTTATCACAATCGTTATCATTTAACCATCAATGGAAATGGTTTGTGTATAAACATTAAATTACATTTTACTGATGGATGCAGTAAAAATGGGGAGGAAATGAGCTTTTGGGGAAAGGGGTTTGGCTGCATTTAAGAAGAAAATATTAATTAAAACCTGATTTGAAATCTGGCTGTTCTTTATATAGTCTGCCAAGACTGTTATTCTCCAAAATATGCAATATTTGGAGCTTAAATGTTTATGTTCCATTTTGTAGAGCTTTGATGCTTTCCTACATCAAACACATGCCACTACTCAAAACTTACGCTATTAAAAAAAGAAAAATAAAATGAAGAAAAAAAAAAAAACCCATCTGGATCAGTTAATCTGGAAATAGTTATGCATAAAACGTATTCAAATGTTTCTAATCTACTACAATGTCCCACATAGGCCAAATCATTAAAGCAATTTAAAACACAATTTAGGGAACTTGAGTCCAAGTGATACTAAAGAAGAATGACAGAGATGGATGATTGTGTCACTCAGAGCAGGAAATTAAGGCTTGTGGAATGTGGTCAGAATCAGAACCACCAGGACGTGTGTCAGTGGTTAGTTTTATACCTGCAAGGCTTGAATTTGAAAATTGTCCTTGGAAGAACTTTCAAGCTTTCCATTTGGAGTGTTGATGTAGAAACGTAGGCGGCCTCAGCTGCTGCAGATGACTTTTCAGTGAATCACAGTGAGCCTATTTGTTTTATAGAATCAGAAGTTGACACATCATTTATCCTGTAAGCAGATCAGTTAATAATGTGGTTTTAGTCACTAAAACTAGAACCAGCCATGACGTTGGTCTCTAAACTAAATGGAAGCCTTCCTGGGAATATGTTGCATAAAGAAATAACATGTTATGGGCTAACATGGTGGTCAAAGGTAGGTTCCTCTTGAATTTGAGATTTTTAGAATATCTGTATTTAAGGGGTAATTACAAGTACTTTTGAGAGATTGCTGTTGGAGCATTTTGCTTATGGATTTAAAGCAACACTATCAATCAACTTTGCAGTTTGGCGCCCCCTAACAACAACATGCGTCACTGAACTCTAGCCAATAAACGCTAGCCCAATGCCGACTCTAGTCTTATCTCATGATGTTTCTTTCTTTCTTTCTTCTTCTCGCTTCCTCCAGTAATATTACACTTCTTTGCTGAATCTACCGTCATGTGTGTTCCAACTGGCCAGTGTGTTGATATCCAGTTGCTGATGTTTGACATCATGCTATAAAGCAAAATGCAGCTGTCACATTATGTTCCAGGCTGGAATACAAAGTTGTGAGGTGTGGTTTCTCAGCTTTGGGATGATGCAGGGCAACAGTGACTCCAGGAATGTACTTAATGAATGTCAGTGTCCCATAAGTCAGAGTCATGGCTACTTACATTGTATGGCTTTAAAGTAAATATCTTTTTTCACAAGTTGACAGAATTTCCACAAGTCTTAATCAAATTTCTTTGACGTTCTGTAGTTACAACACCACATAAATTCACACCTCTAAAGATCAGTCAGTTTTTGGAATGTGGAGTGACGAACTTTACCCCACCCTCTCTTCTGGACAACCTCTTTTGAGTGCTGCGATACTCAACAACCCTGAAGCACATTATAACTGTCTGAGAGAACCTACAGTAAATAGAGAGAGTGCTCACAAGCACACAATAAACCAAACTCAGACTATCACACATTAAAATTATTAAGAAGTACTTGACTGGTGATTTTATTCTAAAATACTTACAATTCTCTTGTTTACAGTTTTGGCATGCTCAGTTGTTTCTGATCACTCTGTTGGTCTTAATCTTGTTTAACTACCTGATGTTAAAACTTCGGAACCTACAATGTAATAGCCAGCCAGTCTGTTAACCTTATCATAAGTCCTCTACTACTGTACAAATACAGTCAGCAGCAAAATTGAAAGGTTGAATACTTTTGTTGGCAACTGTAGGTCTATTAACGCTGGACTTCATTGTTGCTCCATTCTCATGTTTAAAAACCATTGCTTGTCCAGGCAAGTTTCAATAGATACAGTAAGTTTATTTAGTAACGGTTGTGCTGATGGTTCAGTCCATAACAAATAGGGAATTGGTATTTCCAACAGAGAAGAGAATAAAGAATACCAACTAAAACCCACATTTATTTGTCCAGAAATAAGACAGAGAAAAAGATGTAAAAGAGGAGTTGTGTCTTTGTTGTGTCATTTTTAAGTGAGTAATGAATAAACTGTTAATAACAAAACAGGAGCAGAACAGTTTTGGCTTCCTATTTCAGAGATGCAGTAAATGCTGCATAATGCAGCATACCTAACTCATAGCTGGGTGGAAATAAAGATGGTAGGCTGGAGGATTTGCATGGTAATCCCTGCAAATTTGAACTACTCACTGAATTAAATATTTACAAACTGATGCTACAGACATCATACACTAAAATATATGTTCTTGAGCAGAAAGGGTTTTTCAGTTTGTCCCCTTCATCTTTCATACTCAAAGTTTTGGAGGATGTTTTTAAATCCACCTGTAATCCAGTGGATATTAGTTTGCAATGCAGAGTATGAGTAATATTGAATTATTACAAATGTGTGATTTCTAATCATGATTAGTTTTTGTAACTTAAGCTAAACTGATTAATTACCCAGGAGATTAAACAAAAACACAGCATGTTGTTTGACATATGTGAACTGTGGCTGAGCGGTGAGTGGATTTTGTGACAGCCAACACGTTTCAAGTTAACACCGCACACATTGTCAGTGCTCCACCGCTCTCG
This sequence comes from Atherinomorus stipes, assembly GCA_023101725.1. Lineage (NCBI taxonomy): Eukaryota > Metazoa > Chordata > Actinopteri > Atheriniformes > Atherinidae > Atherinomorus > Atherinomorus stipes. The sequence continues at coordinate 3,051,985 of JALJCO010011906.1, forward strand.
CTCTCATCAGAAAACCCAGAGGCTTGCAGCCTGGCCTTGCCTGTTTTTCCAGGCCTTCAGTCTTGTTTTCACGCACAACAAACGCTGCATTGGGCTTGTTTCCTTTGGCCCTTTGCTCTCTCCCCGAGGCCTCTTCACCCTCCCATATTAAGCTACACTTTTCGGATAGTTTTCCTCTGAAGGGGAACGGCCACAGGATTTAGTTTGCACCGGCCCATGAACAAACTTCATTCCCAATTCTCCCCAGTCCCAGGACTCCTTGAGTAAATGTGAATAGTTTTGAAATATCACTTAATATGTCAACCCTAAAGTAAAGTTGCAGAAATCTTGGTTCGAAGCCAAAGTTTTAGAGCCGTATCAACTAGTTGGACATGAGGCTCAACATAGAATAGAAATTCAAAGCTAACTTTGATGCTGGATTGATGACCCAGTTTAAAATAATGTTGGGCAACAACACGATACTCATCCACACAAGTCACAGAGGACATTTTCATGAAGTTATAGCATAGGGATTTCTCAAATATCGTTGAACTCAGAGGAAAATTTCAGGTATTTTGCCTTTTCACTTGAATTTTCTTTCATAATTTTTGACACTGCTAGAATGACCTCCCACTGGATCAAAAGAAAACATGCAGCACTTCCACTGAACTCCTTTTAATGCATTTCTTCTTATTTGATAATAGGCTACATACTACTGTGTATATATGTACACATTGCACTGAAGATGTGTTTCAAAGGATATTGGAGCAAGTTTTGATGAATATGGTTTTCGCAGGTGGGAAACAGGGGAGTGGAGCTCATGCTCTGCTACGTGTGGGGTTGGCCTGATGACACGCACTGTGGCATGCACTCATCAGCCCTCTCGAGACAGCAACCGCACTGCAGTTTTAAGGGATGCGGACTGTCAGAACCCCAAACCTGGTCCTGTCCAGGCCTGCAACCGCTTTGACTGCCCTCCTATGTGGGACACTTCTGACTGGGGACAGGTAATGGACCTCACATCTGATGCTTACTCACTGTTGTAAATGACTGACAGCAAAAACAAAGCATATCATATATTATCTCTGCAGTGCTCCCAGACCTGTGGTGGTGGAGTTCAGAAGAGGCGTGTGTTGTGCAAACAGCGGTTGGCAGACGGCAGCATCCTGGAGCTGCCTGACACCTTTTGCCCTTCCAGAAGCCCTGCAAACCAGCAACCCTGTGGCAAGCTGGACTGTCCACCTCAGTGGGTAACGACTGACTGGTCCCAGGTAGCCAAGTTTTCAGTGTCTGGTAAATAAAAGTGCACAGATTTAGCAAATTTTATGATACATTTTCATTTATATGTCCAGTGCTCAGTGACCTGTGGAAATGGTGTTCAAACTCTGCAAGCAGTCTGCAAGAAGCAGGGAGAGAATGGACGCTATTGGACTATTGATTCAAAGAACTGTTCCAAGATGATCCGGCCCATCAGAATCAGACCATGCTTTCTCAGACACTGTAAAAGTAAGAAACACTACGTTTAAGCTCTGTTTTCGGTCATTTATACTACTTAAACATCTGAAAGTGATATTAAAAAGAAGATGAATTGTGTGCAGTTAAAGCTCTTTTAAATTACAAATGCAATCTGTGAATTTATTTCCAGACTCTCTGAAGCCTGATACGACCATACTGGCCCAGAGGAAGGTTTACATCCAGTGGAGGAAGGGCAAAAAGGTCCAATTAGTTGTTGGGGGGTATGCATACCTCCTGCCATGGACAACTGTTGTCCTTCGCTGCCCAACCCGCCACTTCCGCAAGGGCCACATTCATTGGCTGAAAGAGGGGAGGCCCCTGGGAAACCTCCCTCACCTCTCTGTAAAACCACAGGGGTATGTGAAGATTCAGCAAGTTCAGTCATCTGATGCTGGGATTTACACATGCATCGCAGGCCAGATACGAGAACATTTTGTTCTACAAATCATTGGCAGCAAGCAAAAGCTCTCAGTTCCACAGTCGTGGCTTCTCGAAAGTGGACAAAATAAGGCCGGTCAACCAGATGTTACTTCAACCGAGGGAAGATTGCAGGAGCTACCCATGTCCCTTAACCAGTATGACAACCTTGTAGAGCGTTTGCTTGAACTTAAAGGCTCTGTGCATGATGAAAAATACCTTGCAGATAAACCTCAGTCAAGTGAAAAGAACAGATCAACTCCAGAGGATGAGAGGGAAAACAAAGATCCTTTCATCCCAGTCATGCTCATTTTTGATAGCCACAGGCTAGATGAGATCATGCACAACCTCTCTGAAGGCCTTGGAGGACCACAGGGAGAGCAACTCATCACTCAGTTGCTGAGTGAGTTTACTATGCTGCAAGGAGAAACCAACGAGTCTACCCTTCACCCTCCAGAAAGTGCAGAATCTTCTACACAAAGACCATTCCTTCACAAACCAAGCATTAAAGCCCACACATCCAGAGGCAGAAACCCAGTAATAATCCAGAGGCCCAAGAAGGTTGGTGTGGTGCCACAATCTGAAATGGTTGTATATGTGGGAGGGCTGGTTTTGCTGCAGAAACCAGTTGCCAATTTGGAGTTAAGGTGTGAGGCTCTGGGGGACCCTCAACCATCAATAACATGGACTAAGAACGGAAAACAGTTGCACTTCAGTAGCAGGTAAGAACAACCATTCATATGGGCCCTTTGTGCCAATAGCATAGTTAACTGGTTTTTCTTTGTGACAACAGAGTTGGCCTGTTGTCCACTGGCTCATTAAGGATCCGGTCTCCAGGCAAAGGGGACGAGGGTTTATACACCTGTACTGCCAGAAACCGTCTGGGAAGTACATCTCTTTCATCCTGGCTGCAAGTTGCAAGTAAGGTCCAAACAGCGGAAACTTTTGACTGTAAAAACCTAAAGAAATGGCAGTGTGAATTAAAATACTGTTCTCAAGTTAGATGCTTAAATTTGAGATATATGTTTGTCTTCTTACAAAATTGGATGATGTAGCCCAGTGTTTCTCAACTCCGGTCCTCAGGACCCATTGCCCTTCATGTCTTCCATGTGTTCCTATTCCAACACACCTGTTCTAGATGAAAGCCCGTTAACGAGCCATTAATTTAAGTCAGGTGTGTGAAAGTAGGGATGGCTCTAACCCCGGCTTTACACCGGGTCCTTGAGCACAGCACAGCGCAACGCAACACAACGTCTTTGCTCCGGCCTCCACAGCGTGAGCATTTAGACCGTGCACTAAGTGCCCACAAGCGCACCAGCTGTTACTAGATCCGTGACATCACAGAATCACGGGAGAGACTGCAAGATCACCTGTGATTCTCATCGAAATGGTTCATTTTGTTCACGTTTGTGTGTCATGGTTTCTAATTTCACTGAAACCTTGTGGACACGGAGATGATGTCATGTTCAGATAGTTCAGCAGTTTAAAATCTGCGCAGTGGCTTTTGTTTAGGAAGGTACTAGATGTTTTACATTGAATCTTGTGTCTGACTTCCTGTCTGATCTGATCTGAACTACTGAAATTTACGCAATGTCACTGCGTGCTCCGTCAAAAATAGAGCTGGCACGTATCTTTAGCACAGTGGCACGACATGCTGCGCCGGGGTAAGACATGCAGGGTAGTGGGTCCTGAAGACAGAAGTTGAGAAACACTGATGTAATCAAATGAATAAGAGAGGATCACAAGTCTTGTCATTACTGGGGAATGTCATATTGTCCATTGTCTAGTTTAAATGATCAGTCACAGAATTTTCCTCAAATGTCATTTGAAGAGTTAAGTAAGATAATGAAGCATTTAAAGCACAATATGCGTCATACAATGTGCATATTAAGTACTCCATATTAAGTACTTTTGTAGCTTTTGTGCATCAAATAACCCAATCCCTGCGGAGAGCATTGAAGCTGAAGTCAGTCATTATGAATATGACTGCTGAGAGAACAAGTGAGACACGTTTAACCTCTGTGTGTTCAGATGCTTCTGATGTCTGCATTGTTAGCTTAGACAACAACATGGACTGTCAAAACAATCTGGTTGCAACAAACCTTAGACAAGATGACTGTTTAAATGTGTTGAAGCTTTAAGAGGATTTTTACCCAAAAGATCATTTCGACTTTGCTGAAAACAGACTCATATGCAAAACATACAATGATGACGTCTGTATTGACCTGATGTCAAAGTCAAGATTATCCAAATCTAGTTTTATGAAGTTAAGTTTACAATAACTGAAGTTGTTCTTTTGTGGTTCAGGCTCAAAGATTTTGGGGAAGCGTTCTTCCAGCTGAGAAACATGCAGGCACAAGAGTAACCACAGACGTGCATATTCAGTTAGCTTTTACTTACTCCGGTGGCACATCTGGCTGAGTCAGTGTTGGGGAATGTCCGGTGCACGTCACAGCTCGGGTCATCTCCGAGCTGCGCTGCCCTTCATCTCCTCCAAGCGCCATCAGTTGCAAAATTGCTGCGTTCTCATCAAAGCCCCGCCACTGTGGATTTCCTGATTCTGCTGCACTTTTCCTCTCCATGAGGCAACAATTAGAGGTTCCAGGCAATGTTTCAGAGGAGATTAGCTCAATGTAGTCTATTGAGCTAATCTAAATGGTAGGAATAAAAGGACTTAAAAGGGCTTAAATATGGCTCAAATATATTTTCTTATATTTTAATTTAAATTCAGTTATAGGCAATTTTGTGCTCCAAAACTCTTAAAAGTATAAAGAATTAGAGAAAAGAAGTATGCAAACTGTGTCAAGTGAACTTTGAAACTTCCATCTAATACTCCAAAGATGAAGCCAAAGGAAAAAAAAGAAGTAGAAGAGAAGAGAAGGAAAGGAAAGAAAAAAAGAAAAAAGAAAAAAAATAAGTCTGACTCTACAGAAGTGACAAAAGCTGAAGACTCATTTTATTATTTGTTCCATTTCATTGAAACGAGGTTTGCAGCTGAATCAAAACACTTGCTGTAATGTTTTTCTTTTCAATACTAATAAAAAAAAACTGAAAGCTCAGATCTGTTTGTTTCATTGTATTTTCAGGTGGCAAAGGAAGAAGCTGTGTCCACAGTAACATGATGGGAGGAACTGGTCCCGCTTGTTTTGAGAGGACCAACAGCAGCCAGTCAGCCCAGCTGTGCCGAGGACAAGCCTGCCCCCTCAGGTCTGTTGCTGCTACTGCATGTGTGTGCTGTTGAACTCATCATATTGATTGTGCCTGCTGTGCTGTTGAGACAAAATGGGGGAGAAAAAGTCCTGTTAAATGAATTTCGAAATATTGTTTGCTTTTCTTCCTGTTTGAATAGATGGCGAGTGGATGCTTGGTCACCCTGCTCAGCCACTTGTGGGGGTGGATCCCAGTTCAGGACTGTCCGCTGCATGAAGGGTTCTGAGGGAAGTTCACAGGAAGTACAGAGCAGGTACTGCCTTGGAGCAGGGAGGAGACCTTCTAACACCAGACTGTGCAACATTCTGCCTTGTGCAAGATGGGCTGCAACCTCCTGGGGGCCGGTGAGTCTACTTATTCCTGAGCAGAAAGAGGTGTCCTCAGTGATTTTTTTTTAGGCCGTTGGATTCAGAACTTGTAACTGGATATGAGCAAGTAGGTTTTAGAAAGCTTAAATCAGAGATGAACTTAACTGTAATCTTGCTGAAATTTTAGTGTCACGGCCAGTGTGTTGGTCCAAGTTTGGCTACGCAACACCGATATGTTTACTGTCAAGACACAAATGGTACCAAAGTGCCATCCCGAACGTGCTTTGGACTCAGGAGGTAAACATGGCGTTCATATTCTGAATGTATATTTTCTATTATCGGTGAGTCACACTAATGTATGATGGTTGCACTTACAGGCCGAGCTCCCTAAAGAATTGCTCCACAGAGGCGTGCGCCCTCCACTGGCACGTAGGGCCATGGACACAGTGCACTGCCACCTGCGGGCGCCATGGTTTCCAGTCACGTCAGGTGACCTGCAAACACCATCGCACTGGCAAGGCCACACGAGAACATCACTGCATGTGGCGGCCTCGCCCTCCTAGCTGGCGGCGATGCAATATTTCATCCTGTGGCAGAGGTGAGGAAAAAAATATCACAATGATGGCAACTTGGAGGAAACTGGTTTAAGAAAAGTTGCTCAGAAAAATTAGCTGGCTTTAAAATAACCCTTAAATTAAAACATGTGGTGAAGCATATACAGTATGAAATGATTCTAAATCAATTTCTTCTTTTAGATATATCATTGAGGTAAGACATGTTAAAGAGGAATTAAAGATGAGTTTTACAGTGCAGCAAACTTTCAATGCTGTCTTATGTAAATGCAAACAGAAAGTAACGCTTTGCAAATCATTTAAACAATATAGTTAAGTCAAAGTGAGTCCAAATACCATGTATGAGGTGACTGCTGCTATAATGTGAATGTGAAAATTGGCAAATGCTGGTTTTTGAACTGGTAAAACCTTCAATATACCCTCACCTCTTTAACAATGGCAATGCAATGCCTCTGATGCCTAATCAGTGTTGATTTCCACCCCCTAACTTAACAGATTTAGGTCAGGCAGCATTTTAAAGCACAATAATCTGTTAGTATACACATAGCTCACTTCAATTACTTTACATGTTAAGACAAGGGGAATTTAAAATGATACAGTGAGACACAAAACACACTTCCATTTGTATGGGTGTTTTTTCCCTGAGAACCTCCTGCAAGCAATCACCAAAAGTCATGGACCGCCTTTGCTGAAATCATGCTTAATTTTATGCTTTCATTTGCTAGCTTCTCACTACAAATGATGTATTCTGGCTGATTTTCTGTCCTTCTGATAAAACCATGACATAAACAAACTGAATTATAAAAAAAACTTAAGCTGATACACCTCAATTGATCTCTGTTTAGACATAAACTTAATTTTAATCACACTGGTTCTGAACAGTGAAAGCAGAGGGGACTTTGGGGGGTCCCAGACCACAGGTTGGGAACCAGTGCTTTAAGTAATACCGATACATTCCCCATATAACCAGAAGTGGGAAAAACCTGGTCCGGAAAGTTAAAATCCTGTCCAGCAGTTGTTCCAACCAATCATTAAAGCAGCTGAGTTTGATCAGCACAGTTCCTCTGCAGGTAGATGAGCTCGTTAGTGAAAACACCTGCTCTGAATGTACAGACAGATCCAAAAACATGGCAGGACTTTTACTTTATGGCACCTGGATTTTTCCACCTCTGCATATAATGGTAGGTAAAATGGCCAAATAGAACTTGAATGTGAGTGCGGTGAAAAAAAGTATGTCAGTTCTGTCCCATGGTTCTTTTTTAAATATTTTATTTTGATTATGCAATCAAAAAAGGATTCAAATTTGTCTCTTCGTCCATAGCTTTTATAAACAGGATGGAAACAGGAAAAATAAGTAAATACATTTTGAAGTCACTATTAAGAAGTGAGGAAAAAAAAAAACAACATAATCATACATATTCCAAAGGGAGTGAGAGGAAGCTAAGCTTATAAAATCCCTTCCTCAGTTCACAATTAGAAAACAAAATCACTTATTCCACCTCCTGAATTGCCTTCCAGTGTCTGAGAATCCAAGAAAAACAACACAAAATTAGAAAATTAAAAGAACATGAAGCAACCACAACAAAACATACTAAAAAGATAATAAAACAAGAACACACTGTTTAACCACCTTTATCCCTGTGTTTTTGTGAAACCTCTGAAACCGCCATTGTTTAGAGACAGCCGGTATTGACTACTATTTATCTTGGAAATGTGTGATTGTGTATCAGCTGTCCCCCCTGTGTTTTCCAGCAGGAGAATGTCGAGACAGTACAAGATACTGTGAGAAGGTTCAACAGCTCGAGCTCTGCCCTCTGCCTCAGTTTAAGAGCCGGTGCTGCTACTCCTGCCGAAACACCTGAGCCGCTGAAACGTGAGACAAAGTGTGGAAAAACCTGGATAGGTTGGGGAAGGTGCCTGCAGTGACTTGAAACCTCTAATCCCCCCCCATCCTAACACCCAGCACCGTCTTCAGTGACCGGCCTCAGATGAGAATAGCTGAGTGTGGAGGAATGTTTTGGTTTTTATCGTACCCAAATCTTTAATCTTCTCACCTCATGGATGCCGTGTGTGGGTTTGAAGTTGAAAGCATCGTTTCAAAATGAACACACTTGCTGACAAACCTGTCAGTTTCACCGCTTTTACTTTCCTTTATTTTTTCATTTTCTATCTGAAGTCTTTTTAAACAGCGTTCCTTTCCAAATTGTGTAAATTTCCTTTGTAAACATAAAAAAACTTGTGGTGACCACATTGTTTCTGAAAGAGGAACTTGAGGCACTATAGCATTGACTAATGGCTCCCCCAGATGAATGGATACGGTGTAGTTTTAGGGTTTTTCAGTGATAACAGAGCTGCAACACCATTATCTATGGTAGCGACAGCACAAAACAGGAGAGGATATCATAAAGGAATGTCCCACTCAACAAGTCATCTTAATTTATGGACATTTTTTTTTTTTTTTTCTAATTTAGTCAACCACATGCCCAAGAACCCTGGGTAAACCCACGAGTTTGTGATAACCACTGGATAGTTGTGTGTTTCTCTTTATTGGAAAGAATAATGTTAGGTAGGGAAACAAGGCATGAGGGAAAAACAAGAGAATGATGCTGCTAATAAAGAGAAAATAGCTAAAAGCCTAATTTTTAAAAATACATTTGACATCAGCTACAGGGGAAATAATCATTGAGCGTGTAGCTTTTTTGGGTGATGCGCTGAAGGCAGGGTTGCAGGTGTTTTTACCACAGGTTCATGCCAGAATAGAAAGGGGGACAATATAAAGCATATACGTGCATTGGTTGCACTAAAGGAGGTGACTGAAGCAAATAATCTTTTGGAGAGACAGACACTTGTGTTGCACTCAGAACTCATCAAAGTCTTTGTTAAGAACATGGCTTGCAGAGTTTTTTTCATTATTATGCTTTTAAAGTTGCATTTTGTTGATAGTTTGTTTTTTTTTTGTGATGTTTCTTTAAAAGTTTGTCAAAATGTCTTTATAACCACTTATCAATGTTAAAACACGTTTATGTGTGTGTGATGTGAGCATAGTTGATCTAAGACAGTCCACTAGATCCTGACCACCAATTTACACTTTCTTTGGTGAAAAGATGAACTTTTAAGGCTGTTTCATTCTTCATCACTAACTATAATGTACATGTGACTTACTGTCACGTTTGCATGCTGGTTAATATCATAGGGAAATGTACAGAGGTTATTAATAACTTACTATACTTACATCCATGTACCAGATAAGCAGGGTTTGCACTTCTAACTTTATGATGTCCTAGTTCTGCAATGACGCATCATCTGCAGTAGCTTAGCTGAAGGCTACTCAGTGTTTCATTGAGATGTCGATATTTCATATCACAAGAAAAAAAATATTGTTTTACATATTACTTATGCTCTTGAGTTATGTAGATATTTGTTTTTTGTTTTTTTGTCATTTTTACTATTTATTTTAATGAGTTTTTTGTGCATAGTTTGTAAATAACTACTAGGGTGGGGTTTTAGGCATTTGTTTCTTTGCAGCTGATGGTATTTGATGTGCATCCAGGGGGAACCCTCTGCTGGGGATGTTTTTGTGTTGCTCTCTGCTGCCTGGTTTGTTGCTAAATAAATACATTCCTTTTTATAACCAGTGTGTTGTGTTTCTCTTATTTTAGGACAAAATGTGTCTGGTTTTTAATGTTGATCTACAAAAAGGATGCTGGGATTTTATTCAAAGGTCCTTGAGCTTTTCAGAAAAAAATATAACAGGCCCATATGACAGCCAATGAAGGCGGCACCATGACTCTGCAAAACAAGACTTTCAAGTCTGTACTTTTTTAAAACAGTCTCGAAATATTCTGCCAAAGGCCCAGGGACTTCCTCTTTCCCGCATTTAGAATAAATGAGCTCACTCTGTCTCACTTGATTTACAAAGAGGACAACAACGAAGAAATATCCCTCAACAGCTCCCCATCAACCTGGAACCATCAGCTATGATTGCTCTTTGTTTAATCTGTGTTTTGGATTAGTTCAGATTAGTTATGGTGGAAAAGGGTGTTTGTAATTCTTGCTTGACAGCCGTGAGAAAGCTGCGTGTTTCTCTTGTGGATGAACTTGAAGGACAGATCAACTTCGTGTTGGAAGCTTTAGTAAGTCGGGAAGTGTTCACTCGAGATGATCGGGAGGAGGTTCTATACCAGCAGGGACCCCGGGCAAGAGTGCGAAAGGTGCTGGATATCCTGGAGTGCAAAGGCGAGGAAGCAGCAGAGGTTTTTTTCAGCATTATAAGTCATCTTCAGTGCTCCAAAGACAGGAACACAGCTCTACCTCAGTCAGTAGGTATGCTGATCCAAACACAGACTCTGCAGGTGGCTGATTTCAAGTATTTAAACAATGAAAGTTTTGTTATTTTCTTTTGTACTTTACTTTAAAAAAAGATCTTAATCCCATGAATGCAAGGTGAATTTAATCATTAATTTTCAGTCATTTTATTTCTTAATCTTTTAATTTTGGGGGGAAAGTTTGACAGTAATATAAGGTTAATTTATTTTTTTTGATGCAATTTCTATTGTCAAATAATCATCACCACTGACTAAATTCCACTGGAAGCTCTAAAACTCCCCTCACTATTTTGGATAATGCAAGGCATTAGTTCTCCTTTCATCCCCTAGAATCTTCTCTTTTTGTTGCTCTGAACTGAATTAATCTTAGATCCATCTGTTTAGATAATCCCATCCAGGAGCTAGACAGGGTTTATAAATATTTTCTTACCTGTAGTTTGAATCTCGAGGTACATTCTACACATTCAGAAGGTGACTCTTGACTGTAGACCTTGACAGTATTACAGGACTGCCTTGAAGGTGTTTTTGACAAGGAGCAATCACAAGATATCGAAATCATAGATGTTGGAGTTGTTTTACCCCCACTGGCGCAATTGTTCTTCAGAATTGAAAATAGTGGCTCAATCATACACATCAACACCTCTTTGGATCACAAATGAAGTGATCCAGTGATTGGTAGCATCATGTGAACAAATTAAATCAACTATAGTACTTAAATGTCCCTAATTAACTAGGCAAAAAATAAAGGTCATGTAAGACTTGACTGTGGAGGTGTACAGAGGGAAATTTGGAAATATTCTGTCACTTGAAGCACTGTATTAAGTATGCTGAGCTTTTTCTTAAGACCATTTCATTGGACAATTTCTTGATTAGAAACACAGGAAAATCAATGTCACCAAAAATTCAAATAATACTTTAAAAAATTTTTTTTTTTTATCTGCAGAGTACAAGAGGGTCCAGCAAAAGCACAAAGATGTTCTCAGACGCAGGAGCGAGTGCATGCTTTTCTACAACAGTCGACATGGAGAGAAAATCCTTTTTTCTGAACATTATGTTAACTTGCTCTTAGTTGATGGACATCAGGGTTTAGAAATTAAAAGACACGAGGTTCTCACCTTTGGACAAAAGCGGCTATCTTTGCTGCAAAAGTCATCAGTGCAAAGGAAAATCACACCGGCCGAACTGTTTTCAAGAGCAAATGGAAGCCATCCAGTAAAGAAAGTTCTGGTGACAGGGGTGGCGGGAATTGGGAAAACTGTCCTGGTACAGAAAATGCTCTCTGATTTTGGGAGGAATAAAGACCACTTTGCATTTGACTTCATTATTCACATGAGCTTCAGAGACTTAAATCTAATTGACAAACCTACTAACTTTCGTGAGTTGGTCCTGCGTAAAAACAGACACCTTGCTAAAGAACTGGACAGCATCTTAGCTAACGATGACAAACTGCTGATCATCCTGGATGGTTTCGATGAGTTCAAACACTACAGAAGCTGCGATGTCGATGTATTTGTCAGTGACCCAGATGAAGACGCAGAGTTGCAGGAGGTTTTGGGGAGTTTGCTGCAGGGAGAACTGCTACCCAATGCTTCTGTCATGCTAACCAGTCGGCCCGCAGCTATAAACCACATCCCTGTGGGTTGTATTGACCGGTTTGCGCTCATTTCTGGATTTTCTTTAGCTGAAGTTAAAGACTTCTTCTTACGATATTTCCAAGACCCTGTACTTGCCCATCGCATGTTCAGAACGGTATCAGCAAATGATTTGATGCTGACACTGTGCTACATACCTGCATTTTGCTACATTGTGTGCTGCATCCTCAAAGAGAGCAAAGATCTGTGTGGAGAAAGCCCCAAAACCATGACAGACATTTACGTCCAGTACCTGGTGGCTTTGCTTCGCTCTCACACCCAAGCAAGAGCTGAAGCATGCCTTCCAGATGAAAGAGCAGAACCAATCCAGCAGCTGTCTGATACTGTACTGAAGCTTGGTCGACTTGCTTTCCAAAAGCTTATGGAACATCAAACACTCTTCTATAGTAGCGACCAAGATGTTGCAGCCTTACAGGGATCCAGCCTCGTTAGTACCTTCCTCGACAAGACAGTGGCACAAGAACCCGGCTGCACCGAGGAGGTTTTCTCCTTTGCTCATCTTACTGTTCAAGAGTTCTTTGCTGCTCTGTACTGTGCAGTGACAGATCACCCCTTGCCGGATGCTATTCTCAGCAAAGCAAAAACTGGGGAGATAACAAATAACGGACATTTGGAGCTGTTCAGCCGCTTCCTGTCTGGAATCCTCTCTGACAGGAATGCTACTTTTTTGTCGAGGCAGGTGGGGTTATGTTGCCAGAAGGAAAAAGTGGACAATAATCGTCAAAAGATCATCACAGATCTGACGATGTTGTGTGAGAACGGCGCCCATATTCTCAACTGCTTACACTGTCTGTTTGAGCATCAGGACCCATCATTGGCACAGGAAGTGCAACCAAAGACACTTCGAGTTAATGTTAGCGATGAAACACTCTCTCAAATGGATTACAATGCTATCAAGTATTTCCTAAACCACACAAAAGGCAAAATATCAGAGTTAGATCTTACAGGGACTGGAGTAAGCTGCAGTGCACTAAGAGATATTCAACCCCAGCTGCTAAGATGTGCAAGCCTTTGGTGAGTTCCAGGTAAAATTTAGTTTTAAGTATCTGCTTCTATCTTAACTCTGAGTTACTTTTTCATATTTCAATATGGATAAAAAAACGATCGCTTTCCATGCAGACAATAGATGTTTTACACATTTCCTTCACAATTTTTATTTTTAAGGCTTGGAGATAACAATCTTGATATGGACACAGTTCAAGTCATTGCAGATGTGTTAAAGGTCTCAGAGAATATCACCCACCTTGGGTAAGATATCACTCAAATTCATCTTGAATGAGTAAGGCTGTTAAGTTTTACTGCATTGTTTCGTTTAAACAAACAGGGATGTTGAGCTAAAGCTATGCTGTAATCATGAATACTTTTGGAAATGATATACAGTATGTGGTTAAAAATAAGACATCATGGCAGCCTGATACATTAAGTAGGTAGAAAAGCTATTCCTCTTGATGACTCTTTCTGCTTCCTATTTAGAATTGGATGGTCAAACATTGGTGATGACGAACTACTGGCTCTCAGTGGTGCCATACAAGTAAAAAAACACCTCAAAGAATTGTGGTAAGAATGTTGTGGAAAAGCACATGGCATGCCACATCATGTATTTTAGGGAAATGAAAGTTGATTGCCTGAATGAAAGATTTCCCTAAACAGATGATAAAACATTGACCTTCACTACCAGTCTGAATTTAGAAATTACTGCAACACCTTAACATGCAATGTGAGTAATTATTGATGATGTCACAGGATGGAGGGGAACCGAGTGAGCTCCAGAGGTCTGATGTCACTCAGCGACTTGAGCCCAGATCCACTGACAAGAGTTGTGTAAGTGAATGGCTTTTTTACACAAATAAATATCCTATATACTGTATTTCTGACCATTTACACTTAAGTTTCTATTTATTTACTTTTAATACAGAGCCATCTGGAACCTGCATGAAGCAGAGTTGGAGTCCCTGTGCACCCAAGAAAGCATCACTGTGAATTTCACAGATGATGCATTGTGGGATGCATGGGGAAAATGGGTCTTTAAACGATGTGAGGTCAGCAGCAATGAGAAGTTATTGACCGTACTTCACAAAGTTTGCAACATTTCAACACACTGCTTACACACAGCTGAGTGGGCAAAGACCTTCTACAATCAACTATCGCAGCTCATCAAGAGCAGGATCGAGCGCTGCACTGAGGAAGACGTGTGCAAGAAACTCAGAAAGTTTGACAGCATCCTGGATCTGTGAAAAAGACTGCTGCAGCTTGTAAAATACTGTACGCTTTAGGTGGAGAGTTTTCTTAATGCTGACTGGTCTGTGAATGTGAAAAAGCCAAGAATATGGCTAACAATTTCTTCATATTAACGTAACACTAAGCCTCCTCTCACTGTGTGAGTTCACCTATGTACATCTCACTATATACAGTACAAATGAATGCACAAATGTATGTTAAGTTGTATGGAGTAAACCTGAACATTTTATGACGCTAAGTTTGGAAAAGACAATCAAATTCTGATAAATATTTAGTGTAAATGGACCTTTACCTGAATAAACCTCAGATGCCCAATTACAACTGAAAGCAGCATGCTTTGTGCTTATATGTTGTTCAACGATACATCAACTCTACTTCATTCTTGATTATAATGCAGCAGTTAGACAGCATCCTCTCACCAGCTGCCTATATAGCATTTGTCTTTTCAAAATGTTTACATTTTATAGAGGATGTGAAAGTCATAAATTGATCAAATGGATAAAAAAAAAGGATTATTATACTTAACTAAAGTGGTCATCTCATGTACAAAGTAAGGTAAGATTGATAAAATGAAGAATGAAACACTACTGCTTCACTGATAATGATAAAAAAAAAGAAAAAGAAAAAGCTTTGAGCCAAATCACAAATTCCCCAGACGTGATGACTGATAGTTAAATAGCAAAGAAATATTAATAAAAATTTGTGATTTGGCTTAAAGCATTTTTTTCATCATGGTGTTGCTTTTGTCTTGGTGTTTGTGGCCTATTTTGCTTTTTATTTATTCATTTATTTTTCTTCAACTGACTTAACTGGGTGTACTTATTTTATTGTTATTTTAAGATGGTCTGCAGTCAAAGTCTAAACTTTTTGGTTTGTTGCAAAGAATGTGAGAAAACTCTTGTGACTGTTGTTTCCTGTCATTTATGTAGGGTACACTTCGTGTACTGTCCATTTAATGTACACTGTGTGTATATGGCTTTGTCAGCAAACTGTCAGCAAATTTTGTATCTGGAAAAATAAAGTTTATTTGCAACAAGCCGTTAATGATCTTTGACACTATTACCAAGACAAGTGGTACAGAATATGAATGAATGAAACAAAACTATTACTTAGAGTATATAAGAGGTGCATGTCCAAAATAAACAAAGGCCACTTAGATCACAATTTTTAAACATGCACACATACAAGAGAAGACACGAATGTACACTATAGGTATGATGGTGTCATTAGCATCCCTCAACTTCCTTTGATGTGTGATATAGAAAATCACACAAGGTGAACATCGTAAACTTTCCCTTGTTAATCATTTGTAAGGTTGTTAAGATAGATGTTGGGTATATGCTGTTTAATCTATATTGATCGACGGGGAAAAAGATCAATGGCCCGTACGGGGATCGAACCCGCCACCTTGGCGTTATTAGCACCACGCTCTAACCAACTGAGCTAACCGGCCCATTTGTGCCACTAAGTTGTATTCATTTTTGTCACGCATCATTTTACCGTTTCACGTTTTCAGTTTCTTGGAAAACCTTTTTGCTGCAGGTGTATAATGTGCATTTTTAAGTGTCCGTATTTTCTGCGCCTTCTGCAACATCTTTATGCTCTGTTCCAAAACTGTCATTAGATCTGTCATTTTTTTGATGAAATGTGTTCGTTTGGAGCAACTTACCGGAAGTCGAGTAAAATATCCGCGCGCACTGATGACGACATTATTGTTCGACATTTTCAGTATTTCTGTGATGCTAGCCGGCTAGCTGCAATCTTATGTTACTTTTTGTCTGTAAATATAGACTGAACCATTTTAACACATCAAACAGAGTAAGTTCTACAAGTTGTTCTTGTTCTTGAATTGTAATTGAAGTTTCGGCTGATTTTGTAGCGCTGGCGTGTCTGCTATAATTTGAAACAGTCACAACCCGCCAAGTCTCTAATGCAGTTAAACGAAACTATGTTGCTACGTTGCTAAGTGTTCACTAATAAATTAGCTAAAAACTGCTAAACTAATTAAGCTTATATGAAATTTTTATTTTGAGATGTTGATATAATTGCAAAGGGATGTGTTAATCCATGAGTTGTGTAGGATTGAAGTGAGAGAACAAGTGCCAAGAACTTATTTTCCATATTTTAATGCATTGATACATACGGACCTTTTAGGAATGAAGGCACATCGACATGGAAGAAAAGAAAAAAAAATGCAAAAGTGGGGAGAAGTTGGGAGGTTTATTATATTGATTTTGTTATAAAGAGCTGTGCTGCTGTCCCCAGGATGAATAACACAGAAAAGGGATCTCGTGATGCTGGCAGTGCAGAAACCAGTGACAAGAACAAGGAGACGGAGAAAAAGAAGAGGTCTCGTGTCAAACAACTTATGGGAGATGTAAAGAAGCAAGTGGAGTTCTGGTTTGGAGATGTCAACCTTCACAAGGACCGCTTTCTTAAAAGGCTCATAGATGAGTCTCATGATGGCTGTAAGGAGGCTTGACTCAGATATATGATATGATGATATATGTTGATTTGAAGCTACTGAATTGATCTTGAACTAAACACCCCATGTGTCATTTATTTTAGATGTTGATATATCTGTGTTGACGACCTTTAGTCGCATGCAGAAGCTGACAACCGACACTAAACTGATTGCCAGAGCTTTGAGAAATTCATCTTTAGTCGAGGTATTGTAAAGAAATGTTTTCTTTATAATAAAATAAAATGACTGTCACAGTTTTACAGAGATTGTGAGCCCATAACGTGCTCAAACACGTATATATGCTTAATTGTATTTATTTATTTTTTGTGTGTGTGTGTTTTAGATTAACCTTGAAGGAACTAAAGTAAGACGTCAACTTCCAGTTGGAGACCCACCAAGTGACATTGACAGTCGTACAGTCTATGTGGTAAGAAAAAACTTTATGTTGTTGCGAGTTACAAGATTATGTAGCTTTGAAAACCTCAACATTGGTTGATATGGCATATGTTAATTATTCCACAAAAACCCTTCTTTTGTGTTATATACAAATCATTTTTATATTGTAATTGCACCTTGCACACAGTTTTTACTTATTTTGTATTTATTTTAAAGGAGCTTTTGCCCAAGGATGTGACACACAGCTGGATAGAACGAGTTTTCTCAAAATGTGGGAATGTGGTGTATGTTAGCATCCCCAGATACAGGACCACTCTTGACTCGAAAGGTTTTGCCTTTGTTGAGTTTGAGAAAGAGGAGCAGGCACAGAAAGCTATCGAGGTAATTCCAAAGTGCATGCTATACTGTGTTTTATTTTATTTTAGAGCTTGTTTTTTGGCAAAAATATAATGGAAACATTTTTTAAATCAGATGCTTAACAACCCTCCTGAGGATGCCCCGAGGAAACCAGGGATTTTCCCAAAAACTTTAAATAGGAAGCATATTCCTTTTCAAGCTGAAAATCCAACACCAGGTAGGTAAACATTATAAACTGCTGATATAACATCGACGACAAGACTGTTTCTGTAATACCTGCTCTTGTGGTTGATGTAATTTAGGGAGGAGGAGAAAAAAAAGCGAAAAAAGAAGAAAAAGAAGGAAGGTGCCACAGTACAGACGCTTGCAGGAGTCGTCAAAGAGGTGGAGATGGAAGCAGAGCCATCTGAGCTAGAGAAGAAGGACTTTGCAGTTGGGGATTTTGATCCTGAGGTCACCAGCCCTCACAAGACAGTCGGGAAAATGTCAGAGAAGAAGCGGCGACGGTCACAGACAGTGGAGGGATCAGATAGTGATGTTCCATCTAAGATTAGAAGAACCAGTGAAACTGAAACTGGTGACAAGGACAGAGATGGAGCAAAGAGCAGTAAGTACTACTCAATTCATTCATCATCTATGATTAAAAAAACCCTGAAAATCTAGAGAGACTAAAACTTCTTTCAGTTCTCTTTCTTTGCTTTCTGTGGGCACAGTGTGTACAATTATTAGGCAATGAGAATTCCTCATAGATCATTATTGAACAAAAACAACCCTCCATCTTTCCGCAGTGTTGCTCAACCTCAAATGTTTAAAAAAATAAGACAACTGTGGTTTGTCATGAGGAAGACATACAGTATAGGCATAGAAATTAAAGTTCCAAAGTTAAGACACACCTCTGCTTTCATTTCATATACATGTCTAAATTTTCTCAAAATTCTTTTC
Source organism: Atherinomorus stipes (assembly GCA_023101725.1). NCBI lineage: Eukaryota > Metazoa > Chordata > Actinopteri > Atheriniformes > Atherinidae > Atherinomorus > Atherinomorus stipes. The sequence continues at coordinate 3,070,360 of JALJCO010011906.1, forward strand.
TTTTAAGTGACTGAATTAGTCGCCCTGCTTTTAGAGCCTTCTATTAATGCATGCTCTCAGTTTTTTAATCCGTTCTCAATCAACTGAAGTGGCAATTGCAACCTCCTAAATACTGTTCAAAGAGGTGGGTTTGAGCTGCAGAAAGTGTCCTGTGGCAGCCTCCACCAACAGATGCGCTACGTGCTGCTTTTCTTTAAGCAATTAAGAAATGTTGTTGTCCAACCATTACATTGCTCCAACATACTTTGATTTAAATTAAATTGATTCAACAGGTTGTTGTCAAGTTCCGAACCAGTATTGATTAATTTGAGTCGGGTGTGTAGAAGCAGGGAAAGATGTAAAACCTGCAGGGCAGTGGTCCTCAAGGACTGGAATCTGAGATCCATTAAAGTCTAAAAGGCTTCTTCTGAACAGCCAGGCATTGGAGGAATAAGTTATGGGTGAATGTGGGCCTTTTCCTGCACTTACTTAAAGGAATACTCTCACTCAAAAACTCTCCGCAAGTCATCAAAGTTTAGTTTTAGTCCATCTTCAACATGAAAATGTCAAACGATCTTATCCTTTATGATAGGAACCCAAACCAGTAACCATTCTACCTCTTGCTGTTGCATGAATTTAGGTGATGCCCTGCAGTTTGTCAGTGATTTGGCCCCACATTTGTCTGCTGAAAGTGCCACTCATTTCATCTCATATCTGTTTCAGCCTGCCAGTGTCTTTCAGTAATGGTCACGTCTCAGTCTCCTTTACTTATGGCCATGTGTCTGAGCATTGAGTGCACTCCAAGTTGTTTGCAGTTTTGGTTTAGATTGGCACTTCAGAAAAATTAAATTCAGTTTTCTTCCATCTTTTGCAGATAATTTAACTCTTTTCTTTAGTTTATTTTCCCAGTTTGCATCCAACGGTCTTTAGGAGACTGTAAATTTGCACAGAGAGGTTGCCAGTTTTAGACTACTCACTTGCTGATACTGTAATGAATAACTGCTTTGGTATTCCCCTGCAGATTCAGATGCTCAGAGTGACACGGTGAGAGACGATGACAAAGGGAAAGAAAACGGGGATGATTCAACTGTTAAAGCAAAGAGGAAGAGAAAAAAAAAGAAACACAAAGAGAAACTCAAAATTGGGGAAGAAGTCATTCCACTACGCGTTCTATCAAAGTAAGCCGTCCTGCATCCTTTTTTCATCATGCATCAACAGTGGTGAATAATTGGCTGAAAACCCCATCATAACTAAAATAAACCTATTTCCTCACTCCACTGGACACCGCTCTCTGTTTTTCTCCCCGGCGTTTAGGAAAGAGTGGCTTCAGCTGAAAGATGAGTACTTAACTTTGCAGAAGCACAGCATGGCATCCTTGAAGAAGTGCATCACAAAGATTGATCGCAAGGAGCACAATGACACTCAAGATGGGAATGGTGAGATTACTTCATGGGTGTGACTCATTGGAGTTTGTTTAGAGTGACTAACATGTAGAAACAATGGGGGGAAAAAACAACAAACAAAAAAAAACCCAACAGGTGTCAATAACGCACAAAACCTATAAAACTTCCATCATGTGTGGATGGAGGAAAATGCAAATGCATAAATACTGCACTGAGTTATTGATTAAATGTCAGTTTAGCCAGATGATTTATTCATATATTTACTATTTTAATAAATTAAAAACACATCAATGCTCTATTTATGTATTCACATTGGGGTACTTAATTCCCTCCATAATTATCATGTTGATGAATTATTTCCTCATTAAATATTCTCATTGTATTAGCAGCAGTGTTTTGTCGCTCACTGACAGTCATGGATAATTTCATGTTGATATTTCTAAATGTTCAAAACCAAAGTAACTGGAAGTACTGTTGATGTTTAAGTTCCCACATGCAAAAAGAGACTTCTAGGAATTCAATCAAATAAACTAAATTGTTTTTTTTTGTTTGTTTCTTGAATTTTCATAATATGTTCTAAGTTTGGTGGATTTGAATGGAGTGAGTGGGGCTGAACAAAAGAAGCAAAATTGATATTTTAAAGAATTAATGTTGGATTGTTTTGTTTTTCTCTATTTTGCTCCAGTTGAGATGAGTGGCAAACAAGAAAAAGAAACTAACCTGGGTCCTCAGTTTGTCAGTGGTGTCATCATGAAGATTACAGACAACAAGCCATTGCCAGAGAGGAAGATCATTAAAGTACAGTACCCCACAGTGTTCTCATCAACCTGACTGGCAGCTGAAGTGATGAAACGTCATAAACAGCTGGGTGATTCTGTGTTGGATCATAACATGTTCAGTTGCTTTATTTATCCTCTCTTTGGTGTGGGTAGGATGCCTTGTGCAAAATATCTCAAGTGGCCTATATTGACATCTTTACGGGAGATGCCGAGGGTTACATCCGATTTCACACTCCAGAGGAAGCTAAAGCTGTCAGTGATGTTAAAGCGGAGCTGCAGAAAGAACACAGCTGGAAAGTTGAGATTCTATCAGGTATGAATTTTATTTCCTCATTTGCAGACTTATTTCTCCATATAATTTCGTATTTCTCACGCCCTGCTGTGCAGATCTCTACATGGGGCAGGATGTGGGCGACTGAGCAGGTTTCCATAATTGATGATGGTGAAAATAATTTATTAGGAAACAACGGGCGTCTGCTTGTTTCAAGTTCTGTTTTTCCAAAGGTTTCATGGGGATTTTTAAAGGTGCCCTCCACAAACATAACACTGTTTGTAATTTCTGTTAAAGGTGACCATGAACAGCGGTATTGGCAGAAGATCTTAGTGGACCGCCAGGTCAAGCTGAATCGGCCCAGGGAAAAGAAGCGGGGCATGGAAAAGGTGAATTCTGCCTTTTTAAATTTAAGTATATTTACATGCTAAAATGCAAAAACAACACAATTTATTACACTTTTTTGTATATACAGTTGGGCCATCCTTTATCACCTGTAACCATTATATTGTATTTATTCATTTCTTGTATAATATTTAGAATTAAAAACACCTAAGTGTTGGGGGTTTAGGAAACATACAGTAAATTACTTAAGTTTATCCTGAACACGTTCCAGTTTGGGACACTAATACCGAGAGTCATTCTGGCATATTAACCCTCCCACCAACTTCAATTAAAGTATCCCTCCTGCTTTATGTCTGCTGTCACATCTAATTTAGATTTTCTTGTCACGTTTCAGCTCATATCCAAAGCAGAGAAAATCATCACTGCCCGAGCCAAGGAGGCTAACAAGCACATCCGCTTCGATGAGGACTGACAGTCGGACGGGTTTAACTCTGCAGACTCTGTACGGGGGGGGGAATGATGACAGCTGTCGTTGATTTGCCATTTTGCTGGAAGAGAACTGAGGGAAATGAAATGAAATAAAAATAGTACAAATGTCCTGTTTTTATTTTTTAATTGTTCTGGAGCCTTTAAGAAAGTGGATGGCTGCCATGCATGGAGGTTTTGAAACATGTCATTGATTTTTATTTTAATCTTTTTAAAGAAATAAAGCTTGTATAGATGTAAATACACTTGCTTTACAACAGTGTTTCTCCATTCCGGTCCTCAGGACCCTGCATATGTTAGAAGTGTGTCTACTCCAACACACCTGATTCACATTAATGAACTTCTACAAGCCTGCTAATGAGCCATTCATTTGATTTCCTTGGTCTGATGGGAAAGTTTTCGCAAACGTTTAAACGATAATGTATCTAATGGGTCATCCTGTGTTCGTCCTCTTAATGTGAGGTTTTAAAACTGAGAATCTTCATAAATAAGGTGACAAAGTGAGTTAGGACAGAGCTCCCAAATGCCAAAATTCAGCTTTCCTCACTGAGATGGGGTCAAAGTGGGATTTTAGAATATTGTACCTGTGATAACTTTATTTCTGGACATCCAATGATCAAAATTCAACATGTCGGGCTCAAACTATCAGAAACTCCATAAATAAGGGGGATTAATGTTTTGTTTTTTGTTGTTCATTTGTGGATGTGGTTCACTGCTGTGACAAGGCACGTACATGCCCAAAATCAGCTTCTCTCGGTGTGATAATGTCAAATTCAGACTTTAAATATGGTATTAATAATAACTTAGTATTTATGCAATAATTTAAAAAAATTGTCAGTTTGACGCAATCATTTATTTGCAATAATGTGTAATTTTGATAAAGTAAAAACCAAACTTATTTGATAAATGTAGGCTCTATTCTTTTTCTGTTTTTTAATGATGATCTGGCCGTCCCCTGGAATTATCCTGCAACCCCCAGAGTGTCCCCACCCCCAGTTTGAGAACCACTGTTTTAAGACATGCAGGGCAGTGAGTCCTGTGGACTTTGATTGACAAACACTGCTACGGAAATTCTCTCCGTCAAAACATGGATGAGTCAACACCTTGTTTTTTTTTTTTATAAATAAAATATTTAGCGGTTCGTCTTTGCTGTATATCTACTATCATGTAACTAAGTACTTAAGGTCTCGTTAAGATGTATTTTAATGTTTGGTAATGATTGATATTGCATATTTTAGGATAATGAACCAGCAGATGGGGGTTACACCCTGAAGCAGTCAACAAACAACTTATTATGAAATTATGTTTAATTAATTGGAGTCCCACATTTAGCTGTCCAAACTGGTTTTCCACTCTGAACAGAAGTTGTAGCTTGTAGTTACAGTAAATTATGTTAAGAGGGTGTCAGTGAGATGCCAACAAGTGTAAAAATAGCTGCTGTTACACAATCACATGACCATTTATGGCTTTTATTTCTGTAAATGTAGAAAGTACCTGAGGTAATGTGTGGCAGTGTATTGGTATTTAGAAAGCCTGAGCACAGAAACCAAGTTAGTCCTTTGTCCAAAGAGCTTGAAAAGTGCATGCTAGCCGAGCATTCAAGTCCTCTTTTCTCTGCAGGACACTGCTGTTTTGCATGTCTTGCAGGGATGCAGGCTTTTAAGAAGTCCGGTTTGCCTTGACAGGTTTGTGTTTGGATGTGTTGAGGCAATCAGGCTCTCCTTTATGAATGGGTGAAGCGCCGGGGTCCATCCCAAGCTTTGCAGCACTCCTTCATGTCCGCCATTACCTGGAAGGGCTCCATAGTTTTCTCATTGGTTTGCATAGATAACAGGACTGACGTGGACTGATGAGGTGCTGCAACGTCTGCATACATTGTTGACTGGAACTTGTGCTCTGTTGGTGGATTGGACGGAAGTTTGGTCGCAAGAGACCAGCTCTCAAACTGATCAAAGAAGTCACTGGCTTCTTTGAGAAGGTCCTGTTTTTGAGGATGAGCTGGCTTGGGCTTAGAGGACACAGCAGGCAGTCCTTTGTTGGTCTGGTCAGCTGGCATCCGGTTGCTTTGTCTGGGCTGCACTTGATGAGGGATGTAATCCAACCTGTAGCTGCTGATGCCTTCAAAAGGTTTCTTCTCCTGGTTCCTTTGGTCTGGTTTCTTGTTTCGAGCTACGTATTTGGCGTCTTTTTTTAAAGCATCATCTGGGATAGAAAATCCCTGGTTAACTTTAAAGTTGTCCTTCAGCTTGAACGGCTGACGCTTTTCAGCTGGCCTAGCTTGGAAATCATCTGGAAAGAGAATTTTATTTTATTCAGGTTTAAATGTGCTCTATCATGGTTGCATTTATGACAGTGATTGCCCAGCAGCTTACTTCTGTACACAGAAGTGTAATCCATGTTGGTTACTGCAGCATTTGGAGCTCTGGTGTGGTCTTCAGGTGGTCCTGGTGGCTTTGAGACCCTTGGTGGGGGTTTTGTCCATCGCTGGATGACATAGGATGTTCTGCAACAAACATTTACGATGTTAGTTCATGTTTCAAGATATATTTGGTTTATTGATCTAGATATCTCCTACAGGATTTCAGAATATGTCACAAGACTTCACCTTAATTTGTGCATAATCCAAGATAAATGGCAGACAGTGCAGATCATAAAATTTAAGCCAAAAAAGAAAAAAAGTACCGAAAAGTGGAAACATCAGTACTTGTCCCCCTCAGTGGATGGTAAGGGTTTTTCTGTGTGGTGGGCGAGGTTACAGATTTGTAGCAGCTAGGATGGAGGAAGCTGGCCTGGTACTCTGTGATCATGGGGCTCCTTGGAAAGCTGGTGTTCTTCTTAAGCCTCAATACAAAGATTAAAAAAATACGGCCCTATACAGTATACACATTTAGGAGAGAAATCCTAAGGCATTACTGAAATAGACCAAAATGTTGAGCTGCCTGTGCATGATTTCAGCAGCAACTTCCTCTTATGTGAGCAATCCGCACAGTTTAGAGAATAATATGAAGGAGTCTTGCAGGACGAGTCAACCCTGCACATAATACCACTGGATGCAAGATCTGACAAAGGCAAGCAGGTCGCCAGCTAGATTGTTATTCATTTGAAATAAAACAAAAGGTTTTAGGTGAGCTCACCTCATCTTGGTGGTTTGCTGGGATGTTTTGTCCCGCTGCCTGGTTGTTAAAAGCTAAACAGCCTGTATTGTTGCAGCCTGAACAGTCCTTCATCATATGAATTATTGACTGGAGGAACATGGGATGTGTGCTGAACGTAACGCAGCGACCGACGGCATCTAAAAATAAACACAGTATTTCTGTGATGCTGGCCGCTGTCAAGGAGAGGACGCTGTCCGCGATGATGCACTTTTTAAGCGCGAGAACATTCCAAAAACTCCCCCGACAGCTGGTAGAGTTCGATAGTAAAAAGAACAAATAAAGGTCAAAAGTGTGCGAGGTTTTACCGCTTCTTTTCCTTTTATTTCAACTCAATATGGAGGAGGGTGCTTTTCTGAGTACTTTGCAACGTGACTTGATTCCCAGACTCCATCTGTCACTTTTCAGTCATGCACACAGGGCTGCCCCCCTCCCTCCATCATCAGAAAATGAGCGATTTGCGCAAACAGCCGCAAATAGAGTGAGAATATAAAAAAAACAAACAACTCTGACCCTGTGACCTCCCGCAGGCCGTATTGAAAGATGATAAGCAATGGATCAGGATAAACGCTATGCTCTCTGTGTCCACTAGATGGCGTCCGCGCGTTTCAAAATGCAGTCTACAATGGCGCATCATTTAATCTATCTATAAAAAAAATCTTAATGAAGAGGTGACTATCTTATGAGTGGAAAACTTCATTTAGTCCATATTAAAATCTAACTGTATAAAGGTTGCACAAAAATGTAAATTTGACTTTAAGGTCTTAATTTTCTTGTAGGTGTAGCAAAAAAGAAAGAAAGAAAAAAGAAAAAAAAGAGAAGAAAAAAAACTCACAGGACATTATGACAGATGAGATGATAAACCACCACATACAGTTTAAAATGTATCTTGAATATAACTTTATCATTGTGTCTGTATTGATTACACCTAAAATGTCAATTTTCAAATGGCCAGATAAATACAGTCTGAATGAAGTGGTCACACAGATGCTCTTGTCCTATTTTTATTAAATGACCTGGGTGTCATTTATTGTTTTCAGAGCTGTAGGCCTAGTTGATGACAGGATTAGCCACACAAACTAACAAACAAACAAATAAATTCACAGAAGACAAATGTCTCCTGTGGGGATCATCTTACCTCTTTAGAATTTTTAAGTTATGTAAAAGATAAAATGAATAAATAATAAAAAGGTCTACATAACGACAGTTCTTAACCTTGTCAGCATATTAAGCTCTCTGACCATTTATTAACCCTTACAATGTTTTCAAAAGCTTCTGATGTCTTTAGTGCTGGTGGGTCTAATTTGACCCAGAATCAAACTTTACCTAGAATACTAAAAAAACAAACAAATGAAAAAAAACAAAACAAAATATAGTTATAGTCCACAGCCATGGCCACATAGACCCTTTATCATGTATTACACCACTCGTTTTTGATTGAAAAAACAGTTTAAATTCACTCATTATATTTCCAATGGGGATGACAATTAAGATTATTATCGGAGTCTAAAAGACTATTATCAGAGTACAAGGGGTGTTAGGGGTCAAATATGACCTTTTAGATTTATTTTAGGAAAAGGGCTAAAAGTCCTTTCTATTCATAAAACCAATTTAATTTTACTTCAATTAGGATGTGCAAGAGAAAATTAATATTAAATTGATGATTGTAGAAATATGATTTTGTCTCTGTGAGTATGACTTTACTAGAGGTACAATAATACAAAAAAAATTACCAGTTCGGTTCAGTTTGATACTTTAGTCTCACAGTTCAATCTTTTTTTCGATACAAATAAAACACATTTTCATGCCTTTCTTAGCCAAATGTGCCTTTGTCCAAAACAGCTTACCATCACAGTCATACTTCACATGAAAACCAAAGTTGTTCCAAATGCCAGACCTGAATGTGGTTGAACACAGATCCACTGAGTTTTCAACACAGAGGTCATAATCAGAACACAAGTTGATAAAAATAAATTAGAAACTCTGCATTGTTCAAACATTCCCAATGAAGGCAAGTTTTACATTTACTTGTCAAGTAGCTTGTTTTTCCTGACTGTAAATGTAGATCATGGCTGCACGTGAAACGTCTGAAGTGACATGATACCATGAAAAATAAGAGTGTTTTGATGAAACCGACTCCTGGTTTGTCTCTCAAACCATCCTGGTAGTAGGATGAGGATGTCAGGAGATGTTTGTTAATCAAAGAAAAATGTGGCTCTACTAATCAGTGTCTTTTGTTTGCAAGTCTACCTGCTCCTGTTTTGCTGGATTTTTCCTGTTTTAGCCTATTGCCATTTTGTTTTGTTGATCTGAACCTCTGTTTTCTTTCTTTTAGATAGCTGGGATCCATCAGGTGGCTGGACTAAGCACATTACAAGGTGTGTACACCCCATCAAGAAGCAACAGTATCATGTGATCATGCAGTTGTGACAATCTTCTTCCAACTGTTGCTGAACATCCTTCCTAAAGGGTTGGTTAAGCTGTGGATACACAACATGATTATTTGCCTGATTTTAACAACGATTGTCATTCGGGCCTAGTCTGCCCTAGTTGGTGCTAGTTTGGTTCAGTCTGCCTCGCCAGTCGGTGGAAAAATCTGTTAATATGTCTGTGGAAGCGACTCAGATCTCCAAGTGTGATATAGAAACCGACCCGATGTGACCTCAGTCGTAGTCAATGAAATATGTTTGAAAACTAGAGCCAACTATGCCCGACTGGAACTGTGCTGAGGAACTACAGGGGCCGCATACGAGCTGCGTGGATATCCTACTGAAACCCGGTGTACGATCAAATCCTGAAAATGTCATATGCACAATGATTTTCAGATGCAATCTATGTATATGCATGGATCTGAGTAGGTAGATGCGAGACAGCAAACAGGCTACCACAACAATCTGGAAGACGATTTTTGCGTCTTCTTCTTTTCTGTATACGGTGTTTGGCACACAAGGAGTTGGTGATTCCACCACCTCAGTCGGGTTGAACGAACTTGTCTGTGATCCCGTGGGGGATACAGTCGTTACATGTGTTATCCCCAATCCTGAATGAATCTACAGAATCTAGTCGGTTTGTGTGAACGCCTCAGTCTTTTCAAAATCGGCAACAACTGCAATGTGTCATGTGTCCCTAGCATTAGTCGTCTTGGGTGTGTGACGCGGCATTTCCAGCAGGTTATAAGCCATTCTGATTGTGTTCTCTGATGCTTTGCATTGAGTGTTGAAAGGGCTGAATGACCATGAAACATCACATTTCTGAACATCTGCGTGATCTCGATCATCCTGTTCATCAGACCTTCTTATTCAGGAGGGAACATCAACATAATTCCCAGATGCATCCTCAACAATTTAGCTTTTTTTTTTTTTTTTTGTCAGCATTTCCATAACTGAGGTTAATATCCTCAAGACAGCTAAAGCTGAGCTGATGTTGACTGATGCTACTGCAGAATCAAACTGGCATCTTACCCAGAATTTATCAATATTCAGCAGAAAATTTTTACATGGAAGATGGATGAAATTGTGTGTGTGCGGTGGGGCTACTGTAAATCATATTTGATCCAGAGCAACCCATGGTTTTTAATTTGCATGCAACAACCAGGATTCTCTGCCTGGTCAAATTTGACCCGGAACATCACAAATGCTGCTATTTTTTTAAAAAAGAGAAACTCAGACTTGACCAAAATTGTTAATGTCTTGTGTTAAATTAGCTCTTCTTGAGGATGTCATGAAATCTTGCTCAAATAAAAAAGGCAAATGGTACTTTTTACATACCTAAAGTTGAAAGCTCGTCCAAATTGACCCGCACACTATCAGAGTGGATGCACAGATAACGGTGACATACACAAATGTGGTTTTTTGTCATCTTTTTTTTTCTTTTGGTATGAATAATCATAATGTAGTAGTAGTAGTAGTAAGATTTTTATTTAAGTGTCCTGCACACCATGGTGCCCAGCCCTCATGGGCTTACAAGACACTCGTAAACCATGCATCACGTATCAAGGTACAAGATGGTCAAAAAGAACAATACAATACGCATAACCAAAACTAATATTTGGTTGGTAGCATTATGTATCATGCTAAAGTGGGTGTATGACACACTCCTTGTATGACACAGTCCCGTCTCATACAAGTGGAGTATGAGACGGGACCCTTTGTGCAAGCTCGGTGGGGAGAGGGATACCTTGCCACACATCCTGTCAGGGTGTAAAACAGCACTTGCCCAAGGTAGGTGTAGGTGGTGCCATGATAAGGTGCTCATGGCACTTGCTGACACCCTGGAGCAGGAGAGATGGAAGAAATGCCAACCACATGGCAGATCAATACAATCAGCCAGCTTTGTAAGGGAGGAACAAAGCTGTAAACCACAGCAACAACACGAAGCAATCTGTTGCAAAAATCCCAATCATGGGAAATAAAGGTAGACCTGGGGGTAAGACTGCAATTCCCCCAAGTTTTCCAGACAACCCTGAGGCCAGATGTGGTACTGTGGTTTGAAGAGGCAAAGACTGTCCTCATTGAACTCACAGTCCCATGGGAAGAAGGTTGTGAGCAGGCGTTTGAGAGAAAGAACACCAGATACCAGGATCTCTTGCATGACTGCAGGGAGAAGGAATGGCAGGCATGGCTCTACCCAATCGAGGTCGGCCGTAGAGGATTCCCTGTCCAGTCACTGTGGAGGATGCTCACAGCAATAGGGGTGACAGGGAGAGAGAGAAAGACAGCAGCTTGTAGGATGGGGGAGGCAGCAGAGAGAGCCTTTTGCTGTGTATGGATCAGGAGAGAGGAGCTAAGCTGGAAGCCAGGAGGAGCTGATGGGCAGTGATTTGGCCACCAACATTGAGGGTGTTATGGTTCAGGGTCGAAACACCCAATGATGGTTGGATGCTGCCTGATGACATCAACTCTTCCTGGCTAAGGCTACATTCACCAAAAGTGAATGAAGGAGAAGCATCTTTAGATATAATTGTACTCATGTGGCTTTACTAGCAGCTGAGATTCATAACATCTTACCTCTTAAGCATGGTAGAGGAAACATTATAATCTGCGGTTGATTCCTGCTTTGAACTGGAGAGCTGATTCAAGATTTATTTCTGCATCATATTAAAGTGAACGATGAACATTTGAGACCATGTAAGAAACTTGAAATAGGCCTTTTGACACAACAACCTTCAACACTCAAAAAAATGAACAAACCCAAGAAGAATTTGCATAAAAACAAGAAATAGAGGTTGATGAAGTGGCCTAGACAAAACAGAGATTTTGAATCCCACATTTCAGTCAGGACGTGGTCAGAAGTGGTCAAAAATTTTCATCAAATCTACTGAGACTTCTGGTCAATCAAGTGAAATATCCACAGGAGACGATTCACCCACAAGTGAGAATCCAAGCTGCTAAGGAGGTTTTGCGCCTCCACAAAGTATAATTTATCTACTGAGCTTTTCCATGAATATATAAGTGGAAATGTGTTAGTTGCTTTTGCAGTTGTATCACCTGCATATTTGAGAATATCTTGCTTGGATATGTTGAAAAAGTCTGCTTACTTTCTGAGCTCTCCATATGCCACACGGGCTATCTGCAGAAGTACAGCCCATGTTTGATGTCTTTCACAGAGCCCATCTATAAAAGCGAGCCTTAATTAAACTTTGTCTCAGGCTCAAATTAGGACATAATTGAGGATGCAACACTTTTAACTGTAAGAATTATATAAAGGGATCATTTTTACCACCCTGACAGGCGTAATAAAGCTAACACAAGAATGATGGTGATGTAAATCAAACATCTTTTGTCGGTAGAAGCCTAAACTAAAAAACAGAAAACCAATTGTGTGCATTTACCGTGAGTATGCAGGATATTTCCTCTCATATTGTTATCACTCCGGGCCTGCATCAAGCACAAAACAATTCATTCAGTCCCTTGTTGCAAACAAATGAGTTTAGAGTTCTGTTGTGTCGTTAATTAGGTATTGACCTCACAACAAATGAAAACAATTAATTCTATAAGTAGTCATTTCAGATTACTTCTAAACAGAACACTCATTTGTATTGAAAGAATGTAGCTGGGGGAAGCATTAAAAAATACAAAAAGAAGCACAAAACAGCTTCTTAAATTATAAGTAATCAATATTCATGGCTGTGCACTCTACAAAAATCCTCCTTTTTGTTTCGTGAAAATGAATTAAAATGCAAAATGGCTGGAAGGAAGAGCCTTGAAGAAAAATCTACGGAGGTTTATATCTATTTGAAATGCTTCTGCATGAAAGATTTCTGACTGCATATTCAAAAATTGCAGTATTTGCTTCCACAAAATAAATCTAACATTCAGAGACAAATACGTGGAGAAAAAGATGCATCTTTTAAATCCCCATCACTTCGATGCAAAATCATTCACTACCGCCACATTTTTTTAAAATAATGCAGACAGTAAATATGATCCTTCCAGTTTTCTTTTACTCTGTGATACAAAATGTCACGCTTATACAGTATATACAGCATCTCAGTCTTTTTGTTGCAGAAGTCAGTTGCTAACAGGCTGCAAAACTTTGATAAATTCCTCTTTTATGTGGTGTGTTCAAACTCTAGGCTCACCACCAAGGCCATTCTAAAAGATACGAACAATTTTGTACCAAAATGTAAAGAGTGGTACTTGACTGAAAAAAGCTGGTCTCCATGGACACCAAGCAAAAAAAGACTTCAGCACAAGCAGACAAAAACTCGCCTTGTGCACAAGCCTAGCAGGACAACAAGAAAAGGTTTTTATTGTATAAAAGTGAATGAGAGAAAAACTGAGTTATTGGACACATGGACATAGTTGTTATGTTATGAGAGAAAATAGAGGCACTGAACTCCGACATCATTATTCTGGGTGATGAGTCACAACAAATGCCAGCATGAGGGGAAAACAAGTAAAAATTACTCCATTAAGACTGGAGGAAAACATGAAATAGTTTGTAGAAACATCCAATAATGCCAGACCGGTCAAGAAATTGTTGTGATAAAATATAATTTAGAGCAACCTAGTCAGAGTCAGAGAGGAGCAGATACATGGCATTACTCATAAAGAATTGCTTAAAACTAACAAACAAACCTAACTAAAACAATGAAAATGTCAAATGGTAATTACAGGCTTAATGTTTGATGTAAAACACTGAGCACTCATATTCGCCAGATGGTGGAGCCAAAGAGTACAAATATGAGATAGCACTGCACTGTTCAAAACGTTCTAAATAGATGTAGATTTCATAGCAAATTTATGGAAAATGCTCAAGTTTAAAGAATAATTGATCATCTATGTGCGTTCAGAAATAAGATGTTTTACATTATCTTACAGTATAATTTTCTTATACAATTACCAGTTAGGTCTAATTAATTAGTAGCTCATACCACATGCTTGAATATCATCCATATACTCTGAACCCTAATGAAGGCTCGTATAGAAGGCATCATTGTGCCATCACAAGATTGAAAGTCTCATCAATCCTTTATGGGAATAATCAGTGGGGTCGTGTAAGCACCTCTCTTAAGACATTGTAATTGTCATTTCCCTCACTTATTGAGCGCAGTCACTCGATCTGATGTGTTGTAATCATATTTAAACATATAGCTGCTTGTGGGAAAATTCAGTTCTTAAAAAGACAGCGTTTACGATTTTGCGTTTTTACGCAGTGCCCAAAACAAATGGTTTTAGGCCGCCTGCCATGCAGTAGCTCCAGAAATAATTCAGCTTAAAAAGCAAACAAACAAATTTCTGTGGTGCCCTTAGTGAACCATACTTTGCAATATGCAGCTTGTAATCCCTTAAAAGCCTCTTTACGCAGCGTTCCAGTGCTCCACAAGTAGAGATATACAGTGTGACTGCGCTTCAAGTCCACTAATGGCATTTGGAGCCGCCCACATGAGCAGTAAAAAAAAGGGGCTCAATAAATTATGCTAATCAGTCAGGACAGATTTGAGGCGTGTTATTGCCTTAATGAGGGGGAGTATGCCCGCGCCATGGAAAAGCTGCCTCCACTGCGTGCGCACTGCCTCATATTTCCCCAGTCTCTCTTTCAAGGTTATCGTGCATAATAGGAGCTTCCTCTGCAGCAGATTACAGTGCAAAGATCCGCGCAACAAGTTTGCAGGAGCCCCCAACACGCCGTTAAACAGGTAGAGGGGCGCTCCACTAATCTATCTGCGGCTCCCACCACAAAGTCCACTGTACGTGAACGCAGCGTTGCAGGCACCAACTCAAGCGCACTCACACGCAGCAGTGTGCCATACATTCGTGACTCCGCGCCAGATGCTGTTTGCTCCTAACAGCGCGTGGATAGTTTGTAGTTGAGTAGAGATCGTGGATCCAAGAGGAGCGTTAAAGTGCGCGGAAAAAGATGGAGAAAGAAGCGGCACCACTGAAGCGAAACCACGGCCGCACGACAGCATTGAACATTATCTCGTCTTTATGTTCAGTGGCGTCTATCGCATTTTGCGTTCATCTGAGCATCAACACTGCTGACATCAAGAACCGAGTTTTGGATTTGGAGAGCGGGACAGGGGAGCACACCTTGATCCATGGCTCTGGTTACTCCATGGATGATTTTAATTCGCTCATTCAGAAAAGAGTGGACGAGCTGCTGTCTCAGGTAAAATCTGATTTAGCATTTGCTCCATAGAAGTTTTCCGCTTTATTGCCGACAAATCAACAGTGTTGCAGTCAACAAATCCATGCAAATAAATCAGAATCAAGTGCAATATAAATTAAAGTGATGCTCTTTTTTAATTTCAGCGCACCTATGAGAATTTCGTGAAGATTCGGACTGCAAGACAAGCATCACCTGAATGCAACTGCCCTCCAGGTAACCGGAGCTACTTTCTAATATGAATGTGGTTGTATGGAGGAGTGTGAAGCTTGTGTGACTCAGACCAGAGTTAAAGCAAGAATGAATGAAAGCTTTCTGGACTTGTTCTTAGTTGATTTCAATGAAACTGACGACACATGACAGCTTGTGTTGATAGATTGGGGAGGTTTGTTGTGAAGGCTGCAGACAGCTGACCGACCAATACACTTAACAGAGACAAACAGCTCGGACTAAACATAGAGGTGCTGAAAGGTTGTTTAACTTGTGATATTGCCTGCTCTTGTCCACTTACAAAAAAATATGAAGGGGGAAAATAGACCCCTGAAATTCACATTTTTCACCAGTAGATGGAAACATTTATTCCTTCTGTGTTGGTTAGTATCCTGATGATTTGGGATGGAGTCAAGGTTAGGTTTGTGCATCACTTTGGGAGATATTTGTGCAGGTTATTTAAGAGGATGCTTTGAATTTTATCTGAGAACATTATAGTATCCCTGACCTCCAAACAGTTGGAGGCTGGTTGTCATTGTGTATCATTATGTGCTTTCATACGTAGAAAACTGATGTCCCGAATGTGAAACTAACAGTCTCTATTCAAGGCAGTAAAAAACAAAAAAACAAAAAACAGACAGTTCAACACAGAAAACACATTAGAAGTATTTTCTAATGATACGAGCAATAGATAAAATGGATTTAAGGATTATGTTAGTTCTTATAATGGCAAAAAGTTGCTATTATGAGATGAAATAAAATGATTTTATTCATAACTGCATCAGCGGGATGTGTAATGCCGTTATGTGCAAGACCATGCAAATTTAATGGATCTTATGCCATGACTCTCATTCTGAGTTGAGCAAATTTACCCTGTTGGCTTAGTGATCATCTAAAAATGCACAATGTTACAAAGCCAAAAACAGGATTGTTTTTCGTGGTCCATAAAATATCAACATTTGAGCGTTTCATGGTTCTGAAAAACTGCAACAATTTCTGAGTTACCCACATTATCTAACAGATATTCACAATTTAAGAATTTACTTGTACCTTTTTGCTTCCCCCTTCAATAGAGTGAGGCGTACGTCCTCTAAAAGTCATCAATAATCCTCCAGAAAACCTAGTGGCTGTCAAACTGTTCTGTTAGATGTGGATGAAAAAGTCCTTGAAGTCAGTGCTGAGTGGTCTATCATGGCTTTTGTAAATAACATGTCACTAAACAGCACTGTGGTAACATGTGCTGCAGAGGATCCACGTTTGAGCCTTGTGCTTGTCTCTGACAGGCCGAAATATATGAAACTCCTCTGCTGAACCACTGGAACCGCTCATTTATCTAATTTGCACCTCCTCATCTTCCATCCCTTAAGTCTTTCTGCTTGTGACCTAAAAATCAATCTCAAAGAGATGTTTTGAAGGATGTTTTAATTCCTAAAATGCACTTGGTGGAGAGAGGCCTGAGTAGGATACACTGCTGCATCATTTGCAAAAGACTTTTCAGCATGATGTCTAAAGATGGGATGGCACATTAATCCTACTTTGTAAACTGATTTAAAATTGAATATAAGTTGTCATGAACACATTTAATCTGCCTGAACTAATTAAATACAGCTATATTTAATGCTCTGATATGTGCTTTCCTTTGAATGTCTGGTGGGAGGTACCAAGTTTTGAGGATGTACAAATTAGGAAGTGAAGTAGAGGATAGATAGACTTCATACTGCAAAAAACAAAAAACTGATATGTCTTTCACATTTTTTAAAACTTATGGACTCAGTCAACTCCAGCTGGAAGTGTTAAACAGAAAGTGTGAACATACTGTCAGTGACCTTTCTGGAAATATGAATTTTTTGCAAGATGTTAAAATACGACTACTTAAGGGGCTTCCCTGTTGTTGACACTGACTTCTGACCTCTCCTTCAGTGAAAAAAGATTAATCCTACCAGACATAAAAATCAGCAAAATTATGATAACATTCTTTGTAATCAGACATGGGCAAAAGATGAAACAAGACTAGAGGAGGTGATAATCCTGAATGAATGTGTTCTCTCACGTTCAGAACTGGTTTTATCAACTAATGACTCATCTGCTGAGTGGGCATGCCTGAATTAATGAGCCAGAAGTTCTGGAAGTATTAACATTAATGAGACCCATCACAATCACGCTACTCTCTGTTCTCAATCATACGTCTGCTTTTTATTTTCTTCTACCACATTTCTGTAAAGGGCAGAAATAAAACAATGAAAACAACTTGCATTAAATGAAGTGTGACAACGCGAAAGCCAAGGCGGCACCGAGCTGGAAGCAGACAACATGTCACGCTCTCTGATCATCTTCGCCCTCTTTTTGAACTGCGATTTCATACCAAACACACATATTATCAGTAAACTTTGAAAAATCTGCAGCATATTCTGATGTTGAAATGTGGATGCGGTGTAATTGGATTACATATGTAACTTACAACATACTCCGTGAAAGCTGTGTGAGCTTTTTCCAAGCAAATATCTTTACACTCTGTGAATTCTGAATAGGTTCACTCAATATCCATCCCCTCCTCTGTCAATGAGACAGCCTGTGGCTCAGATGTGGCTTTTTTTATTTTTTTTTCTCTCTGAGTGAGGACCATAATGTGCTTTTCACAGTCTTCACTTTATTACTGTCAAAGAAGATGGAATGGCTGCATAGGCAGAGCAGTGGTCCATAGCTTGGGGATACTTTTGCTTCTGATTCAGGGGAAGTCTCAGCTGTTTTTATCAGAGTATAAATTTATTGTGAAAATAAAGTGTATTTCATTCTCATTGATGTAAATCATAGTTAAAAAAGTGACAATTTTGTTGGTGCCATTTGTCTTCATAACTTTGTTGCAGTCAGGTAGTGCTCGGTTATTAGCTCTTGAGTGGCTAAAAGCATTTTGACACTCAAGCGTATAACTAAAAAGTGGATACCTTAACGTTTGTGACAAGAGAGGATGAATGCTGTTGACTTTGATGATCCAGTCGCTAGTGCTCCACTGCCTACATTTCAAGGAAATAAATTATGCTTTTTCAGGATGTTGTAAATTTTACATCCATGTAAGCCCACAAAATAGTGAGTTTTTTTTCTTTTTTTTTCCAATAAAAGACACTGATCCTTCACAACTCTGCACCTCCATGCAACATATTTCTGTATTTCATGCTGTCACCTATTTAAGATAAAACCAATAATCAAACTATATTTAAACCAATGGTATTTAGAGGTGCAATTTCATTTTGCTCTCTGTAGAGGGTATGCTACCTCATCTTTGTGTCATCTAGGTCAAAGAGCACTACTCTTCCTCTTGTCCTCTTGTCTCTGTCTGTATATTCTGTTTTTGTTCAATTTTTGTAAAATCTTTTGTAAATGTACTGAGGGAAACGAGGGGACAAAAGCTATAAACCGGTCGCCACTGGGGACAGCTTTCATCCCCAGAGGCTGTCCCCAGTTGTGACTGCGAAAGCCTTTGCGACACCATTCATCTTTGGATACTGTATACTTCATTGAGTAAAGCCATGGTTTGTGTGCTAGTTGTTGTTAGCCTCTTTGGGATGAGAGTTATTCAGTTATACTGTATAAGATACTTTTTTATTAAAACCAAAAAAGGGAAAAAAACAAACAAACATAAAAAGTCAAAGTTATGGGAGTGCCGTTTTATTTTTTGATAGCTTGAATAGCATCAACATGTAAATTAATAGCTAACACTCATTATGCAAATTGTTATGCTAATCACTAGCTTGCCTAATGTAAATGCTAACTCTATAAAGCATTTGAAGTTCTTTGTATTTGTTGATATTATAATTACTCCCTTATAGTGTGGTTAGCCTATTTAGGTAATTTGTTCAGCACTTTTTTTATGGTAATTTACCAGATTTTGGTTGTTAAATGTTATAATATACAAGTTAAGTTTTTGAGTATAGCAGTTCATGTTCAAGTTTGAATGTAAAGCTTATAAACAAATCTCAAACTATTTTTGTTTTTGTTAATTTGCTAACTTGATATGGTTAAAATGCTGCTTCTCCCGTCAGGGCGAAGGTACATGCTACCAAAGTGCAGGACCAACAGACTCAAGCACTCATTTGTCCACGCAGCCATTGTTTTCTTAAACAAGTGACTAACCTGTCATGATGCTGTTGTTTCCTATCTGTTGTCTTTGTTGTTTGAATGACTGTTGTTGTTGTTGTGTTTTAGCACTGCTAGTTGCGCAAGAAATTGCCCTACGGGGACAATAAAGACTCCTTGAACCTTGAACCTTGAACCTGGTTGTCATTAAACGTGGTAATGTGTGCCATTGTAGTTACATGCTGATCTTAGTTAAAGGTACATGCTGATAGGATGCTGTAAGTGAGTAAAATAAGTTGACAAGGTCTCGTGTTTGAAATGGAAAGAGTGATGAAGTATGGGCTTGTGTCATTTTTGTAGATTGTTACCTGAGTTACCTGAGAAAATGTGGAAGATGCAGTGATGGTAAACCCGGCCAAGTGAGACTATGGTCGGTTGTTCAGGGACTAATGATGTACTTCTTTCACACCAGATAAAACACACCATTAATCCCCATTTCTACCAAGAGATCCAGCTGGGGATGGGACGGCTTGGTGTGTTGTGGTTTGGTAAACCCTGATTTCTGTTGTTTCCACAGCCAACTGTACTCTTACCTCCCGTCAGCTTGATAGTGATAAATTTGTCAGCTACATAATAGTGTGATATAATTGTAACGAAGAAGAGCATGACACAAAAACAAAGGGCAAAAGTGGTGGACATATAGCGGTTTGTGTTTTCCCTTCTTGGGATGAAGCTTTTATGAACAAAAACCCATCATATATTTAAACGTGGCACTGTTGTCGCTTTGATCTTGCTGCCGAGTTTCACAGGAAGTGATGATTCTTTCGCAAACCGCTGGATTGCAACGTGTCATGCTCCACCTCATAGGGTCGGATTGATAAGATTGGGACTCCAGTGGAAGGGTCCTCAAAAAGAAGGGCAGGTCTGAATGAATATTCTGGCACCCTTCCCAGTTTTCCCCTGTGGAAATGTAAAACAACGCATACCGACCCATCCTGCACCAAACCAGACTCTTGGTAGAAATGGGGCCTTCACTCTTCCTGGGGATTTTAACATTTCTTTAAAATATCTATATATTGTTTGTTTCTCTAATGCATGTTCAAAAATAATGTTATACATAAATAATTCCATTAATTTCTATTCAAACTTCTGATCTAAAGTGTTGATTGTTGTTATGCAACAAACTGTCAGCTGCTTAGCTCACTGTTATTTGCGAATATTTAACTGTGTGCTGTGTTTTTAGAAGCCTATTTTCTGTTGATGATAAAAGTGCTTCCCTGTCAAGTGGCTGATCAGTCAGAGTGAGCAGGTAGTTTCACATATCCTAAAAAGATGAAAGCTAAAATTAAATAAAAGGAAACTAACAAAGAGATGCTTTTCAATAAAGTGTCTGAATTCAGCTTAGTTTTGTTTAGGCTATAAAGCATCAACCCACATAAAAAAAAGTCAGGTCATTGAGGCACTGAGGGGGGAAAAGCTCTTTCTTTTTTTTTTTTTTTTACTTTAGAGTTACTTTCTAACTGTTTTATGAAGACTTTCAAAATGGAATAATGAATTTGTGAATGAGCATAATAAAGGCTTGTTAATCCTAAAGCTTTTCAAAACTTATGTAAACAATTTACAGTCCCAGCAAAGGTACAGGTAAATGATAATACTTAAGACTACTTTAATGTTTCTGTTCCATCATTCTGTCACACTTAGTTTTCCTGTACTTTATATGAACATAATGAGCAAATCTCTACAAAAATCCATTGTTTTCAGCTGTATTTGGTCTCAGCCTGCCACCCCACCCATCCACCGCCAGTCTGACTATGATGAAGGTGTAAATGTAATTTTTTATTTTAATACTTCCTTTCTGCTGTCAGTGATTGTGGAAGTGAGGATAATTTAAGTGCTGAATCTTGTTCTGTACTCAGAAGTTGTTAATTAAATCAAATATTTGATTTTTTAAAAAGCTTTTGGGTTTATGGAAAAAAGCAAACCTTTCAAACCCTTTGGTGTGAAAATGTTTCAAGTCTGAAGTCGCCCACTTTGTGTTTTACACCGTGAGGTGAGTCACCTTGCGATAATTGTTTCGGCATTGGTGGGCTGCTTTTTTTTTTTCATTCTTTTGTACCTTGTCCCTCACCAGGATCTGCATTCCATACAGGGCCTGTTGTTTAATGGGACTGTAATAAAATGTGCAGTCAGCAAGCATGGATGCTTTGCTCTCTGTACTCACCCATACGCCTAAAACCCTACCCCTCCCTTGCATCCCCTCTCCCCGCTCTGCAGCAGCATTTCTTGAAGTTAACGCTCCAAAAAGCCTGGCAGCCAAACGTTGGCCAAAATACTCTTGAGAAAACAGCAGCGTATGACTAGCAATTTGTGGGAATTTGTTTTTCCTCTCTAAACACTCAGTGCTGGTTGTCAAGTGCAAAGGGGCAGTGGGGGGTCATATCAGCTGGATGTTTTGTCCTCACATTACAAAAGTAAAATCATAAACAGATGCATGCATGTTTTGGCTCGCTTGTCAACTCCAGACTTGATTTGACATCACCAAAAGTTAAACTGTATCTACACCCACACACATGCACAAACACACAGGTCGCAACTTTCTCATCTTAATCACTCCTTTTCATCTCCTCATAGCCAAGCTGGTTTATACTTCTCCTCTTTGCCACACAAAGTGCATAATCCAAGTGGCCTGATACAGTTACAGTTGTACCAGTCCTCTCATACTCTTACCTCGGTAAGCAACTGGTAATTAATCACTGACAGCTTTTGAATTTAGCCCTCTGTGTGGTTTGGAGCCAGGAGGTGCACTAATAGCTGTGTAATTACCAAGTGCTAGGTAAAGCTAAGCAGACATCCAGGTAGCCAATGTGGCCAGCTGCTTCTGGTTAGGTGAGTTAAGTTGGGCTGTCTTTGTGACCAAGTAAGGCTAGAGATGACAGAGGAGTGTGGGAGGCCTTGCCGGGGGCCAACGGTGAATCAGCAGTTATGTTTTAGATTGATGCTCAATAGCTTACAAGTGTATCGACATATAAATCTTGAGCCTAATGCGCTCTGTAGAGTGGATAATATCTTACAGGACTTGTTTTAGGCAAGAATGGACTGACATGTTCAACTGAGATTTTACATCAGTCCCAATGAGTTAACATGATGTGATTTATCATGTTGAATCATTAGAAGTTTTATATTTGCCCTAATTTTCTTGTCTCACACAAGGTTGATAATAAAGAGCAGGATGCTGGAAATAGGACAGATGGCCTCTTTATATCCTTGACACAGCAGTTTTTATGCGAGATGGTGAAAGATGCCAGCTAAAAGCACTAGAAATGTCTGTAGGCCATGAAAGGGTGGCACGCTTTCCTCTTTTTACTATACATTAACCTGGGGGGGACGGCATCTGTGAATGGAGAGCAGATGACATGATTTTTATATGAGCGAGATCAGCGCAGCACTCTGCTGCAGATTGAAGTACCTCAGGCTGGGAGAGCAGGGCCAAAAGAGTGTAGGGGAATCAAAACGCCCGAGCCTAATGGTTCGTCTCATGTGTCCTTGAACATTTCCTGGCGGTGATTCTTGGTCGTCATTTTGTGTGGAATAGAGCAGGAAGCTTGGAGATCCTGTGTTGGCTGCTTGCACAGTTACTGGAGGTAAATGAAGGGCTTTCCATCACCACAGCTTAATGGCACACCCAAAATCTGAATAAAAGAATTGTCTTTTCTTTTCTGCAAGCACTTTATTCAAGGGGGAGGGGTGGGGGTGGGGGTGAGTAATGAAAGTTTGTCCCCCATCAAAATTGAAGTTGGACAGTTGGATTATTAAACATATCCAGCAATGGCAGTTCAGGCTTCAGTGGGTTTTTAATTATTGGATGCCACACAAGTTGTGGAGTTACGTGAGTTTTCTGTTTTTCTGTCTTTCTGTCTCTCAGCTATGACATGATGACTGAGTAAAGGTTTGAGACAGTAATGCTTTGCAGCAATGTTTGACTGATTTTCCTTCAACACAGAAACAAATCTGCTATTTCAAATCTGAAGGAAAAACGCCAATTCAGAGACTCTCTTGGGAAGAAGTTGTATGTGTTGGGCTAAAGTTGCTTAAAACATGTTAAAAGGCCAAGAACTGTGTTTTAAATTGTGGAGTTGGACTGCTGAACTGTTTTTAATTGATTTTCTGCTGAGGATTTTTAAGGCTGGTCTAAAATTATGATTCCATGATGTAGGGAGATGTGTATGTCTAGCATGACACATTAGCACACACTAACAGCTAGCCAGCTATCCATGTTATCTATCAAGAAATTGGATTAAATTAATGAAGAGTTAAGCTGAAATGTGGCTCCAGTGCAGACCTGGCAACGCAGCAAGCAGATCCCGCAGCACGTGCTTGTTGGAGAGCAGCACAACTTCCAGGAGCTTAATAATCCAGATTGACTACGGACAGCGGAGTTCAGGATTCCAGCTGGGACATGCATCATTGTTCACCTGGTAATTTGTGAACTTTTACTGAAGACAGCTGGAACTAACCACCCAACTAAGTCTCATGCCTCCCCGCTGGTGTGCTCACACTGCGCCAATGAATGTCTGCTGACATACCTGGCATGAGAATCCTTTTTCTACAATTTAACAATGTTAGCAATTTGGTCCACAGCTGGAATGTGACCAGAATACTCCATATCTAGCGTGAGTGTTTGGGATTTCACATCCAGTTTGCTTCAGGTAAAGAGAAATCCCCTCTGTTGGCGATGTGTGTTTCATTTGAGCTGACCTGAGATCTGTCAGTCAGGCTGCTGTGCTGACATCCCCCCCAAAATGTGAGAGAAAAGGGCACTGCTTTGTTTTAATAATTCATTTTCAGCAAGACAACACATTTGCCTGTGATGGGACAAACTTAAAGCATTTATTTCTATTTTGCTCCAACTTGAAGAGACATCATGTTGGCATTCCTGGTGAGTGACTGGGAGTCTTTATATTGAAGGATTCCTCAGTGGTTGTGAAACAACATATCCTCACCCTTCTTTGCACTCTAACCTCCAATGTGAAGTCACCACTGTCGGTCCCCCTTGGTGCTCCATCTCCCAGAACCTCGCAGGCCTCTATCAGAGCTGGACAGCATATATTACAAAAGATGACTCACAAACTGGCTGTCTCATGACACTGGGTGTCTTGACACTGGATTAGAAGTCCTCATACCACAGACCACTGAAGTCTCCTTTGTGACAGCTTGACTTTGCTTCCAAAGCCCACATACTCATCCCTGACCCACAAGTATTTAACGTGACTTAAATAGCAAAGAGGGGCCTTTTTATGCATGAGCCTCTGCCTGAACAGCTTGTCTACTGTTCACTATGGTGATTTTTCTGTGACATTGCTGTGGTTTGAAAGCTACCCTGCTACATTTAAAGTCTCCTGGGAGATATTTGATATAGTCATATGTAGTCAGTATTTCTTCTCTGTGAAGCAGTGCTGGCACAATACTAGCAAAATGCCATATTTAACCTACAGCACACTGGTTTATAAAACAATTTATCTCCCACTTTCTGCATGAGGAAAAAAAAAAAAGTTCAATGTAAAAATGACTTTCCAGTGTCTGTCGTCAATTTCAAATCAATAGAGTCCCCTGATGCCAGTATTCACTTGTGTCATGGAAATGCGTACTGGGCTCCAGACAAGCAAAGAAAACTAGGAAACCCTCAGGCGCTACCCACATGCTCTCCCAGCCACGTCCCTCCCTACTGCCTATGGCTTTGTGCCCCAGGCACGGAAGACAGAGGGGTGAGGGGCACAAATGCCACTGCTCTGTACTCCATCAGTCTAATAAGAACAGGCACTACAAATAAAACAGGCTGCTTTTTTCCTTTCTTTTCTTTTTCTTTTTTAAAGAAACAACATAAATGAAAAGCAGTGTGACATGCCACAGCAGAATGACATACGTACTCTATGCAAGCATGTGTCTGGCATGCAAACTATTAATATAGCCTAGCTACGTGTAAGCATCGCTAAAAGCAATACAGAGGATGAGTCTGATGACCTGTGCATCACAAGCTGGGGCCGCATTAGATATAAGCCTTTCCATGTTAAGTTCAGTTCTAAAGCCCAAAATCTGCTTAGTTTGACTCCATTTCATTTTCATTTTAAACCAGTATGAATGTTTGGAGCAGCAACTTCATGTTTCATGTCTCAAAAATTCAAGGCCTTCCAATGTGTTCGTAATACTTCAATTTGATTCAGTTCTGGACTGAAAAGAAACCACAACAATATGTTCCAAGTGTGTCAAAATGACAAAGCTGTCTTGAATTTTTATGAAGCCCCCACTGTTAAACAAAGATGACCTGCACCATCTGAAGATGTAAAGCGTTTGGTCCCAGTTAAAGAAAAGAACAGAAACATAGATATGAATATTTTATTGCATTGCTGCTACTAAATATTCCTAAATGTTACATGCTGAACATTTACACATGATGCTCTCCAGTATAAACATATGTACATAACCTTGATGGAACACAGTATGTTTCTTTTGCTTATGAATTGCTTGTTAGACCACGATGGACTTCCGCATTATTGATGAAGCCACAGATTCTGCTTGCAGGTAGACACCTCAAACTTGTATGTGAGTGCAGTTAAAATTTCAAAACCGTTTTCTAGTTTCTTAAAACACAGCACATTTTTCTGTAGGGTGACATCTAAACATTCAGGAAAAGGAACACTGCAAGACCCATTTCTAAGTGAAGTGGGACTTCCAGAGTTGAAAGCAAGACATATTAGTTTACACCTAGCACAGCACTGGCAATGACCCTTCCCCAGCATTTATTTACAGTAGTTGCAAACATTCATTCGAGCAAACATTTTGGAATACTCTCCTTTTAAATTTGAAACCATGAAGTCTCAGCAAAAACAAATAAGCAGTTCTTCCAGCTATCCAAAGACAGCAAGGATTCAGACGATTTCTCAAAGTGGAAAAAATGATGGAAGCAAGTGGGGTTTGCCCAGTCCCTGGCAAGATGATGTATGCTCCCAGACTCCCCTGGGGCACCACCAAGAGTTTGAACTCAAAGAAAACCATGCAGTCTAAACTGCTGTTGGCTCTTTTGTCCTCTGGACTGAATGCTAGATTTCCACAGTGTTTGTCTGTGAAAAGAGCCCTCTTGTTTTCCCCTCTTTTAACTGTCCCTGTTGTGTTTCAGATCTTATTGGTATGTTATATGCTCCCCCCTCTCACAACAGCTCATTGGGGGACTTGAACTTTGCCAGCTAGCTCTTCCTTCTCAAAGCTGTGCTAAATATGACATGAAATATGAGTCCAGCTGTAGATGTGAAAGGGTAATAAACACACTGAGCAAAATATTTGAGCCCATGTTCACTCACAAGCATACTGTCTCGCACCAGTTGTTACAATTGAATTACAAAATTTGTGGATAAATATACTCACAAATTTGCAGAGACAGCGATGCCATGCATTGCCATTCGTGACAACTTTCTAAGCTGGCCAATAACCAGTGGCATAAGCTTCATTGCGGTTAGGTTAATTTTATTTTCTAAATGAAGAGTGGGAGAAAGCATCAAATAAATGGACTGGAACCATTTATTCTCAATTTTCTCAACAAGTTGTGATGTGTGGGATGTGTTTTTCTTATTAAGGCTTGTGTAACACTACTTTTACTTCAGTATTCATAAATGCTTTATTCTTTTTCATCCCTCCAAAATCTGAAACATGCAATGAAATTTTACCGCTTTAAACAATTTGGTGTCTCAAACAGCAACTTGACAAATTTGTTTGACCTGGGAATATTCATAAATATTTATTCACTGACAGTAAAAATGAATAAATATGATGAAAATTGCCTCTATTACACTGATAGTCTTGTTCATATGGGCCCCTTCCTCTTTGTATTTGATGAAGAGGATGGTACAAACAGCTGCGTAAGCCATAGTTAATGTCTGGCCAAACCTGGCAGTAAGACAGATGACTCTGTGCACTTTAATCTAATTGGCTGGTCATATGATACAATCCAACGGACTAGACAGGTTGTTAAATTCTGATCTTTGACAGCTTGATTAACAGCATTAACGCTGTAATTGGTGGCCTGAAAATAGATTTGTCTTATTGTTAGTCTCTAGTAAAGGTATAAAAGAATTTGGGATACAGTAACAAAACCATGAAACTGCACTGTTCTACAAATTGTATGGGTATTTTTGTAGACAAGTTATGAATGATCCAACTTACCAGCTTTGATAAATAAGCATGAATTAAAAACATTGTTGTAGGAGACAAAAAAGTGCACTTATTTGGCAGTTCAATGACATCTAGGTAACTACTGGGATATTTTCTACAACTTTCACACATTTGAGTGTTAATTTGTTTCGAGGTACTGTAGGCAATTTTGGTCTTACAGAGCCGCAGTCCTGCAGGTTTTCAATGTTTCCCTGTTTTAAAACACTTGATTCATATGAATGAGCCACAGAGCAGAATTTGATAAGCTGTTGGATTCACTTCATTTCATTTAGGTGCATTGGATCAGGGAAACAAACCTGCATGACTGCAGCTCTCTAGGACCAAACTTGCCTAGTTAATTATAGGAATCATGTTCTGTTTGCTTGTAATTTGTTATGTTTCCTTTTTCTTTTACTTCCATTGTGGTTTGGACTTCCTGCTGGGGGTGGTGGTGGTACAAATGTGAGATGCAACTCACCTGCTGCAGATCACTTCGGTCTGCCTTCTTGAGCTGCAGTCATCTTCTTGTCATTAGATTGTTACCTTACAAAGTGGAAAAAAAGATTCTGACGCAAACGTCTTGTTTTTTTGTCTTTTCTTTTTGTTGTTGCTTTTTCCCCCCAGAGGAAACCCATGTTCACACTAATTATCATCTTAGTACCTGTGTTTTCTCTGCTGTGTTTTTTAAGTTTCCATCAAGCAGCATGTCCTTTTGACAGGCGACAGTTGGGCTGTCAGTGCTAGCACTGGTGGTTCATGGCTTGTCCCCTTGCTTGGTGCCAGAAAGGTTTCAGCCAGTTGTAGGGAAGCACAACTGTGGTTTTTAACCGGCTAACGGCGTGCCTTAGCTTTAGCAAGCTTTTCTCTGTTAGCTCCTTAGCTATGGGTTAGCTCGGTTAGCTCTTAGCTACAGGTAGATCAGGGTTTTTTGGGTGTCAATCATTTGCCCCATCGCTCACAGGCCTCCTCTCAGCTCCATCTCTCTGCCCCACCTCTCTGCCAATTTTTGTAATTTCCGGGAGTGACGAGACATGTGATGCTGCCAAGATGGTGGGAACCACCCACAAAGCTTCAGTTCAGCTCTTCAGAAGCCTACGGGTGACGTCAGGAGGCTCGGTCCATCTTTTACAGTCTATGGTTACCACCTGCAGTACAACACAAGCTCAAACACAACCAGCAAAATAGATAAACTTAAAAAGTTAAAGGTGGTATTTTCTTTCTTCCAATAAACACTGGAAAGTAGCCTACCTGGTTTGAAAATTAAAGGGTTGGTTTCATGCTGTTTTTTTCATGCAGTAATGTTTGCTTGTTATAATACTATAAATCATAATTCTTCATGCATTTTTCATGTTGTTCCTTGGTCAACATAAAAGCAAACTGTTTATTTGTGGTGTGTGTAAAGTCTCACTTGGTGCACAGTCACAAAATATTCAGCCAAGAGCTTTCTTAATGCATCAATGAATTTGTTAATGTGAAAATTTCTGGAAATGACCCAAATTCCACTCAAATGACTTGTTTTTCTCTGAGTTTCATTTGAGCTAAGAACCATTCTTTTCAGTGTTACCAGAATTCACTTATACTTGAAAGTTTGGTTTGTGAATTTTAAAGTTTTGTGCATTGTGTGTCCCGTACTATAGCTTATCACACATGCCAGAGACTGATGGTGGTGGCTTCAGGTACAGTATAATGCTTTCAGCCACAAACACATCAGTCAACTGCCCCACTTTCTTTAACCTTTTTCCTCTTTCCCGATCAATGTGACACCCTGCAAGGCTTTGTTGGAATCCAGGTTAATGAGCCACTTCCCCTGAGCCCTGCTGCTATCTCAAGCAGTTTTGTGCCTCATGAGATGCTGGTACAGTTGCTGTTACAGCAATCTAAACTCAACCTTTCTGCAAGAATGACCATGTCTGCGTGCTGGGCTTGTTTTGAAATGCTATCTCAAGTGCAGTTATCCCTACAGGGAAAATAAGGTAGAACATGCACCAGAAATGTGAAAAATATTCAACATGTGACAATGTTGAGCATCAGACAGCCACTGTATCAAAATATACCAAATTCTGATCATCTTACAAATGTTTTGCTCTTCACAGTCTGTTAATTGATAAAAAGCAAAGTCTTTGTAAATGATTTTCTTAATGGATGCCATTCTTACATCTTAGTTTTTCATACATTGAAAGCACTTTTTTCCCCTGTAGGTATCGCTCCAGTTTGTATACTGGTCTCTTATGGTCTGCTTCAATAAATGGCCTTAAACTATACCTTACGTTTAAAGGTGGAGTAGGTCAAGATGTAAGGAACAGGCCATCAGAAGTAGGTCAAGTTTTCTCCTAAGAAAACTGATGGACAGGTTTAATTTAAATAAAAATCCTAGACCACTTGGTTGGTTCTAGCAAAGTCAAGCGAAATGTCTGCAGTCAAAGTTATCACTAAAAGACAAGTGCTGGTTCTTGGCAGATATACTTCGTGTCAGGTTGACTTATTTGACGTGGTTATAATCCTTCTTGGTGCAAAACAGTGAAAGAAGTGAAAGGAACCAGCACTGTGACCTTGACCCTCAAAACAAATTATCATCCTTGCATTCTCCTGTTTGCCAGGGTTATACATTAAAGGCTTGATAGCCATAGGATAAATTATAGAGAACAACCAAGACTTAACACAGCACATATTATGCCTGCCTGAATGTAACAGTGACCAGTAATTTCATATTGCATTAAGTATTTGCTACTCTAATTAAGATACTTACCAGATGGGGTTTTCTACTTCAATTAAATGAGTGAAACCAGTTTAAAAAAACTCTGAACACTTTACAAACATACTGCTACCCAAATTGACTATTGTATTTCACCTTCAGCATGCGTTTGCTGTCAACTCCAGCAGGCTTTTTCCTTTTATGTAACATAATAAATGACAGGGAAAGTTTTGTACACGTGTGGGTTTGCAGTCACACCCCAGTGTAGCATGATTTTGATCATGAACTTGTTTTTCTTAAAGCAGTTATTCACGCACCGCTGGCCATCCCACCTATGAACTGGGACTTTCTTTTAAGGTGGAGGTCAGTTGGCTAGAGCTGAAAAAGCATCTGCATTGCTGCAGATGTCAGGGTGCAGTAATATGAGGATATAGGTTTCGTCTGAGTGAGAACAGGGAATAACACGACATAAGTTAGTGGAATTTAAGATTTAAACTAAAGAAACATAGAATCTCAAAGGAGCTGAGGCACTCTTGGTTGTGAATGTCATTCTCATAAATCTACCTTTTGCCAGTCCTGGATCCTGTTTCAGTTTGAGACAGAAGTTGCTGAGTTGAATGAAATTAATGAAATTTTAAGTTAATATTGCTAGGCTCTGCTGATGTTCATATTAAAGGTAAGAATGTGAGTTTAGTTGTTGTTTTGGGGGGAGCTTTTCATCATAGAATGATTTAAGAAAGATGGCTAGAATTCATTCCTACCCCTAATTTGGTCCATAGCCATTAAATATTGAGCTTGTTGATATCTGTGGTTGCAGCCTCTTGGTAATGTTTGTATTAAATATTTGAAAAGCAAGACAAATGTGTAGTTCAGGATATGAAGCTACCTTTGAGAGGTGCCATCTAAAGCAGAATGCAGCGCTGACAGAGGTCAGGTTGGCAAAGCTTAAGACTGCAAAACATATGCTGCTGTAAGCATAATGTTATGGTAGCTGGCTTTGCTGAATAAATAAGTTTTGATGAACTCCACATAACCTGTGCCTTTCATTTTTTATATTCAGAGAGAAAAGTTCTTTTTGTGGTAACACGCTGGCTTTTAAGAATAACACAAGGAGTGAAGTGCATGAAGTTAGAGGTTAAGATTTTTGCGAGAGCTTGCAAGAGAGTTAAAATGCACTCTGCTACAGTATATCGTTCCTTCAGCTATGACACAGCTCCAGGTAAACTACTCCCCTCTGACCTGTTCTCAGATTAGCATGTGCAAGCCAAAGTCAACAAGAGAGTGAAGAAACAGCTTCCCTCATTTGCACCAAGGTTGCTAATCCCTGTCTCGATCTTGTGCTAGACAGGCCAATTTTAGCAGTAGAGTTTGTACTCGGACAAATTTTATACTGACAAATGTGAAAGAAAGCTGTAATTACCGCACTTAATTTCAGACTCTATCATTTAGGATGATGCAATATGTTTTGTACTGAATCTTGTTATCAAACGGGAGATTCCTTGACCGTATGGATGGCTTTCATCCTGTAAATTTGCACTGACCTGCTTTCACAGTAGCACAAGAAGGGACAAACCAAATACTGAACTTTTTTTTTCAGTTCTTTTCGTCCCAGTTCCTTTTCTTTAGTTTTCTCAGTGTGCTTACAGTAGAAGGCAGAGCTGTTGGCAGTTGGTCGCAGTATGCAGCTTAACCACCAGGTATCACTAAATTCTACAAGCTGCTCATTTGGAGAATATCTGTAACAAAAGAAGCTGGTACGTATAGACACTGTTTTTTCCTTTAAAATCAATATTGTTCTTGTAAATATTAAGTTAGAGGGGAGGGTTATGCTATTCACATGTTTGAAAAACTTTGTCTATTGTAAAACTTAAAATTCTGTGTAGAAGGCTGAATCATTATCCTCTAATTAAAAAAAATACTTGAGTTACTTGTGAAACGGGTATACAAAAGTCACCAAAACAATATCAAGGCACTGCTTGCCACCTCATGATGTCAAAATTGGGTCATGTTGAAGGCCCTTTCTAACCCACCCGTGTTTAATTGCCATGTGCCAAAGAATTTCCCATGTGCACACAAACCAGTCCAATCAAATCGGCTCTTTGTGCTGCTGTCTGTACTTGGGCTGCCAGGATTTTTTTTCCCCTTTTAAGCACTCGTCCACTGAAATCTCAGGATGTTTGCGATGGTGGTGCAGAACAAGCTAAATGTTCTCTTCTTGACAGGAGTCATCACCCCCCCCAAAGCATTTTTGCTTCTCTTTTGCAACTGTAAACAACTATATAGGAGAAATCTTTGAAGGAAATCATGCTTTTACAACCAGTTGTTGATTCACAAGAGACATTTATCCATTTCTCTAGCAGTGCCCTTTGCTTTGTCTACATGCTTCTTTTTTCTTCTCAAAAGCTGTTTGGGGCAGCTATTGACTAAATTTATTGACTGGACAAGACAAAAAAAGTAGCCAAAAATAAGCAGCAGTGATGAGCACAAAAACAGCAGACTGGTGGGCGAAAAGCCTACTTTTTTTTCTTTTTTTTAAACAGAATAGTCTGTGTGCGCTGCTGATATGGTTTCCCCACGAGAAGGTTCAGGTCACAGAGTCCCCCCTAAACAAACCTCAAAAAAAGATTTATTTGGCTCAAAGTGAGAGGGAGGAAAAAACTAGAAACAAACAAGGTTTTTTAGCTTGCTCCCTGCCTGAGGGTTTTCTGTGACGCTTCTAGATTATATAGATGTCTTTGGAGACCATATTAAAAGGTTCGTGAATATAATAAGCCCTACTAGGGATGATCGTGTCCTCTTCTTTGCCTGTTCTTGACAATGGTAAATGGTTCACTGTTCTGTCAGCCATAACATGATATTAGACTCCCAAAAAAGTTTCAGCTGTGTATTATTTTCTGTGTTACAGAGTTTTTTCCCTTGTGAGCATAGCAGTGCGCCAGTGTGACTTTCAACACTTGGTGCAGATCCTCCGATGACATGGTGTTGTCTCATATAGCTGCAATTTTACCTCCACTCACCACTTTCATTAGAAAGCCATTCATCTGAAACTCTTCAGTGCACCACAGAGATGAAGCAGGTCAGGTTTTGCCCATTATTAATGTCTGCAAATATCAAATATGTCAGTTAGGTCTTGTACTTTATTTGGTTGGTGTGTGTGAAAGTGTGTGCGCATGTAGGAAGTCGAGCTCATGTAAGACAGCCTTTTGGCATTACTCCTACTTCACACCAAGAAAGCAGACCCTGTCAGACTCCCAAAAATCCTGGGCTGGAGATGAAACAGAGAAGAATGTGTCATGGTGTGTATGTATGTGCTGTGTATGTGTGCAGCTATGCATCTCCGGCTTTCCTTCGCCTCATGCAGACATTTCCAACCGGTGATGGTGTAAATAAGGTCTTCAACCACAGCAGGTGTGGGGTGTAGAATTGGGAGCAGGGGAGGTCTGAAACCCTTCAACCCTGGGCCGCACTGAAACTATCCTGGAGAAGTCAATATTTGCAGTCAGTATCAAAGCTGGTCCTGTTTTGGTATCAAAACCAGACAGTACACAGGCGGGCCTGTTCATGGTCCCAGCAATAGTTGCTATAGTGTTAACACTTTTCATTGTTAATGACATTAACATGGATTCTCTGCAGTCTGTCTAATGCACTAACTATCTGTTGCATGAAAATATGAATAAGGGTGGTGATATGTTTGACACATGTTAGCTGCATAGTGACCAAAATAGCATTAAAACTTAAATTATAATGGGCGTTTTGTAGGAGGGGTTCTCTGACAAGGCCTATGTCTGTTCTTACACTTTAAAGGAAGTTTTAAAGATTCTTTCTTTTTCTATGTTCAAAAGCTCCTCAGCATTTCATGAAATTTAGTGTCGGATAACATTTCATGCAGACAAACATGCACCATTGCTTTCATATGGGTGGTAAAATGAATAAATAATAAACTTATGAATAACGTTAAGCTTATGGTTAAAGTGCTGATGACACAACCTTAACTTCAAGTAACTGCCATATAACAAAACACCAAGACAAAATAAGTAGTTCTGTGCAGTTAGAAGTTAATCAGGCGTGTATTTACGTAAATATCCGATGTTTAGGAGGCTCAGCTAAATGCTAATAGCTTTTCAGTCACAAAACTAGCTGCCATGTTGTGTCGTCAGCGACAAACAGAGTTGCGGTCTGCCCATTGAGTTACATGTATAATCTAAGCCGTGGAAAACATGAAAGATGGCTCCAGAACAGCTAGATTGGAACTGGTTTGTGTGGTGGGATCATCAGCCAGTTCAGGAAAGTGTGATAATGCTGAAGAATTTGGGGGAATCACAAGAACTGTAGCTAGCTGCCTACAGCTTGTCTCCCAGCCTCAGGTCCACTGGTTCAGCCAAAAGCCTGCAAGACCACACCGAGTGGACTCAGAACTGTAAGGAGCGACCCAGAACAACACAAGCAGACCAACAACTCATCAGGAGCTGCACCGGTTTGACATAGAGCCAGGCGTGACAGAGACACTCGTTCCCTGTGTTAGCTCGCAGCTAAGGGCTAGCCGCGGTAAATAATTAACCTTTTAAAAATGAGAAGATAACTTTCATGGTTCCAGTCGAGTTTTAAATAATTCCCATTTATAAGGATGAGGATGGTGGGAAGGATGCATCTTTGGAGGCAGCTGGAGGAGATCTGATGACCGGAGACGTTCATATAACCGAGCCGCAGCTGTCTGTCGATCAGTAGCTGTATGACCGATGTGATGTAGCAACTATGGTTGAAAAAGAATATTCCAGAGGACATGATCGCAGTTTCATTGTGTTAGAAGTCTCAACATGTTGGTGGCTGAAGCTCCAGTAAACAGACGCAGACAGTAGAGATGAGCAGACGGGCTCCTACGGCTGCCTACTGTTTTCCGGTGACTCCGACCTGATTCTTTATCCTCTTCAAAATAAAATTCTAAATCTGTAGGAAACCTAAATAAACTAATGCTGCATTTACAAGCTTTTAACCATTAACTGTCAATACAATTTAAAGGCTGAGTCTTTATTGTTTGTCTGTAAAACTGGAAACGGAACTTAAAAACTGCAATGAAGCCATTGACTTCAATGAAAAGGAAGGAAGAAAGAAGAAAAAAAAAGGGGAATAAAGAAAAAAAGAATGAAAGAAAAATAGCTTAAATAAGCTGCGAAGAAGACGCTCTTGCAGACGTCATATCCGGTTTCGGCTCACAGCGCCACAGTCTGGTCAGATGTGCTGAAAAGCAGCAATGTTTTCTAATAACTCATCTATGCAGCTGCGCTTGTTTCTGTTACTGTACATAGAT
Source organism: Atherinomorus stipes (assembly GCA_023101725.1). Classification (NCBI taxonomy): domain Eukaryota; kingdom Metazoa; phylum Chordata; class Actinopteri; order Atheriniformes; family Atherinidae; genus Atherinomorus; species Atherinomorus stipes. Next base: position 3,105,862 of record JALJCO010011906.1, read on the forward strand.
CACCATAAAGAACGTTTTGGTCGATAAAACATGGCAAAAAATATCAAAAATGTGTCATCAGTACTTTAAGTGAGTATGAGGTATGTGTAAGGCATTGTTTGTAGTGATAGGTTCATACATATCAGACTGGCAAAAAAAAAAAAAAAAGATATACAGGGCAAACTTGAAGATTCAAACAGTTATTTTTGTTGTCTGAACTGCATGTTTAAAGTTAATGGTTTTGTATCAGTGATAACAGATTACTCACACCTTTTGCAGACTCAGATGATGGCAACCCTGGAAACAGTATTCAGGAACTAAGCAGACAGATTTTCTGCCTCAGGAATGCATTGGGGACTGTTTTAAAAACACACAGCCACTTTGATCAGTAGTGAATAGTATAGTGACGTTAATATGACTTGAAGACATGTATCCACTCATATTTCACTCATGGATACATTTTGGTCGATACAAAGGTTTAAGTCTGACAAACTCAACAGTTTATATAAAAAGGTGTGAATCTGGAATTATACAGGCTGTTTGCTGCCAATAAGATGCTTTTGGGGACATCCTAAAAAGGGCAGATCAGTGCTAAAATGTAAAAAAATAAAACTAAGCTCGTTTCTCTTAATGTGTTTATGCAAGAGCTTTATGTTTGGTGTAAAGGTTGTATATATCTTTTACAAGTAGTGTGTTATAATCAGGAGAGATAATATCCAGAACTTAAATGATAAATCAGAACTGTTCCTTTGTTTAGTTAACACGTCTGTGGTTAGTGTAAGTAAAGGGAAAGTTACACAGATCCTCCATCTCAGTCTTATCCATTTGGTATAAAACCACAAACCCCCTCATCATCCCGTCACTATGTCTTATATTAATGTAATAATATATGTTCTGAAAGCTTACTCTATTTGCAGAATTACTTAAAAAAAAACATTTTTCCTTTCAATTATTTTAAACTGAACCCACATTTTAATTCCAACTTCACAACATTTACACCATGCTTTTTAATTTTAAGGCATTCATAGGAGATCAGACTGTACTTGTGTCTCGTTCTGTTCCTCCTTGTCTATTGAGAGTATGTGGAAAAACACTTCAATGTCTTTACTTTGATTTGCTATGTGTACAGAAAGGTTTCCATCACAGACTCTCTCTCATGTGGTCTGCTGGTTCAACTCCTGTCTGCTCACTGAAACTATCCCCTCACGGGGCTTCAAGACAAGACAGAGCCTTGAGTTTATCATAGGGAATTTTTTGTCAAGGTTGCACACCCTCTTCTGCAGTGACGGAAAGTCTGCAAATGTATTAAAAGAAGTACAGATTGGTTAGCAATATGTCTCTTGTAAAGCAAAGAGACACCATTAAGAGAGGATTATGCACACATCAGGGAGAACCCCCCCCCCCCCCCCACCACTACATTGAAAAGTGTAGCAGCACATGGATCGCTGACATAAACACACTTCTAAGCTAATTATACAGTTGCAAGTGCACCAGTTACAAAGATATGAGCCATTTTTAACACTTGACGAGACATTGTTAAGTTCAGTTTAAGATTTAAACTTTATGCCACACCTGTTTTCCCACACCTTCTTGTGCAAAATGCTAATCAGTCACACTTGCGCTTTAAGGTATTGCGCTAAAGCCTGTGGTAAACAAGCTAAGCAGTGCACTGCCCAACTCTCCTGTGTCGCAGTCTTTTTTAGTGTCCTTTTATAGCCTCCTTCCTTCCTCCTCACACTCCACAGTCTTCCGAGAGGCCGTGCAGGCACACTGGGGAGCAAGGAAGTCAGTATGGTTCATTAAGTGAATATGGCACACCACGCATGTCACTGAAAACAACAGAGGCTCTGTTCAGGAAAGAAATGACACTTAGAAATAATAGTGAGCCAGAAGCTGCCTTTAAGGCATTGCTGATGGTTACGAGACCCCCCTATTGTGTTTCACAGATTTTTATTTTATACTGGCAAGCTGGAAGTGTTACAATACCCTTGCATCTTGTCAAGGCACTCCCTCAGTAGCTTAACGTGAATGCCCGTGATTACTACACTACATTTGTAATTATTATCTTGTAGCTAAGTTGACTTTTTTTTTAAGCTAGTTTTTACTCAAACTTAAGTTTTAAAAAGCTATATATAGCATATAAATACCTAAAATAGGTTGTGAGATGCTCAAATTTGATCCCATAAATACTTTATGGACAGTTAATCTATGTGTCTCATTTAAATCTGGGTGCATTAGGTTAAGTATGAGCAAATGTTTGCACAAGATTTTGAGTACTCCCTAAAGAAAATGTGAAACCAGTGTGTAAAACATGTTGCCAAGGTGGGAAATTAACACCTTTCCCCCCCGACATATTTAGTGATACACATGAATTTCCCTGTCGCTCACACATGCTTGAGTGTTGATGAGAGGAATAATGTTCAGATATTTATAAAAACACAAGTGTATTTTACATTATATAGAGAAGTGTGTGTTTAAATGAGTGTACAATGCAAACAATATGTATGGTTAGAAATTTAGTGTTTTCTTAAAGGTGTACAATTTATTGTTATGATTATAAATTAAAACCTTTTGGGATTAAACCATAGCAATTTTCTGACATGTTGTTATGAAACTAAATTGACATTTCCACAATGCATGTCTCAGCTGATGATGAAAATATCATATATGATGTAACTGCCCAGTAATAAAATTTGTGTTTTATGAAATGTTATTCGTACAGACTTAAGTTTTGGCATTGTGGTCTCATGTGATATATAGATAAGACTTAGTGAATCCCTACAGACAGGTGCGCGTCTGCTGCACCTCCGGGTGGCTGTGCTGGGGGGATTAGAGAAGGTGAGAGTGCTGGAGCTGTGCCATAAGGACCGTCCCGGCTGCTGCTGATCAGCCAAGCCAGCGCCAGCGAAACAGAAAACAGATGACAGAAGGAGGGGCGAGCTGAATGGTTGGCTTGTGTGTTCCTTCTGTTCTGTGTCTGTGTTTACCCTTGAGGGGTGTCAATAGGATATGGCTACCATATTGTGCATGATATTACCCATGTTGCAGCATGGTGTGGTTCTTTCATTTGCTCTGCTTTGCTGGTTATTGTATCATCAGTTTTACATGCTGTACAATCCAATAATGATTTGTCCCCTGTTGGTGTCAAAGCGGGCCTCCCTGGGTAGCGGAAGCCTGCGCTGCTTGACTGTAGTCTAAATCCAGCTTGCCCAGGTTTGTGCAGCACTTTTCATCTCCTGGACAAGCTGGAGCTTGAGTTATATAAAGCACCTTGAAGAGTTTAATCTTTGGCTTGTCCTGTATAAATAATCAAGTCAATATTCTGCTTTTACAATCATTCTTGTGCTTACTCACGTACTTTTTGACAGTTCACTCACCTTGCAGCTGTGCAGTGGTCCACATCAAAGTGGCCAAATCTGACTATGTCATTTAGGACTTTAGTGCCACTTCAACAAAACCTCTTCCTGTTCTAACCTGAACAGAGTCATCTTATCCTTTCTCTAAGGGGTGATCAAATGACTTCATGTCATTTGCGCTGCCACTAAACCTAAGCCCTAAGCTCTATATCCTTTAAGGTTCTACACCACTAGCTACAAGAACCATTCAGGGCTCTTTTTCTTTCACCAACCTGAAACGGCATGGAGCAATTAATACGTAGGTTTGTACAAATGGTTTGTGAGTTTTGGCAGCTCATGTCGATTTTGAAACAAATGAGGGTACTGCTCCATGTTCTTTGTTGGATACTCTACTTGACTTCATTTGTCAGCACTGGTTAACCATGAAAAGTCCTATTAATAATTTTGACATTTCTTTGGATCAGTTAGCAAGACAGAAGGGAAGATGGTTGATTGCACTACGTCTCATACACACTCATGCATCTAAACTTTTATGTTGATATTAATTGAAAATGGTAATGTGTTTTTTTTAGTGTTGGAGTATGGACTTAAATCATTAAATAAATCAAGCGAGTCTGATCTGATGGCTTAGCCACAGGTGGCTTTGACCTTAAGTCATCATGCACTTGTGTACAGCACTGTGACATCAGGTCAGCAGTCAGCGCTGACAAGCTTTGCCAAAGCCTGGACGTGCAGGCGGGTGGATGGGCAGACAGGCAGACTCTTCTGTCTGGCACAGACAAGGCTCAGAGACAGGCAGCTGAGCCATGTTTGATGGCACCCTGAGCTCATCTATCAGCCGCTGCCCCTCCAAACTCTCAAGGCTTTTTGGAGATGCCACAGATGCCACAGTCCAACATCAGGACAGACGAACAGAAGGAGAAGATGGGAAATGGCTACTTGCTTGTTTATGGTCTGGTGCTTTCAGAGCGGATGAGACCTCTGACCCGAGAAGGCTTTCATCAGAACTGGGAGGCAGGCAGCAGAATAACACCTGAGACTAAAATAGTAAGGGGGAGGGAAACATGAGATTTCTTGCCATCTGTTGTGATGCTTAAATCCCAGGGAAATGGCGCTGAAAGCAATCTTAACAATACTATTTGCAGTATCTGCATTGTAATTCACGCTAAAGAAGTTGTGTCTGCGGTGTAATTTATCAGTCCATCGAGTTTAGATCCTTCTTTCAAGAACAGAGAATGATGATCTAATGACGCATGATGCAGATTTTATGTTTGACAGAAGCTGACATGTTAATATTTGCAAGGCAGAGAAACCTCTGAATCTCTTGGAGTTTGGGGGAGGTGGCAGTATGAAAGAGACTCATTTCCAGCTGACTTTAAATTTTGAAAATATCTTTGGTCAACTTTACAAACAAGTTAGTTTCAATAAACACCATTGTCATGTTTGAAATGTATTTAGACTGTTCTTGGTGCTGCACACATATCATTTCTTCCAAATGGCCTTAAATATACAAACTTGTCTGAAATGGCTCTGTCAAGGAATGCCAAGAGACAGAAGTGTCATTGGTTATGTGGATGAAATGATATTCAGCTTTTCGCCCAAACCGAAATAAAATGTTTGCCTTCTTTGAACATGCTTTCCTTTTGTGTATGCGGTCCAAAACTTGGCCTACAGCTCATTTTATAAATCTTGGGGAACCAGTTTATGCGCTGCACCTCGTTGCTGCAGGGACACAGATTCTCCTCCTTGTCAGCACTTCAAGATTTTTTTCTCCATCCACTTTCTTTCTTGCTCTTAAGTTACCAGCACCATCGAGCCAAGACACACTCTTGTACTGTACCATGGGATTGATGGGTGCCAATGGTTACCCCTTCTTCTGGGAAACATTTCTTTGAATGAAGGCTTGTGGTGAAATGTTTACAATGTGGGAGCTATTAACATCCTTCGAGGAGAAACAACCCAACATGGTGTAATCAATACTTCTTTTGTTTGTTGAACCCACACACTCAAACCCCAGAGTCTTGCGTTCCCTGACTGTATGGCCTGCGGTGAATGTAGCAGCAAGGCAGCTGCTTTCTGTATCTGATGTATTGAAGGATAGCACTAGAGTTTTAAGAACATGTAAATGGATTCACTGATGGTGTCTAGCTTAGCACTGAGAGCACGACTAATACTGGAATGATCTAATCAGGTTTATGTTTCAAACACCAAGCTAACAGGAAAGCTGGTACACACTGGAGTTTCTAGGTTTACAACTGCTACATCGATTGAAAGCGGGATCCCCTGAGGCTGACTTTGTGCAAATCCATTCTCTGCAATAGATGCCAGCAGGGAATATAAGTGATAATAGAAGCGATCAATGAAAAAGGAAAGAGAGAGAGAGAAAAAAAAACAGACTGTTGTTCAGATTGTTTCTGCATTAGTAACCTAAATTGAGCATTGCTATTTCTGTAGCTATTCCCATTTGCAGCAGCTGGACATGTGTACAACATCCTCATTTCCGTGCAGGGACAGATGCATGTATGAGGTAAAGACCTTCAAAACCCAGGATGCAATAAGTGAACTGGGTTATTTTGCAGCACCTGCTTTCGGAATCTGAGGATCAACGCTCAGTCTAGCAGCTGATTCCCCTTTTTTCTCTTAAATCCCAAATGTTCTGAGATGATTGATGAGTTGGACACATGCAGAATAACTGTTTATCTCAGACATCATCTCGCACCTCCTTGGATTTACCCTCCTTTGTACCTTAGTCACATTTTGCTTGAAGTTTGCTGTCATCTGCTCACAGTCTCCACGGGCACCCACAGTAAAAATTCCCTTGCACCTGTTCTCACTTTGGTTTGCTTCACAGTCCACAACACTTGGGTTCAATGCGGCAATTTTTAGGGGCTGAGCGGGGTTCAGTCTACCAACTAATCCTTCATAGATATTTTCAACTGTCTGGGGGAAACATAAAACTTCCTGCAAAAGCTTGTGACATTGACAGATGAATCCTGGACATTTGATGTCATATATTTAATTGAAATGTTGCTTTTTTGTTGAAAGGATATAGAATAATATCTAAATAAACAATTACATGTAAAGGCATAAAGAGTACACACCATATACTTGGTAAGGATGTCATTATTTTATTCTTTACAAAGGTACCTGCATATTTATTCTAGTACATATACCAGTATCTGATCGTTCACTTATTGATTCACCATGGCAGCAACATCACTTTTATGGATTTTAAGACGAGTTATCCAAACTACAACGCTTTTTTCATATGCAGACTTGCACACCTATACCTACAGTTTTACCTGTTAATTAACTGCACAAGTATAAATTATATGCATTAAGCCTCCTGAAGAGGTTTGGAGAAGCTGATACTAAGGGGAGGGACAGCATGCAGGCATGCCAACAAGGCGTGGACAGTTGTGAACATGAGAGGCATAACAGCAGCAGAGAACTTTTCCTTTTTTTTCATTAGCAAACCTTCTTATTGATATTATAATTTAGTGTGTCAGGAAAGTATTTATTAACAGCTCATATTCATAATATCTAACTGGATAATGTAGTCATTGTGGTTAAAATGTAATCAAATTTTACTTGCTTTATATCTGCTAATTTCTTGTTAATGCACTGCAAACCATGCATGAACTGTATGTAAGGGAGCATTTAGCGCATGATTTGTTATGTTTGTAGATAGATAGATAGATAGATAGATAGATCACTTAATGAAAAACATGATTTCTGTCACTAAGAATTGGTGTGAATCAAAGATAGACTGACATTTGATATTTGCAATCACTGTCCCCTCAGCAGCAGTTGTGCCCTCTGTTGTTAACCTAACAATGTGCGCTATTAAATGAAAAATAGCTTTGAGTCTGAACTGTATGCCACTGCCAATTGATCCACAGCCGTTTTACTACACTTTGTAACTGCTGACAGGTGGTTGACAGGAATGATCAAAATGTACATGATTTAATCCTTTAACAACCCCCCCCCCCCCCCCCCCAAAAAAAAAAAAAACAAAAACAACAAAAACAACCCCCAAAAAAAAACCAAACAAAAAACAGTAAGTACCTGTTTTTAGCTTTTCTACTCTGTGTGTAGAAAACCCGAGAATCCTTCCCTGAAATCATCATGTTTCACATACAATGTTATGCAAATATTGATATTTCAGGAAAGGATTGGCATTCTTTTTCCTTAGGGAGCACGAAGCAGACTGTAAACATGGTCAGATTAATCTTGCCAGTTAGGTATCAACAAAACTCCTGCCTTTCGTCATTATGGCATAAGATTGACGCCGATGGTATTAGTCAATCCTGTCAGTAAACAGCGGTAGACTGAGACTGGACAAAGCTACACTCTGACTCTGAACCAATGCAATGTTGTGCTTGGATTCAAAGTTGTATACCAAAGGCAACTGAGGAGAAAGTGCCTGCTTTCTGTGACTGCAGCGCACCGTTGAAAACCTCCACCCTTCCTCAGAGCACTACCTCATACTGAACAGTGCTGCCAGCCAACTGATCCTTTGCAGGACTGTACATGTAGCCTTCTTACTTTCTTTATCTGAGCAAAATGCATAAACATTTTTGAATCTACTGTATGTCTTTTGCATATATTTTCAATTAAATGCAAGGTTTATTTTGGCTTGGCTTAAATTATACATGACTAAAACTATGTTTGTGAATTGCAAGTTATCCCGGTAAGGCAGCTGGATTCTCACATCATGGTCACACAAGAATCTGCCAGTACACAGGAGTCAGAACCAATAAGCACACTATGCTGGCAGTGCTGTTGCTGTGACAGCAGCCAACAATAATGATCCCAAATAGGTAAGCCTTTATGCTACTTTGGCATCACTTGTATCACTGGAGAGTATGTTGTTATTTGAAGAAGGGCAAAGAACCACAGAGATTATCTGGGTGTAAAGATGTTGCTTTTCTCTTGAATGGTTTCAGCTAGTGTCTGATTTAGGAAGAGGCTGGACTGCATTGATCCGATTGTTTGAAGTTTGGTCATGATAAACAGTTTCCAACTTTCACCTTCCAGATGGTGCAGTGAAATGCACCATATGGCGCATCAGGTTAGCAGTAAAGAGACAGATTTAAGTCAAAGGATTGCTATAGATGGTCTTAATCAGCCTTTGGCATATTTGTCAGAGAAATTGTAGCTTTCTCTTTTAAAGCTTTATGTTTCAGTCATATTTTATTTAATCAGTACTTTATTACCAATTAAAATATAACACAAAATGCTGTAATATTGGTAGATATTGCTGCTACACTGAATTCCTCTTCTTTTTTTTTTTACTTCTTATTGAATATTTTTGAATTTTTTATCTCTCTGTTACATACAGTTCAAGCAATTCTATTTTCTGCACCTGAAGGAGAACCTGAGTGTGCATGAATGAGAGTCTGGTAATGACTAAACCACTGGAGCTGGAACTGCAACACCTCATCGCTCACCGTTCCTCTTTTCTTTCAAGCCAAGAAAGAAAATCCAGCATAAGTAGACAAAGTTTCATTATTCAAGCTCCACGGTGAGAGCAACATGTCTATCTTAATAAAATGTGTAAGTACTTTCCAAGCACATTACAGAGAGACAAAGCGAGTGCTGCTGAGAAATGTGCAGGTCACACTTGACTTGATGTCTAGAAGATTATCTGCTTTTGCTGCACAGCGGGATTTTATTTCTTTAAGCATAAATGTTTTAGTCTCTCTAAAAACTTAATGATTAATATGTTTTTACTAACTTCACCCAAGGCTCTATGTGGCATTTTAAGGCACAGAGACTGTCGTGGTAAGGCTGGGCATCAGGCTGTAATGTTAGAAATAGTCCCCCAGGGACAGCACCGAGTTAGAACTTGGCGATGATCTGATGGAGCTCAGGTTACTACCAGCTGCCCACCCACATTTGCTGGCAGGTTGAAGTGTCCAAATTCAAATCCCTGCCAAAACTGAGCTCAAGCCCAGGCCCTGAGGAGAGTATTGTGTCTCTGGCACAGCTCGATGTTCGGTTGCAGCACAAGACAAGCCATGATGGAGGGGAGCTCAGCGCTGATACTGTGGCTAGAATAGGAAAACCACAAATCAAAGGTACTCCACCCTCGAAAAGAGATGCCCCATAAAATGTTGGGAAATGGCTGTATGCAACATCAAAAATAAGCCTGAATGAACACGACACATCATTAAAGACAGACTGTGGATTTTGGAACTTTGATGAAATGTACAAGGTTTTTCTCTTTGCTCTGGACAATGTAGTGTGTATAATTTTAGTCATTGGTTCTCTTGTTCAGTCATTTTGCATTGGGTTTTCACAACAATGCAGTTGCTGCTGTGTATGCAGTTATGCGTAGAGTTTTATCAGTCATGGAGAATAATGAAGCCAACACACAGACTGCCTGTTCGCTGATGTATTGACCCTTGCAATGTGAAAACTACCACCCTAGTGGGAAATAAGCTTGATGGACCAAACAACAAACCTTTTGGGATGTTGGAGTTCCTGCTTGGTCCTTTATTATCATGAAGTTAATAACGCTTGAAATTAAACAGCAAAAATGTCAGGGGGAACTATTTTTCTGATCTTTTCCTTCTTTCTGTTTTCTTCACTTTCTTCTTCTTCGTGCAGCATATGATGCTCTACAGCCATGCAACTCCTCTTCATCACACTGATTTTAATCAGAGATAATTGAGCACATTTTTACATTATTTTCATTGTGGTTAGTGGTTTCATGATGGCCCTCTTGTTAGGCATTGCTTAGTTTGTTTATTTTTTAGTCATGGCAATGCATTGAGGCTGGAGGTCCTGTGAGGGGGGTGTGTGATGGGTGCACTTTTGAAGAACTCATGCCCCTTCCATGAAAGGCCAACATTGTCAGCATCCCAAAGATCCCCTTTGTGTGTGGATGTGTTTGATGGGGGCCTTGTCATCTTCATGAGACAGCATGTTTGACTCACGATGGGAGGCCTTTGTAAGGGCCTTTCACTACAAACGGCTGTTCGCTCCAGTGCCAGCTCTTCTGCCTCCTATGGTATCTCGATGGAGCCACCCCATATGATGAGCCATTGCAAGTGTGACATTTTTAACGGTTTTACTGTTTCCAAGGACAGCAATAGTTGTCTGGCAGTCAGTAATCAGCCTAACACTATTTTATCAGATATTGTATGAGCTGGATCAAATTTTGCTCTGACATTTATGGAGTGTGGACTCACTGGTTGTCTCACCTTCCTTTAAGGATCTTGATGACTTTTTGCATCTTTTTTTGCACTGCAATGTGGGCTCGTTAAGGCAGCAAGTAAGTAAGGTTTATTTGTATAGCACCTTTCACAGACAGTAGTCACAAAGTACTTCAAAGAGAAAAGCAAGTCAGTAAAAATGATAAAAGCAAAAACCAAATAAAATACACATACCAGTAATAAAATTAGAAAAAAGGAAAAGAGCCCAAGTCTAACCAAAAGTTTGTTGACATAAAATGGTCTTCCGCTGCTTTTTGAAATTATCAACAGAGTCCAGTCTTTTAGATTCTTTTAGATTTGGGGGCAGCAGTGGATCAGGTAGAGCGGGTCATCCATTGATCAGAAGACTGTCAGTTTGAATCTCACTCCCCCATCACCCTGGTGTTGTGTTTTTGGGCAAGACGTTCATCTTCCTTCCCTCCAGACGCTTGTGTATGAATGAGTCCGGTATAAATGTTTAGTTGTGGTTGGAGAGGTGTGGTCTGTGGTCTGCTCCCTCAGCTGTGGCTGCGCATGTAGCTTACCATCACCAAGTATGTGTCAGGAGTGGATAAATAATGTATACAATATAAAGCACATTGATAAGCATGATGTAAATTTAATCCATTATTATCATGATTATTATGTCAGATTTTTTAATATGAAACGGTCTGTGCTGACTCCCAATTCTCACATCACTTCACATCAACACATGAAAATAACTGGTGGCATCAGGACAGAGGTCAACCAGTTAGAGGATGTCCACCAAGAATAAAGAGGGTTCAACAGCTGAAAAACACAAAGTGCCATATGACACTACAGATCCTTTTTATAGAAAGGACAAGGCATGGAGAGTAATTGCAGGAGTTTTAGAAGGAGAGGATGGTGAAACAGTAATTGGATACCATAGAAATACGCACTTTTGCCCAGCTGAATACAACTTTACAGCAGGGCAGACAAAGCTTTCAGCTCCTAAAGTGATCCGGCTGTGGCATGAAGCTCTGAAGAATTTACCAAAACCACATGGCTGATGAGACATTTTGAACCCAAGTCCGGTGCAGTTAGATGGATGGTGCTCAGATTTGGTACAGACATCTGTGATGATCAAGATGTTAATGACTTTAATCATTAAGTAACTAACTTTTCTTCTTGCATGACTTTGAGGTTAACTTTTCTGAATTTGTAATAATGTGCATTCCTCAAGATGAGATGATCAACAGGGGCTAAACCCTGATTTGGTATGTCTCATAAGCATCAGCTTTACTTTTTGTTAAGCATCAAAAGTTAGAGTTAACTCACCAGCAGACTTGTCATTAAGACTGTTAGCTTGCTAATGTCAGTATATAGCTTGAAGCACCACTCAGTGCAGCTTTACAGAGCTGTTATTCTTAATTGTTTAACTTTAATTCAAAGACATTGCCATACTTTCTGAAACAGCTCCATTCATAAGCATCCAAACGGGATTGGTGTGTGAATTTTGAGATGTCAGTACTTTTCCTGCTTCCCTTCAGTCCAGTAAAGGGTAGTGGTGAAATCCAGAGCAGACTAAATTTATATTAGAGATTAATTGCTACGGAGGCATATTGTCAGATTGAAACAGGACCCAGGCGTCACAACCGTTGTAAGACAGTCTGTCTCAAATCCTGTCATCTGGAGAAGCAAACAAGTGGCCACTGTGGAATTAGGCGTCCACTAGAATCCCTTGAAACTTCGGTGGAGTTATTTGTGTCTGTCCTGATCCACTGCCTTTGCAGCTCAGAGTATCAAATGTTGTGCGCGTGTGTGTGTGTGTGTACGTGTGCAAGGGATGGATTTAATAGGGAAGTTGAGATTTGGTGTATGACTTTGCAGGGGGAGTTGCTGTTGAGGTATGAGAGCAGCTGGTAACTCCACGCTCTGTTTGAAATGTCTGGCGCTGAACCTCGAGTCAGGAGTCCAGCCATTCATTTCCAGCAGAAGCAAACACGGCCAGGTCAGTATCTACTATCATGGCCAATACGCTTTTCTGGCCCACGGCTCTCAGAGCAGGGCGATTTTGGATGTCTAGTTTGGCATTGCAGCATCTTGTGTCGGGACTAAGACGGTGCAAAGAGGGCCAAATTTGGCTCTCAGTTTGTTTTTGCTGGAAGTCCAACAAAGTCAAAAAAATATATATAAAAAAGTAGAAGAAATAATTTTATGGTCAACTTAAATGCAATTTACCAATATCTGTGGTGTGTTTTGATTTCTTTTGGCCTATTAACTAGCATTTTGGAGATCAAGGACAGCATTTTTTTCATGTAATTTCCAAGGGATTATTAATGACAAGCAGAGCTCTAGGTTCATGGCACACTCGTTTAACTGGGACATGCTTCTTTTTTTGTTTAGGAAAAAAAGAACTCTCTTTTGCAAATGGATGCAGCCAGTTTGCTTGTACTGGTGACATCAAAGTTTTGTGTAGAGGCAAAATATATTGTATAGGCTGTAGGAAAAAGAAAGTTGGGAAAATAGCATAGTTTTGGTGAGATAGATCTATCTGAGAACATTTCTGAACCTGTGAGACACATCGTCAATCAAATTAACTCTTGTTTTACTCTGTCCACTAAGACTGTGTGATGAACTCAATGGCCACATGGGAGGCACGCATAAATGCAGTAATATGTTTAAAATCTACCCAAATTAAACTATTCATTCTCCCCTACATTTCTCAAGACTGCCATTCCTTCATGATCCGTATAATCTGTCAAAAACAGCTACCTCATTTAGGGTTATGCAACCACTCCCTTGTAAGCAGGAGGTTTAGGATCTTTTGTCAGACATTAAAGCTACATTTTGACCACAGGAACCTTTTCCATGAATGAGGGTCTTTGAAGGAGTCCCCCCCCCCCCCCATTTTGACCACACAAACTAGGGGCTAAGCAGACCTCTAAGGAAGGAATTTCACCTCATAAACCGGGACTGGTAGGAAGATACTACTTTTGACATTATTTGGGGTGTGACTTGCAATCTCGAACATTTCTGATCTGCGGAGAATTCCCATATTAATTATTACTTTATGTAGACTTATTTCAATTGACATGATCGGACATTAAAACCCTTTGTTAAATTTCCATGCTACCTCTTCAGCCTTAGAATTTGTTGGTTTTTACTGTTACTGATGTAGATCACTGCCCTGCACTTTGAAAAACGATACTGCAATAGAAACCAGCGTGTTAAAATGTGAAGGGCTCCTGACCAAGTGTCAGTATGAGTATGTGAGATTTGGGAGTGAGTCGTGTTATGTTGTAAAAGGGTCTTGCTACAGGCAAAGAAAACCCAAACATCCTTTGTTCACTGAACATATTCAGGAAAAACGGTAATTTTGAAGGCAAATACACCAACAAGCTTTCCTCTATTTCCCGTCATCGCCCCTCAGGCCAAGCATGGGACTGACTGACAAGGTTTTTAGTTTCAGACCTCTCAAAGCTGTCAACATCAGACCTCAACTGCCAGTTGCTTACCACATTTTCTGACCTTCTTTTGTTGCCCAAACCGCTCCCCATATGGGACTCAGGGGGCTCATCCCACAATGTTTTAAATGTGACAGAGGAGGAGTCGTTTGAGTGTATCCCTTCTCTTCAAAATGTTTGCCACCTCAAAAAATGTCAGTCATAAAACCTCCCCAGTGCCTCGTCCAGTTCTAACCACCTTGTCCTGGATTCATAGCAGTTACCCCAATGCCCAGGACAAAACTATTACTCACATGTGTCACAACTGAGCCCAGGTCACAAACGTGTGTCAACCGAGCACGACACTCTGCCTGGCATCAGGATATCAGAGCTCCCTCTCTTTTTCATCACTGCCATTGCTGACAAGAACGAGTACGAGTCCTCAGGAGAGCGGCAAGGTTTGATTTATGATAAAGTGATTCTGTTACACTGACTATGTTTGCAGCATGTATTTACTCTTCAAGTGCTGTTGCTGGATCTACATCAGAGGGCAAAGCATTGGAATAGATCAGGGAAGATGCTTTAGGGGCTGAGTCAGCCAGTATTTACACCTGTTATTTAGTGCCATATTAAATTCTCAATCCTGTGTACCATCTTTACAAAACATTCCAAAGTAAATCCATGGATAGTTTGTTGATCCTGTTGCCCGAAGGACAAATACCATTAATGATATAAAGATTCCCATATAGAAACAAATTGGGTCAGTAATATCTCATTGAATTTTGCCATGGCATTTTTAATTAAAAGATTAATATTTAGTGAAAAGTGGGTTTCATTGTTACACTGCAGTGTTTTAATTACTAGCATTATGTCCACTGGCACTTTGTGACATGTAGTGGACAGATGGTGAGGGTGAATACAGATGGTAGTCAAGGTTTCCATTGCCAGCCCTGACATTGTTAGGCCAGGGACAGACAAGCGGATGTACTTTATGTTTTATTTCACATGTCAGAACCAACACCTGATCCACCCTGCCTGTTTTGTCTCAGTTGTGAGAATGTGTCTGGAACAAAAGCAGCTTCAGCCATATAAGTGTGCGTGACATGAGGCAGCTGATATCATCAGAACAAAGTTTCACCTGTACATTAGTGTGTCTCCACATAGTTTCTTTTTATTTAGAAGACCATTCTTTGTGGTGCTTTTTTTTTCTTTTTTCTTTTTTTTTTAGTATTCTATGTATCTTTCCTTATTTCAGCGCATGCCCCTTGCATTGTTGTCATTAAACATTGCCCCAGTGCAGCTGAAATGAGTTGATTATGCAATACTGCGGTTTATTCCCAACAAAATAAATTGGTTCTTTAATGAATCACTTTTGCATCTTTATCCTTTTTATGCACCACAAATTTGATAGTTTGGGGTTTAGGGAAATATAAAAGGGTAAACGCCGAAGATAATTTGATTGATATTTTTCGTAATCTTCAAGATTTTACAATCTCAAGACCAAAAGTTTAGCTACAGACTGAGAAAAATGATAATGTGGGTAATGCCTATGTTAAGATTTATTGTTGGCACTTGGATTTTAGTGTATAGCTGTTAATTTGTGACTGATATCAAGCCTGATTTCTTTTCTGTTTTATTTTGGGTGATCTCCACGTCCTCTGTAGTTAGATGCCTTTTACAAGTCACTATACTTTAACTCCAGAATCATGCTGTAAAGTTATCCATGTTACAATACAAAGAGTTACTGTAATTAGTGTCACTTTTGAGCTTGAATATGTGCATCCACATGATAAAACAAGGGGAATTGTTTCCTCCTTTCTCAGGCACAAACATCCAGAACAGTGTTTCCTCTATGTTTTTCCAATATCTTCTGATAAACACAGCTTGACCTCATTTAATTTAGTTCTGAACTGTTTGTAGCTCAGAGACCATTTAGCTATTTATTCCTTTTGCGAAGTAAGGATACTGCTGGATGACAACATTTCACAAGTTTCTTTGCAACTCAAAGGTGCAAATAACTTACAGGAGCTGTTACAGTTTTCTCTGAAAATGTTGTTTTTTGTAGCTGCTGTAATTTGCGCTACTTGGTGACTAAGTTGTTTTCAGAGGCCGTTGCCCTTTATGAACTGCGTAGTTGTTACTGGGTTTAATACCGTATGGGTGGAAGAATCTTAGTTTTTTTTCTTGGCAAGAACATACTATATGACTCTTTTCCTTCTTGTTTTACAGCCAGGTTTCTTACTGTGATGCTCTTTAGCCGTATGAAGTCAAAGAAAGTAGACTAAAGTCAAAATCAGTCAAATGTGTACTTGGATGCCCTGTACTCATGAAACAGTTTTCCACAGGAATAGGTTGCAGCTTGTCTCCTTTGATTAACAGCGACAATCACGGTGTCAAAACCTAATATATGGCAACTATAAGTAACTTGAATACAGTACAAGTACTTAGCCTGCCCTCATACTGCATATGCATAATTATTTTGTTTTATTGCATAAATACTTTAAATTATGCTCATTTTGAAAGATATAATCTTGCCTGCTTGTTTTAGGTGTGTTTCAGAGGAGATGAGAATGCTGCTAATTTAGCTTAACACAGTGGAAACGGATAACTCTATGCCCTCTAACTACCACCAAAAGACCTTACTAACACATTAGAGTCTTAAATGAGGTTGTTTCCTGCCTTACTCAAGTTGCAATCACAATTTAATAAGATCCATTTGAAGGAAATATGGTCATATTATACAACACAGAAACATAAATGGACACACTGGCTTAAGATACAGTGTGGAGATACAGTACATAATCACCTACACCTGCTTCTGTGAAGAAGCGGCGAAAAAAGCTAAAGCTTGTTACATACTCCACGAGAAGCAAGGACTTTGTTTGTTTTATCAATACATAGTTCTGTGTCCGTGTATCTAAATGCGTGATGTTTACATTTTCGCACTTTCTCACCACCTTGATCAGCTGTTTATTAAAGTTATCCATTCCACGTCGCATCTCAACTCTCTGCTTTAAGCGTTTCTGTGTTAACCCCGCCCGCCTCAAATATCCGACCAATCACACAATACATCTCGGAGCTCCCCGAGAAGATAGTTCTTCCCTGCCAAGGGGTCGAAAACAAGCCGCAAGCTGTCCTCAATCACGTCCGCGAGAACAAAATGACGTCATTTTGGTCTCGTGGCGCCGAGAACACGAAGAAAGTTCTCGTTTCTCGCAGAGTATGTAACAACCTTAACTACAGATCAGTTAGCAAGCAGCTGCTAAATAGCTGCTATAAGCAAATTCAGAATAACTAAGAACCATATTTTTAAGGTGGTTTTCTTCTTTGGGTGTTTATTTTTTCTTTTAGCTTCTGTCTGTATACAGTATCTTTTCACCAGCAGAAGCACTTTCACCAATAAAAATCTCGTTGACGAAAGATGTCTTTTAATTCGAATGTAAATTCAGCTACTTTGAAGTCACAGAAGCTGTTTGAATCTGCACAAGTATGGTGTAGTTGAACAAAATTATTTCCTTATATGTGTTATTAAAAATGAGTTGGTATGCTGGTGCTTGTTCTTAAAAACACAGCAGTGTAAAAATCGGAGCTACTTCCCAAAATTCCCTTCACTATACTTACTACAATTACAAGGTCGTCCTTTGTTGGTCTCTGTTAATGTTTTAATGTAGCTTATTCTGGCTGTTAATTTTTCTCTTTGTTCTTTAATTTACAAACTGCTCTGTTGCTTACCATTTTCAAGCTGAAAATAGTTGCAAGCTGCAGATGGGAGTTTAGTTTAATCATGCTTAAAGACATGCAACATAACTTTTAGACCTTAAAAATATGCATTTCTGACTTGTTTTGATGGCACACCAAGATTCATTGTGCGCATTTTCGAGCCGTGACTGCCCAAAAGTCTGGTGAAGTATATCACTATTATTGTCAATCATTACAAGAACTGGGTAACTCTTCTTGCATGTGAAATCAAAATTTTTTTGATCACATCGGATCTTCCTCAGGTCTGAGGAAGATCCGATGTGATTGAAACATTTGGATAAATGCAGCTGGGAGTAAGTGCGCAGGCTTTTTCTTTGATTTCACATGACCACGACAGTAGCCTTGCACCTGGTGATGTGTGTATGTCTACAGATTCATATAACTCTTTTTGCATGGCAAATAATTTCTGTTATCTTAGATGTAAAAATACTGATGTCAATATATCCTCGTTTCAAAAGTAAGATTAGAAATATATTCATCCAGACAAGTTTCTTAGCCAGTTTAAAACTTTATGACTACAAAAAAGTCTGTCACAACATCACACATCGATTAGTGCCCCTTGAAACAGAAACTCGCAGAAATTGTTGGAATAATGTTTTGCCTCCTGTATAAGCTCAGTGTGCATTCAGTGGCAAATGTGGCTGTGCATAATTTAAAAACCTTTGTTTTTACCTGCCCAGACAAAAAGAATCTGATGATGTTTCAAGATTAAATCAACTCAGATGTCTTTTTTTCTTAGAAATTGCAGCTTTATGAAGTGGATGCTGGTGGTAAATGTGGCAAAAATTATATGTTTTAAAGGAAAAATGAATTGATGTTTATGTACCCTGGTGTTATTCATGTCTTGAATTATAATTTGAGCATATTGTGTAGAGCTTAAATGTCTTCTCTCAAGTATCACCTACGTGTCATTATTTGCTCTGCTGGAAGATCATATGTGAGCAGTAATGTGAAGGAGATGGATTTTGCTCACCAAGCTTCCTTATAAACAAAACAGTGACAAAGGTTTGCAGTGCTCTTTATTTAGAAAGTGAGGCACAGGACAAAAACTGAGATTCACATACCGGTAAGCTGATGCTGATGTTGACAACAAGTACGTCAGAAAGATTATTTAAAGTATTTCAAACACATCACAGTGCACTTTTCTTGCATGTGCATAGCATTACAGTTTGTTCTTGGGGCTAAGCTATTCATTTCTGGCACACATCGTCTATTACTATTTTAAAGAGTCGACTAAATTTTATTCGGAGCAGAAGGAGAGTTATGTTTTCACTACGCAGAGACGTGGAACTAATGTTTACAGTGCAGTTTCTGCCTATAGTGGAAGCAGGAGAACAGTTGACTTTGGCAGTGGGAAGAAAATAAAGGAAAACATGGCAGTATTTCACTCAACTGGACAACAAAGCCAAATGCACATTATGCAAGCTACCTTACCATGATGAAGGCTTGCTTTCTAAATCATTATCACAATTCTGTGCCACAGTGGCAAAAAGACCAGATAGGAAACAAAATACTGGTTTTGTTGTAGCTGTTTGCTTTTATGGGGGTGTCATTTACGTAGAGCTGGTGTCCCACGTTCAGAGGCGGATCTTAGATGCAGATGAGTTAGGTTCAAAATTCTAGCTTTTGCATGCTTCCACCTCTCTCAGTTTATGTGAGTATTTCACTGGGACAAATATGAAATACTGGTAGGGGGATATAGTACAGTATATGTGTGCATACTGCGTGTGTGTATGTTAGAGATGGTAGAATCAGCCTGTCCTGTCTTTCATTTGTTTTCCCTTAACTTAAAAATGCACACTGGTGGGAAGTATCACTTCCTCTGTGCTTCAGTTTGGCAGCAGGGCAGGAGAACAGCCTGCGCTCACGACTCGTCCTTAGCAGCCAAGACAGTAGCAAACATATGAAGGCCTCACTTCCCTTTCGTGATGAGGACATATAACCATGGGATCTCCAGTTCTCTGACATGACAAAAAAGTACATACAATGGTGCATTTAAACAATTTATCTATATATATATATATATATATATATATACAGTATACAATAAAGCAGCTGCATGTTTTAAGGGTAGAATAACAGAAAAAAAGATTAAATCATGCAGACAAATAGGGGAGAACAACTGATGGAATCAAATAGATTCTAGCCCCTTTTTTAGATACCCAAAAATGAAGAGCATGTTATGTGAATTTATTTTCTAGTCAGCCAAACCATGCATTGTGGTTGCATGGTACCACAGTATACGACTACAATGCAAATTTCTCCATGGCTTAAGGAAGTTAAAGATGTACTCTGTCTGCGGTGAATCTGAGACAACAGATAGTTTCTCGACCAGAACATTGAAGACCATAATGTGGGTAACTGAATTTGCAGCAGTTAGTTTTTGCATTAAGTAATATAACAGTATAGTAAGAGGAAAAAGCTTTTCTAATATGAGAATGTTGAGTTTAAGTGGCTTTTTCTTTCCTTGGCTTTAATAATGTCTTCCAAATCCTTTCTTGATATTTGATTTAATAAAATGACACAAGGCACGAGGGTGACAATTTGAAGATGTTCAGAAATAAAGCTTAGAGCCAGTCGGATGTAAAAGCTTAACTGAGAACTGTTTCCAAACAGCATTAGAAAGAATTAGGTTTTCCCAAATTTCTTTTTCCAGCACTATCTAATTTTGCAGTTGTTCGCAGGGTGACCATAACTCTTGCATAGAGTGCTTTGCTTTCCATTGTTCTGCCACTGATGTCAATTAAATCTCTTCTCTCTTTGTGTACACACACGTTTCACTTCTGAAATATGTTTAGGCTTTCTCCCTCCACACTCATTACTTGTCCTGCACGCGCTTCCTGAGGTTTCTGCCTCATCCGAGATGCATGGGGCCTTTGTATGCACCGCGTAGATGAAAGGTCCGCGGTGAAGCGGCAAACCGCGTGGAAACAAAAGGATTCTTTCTCTTGTGCTCACACATTGGAGCAATCTCAAAGACAGCTGTTCCCCTCCCGGGTGTCCCAAAACCCTCTGACTTGATCTTTCTCCCTCTTTCTATTCCATCCATCCTGTTTGGATCTGATTTATGAAATATCAAAAGGAAAACGAAAAGGGCCACCAAAGTGGTGCTGAGAATAGGAGAGATGTTTAACTGGGCCCCTCCTACTATTTACTCTGGCTTTAGCTTTTTACATTCTTTATTCAGTTCAGATAACTTAGATTCAGGAGCAGCAGAGCCATCCAACCACCACAGAGGATGCTCTCCTGTCACAAGCTCCACAACTGATCAGGGTAGATGACTTTTCAGCACCCACAAATTTAACCCATGGTGGGCGGTTCTGTGCGTAATGAAGGGATGTAAATCAGAGTAGTGAACTGTAGCTGCAGCATGTGGGTTTGTGCTTAAAGGCAGAGGGCACTCCAATTACTGGCTCTGTCACCAAAGCATGATGAAAGTCTTTTTAGCATGGAGAGATGGTTGTTCAAACATGGGACTCATGCTGTTTGAGCCTTGTGTTACACTGTGTTCCAGGAAGGGACAGCAGGAGAGACAGAGAAATAGATTGCCATTAATATGTCTTTATTTTGTCATCCCTGGTTCAGTGAGGCTGACAGCTATGATCAAATCCAATCTTTGTGGCAGTCATGTGCTGAAAAGTGTCTTAATTAACTCCAGAGAGAGCAGCGACACTGCTAAATTCTGAAACTAAACTGAACTACAATGAACTAAACTAAAATTACAGTATGTGTTATGGGGTGCTGCATTTACAAAAATTCTGACTGCATTAAGTTGGGGCTCAAATTTAAAAATAATATACCTCACATGATTTAATATTCCAGACAGATCCCATATTTTGTTCTGATACCTTATTACCTTGTCTGTTTTTAAACAAGCCATGATGAACATAAGCCATTATGTTTCTTGTACCTAACATAACCATGTAGTTTGTAACATCCATCCATCTTCTACCACTTCACCAAGGATGTGCGGCAGGGGCAGAAGCTTCATCAAGGAAGTCCAGATTTCACTTTCCCGAACTCATCCAAGGGGATCCCTGCCTTTACAGGCCAGCCGAAAGATGTAGTCTTTCTAGTGTGTCCTAGGATTTCCCTGCAGTCTCCTCATGGTGGGACATGTCCAGAACATGTCACATCATATGCCCGAGTCGCTTCATCTGACTCCTCTTGATACTTGGGCACAGTTTTTCTACTCTGAGCCCGTCCTGGATGATACAGTATATTACCCAACTTCTAAGGCAAAGCCTACACATCCTGCAAAGGAAAGTCATTTGGCCATTTTTTGGTCTCTACCCACAGCTCATGACCATAGGTGAGGGTAGAAATATAGATTGAAGTCTTCACCTTTTGGCTGATCTCCTTGATCAGCCTTGATCTCAATGACAGACTGACATACAGCCTGCATCACTGTGCATGTTGCACTGATCCACCTGCCAGTCTCCCCTTCCATTCTTCCCCTACCCTCAAAATTCATTGTTCTTAAAAGAATTTAGTCTGGGTGGGTTTTAGCTAAAACTAATGTCAGACCACAGACATCTCTGTTGCGGTGCAGCAGCTGCTAGATTGTAGCTATTATATACAGGAATAAACAATTTGAGAGCAGTTACGACACTACCAACATTATTTATAAATCCTTCATTTGCAAATTATCTTTTATTTATTGTTAAAAGAAGTGAACTGCATTGTGGGAAACATGTTCCCTCACCATCCCTAATTGCCCTGTACTCATTTTAATTAAACTGATTCAACTTAAATAAATTTAGTTATATACCGACTTGCAACTTATTTAAGAGTATTAACAACTAAGTTAAAATTAAGTTCTATCTACTAGATATATTCTATTAAAACCAATATGAAAATTTTCAGTGTATTCTAAATGTTTCTCTGTTATTTTTGTGTCTAGCACAAACAAAAGTTTAAAAGTCCTCCATGGACAGGAATCATTGGATCAGATTTTGGGACTTTATTGTTTGCAGTGAGACTAGTCAGGCTTGTCAGGCTTCATAGACCAACCAAAGTCTGTGATCAAAGATATTGTGTTGTGAAAAAGTCACATACATTTTACATAAAGGTCTATAGGGAAAAAAAAAAAAGCATAGTATACAGTAATGATGTTTAAAATTTGAATTCCCCTTAGTTTCTTGCATTTAATCGCTGCATTAGCTGGAATCTTGGATCCCGCTTCACAAAGGGAAAGAAAGTAAATAAGCAAATGGGGCAAAAAAAGAGAAAAACCAGGTCAAAGTCAGGCTCTGACCTTCACCACAAATCAGCTCTGAACTAAATGAAGGGAGTGCAAAGCACTTGCACCCTGGAGCTTGGAAAAGTGTTGCCTTGGTTGCAGATCCAGAGTAGGCGGGTTTACTAGCCATAAACACAAGAAAATATTAGGAATCCAAACATTGGATTTATGGTACTTCTTAAAGGTCTTTGGCATCGCAGAACTTTATGTGAAATGTGTAAACACTTATGTAAAGCGTAAGTGGCTCTGCAGTGTACTGGTCTGTGCTAAATTAAAACGTCTATGGTTTTCCTTTTACTGTATATACTGTACCCACTGGCAGCATAACTCATCAGATCCAAACCATAGAGCAAAAGGCAGGGTTGGAAAGAGAAGAAATCTGATCTTTTTCTTTAATAGTTAAATACCTGTATATCTTTCTGTTCTTTGAAACCCCCAAAACCATGAATGAGGGCTCCAATCACCATCCACACCACTGTGAAATACTAAATATGGTTCACTGAAATCTACAATAAATACTCTGCTACTTACTCCAGCAGGACGATTAAATTTCAGGGAACCTGTAGCAGAAAAGCTGCTAATGGCAACTTTTGGTAAGGAACTGATAGAATTTATTGCAGCTGATTACTATTTAATGTACACCAAATGTTAAAAAAAAAACTTAGGAAAATACATAATTTTGGTTTGATAGGCAAGATATATGTTGGATATGGTGAGCAGATTTTAAGCACGCAAAGTTGTGCAAACCCTCCAGGGTAAATTGGAATGTTTTGACTGGTTGTTGAGCTGATTGGATGCCCATTAACTTTTAAAATTACATACAGCTGCATTCCCAAAATACTGGCACGACAACTGTGCTATCAGCAGCAGCTGAGCAACTATGAAAACACCGTAGTTACTAACAGAACCATTTAGGAAATGCTTAAGGTGCTTCAAGGTTACAACTGAGATGCCTCTTATTTTTTTGATAGCAGTTTTAATAGCACATACTATCATCTGCTGTTGCTTCTTTGCAATGCTTCTGATCCTTAACAACAAACTGAAATACACTTACAGCCCTTGCCTGGTTGGAGCATTTAGACTAAAGTATACAGTAGGTTATGTATCTGCAGGTAGACAGCTCCCCTCTGCAGAAGGCTATAGACTGATTAACACACAGCAGTATGAGGATCGATCAGCTTGTTCAGACCAGAGAAGCAAAAACTGCAAAAATCTTCTAAGATAAGATACAGATGATTTATTTATTACAAGCAAGCTCAACCATGTAAAAGCAACATAACAAAGACAAGATAAATAAGAATAAACAGAACAGATTAAACTGTAAAAGAAGGAATACATTTATAAATGTCTAAGAAAGCTGTGACTGTTTGCTTATCTCAAGCTCGAATTTGATTTTGATTGAACTTTGAATTTATATGAAGATGCATCACTATTTCCTTTTATAATGACCCTGCCAAGAGATGGGATCCTTCCACATGCCTTTGTAGTTGTTTTTCTTCTGGTTAATACGAGATTTTTAATTAGCACTTCAACAATATTAGTATTCAAATGAATTCAATTTCCACTTCCTTAAATAACATGACTGCACGTAGCTACATTTTCATTAATAAATATGAGCAGTTTAATAATTCTCAGTTCCCTGTTTATTTGGGTCTTTTAAAAATCAGCTGTTTTCAAAGTGAAAAAGGAAAAAAAAAGTTATAATTTTCAGTGCTTGTTTTTGAGTTCCGTGTATTCTGTATTTTACATACGAGTCAGAAGCCTCTTAAAGCCCCCAAACCTCATGTAGTGAGTTTTCAAATACTTTTACTCATTGAATCTTTTATCTGGACTTTATTAGGGTATATAGTGCAGCTGGGGATATTCTGTTTCCCTTTCTTACAATATTTACAGTGTTTTTTTTTTATTATTATTCTTATTTGATTAGACTGGCCAAGTAACTTTTAAGGATGTGAATGCTTGCTCAGGTCAAATAAAAGCAAAAATAAAAATTCCTTATATCAGTTGTATTACCCCATTGCATTTTTTGTGAGGAGGATTTTACTCACTCAGTTTATGAAGTTCTTGTTTTCATTGAGTGGATCATTCTTAAGTATCATTGTCTGCTATCAGCTAAAACATTGCAGTAAAATTAGCATAACATTGGAGCCACACGTCCATTGCTCTTCTCTTTCTGCTGCTGTTTATTTTGTGTTTAATTGCAGTTGTGCGTAGCAATTTGTACAGCTTATAAGCTCCGTCTCTGCACTGATGGAAAAGTGTTCATGTCTGCTTTGAGATACATCTTATCATATAGAAATTTTCTCACAATATGTAAAATAATGAGTTTGAATGATGAGGAGCTGCTATAGTTCCAAGCACTCTTCATATTCCCAGCGTCAGTCAGATAACAAACGGAAACGTCCAGAGTCTGAACCAGCAGGAATCAGCTGAGAGGAAAAAGAGCTTTCCTAAACTGGGTAGAAAAAAAAAAAGTAAAACTTGGAAAACATTGTTGTGTGTCCTTCCAACATTTCTGTGTGGCACTCATCAAATGGGTTTGCGGGGTTGTTTGTGTTTGGTCAATATCCCATGTATTTATGCATGCTGTCAACAGCACAGCTACAAGGCCTTGCCAGCAAGTTTTAAAAAAAGTGTCAACAAATCCATCTGGATAGGTTTTGCAGTCAGGTAGTATATCCTGAATTTGACACCCCTTCTCTTGCCTCCATCCACCCCTGAGCTGCTTGCATATGTATAGAGCTGCAATGAGTGAACCAGATATTTGACTTGGAAGACTCATAATCCTTATCTGTTGTGACAGCATTCAGAAAATGTCAAAATTTGATGAATTATAGGAAGAGAAAGAAAAAAAAGGTGAACAATGGTAAAAAAATGAAGCCATGTTTTTTCCATTAACTTTGCTAAAATTCTCATCCGCTCTTTGGAAAAAGATCTGAGAAGATATAGTTTGGACTCAAGAGTCCCTTCAAATGTCATGCAGCAGAAGGCCGAGGTGTTCCTAAATGCTTGTGAATTGTGTTGACAGATGAAAAACTTGCGAGTTTGTTAAACTGGCACTTTGTTGCACAGTGATCAGCTTTTAAAGGATGTCAAATTTGCTTTACCATGAAATACAAATGGACTGAGCCTCATGAAAGTACTAATACTGCTCTTTTTTCCTCTTTCTCTCCACATCCCTCTCTTCTGGAAAACCAACTGTTCTTGGATCACCTTCAATGACTTCAGGTACGTCAAATCACTTTAAATTCTCCCTTCTTCTAAATGTTAGCTCTGTATACGTATGTAAATTGATATTCTTATGAAAAAAAAAACAAATTACACACAACAGCAGGGAATTTGTGGTTCTAATTCAAAGAAATAGGTAACCACCGCTTGAAATGCTCAACAGAAAGCTTTGCTAGCATCTCACAGCTTATAACTATTATGTAAATTTAGATGTGATGCAAATGAACATGTTAATTCAGATCAAAGGGCACAAAACCTCGAAAGAGGGCACTAAATCAGGCTTTGAAGCGGTCAGAATGCCATGCAGATCTTTGATGTTTCTCCCATGTCAGTGTTAAATGCCCTGTACGCTCTCAGTCCTCATGCTTTTGCTGCTCTTGTGTTCTCTGTCTCTCTATTGTGTAACCAGCAATTTGCACCCCACTTTTCAACCAGAGAACAAGCAAGCAAAGTGTGCAACCAAACTCTCATTTTCACGTTCCCCCACAGTGCAGGAATGTTTTCTTATATAAAAGACCTGATTTATGCAACAACACAGAGAGATGGCATGCAGAGACGGTCTCTCTTGGATTGGATTACCTTTATTTTACCGTGTTTCACTTTATGAAGTGATAAGGACCAGGGGAAAAGGAATAATCTCTGCTTCAAAAGGATAATGACAAGTATTCGTTTGGGTGGGGGTGGGGTTTGTTTTAATGATGATGCTGACAGAGACGGGGATCAATTCAAAGGATTTCTAATCCTGGGGATGTACTTACTAGGTTTTGGCAGTCATCTAAGGATGCAAACAGCATTAGCCAGTATAATCTCATCAATCTGCTTGATACAGCCATTACAGAGTGGATTACAATAATGCATGTTATCCTTGCTTACTGTGGAACATTTTTTTTTATGATAATAATTATAATTTGCCATGTTTTAGATCAAATTATTGTAATTAATGCTTTGGCAAAAAAGTCTATGAGGTTTATCCCTCTAAACAAACCATTTGTAGATTAAACAGTGGTTCGTGTGACACACGTGTCAAAATGATTCATTTGTGTGTTCAGAGGTAATGAGCGAGCAACAGTTGACGTTGGACAAAATTAGTCTCAATCCATCCATCTCCTACAGTTATACCTCTTCCCTAAAGTGACCTCTTGTTACTCTTTCTTGCATCTTTCCTCCATATCTTCCGGTTTCTATGATGAAGAAGTCTCCTTTCCTCATTCCCAGACCTCTTTAGCTTACTATAAATAATGCCACCTGTTGGGCTGTGGCCTTCATTACACTCATTGCACTGTAAATAAGGAAGGGAGGCCAATGAGGGTGCCCGGTACAGACTAAGCTAGTCATAGCACTGGCACAGAAAGCTATGCTTGGCACTCACTGACTAATGCATTTGCTAGTGAGGCCAGAGGGAGAAATGCAGGAGCAATGAGGCCAAGGTTAAAAGGACCTCTGATTCTATGCCGAATTTAAGATAGAAACTTAAGTGGCTTTATATGTTGAATGATGCATTGAGTTGTTTTCATTGTACAAGGCGGCCCACATCTGCTCTTTAACTTCTTTACAGTTAAAGTATGTACTGTATGTTGTAAGTGTGATGAAGCTGTTATCCAATATTGCTTCTTACAGAAGCTCAGAGTGACGGTGATGATCAGCTGAGGAATTGGGTAATCGATACATGTTTCGCACCTTAAAGCCAAAGAGAGGGCGCGAGGGTTAGGAGGTCGAGCACTTAAAAGCACGCACAGTGGGATGTGATCAGGGTGTGGGTGATAGGGTCAGAGGTCAACTCTCTCAAATAGCCTCAGTGAGTACAACGGGCCATCGGCTCCTTTGGCTTTGAAATGAGATTCAGCTTTGGCCACTCTCGCATGCCGGACTAGCTTTCAGCATACCACAGCCCGCCATCAGACACAGTTGTCGTGTCAGGTGTCTTCATGGGAGGGGTTATTTTTAAGATGATGAAGGAGGGATTTACGTGTGTATTTGATTATCACATGGTGTATATGAAGAGTAATCAGCAAATTAACAGTGCTGTAAAGGGGATGAATACTATACTTTGCTGTTCTTTTTATTCACAATGTTTTACAACAGCACGATAGGGCAACATATGTATACTTCATAATGGTAATTTCCATAAATTGGCAAGTTTATGCAAGTGACAGGACTTTTATGGCTGATAAATCTTTGAGTTATAAGGTAGGAAAGTACACAGGTGGTTAATGAGCTTCTGCTATCTATCATAAATGGGGGAAAAAATGCCACCAGCTCCAAAGGACAGAAAATAAAGGTTTTCTTCTGACATTTGTCTCCGGGGAACTTTTTCTCCCTCAGCTAATTACTGTATGATACATTTCCATGGAACAAAACTGCTTCCTTTTTCTCTTTCAAAGAAACCCACCATGTCAGCCAGTCCTGTATGCCGAATCAATTAGTCATCAAAAGTCCCTCGAAGAACAGTGGTTAACCTTTATATCCATCAATGTTTCATGAGTTTCAGCCGTCTGCCTACATCACACTTTCTCCCTGATGAAATGAAAGTAAATCCCTGGGGGGAATTATTGTAAATAAGTACGGAAATGCAATCATCAGCTGTCCCTCTGTTAGAGGGGGATGTAAGGGTTTTAATTAATTTCTCAGGACCATTACATGGATATCTTACTTTTACAGAAGTTAAGCTACAGATTGTGTATTATGATTACGAGCTCTTCATGCTTTGCTTTCAAGTTTCATAAGCTTCAAACTTGCACTTTAAAGTTTAAGTTCTGCAGGTATGCCCACATGACAACCACTGAGCTGTAATTATTCTACAAATAAAAAGCAGAAAAAGTACAAGCAGGTGTGATTTTAGGGGAACTGGCTTACAGCTTATTTTCAGTAATTATCCATTAAATGAGACAAAATTGAAATTAGAATTACTTTGGAAATACTTTACATGAAATATTTCAGTCACAGTCCCTGTAATGACACTGTGCTATTCTGAAAATGCAGTATTGCATGGCTATATATACTAATTAACTGCTAATCCCATCAAATTGCTTTGTTTCTGCCTTAATATGTCACATTTTCTTCATATCTTTAAATGGTGAACATAATGAAGCTTAGGTTTGGGCTAAATGATTTACTGTACCTACACACATGTAGAGTTGGAGATTTAAAGAATAAAGCCTGAGTAACCCAGTAGGCCTTTTTCCACCATGTTAATATCATAATTTGATTCCTGAGATGGGTGATAGCTCGGTGGAAACTGCTGCTGGTCATATTTCCCTCGACTCACATTGCCCAATCTACAAGGTCTCACTAGCTATTTTGCCTCTGTCCCGCTCCATTAGTAAAACACTGAGGATAGATGCAAACGACAGCTACGGAGGAAAGGATGGGATGGCCACCTTCTTCTTCTGTCTCTGTCTGGCACAGACCTGTTGGGATAGGTGGCAGCCAGACAGTCTGCAGCTGACTGTGCCGTGGTTTATCTAATCACAACCCTGCTTTCCCAGTATTAATACAGCCACGTCCCTATTTCTTATAGGAGTGTCTCCATGTCTGAAACTACTTATAGCTGACATATGACAGAGTAATACAGGGGAAGCTGGGATCATTAATTCTGGCACTGTCAGCAGCCATGACAAGCTAAACCAAGTGAAAACTGTGAAATAACAGTATCAACCAAGCACAGGAGAAAAGTTGTTGAGAAGAAATTGCCCATTCTTTAAAGCCTTTTGACAAACAGAGCTGAAATCAGAGCCTCAATTAGAGCCTCAGTCAGAACAGATTTATGCTTGAAGTTAGATTGCTCACTGATAATAAAAGACCTTGGTAAATAGTTATATCTGTTTAATTGGTTTTCAAGAGTGGACTTCAGCTCCAAAACCAAAGATGCAATACAAAAAGCTTGGAATTTTGGGGTAAGTGTAAATAAAACAGAATGAAAATGTTAGCAAATCTCATAAAACAATATTTTAGTCATATCAAAACACAGACGTCACATCAAATCTTCAAAGTGAAATATTTTATCTCATGAAAAACAAGCTCAACTTGAATTTTATTTCAGCAAAATATCTGTCCAAACAGAAATTTGGACAGGGATCCAAGTCTGCTCCCTTCATCTTTTAACAGTAGCCGTTACACATCTGGGGGTGATGAAAACAGGTTGAGGAGGAAAGTGCCACCCATTTTTTTGTCTGATATATTGTACTGTATGTGGGGTACTAGCTCCCCAAAAGTTCTTTGTTTTTTTTTTGTTGTTGTTTTGTTTGTTTGTTCAGTGATGCATCTAATGTTTGCACTTGGTCAAAGGTCTGCTGTGCAGGTGGGGCAGTCCAGCACTCGGACCCTACGATGAAGCCATGCTGTTGATGAGGTTTAACATTGTCTTTCAGAAATTTGCAAGACCTTCAATGAAAAGGATCTTTAAATACATAGGAGCACACGTTGCTCAAAAACTTGTTCTGCATGCCTTTAATGGTGACTTTCCACAGGTGCAAGTTGCCAGTTCTGATTTAATGGCTAACCCTTCACTCCCCCAACCATCTCTCATTCTCATCCATCCTTAACCTGCATATGTGGATGGCACAGTGAACTGTGTTCACAGACAATGATTTCTGGAGCTGTTCCTGAGCCCATGCTACGATTTAGAATCATGCCTGTTGATACCTGAGGGCCTGAAGATCAAGGGCATCTATTATTGATCATTGGCCATGTCCCATTTCAGAGAAATGTCTCTCTAGTCTCTAAACCTATTGATGATAATATGTAGGCTATTGTAGATTAAGAAATATTCCAAATCGTTGCAGTTTCTTTCTTGATTTATGCAGTTTTTTTTTGTTGTTTATTTGTAAATTGCTGAACCTCTGCCCATCTTCTCTTATGAAAGTCTCTGACTGTCTAAGGCGCTTATTTTTTAATGACTTTGTGCCAATTTACTGAATAAGCTCCAACATTGTACTTACTTTTCCAACATTTTGTGACCACAAACCCTAGTTTTTTCTTTAGATGGGTGTCTACAATCAAGCTGAAGAGAAGATCATATTTTAATGAAGTAGTAAAATGTCTCATCTTTCACATACATCTTTTTGATATCCTGTATAAAATATGGGTTTATGAGATTTGTAGATGATTGCATTCTTTTTGATGTACATTTTACTTACAGCTTAACTTTTTCGGAATTGGGGTTTTATATAAAATAATGCTATAAATACCTTTGTTTACTTTATGAGTAACATCTGCATTTCACTTTATTGTCAGGGAGCTGTTATGTGCTTGCGAACAACTCCTCGGTTTATTTTTCTTATCTAATTTTCTCAAAATACACTGCAACAGCACAGCTTGTGTATCAGTGAATTCTTTTTGCTGTTTGCACAACATCTCTTTTCCTTTCAATTTGCCGATTATGTAAACACAAACGAATAAAAAAAATTGTGCAGGTGCAAGTTTCTTCCTGCAGATTCGGGATATATTTGATGTTGGTTTTAGGCCTGCTCTGACTCATTAGCAGCAACACAGTTTGCCAGACAGAGGCAGTCATGCGGGCAGGCAAAGGTTCAAACTGACGAGCTTTGTCAACTCACATTAATCCCGACCACGATGATCAGAAGGAATCCGTTGCCTAAAATTCCTAATGATTGGAATGCTCATCTTGATGAGAGAAGCCACTGTCGATAGTCTTACTGGCTTCCTCTTTGTTGCTATTGAACTACCTTCAAAGGAAAATTGTTAAACATTAAAAAACATGCTCATGGCAAGAACACCAGAGGCTAGACTACAGCACAGCTGTGGCATTACACTTGACAAGATAAACGAATTGACTCTTACAATGAATACCCAGTCTTGTAAGGCAATGATGGGATATCAGACAGTCAAAGCTAGAAGAGCAGACAATGGCTGTCAAACACTCTATTATCATGTAAATCTCATCAAGGATCATCAGGAAATAAACCAAACTGCACTGAATTTACTGGTTGACTCGACTTTAAAATTGTGCAAACAAGTATGTTTTTGAAAGAGTAAATTGCTCAGCCGTCCCCGTCTACCCCCTCATCATAGCATTTCAAAGTTAAAAACATTCACCTACTGTACTTCAAAACTTGGAAAATACTGCCATTGTGGAAGAGTTTCACTTTTCACTGTCAGCAAACTGGCAACTCCCAGAACAAAGGCCATTCATTTTTAATGTTTTTATGTGGCGTGCTTGCAAAAACAAGACTTCATAGAAGGATGGTTTCTCTGCTTGGTTTTTACATATCTGACAGCATTTTTTTTCTTTTATTTGTTGTTGTTGTTTTGTCTCTTTTTTTGTTTAAGATGAATCCTGAAAAGCCTGAGCGTTACAGGGGACTGGCTTGACAGATGATATTAGAACATTTCTTTTTATTAAAGTGAAGTTGTTGTCATATCTTGTGGTCAATTAATTGTGTTTTGAATAAATCGCTCATTAGGAGGAGCTGTTACGGTTCTGTTGGCAGAGAGATGTTTTGGTATTGTCTCCTCAGAATATAGTTTTAGTGAAATGCTGATTTGTAATTTATTCAAACAACACAGTGATGCGAAACACATTTTGCTTTTCATGGGTTGTTTTTGACAAAATGGCATTTAAGGACTGTATTCCGTACCAGTGGTATACTCTGTCATTTAAACATACAAGTATTATACTGATTTAGCACTCAGTATATAGATCAGGGTTTACTACATTGAAGTCTGAATGTTGTTTTTTCACTCATTACTGTTTGAAAAATGACTTAATGAATAGAGATATAAGTTTTCTCTTAGTTTGTTTTGGTTAGTCAGTGAATACGTTTGGACTATGAATTATTGCAATGTTATGCTGATAAGAGAAAGCTTCATAGAAGATAACAGGACAAATATAGGGTGTAAAGTGGTTACGGGAAGAATTGTGAAGAACTGACAGCCTCTCATTTGGGGTTCATGAATGCAGTGTGGTGTGTGATCAGCGGTGGGAAGCCGCTTCAGTGGGGTGCCATCAAGGACCCATCTGCTCTTTTTTTCAAACCACCCCAAGTGATTCATTGAATGATACTGGTGACCTAAGAAGGTTTGTGGAAGGAAACCAAAACCGCAGGCATTCCCACCAGCCATTCCTCCCAAGAGATGAGAAAGTCCTCTTGCTGGAGACATGCTTTAGTGGCTTTCCCCATTTCATTTTCTCCTTATGTGCTAAAATTGTGTTCTAATCCAGTGAAAGAGTCACAGCTTCCCACAGATATTTATTCAAAGAACTAAAGAGCCAAAGATATTCCTTGGTTATATTAATAAGACAGTGAAAATTATGTTATTTGTCTCTTATCCAGGGATAATTTTTTTGCTTTTCATGTACCTTTAGAAGTAAATGCTTGTTAAAAACGCCACCAGCAAAGTAGCAACGCTGCTACCCGGCCAAGACTCTAATCTAGTCGTAACCCAATCCCTGCACAGTGCCTTTTGTGTACAAATGAGCCCTCTCAGTCACTTCAACCCTGGAGCTTGTGGTCTGCATTCCTCCTGTCGCAGACACAAGCTGTCTAAATAAATGCTTGCTGTTGCCTCTTTTCTCTGGTGGCAGCTTGTGTTCAGGGGGCCTCTGGTGCTTTTATGCCAACATCCATGCTTCACACATGCTCATGAACATCCGCAGACCAAAACAGTGGCATGCTACTACGCTAACAGATACGGCACACAGCAGACACCAGCTGGGGACCTGTTAACAACCAAATAACAGTGGTTTGTCAGTGAACAGCTTGACGCCAGGGAGGCCTGTTCATTCTTGTGCTGAACTGCGTTGCCTGCTTTGGCACTAATGGCTGCATCACATGTGCTAAGTGTCAGCTTCAGACACTGTAGCCATGTTTGTGCTTAGGCTATACGATTAACCTGGAGGACTGGTCCTCCAAGTCTTGCAGACAGCATCTGCCGGACTTCACAGGGGATAGGTTACTCTGATAATCCATTCAAGGCAAATTCTGTCATGTCTTATCTAAGGAGGGGTTGGATGCTGCCAAGTCAGGCAGTCTGAGAACATGTTTATGTTCGCATGTATTTCAAATGGTTCCCACTAATTTTTCTTGGTTTTATAACTTGATTTTTCGCATTCTCCGGTGTGGTCTGTGTGTATTATGTGAGAGATTTCACCCTTATTCCAAAAGCCAAAATATGACAAACATGTGAAACATTTGTGAAAGGAAAGCATTTCATTATATCAGCAATAATTGCATTGTTTTCATGAAGACAAGAGTTCTTTGTCTGTCATAATGGAATAAAGATGGGGCAAAAAAAAAAGGAACAAACTGAGCCATTCAGTACCATGATCATCCAGTCATCCAGAGATGTTCTGGTTTCAAAGACACAATGATGCTTTCCTGCATGTCAAAGCATCAGGGAATGCTGAGTTTGGTTGGTAAAGCTACTTGCTGCATAAAACTAATTTATATTTCTCAGGACAGAGGCAAACCTTTTGAGATGTAATGGAGGAAAGATGACAAAAGCATGTGCTCCTTCAGAACAGGTTGCTTTGTTTTTGCAGCCAGAGATGGGCATGCATGATTGCTAAGAAAACCCCCACAGCATTCCTCAGTGAGTTTGAGTGACAGTATAATTCCACATATTGTTACTCTGAACATTTTCTGACTTATATATCTCTCAATATTGCAGCCTGCTTTGCTGATGTCGATAAACTTCTCAGCAACTCCCAGTGAAAATGACGGTAAAATGAGGAACCTCTTGTTTTTGGGGGAAAAAAAAAAAAAAAAAAGATCCTGACTGAACATGAGAGTGCTGGTGTTTTTAATGCTTTAATGATGCGGATTTATCTGTGACAGTGTAGGCTCAAACTGCTTAGATTACTAGTTGACATTAAGGATCTTTGACTTTTCTTGGTCAGCAAAGATACGGGATATGGATGACAGGACTTTCTGTGAAACCCTAAGTGTGCATTTCAGTTTTAAAAGGCTGCAGGAGGAGCTCCAGAAAGTTAGTTAACTTGGACTTGTCTACATTTCCGCTCCTGCGTAAAACCACAGAAGGAGCCAAAGCTTTGGTGAAAAAGAAAACCTGACCCTGTTCCATCTCTTGTCATTAGGCTTGGTTTTTCAGCCCACAAGCATCTGGATTTAAAAATAGGATCCCAGATTGCCTTTTTGTATTCTTACTTCTTGCTTGGTTTGTTTATTTACATCACGCACAGTGATCATCATGAAAAGCACTTTCTTGGGCTGCTTTTGTTTGTACGTTGTTGCACTTTGGAGCAAGCACCTTGATGAATCAAGCCCAGATGTCGACACTTGAATGCCTGAGGTAGGCCCTGGCAAACAGTGCTTTGGCCACCCCTTGGCTCAGATGTATACAATGAGTGTTAAGCAGGTCAATTACTTCTCCCTCTTTGGCCAGAGTCAACAGCCGTGCAGTGCAGGATACAGCAATTACATATCTCAAAATTAATTCTATTATAAATCTTAACAGGGAAAAATAGAGTGGTAATGGTGCAGAGTTTTAAAAGTGGCTTCTAATGACTTGGACCAGCAGTTGCTTCAAACGTGTCCCACCCCGCGGGCAGCAGCATTTCAGCAAGCTGCTACAGAGGCGCCAATTAAAATTCAGCAAATATTTTTTTATGACATTCATTACTGTGAATTTGCCACACAGTCCAGGAAACTCCAGTGATACTGTCACGTTGGCGACGGAAACTTGGACTTGATTCGTTCTTTTTCTCACAAATGTCTAATGTCTTTGGCATCCGTCTGAGAACTCAACGGGTGACAATGAGGGAGTGTAGGGTAATAACATTAAGTGCAGTTTATTTTCTACAGAGAAGTTGTGAGTTTGTTGTGGTAAAAGTGCTGATTAGTTACTTAGTTTAAACTGTATTGTGTTTTGTAGGACATCTTGTATGAATTGGGATTGAATAGGAGGGAACTGTGACTTTACACACAAACTAAAACAACAGATTTTCAATAAGTTTTGGATTTACTCAACCTCTCTGGTTTATTGTGAATTCAGCTACTGTTTGATTGATGTCTTCTTTAAAAATGGAGTCACCCCGTTAATAAAAGCCACAAACTGTGCCTGTTAGTTTTTATCCATCTCTGATGGATAGTATTTCATCAAGCAGATCAGCTTTTTTCTTTACTACACCATAAAAACCTGACACTCTTCAACTGCAGGAAATTCTTCTTATTTTCCATTTTCTTGAGTAAAGCTAGCTCAGTTTATATCACTGTTTTTGCATACAATGCATTTTTTTGAGTCTTTAAATGTGAGTTAGCAGTTGTCACCCCAGACAAGACTCTCCTTTTCAAACATACTTTTATATTGGATAAAAATTGAAAAGTTATAAATCTTAGGTGCATGTGCCACCACCTCTCAGTGGATATCTTTTCATGCATCAGCAGGCTGATTTAAAAAGGGTCAAAGCTTGCTTGCATCCGATGTCAAACACATTTCCCCAACCCTGCCAGCCTGTTTGATCTTTGTTGGATTTATTAAGGTCAGCATTTTTCCTTTTCTGGCAATTTCCATAGGTGTGCACCCACAGATTTACTTAACATGAATGCACAACAGTAAGCAAAATTCTTAATATGAAGATTTATGGGCATGTTTATAGCAAAAAGACACAAACATTGGTACATACATTGAGAGTCTGTGCTTTTAAGATTTTCCCCCTGATCTTTTTGACTGGCACATGAATGGGGTAATGTTAGAATAACTGTTGCAGCATAGCCAGAGGTCACAGGGGTGACCACAGGGTTATTTAAGGGTTACATACCCAGCCTGGCTCCTTGCTGTTAATGTCAATCAGGTTAACAATAGCCCACTTATTCGGTAATTGTAAAGTGTACCTTGTAGACATTTAAAGGTCAAATGTGTGCTGTAGGAATGTACATATGGCTGCTTCCACATTCTTAAAATAACATAACGTGCCAAAGAAATATGTGGATTTTTTAAATTAATATTATTTATTAGATTATATAGTCTTTTTTTCAAATTGTTAAAGAGAATTATTGCGCTTCTCATTCTGATACCTTGATCTTATTGATGTGTTTTTAATTGGTTGATTTTTTAATTAACATTTTGTGATTTAATGACAATATTATTTCAAATGTAAATTTTATTAGCTGCAAGACTAGATAACTTGTTGTTTAGAAATGACCTTGTTATATGCATCTAGCTATGCTACCATAATATAGATTTAAATGGAACGACTTGCAGTTGGTTATTTTGCACTTTTATGTTGCAATAACCCCAAATTGAAAAAGTTGGAATGATGTGTAAAATGTAAATAAAACAGACTGCAGTGATTTTCAACTCTAATTATCCAGTATAGGGCCTTGAAAATATACCAAATGTTGAAAGTAAAACATTTTACTATTTAGGAATGATTTTAGCTTATCTTAAAGCACCATGTCTCAAAAAGATTGGGTCAAGGCTAGGTTTACAACTTGAGTTTATTTACTCGTGTTTATTTATTTATTTAAATGAGGGACAGTGCATGTTAATAAACATAAAATGTAAATATGCAGGATTGCAAAGCTAGTTTCCATCCTTAGTCCCTTGACAAGCCAACACAATAAAATAATTAAAACAATAATAACATTAAAACATTAAAATAACAGTGGAAACATATCAAGGTACACAATAGTAAAAATAGTAAAATGAAAACCTAATAAGAATGCTGTTGATGTCAGACCAGAAGGAGAACACCATCAGTTGGGATCTAAGTTAAAGTGGTAAGTGTCACAAGTTAAAGTGCACAAGTGACAAAGAACAATGCACCAATATTGCAAATTTCCTGTACTGATCCTATTGGTCACATGGGGTCTCCTATCTGATCTGTTTTTAAAAAATTAATATAGTACATTGATGTGTACATACTCACAGACGCAGACATACACACACACACACAAATACATTTATATATATATATATATATATATATATATATTGTATAACTGTCAACTGGCTATTGTATTGTTATTTAATAGTGTCTAATAAGCCCATGAGGGCTGGGCACCAACCAAGGTGCTTGACACTTAAATAAACATCAATCAATCAATCAATCATATATATATATATATATATATACTGTATATATATATAAGGGATTACCTGATACCAATTTTTTGCCCGACCAAGTACAAGTACTTGCATTTGAGTACTTGCCAATACCGAGTACCGATCTGAGTACTCGGTGTAAGTGTAAACGATTAAAAATTATTTTTCTGTCAGCATGGCGGCGTAAAGACAGCAAGTCACGTGACGTCCGGTATCGGGTGCTGTCAGGAGCGAGTATTTGATGAGTACAAGTACAGGAAAATAGGCCAGTACCTACATCTATATATATATACAGTGTTATATATATATATATATATATATATATATATATATATATACATATATACCTGATATTGCACTGTGTAGCATCCCCCTCTGGATATGAGGAGACCAACTGACCCTTTGCCAGCCCCACCCCAGAACTGCAGCAGACCAATCATACGTTAGCAACCGTAACTAAGGACAGGAGTTTCTGGCAAACTTCACTTCCATAGACGGGGCATAGACAGAATTCTCAAGTCTGATGACAGATATCCAGAACATTTGGGTGATGTCGTATTTTTTGCCTTCTCAAAACCAAAAAAAAAAAAAAAACACATGCGGGGAGATGTGGAATATGGACTAAACGGCGTGGGATATGGATAAACGGTGTGGAATATGGATAAACAGTGTGGAATATGGACTAAACGGTGTGGAATATGGATAAACGGTGTGGAATATGGATAAACGGTGTGGAATATGGACTAAACGGCGTGGAATATGGATAAACAGTGTGGAATATGGATAAACGGTGTGGAATACGGATTAAATGGCGTGAAAGATTTATTAAACAGTGTGGAAGACCTCACTCGCAGCTGCATGAGGCTGAACACGGAGCTGGACAAACTGTTTATTCCGAGGTTAGATGCTAATGCCACCTAGCACAGTAGTTAGCTACAAGACAGCGGTATAATATCAAGTAAAAGCTACTGTTTTAACATGGAGTAAGGTAACTGTGTGTCGCTAGAGGCTAAACAAATACACCAGATAAACCCTAGTAAGTAACGTTGGTTGCCAATCTGCTGGAGACAGTCAGACACAAATATAACACGGTCCTCTGCCAGTTTCTCTGTCCAGTAGCTGCTACCCTGATCAGATCCAGTATCTGATATCCCGATCAAATTAAAAGTATTGATCAAACCCACAATGTGGGAACAACATACTGGTCAAGAGGGAAACATCCAGCAACAGGCTAAAACTTTTTGAAAGAACGGGGAAAGGGGTGAGGCGGTCAGTAAATGAAATTAATTCCCATATTTTGTTATTATTTTATCATTAATATGGTCTGCCATGACTATAAATACGCACGTTTAACCCTTAAAATCATCTGGACCCATCATGAATCTGGATGACATCACTGTGATGTGTGCTGCTGCTGTACACCTAAAGAAGACGCCGTCGCCGGGTTCCTCTCTCCGGGTTTGGGTGCAGGAGGTTTCCTCTGCGCAGGTGGGTGCTGGAGCTGCAGCTGGACAGAGACGGTTCCAGCAGGACTTCAGGTTGAACGTCCAAGAGGTTTTTTTCTTTTCTTTTCTATTTAACTTTGGTCCCGGTAGCCAAACAGAAGTACATTACCAAGGATGGGCCTAAACACAGGTTATGAGCCTCTCGGCATCCATGACAGAACGAGTGTGTTGTTGTCGGAACCAAAATCACAGGTGTTGTTCTTTGGGGGTGCTCAATCGAAGGACACCTCTACTCTGATTTGCTGCTGCCTGTTGCCGCTGAACCGCGTCATAGGTAGTTGGCTATAGCTACTGTTACAGTAGGCTCTTATCTTCTCACATTGGCTATTAAGAAATGACTTGAAATTGACAGTAAACATTTACATGTAATGTGCATTTTGACAGGTGAATTCTAAAATCTTGCTCTTGAAAGCAGAAGTAAAAAAGCATCATGTTTACTGCAGCACTTAATAAAATCATTTGACATTTACAAAGTATATCTCAGGAAATTACAAGTGAGATTTCTTTTTTATCATATTGATTCTTTTCTGTTCTGATAAGGCCCGAATAATTTCCCTCAATGATACAGATATAAATATGGAGTAAAGGTATTTCCACAACCTTTTGGTCATTCATAATGCCTTGACAGTCAGATATATTTGTGTTTTCTCCCTCCTCTTTCCAAATGATGAATGGTTGCCTGACTACTACTTTAATGATGTGCAAACCCTGAATTTTAAGTAGACACTCGTGTAGTCTCTGGGCCAGCAAATGAATGCTCAAGGGCAATCTGCTCTCCAGCAGACCTGTCTGTCGATAATTTCCCAATCCCCTACTCACTTTGCAGAGTAAACACATGTCTGCTCCCCAATTAACTACCACAGTTCCTTGAGTGTTATTGTGTGTGAGTAAGTGGGGCCTACAATTATTCAGTGCACTTCACTGTCAGCACACAGCTTTGCAGTACAATAACATTTTCATTGCTGCAATTATCACCTTGGACCGGAGAGCAAATTTGGGCCTTTTTCATTGTTTGACAATTAACCTTTTTTTGGTTGATGTGTAAAGTTCCAAATGTGCTGCCAGACGTTTGATTTGCTCTTTGATGGAGTGAATTGGGGCTTGCCCCCAGAAATCTCTGCTTACCTTGTTATCCGATGCAAACTCAACAGATATGTTACCACATCTTGGTTTATAATTCTGCTCATGTTGTACAAAGGTGACAAACTGCTTCAAAATATTGTACATAGGCTGTATCAAAATTCAGAAAAATGGAGCTCCGAATAGCTGTTTCATCAGAGAAGGGTGTTTTTTGTTTCCTTTTCCCCCTTTTTTCTTCTTTTTGTTAAGTCATCCACAAAATAGATGGTGCAGGTTTAACAGGAAGGTGAGGGAAAAATCACCAAAATAGGGCTTCAGGAAAAGGAAAAGCAAGCGAAACAGGAGGTTGTAATTAGTAAATTAGTTAATGTTTCTAAGGAAATGGTCATTAATGTGGTGCTTTATCAGACCTGCTTCCTTTGCACGCTACTTGTATAAAGCTCTGCCCAGATTTATAGCCTGGCTGCTTGTTTTTCTCTGCCTTTCTTTTTCTGTCCCCTTTAACTCAACTGCAGACACAAGAACAGAAAGTAGCCTATACCACGTTATTTTGTTGGCTGCAACATCTCCATGGTGCATTTCAGTAAATCATGTGGTTGCTTTTCGATAAAATAGCTAGAATTGAAGCCTCTTTTACCAAAAAAAGCAGTTGAAACAGGAACTTTATTATTTGTTTCACATAAATCTTACAGCATTTCCCATGTTGCAATGAATGAGCCTCTTGGTTGCAGAGAAGACTGTACTTGCCCTCAATGTTGTAAAGTAACAAAGTAAAAATACTTCGTTACTTTACTTCAGTAGTATTTTTCTATGTATGTTCTTTACTTCAATTTCTGACAACTTTTACTTTTACTTCACTACATTTTCCAAAAAAAAATCAATACTTTTACTCTGTTACATTTATCTGAGCATCCTTGTTACTCGAGGAACGTGATAGCCAATGGACAATCTTTGTTTTGTTGTAGTGGGACTAGTAGCCAATGATGTTGGAGATACAGACCGCAAGACGTTACCATTGGTTCACCCAGTTGTGCGGCAGAAAGCAGGTTGGGTTGGGTTTATGTAAGGAGGTATTGAAGCTTCTTTACACTTTGCAAATTAAACAAAACTTAAAAACTAAATTAAACAGGAATAAAGAAAATGTTCAATTCAAATTTCTGATTGCATTTTATTAAGAGTACTTTTTACTTTTGATATGAAGTATAGTAAATACTAGCTACTTTTTTTACTTTTACTCAAGTAATATTCCAGCAGACAACTTTCACTTTTACTTGAGTAATTTTCCAGTAAGGTTTTTTACTTTTACTCAAGTATGGCTTATTGGTACTTTATACGGCACTGCTTGTCCTCCACTTTTAGCTTTTTGTCCCCCTCCATCCAGCCATACCACACGTCTCCTCCAGTATACCATTTGCAGAGGCATGCAGTTATTCTCTCTTTCCAATGAGCATACCCTTTTTGACCCTCTTGTTTACACGTTCCCATTTTTCTAGACATCGACACGGCATTGTAATGATTTTTCCCTTCTCAAGCTTCCTTATTCAAATCCCCCATGTCCTGTTTGTTGTGGGTGGCAGGCTCAGAGTGCACTGGAGCTCTTCTGTTACATAAACAAACAAACAATTACTGCACCAATGAGGATTTGCTTAACAGTTTTTGGAAATATGTCATGTTTATGTCCTTTCTTTTTTCAAAGCATTTGGTTTATGAAGCAAAAAAACTGCACTTACAAATACAAAGTTGCTATTTTTTTCTTAATTAACCAGAAATAATAGTTGTAATTTGAAGCATGCATGGCTAGGAACAAAGACAACTTTGTTCTCCTCAAGTGTAATGACTTCCCAATCATCACTGCAACAAGAACTGTTATTTTGATGAAAGGCAGGGGCTGCTTCTCTAAATGTGAGAAAACGTCTTTGGTGGTTTTCCCTCACTGTAATCGATACACATGTCTGGACTTAATCAAGCTTGAGATATCGGTGTTAAAACAGTAAGACTAATTGGCTTCCTGAACAAGAAAGCACAGTCTTAATCTCTACTGGCAATCAAAATTTGCTAGACAGTGTTTAAATGAGACCCGACACAGTTTCACTTAAGATCAGTTAAAAAGGATTTTGCTGTAATTTCTCATTTTAGTTTCCATTCAAGTTGTGTTCTTACTGTTTTCGAGCATCAACTTCACTTTTGAAAACTACTGAAAAAACAAAACAAACAAACAAAAGATTGGATGTGCTCATAAACTATTTAATTAGGTTGATTGTAAGGTTTTCTTGTGGTTAAACATCACACATTTTTATGTACTTATCTCGACATAAACATTAGCTATTTTTTTTTTTTTAATCCAAGTCTAGTTAATGTGTAATTGGGTTTTAGTCCATTCTTATTTACAGGTACAGAGAAGACGCTGTGTAGACAGTAATGTACATGTCCACTGGACAAGTGGCTCCACTTACTGTGTCAGTTGCCAACTATATGTTTGGTCTTTTTGATGGTTCATGATGTTTGTTTTTGTGCAATGGAATTACAAAATTAGTGATTGTACTGGGTTGTTTTTGCATGTTTTCCTGTTGTGGCATACTCAGCTTTGGTTTTGTGGGAAATTTGACACATGCTTCCTATTAACACATTCAGATGCATATACAGTAGGAAGAAAACTTTGAGTTACTTATTTTTAAGAAAAATGATAGGAGTATGACTAATCTGGGTCAGACATGCAATGACGATTAAAGCCCAATCAAGCAGTGAACTTCAGTGTATGGATCATTTTTTGATTGAAGGAGTTTCCATAAGATCTGCTGCCATTGGGCTGGCTCTGAGCTAGGGATTCCCCTGGAGCCCTCAAAGGAGATTATTCAAAGAGCAATACTGCAAAATGTATTTAACATTATGGACAACAGTGCCCACCCTCTACATAACATAGTGATTAAACTACAAAGCATGTTCAGTCAGAGGCTTCTTCACCTCCACTGTAATAGAACGATACAGGAGGTCATCCCTAAAGAAGGCATTAACATAATGACTTGAATATAATGACAAATGACCAATGAATTGCTAAAATGTGTCTTAATGTTGGAAAATTAATTAATTTCCTTTTTGGGAGGCCAATAAAGGCACAGGAAGTACATGCAACTCCACACAGAGAAGGCCCAGAGTTGAACCAGGGATCTTTTTTCTTTGCAGCAGCATTTTTAACCACATGACCACTTTAAAGTCCCATGACATTTAAAATTATAGTGATAATAATAATAAATCACTTTGTAACCAATGAGAAAAACAATTAATTAGTTACTGTGTGGTATACAGTACCCCATTGCACGCCTCATCTTTTTCCATCCTAATGGTAAAGCAGTGCAAGAGATCTTGTTTTACATTTAATGTGAATTACTGAATGTAGATGAATTCATCCTGGTTGTTTAGATAGAATATGACTTCTTTACATCCTCAGTGTTTACCCCTATGTGAAATGTTCCTCCACAAACTATCATCAGAATAGAAAGTTTATGTTAATATGCCCTTGCACAATGAGCTGGAAGATGAACTTCTTAGTATCTGTGCTGAGAAATGAAGTGAGTAGTATACCTCATTTTTATAGTGCTACACAGAGGACA
Source organism: Atherinomorus stipes (assembly GCA_023101725.1). Lineage (NCBI taxonomy): Eukaryota > Metazoa > Chordata > Actinopteri > Atheriniformes > Atherinidae > Atherinomorus > Atherinomorus stipes. The sequence continues at coordinate 3,150,252 of JALJCO010011906.1, forward strand.
TTCAGAGCTGCTTCAATTTCAGATCCCCTGCTGCCCAAGTTTTAATCCATACCCTTGGTATAATGCCATCTTATATTCTGGTCTCTTTTGCTGCACTGGATGAGGTGGATGATTTGGCATGTTATTACCATTATCAGCCAGGAAGGATTGTCGCTTATCTCTGCAACAGCCTGAGACAAAATACAGCAATTATGCTGGAGAATTGAAATGTCAGGGCAGGTTTAGCATTTCCAGCAATAGACATGGACTTTCAGGCATACTTCCAAACTTTAATAAAGTACTGAAGTTTGCGATCTCCAGAAAAGATGCAGCATGTAACTGTCTAACCAAGTTGGGAAATTTCTTTTTAAAGAAGAATTGAGTTTGTAGCTGTCATGGTGGATGCAAAACTTTATTTCGAACAGGTCACATATAAAGAGCTGCAGTTTATTGATTATACCTCTGAATAACGAAAATTTCCAACCAATTAAACATGTCCTCTTGTTAAGGTGAGTGAAAGGGACCAAGTGAACAGAGATTAATTAGTTTCTAATGGCTTCGGCTTTTTACAACACAGTTCTGTTTTATTAGAGCAGTTATAATTACCTTAATAATCTCACCAAGCAATTCCATTTAATTTCGCCATGCTTCAGGAAGTGTGATTTGAGAACAAACGGACATCAGGCAAGAGTAGACTTATTATTTTGATGTGGAGATTTTTTGAGGGAGAAGCAGAAATTGTAGAAATAAAATAGAAACTAGACCCTGTTAATGACAGGATTTGTTGAAGATAAGACAAGGAGCATTAACAAGGCTAAAGATTTCTGCCGTTTGGAACTTGAAACCAAGTAAGAAAAAATCTTTGCTTACATGCAGCTGTCACCACCTGCCAAAGAATTCAGAAAAGCAGAGCAGTGAAGTCAAAACAGCTTGTGACCTCGTCTGAAGCATCTAACCCCTCACAGGTCACCTATGTTCTGCTTTTTTTTGGTTTCCTACCATGGGAAGCACCTGTCTCCGTGGCTTCCTTTAAATACACTCAGGATATCACCCATCACTGCTCGGTTACTCTAAAAGGAGTCTTTGAACAGTGGCAGGACAGTCGAGGAGCAGAGAGCTGGGAGAGATTTGGCCTTTGTTGAACCAACCGCCTAAAAGACAGGAACAAAGTATTTGTCAGGGAGAAACATTAAGAGGAGAAATGGAAATGTCTCTGGTGTGGGACATGTCAGATGTCTAACATCTGCTTTTCTAAATTTCTCGTATTGCTGAATAAGATGTTGTGGTTAATTTGGGAATTTCTTCTTTTGTTGTTATATCTAAAGTTCATGTACCTGAAAGAGAAATTTCTTCCTGTTTGTACCAAGATATCACAAAAAGTTTTGATTCTTTTTCTGTGCCCTTTTAAGTATAAGAAGAGTCTTCCCAAGAGGTTGCCACTCTGCAGTGATAAAAGACAGATCCACTTACATCCCCTTCTGTCTTTCTACACCAACTTCAGAGCCCCTCTCTGTGTCACTGGGGTGAACATTGAGTAAAGACAGGTTGGAGACTCATGTACAGCTCAGAATTCCCACACCCATCTTCTGCCCGCGCCTCTTTTTCCTTTGCATCATGCGGCTGGCAGCTTCACAAACTCAGCACGGCCCATGATGTAACTCCAGCTACCCACTGCACAAATCACACACAACAACGGGCGAAAGGGGCTCTTCATGTCAGGGGGTGTACTGTTACCCTCTGTGGTAAAGTTTCACATGTGCTTTGCCTTTTGGCTACGTCATGCTCATGTCCTACATCTTGTGTGACAGGATAACAACTGAGCTGTTTACTGATTGTACAAAAAAAAGAACAATTGCACTATTGTGTATGTTCTGGCAAAGCTTTTACAGTTCAAGGGAGCAACAAACGAACAAGACTTAGGCTGACTGCACCTTAGATCCGACTGCCTGCGTTTCTGTAATATCCATCAGACTTTTTGTAACACAGCCAGTGATTTAAAGAAACCACTCTCAGAGAAGTTTTGTTGAATTACATGAGCAGCTCACCTCTTTTGTTGATAGCCAGGTAAAGATAAAAAAAAAAAAAAGAGTACAGCTGGTAGGCAGTTATTAAAGTAGCATAAAAAAAGGAAACGAAGGTAAAGAGCCTCCATAATGATGTCACACTGCAAATCCTCATTTTTACTTGTTTCTAACTCTATGCTAAGGGTAATGTAACTGGCTGTATTGGGAAAACAGTATTTTGTTGCTTTCTTATTGAGAGACAAACTGATCATGGTTCACCCTGTTTACATATAGCTACAAACATTTTTTTTTTTTTTTTCTTATTTTTTTCAAAAGTTCAATAATATGTTACAAGCTGTGACACTGGGGTGGCTGTGGCTCAGGCAGTAGAGCAGGTTGTCTAATGGCCAGTTATTGAATCCTACCTGATCAGAATCACTCAGGCATATTCCAAGACACTTAACCCTCTGGTGTTGAAAACACTGATGTCATAATGTGTACGAATGATTTGTGTTCACCATTGACAAGGATTGACAGATGCAATTATGTAACTATACGCATGGATCTTATGTAGCCTAAGTATATGATTGTGGAGTAAATGATAAAGAATTAACTGTGAAGTGCTTTGAATGGCTAAAGAAAGTATTACATATGAATCAAATATATTATTATTTTGTGTTTACAAGCATTTGTTTTCCTAGCATGGCAGAATAGCTACAAGGACTTAGACAGAACTAGCCAGTGAGCATATTCACATGACTAGTACTGTACTACCAAATACTGTTAGTCAAACCAAAGCCAGACTAAACATATTAGTCCAACCAAAATGTTATGAAAGCTAAATGCTCAAAAGCTGACAAACACCTCCAGATAACGCAGTTAGAGAAAGGGTTGAATAATTATTCAAAAGCAGTTGATTAAGACTGTTAAGTCATTAAGTCGGGTAAAGTTTTTCCAGGCTATTACTCTCCTTTGATAAAGACAGATTTTGTAACAGCAGCACTATTTAACAAACACTTAAAGGCATATTCTCTCCTTCTAACTCTTTCAGTGGGAGATTATCATGAAATTCATTGCTAAATGTCTTGAATGTTTTCTCACACATTCCACAGTGTCTTGACATTAACATACCTCGGTCAATACACTAACTTGATTTTCTGCATGTACACTGGGATAAGAACGGTGGTCCAGTTGGTCAGACTGAACTATGACTTTAATACTACTTCACTATGTAACCTTACTAAGCAGTTATCTTTCCATTGCACTGAATACTGACTGTTGATAGCTTGAATTTTGCCATGCATAGTGAATCTTACTCACAAAAAGCAAGAAGATGAACATAAACCATGAAATGAAACTAGAATTTCTTTTTCTGATTTGAAAATGAACAAAATAGATGATTTAACATTTAAAAATACAGTTAAATTTCCGTCAATAGACACTGCACTGATACGTCAGCACACACTTATTAGCCAGAGACATGCCCAAAAAGACCTATTCAGTCAGAAGTTATATGGAAACCATTGTTCCAGGATTATTTTAGGGTGGCTGTAAATGCTGTTGAAGGCTTATTATCAAAGGGGCCTCCCTGGCAGAGTGTTGGCACAGGGGAGCCTGAAAAGATGGGGTCTCACCATCTGTAAATGGGGCGGGAGGAAAAAAAAACCTTTGCTTCCACTGTGTACATGCTCTACAAAACTTCACTGGTCTGTGGCCAAATCCCAATGAAGTTTCCCAAGCTTTTAAAAAATGGTTAAACATACGAATATGGCTGACCAAGCTGCAGAGAAAAAAGCGGAACTACCCATTATGAAGTTGAGCAAGGCATGCTGTGCATCAGGGGTGGTGAAAAATCAAAACCAGTTTGCCCACAGGGTTGCACCACTTTTTTTATGCACCGTGATGTGATAATTGGGGAGTTTTATCAGTTGTGGAAAGCTGAGATTTTATTTGTTTCCCTCTACGTTAAACAGTGACATCAATCGTTGTATTTTGAATTTTCAGCCACAAAACAAAGACAAATTAATGGAATAATTACATCCTTGGATACAATATGTTCCCTGTTGCTATGTTAACTGTTATTGCTTTAGTAATGGATTCTGGTCACAGCTGTGGCATGGAAGAACATACTGCTCATGTTTGTTAATGGTACCTGCAGGTAAAATGGGAAAAGAGGCTGCTTTCTGAATATTTTATTGAAAGTTTTCAAGCTCCCCAAGGACTTTATGTGCCATTTTCTCACTAAAAGTAGTGATAATGAGTTAGCAAGAATATTGAGCTTATTAGATATCAAATCCAGGAGAAGTGCCTTTAAGATAAAAAGAAAAGTATTCACAGACCATGCAGCACTTGGTTGCTTTAGAAAATAGTTTGTTGCCAATCTATTAACAATAACTTCTCTGAATCTTACTAGTCTTTAAGTATAAAACAAGATCTCAGTCAAATGTTAAATTGACTCAACCAATCTGATTATTGTCACAATTTAAGTTATCCGGATCAATGCAACCATGTTTCAGTTTTCATCTTAACCATCATCAAATGTTCATGAGAATGTGCAGATACTGTATACTGTTAGTCAAATTGTTGCAATGTTTTCTAAGAAAACTGGAGTATTGAGAAGTCCATTTGTTTCTTGCTCTGTCCACCTTTAACAAAATCCACCCGTCCACAGTCACCTTTAAGATAAGATTTTGCTTTAAGGTGTACAGAGGAGGGTGAAAATGTCAATTAATAGCTATAGGACAGCTGTAATTTGTTTTCAACACAGGATTACTTTGAGTATAGGGCTATATGCACAACTCTACTACTTCCTGAACTTAAGCCAGCTCCTTCATTTCCTGTCTTTCATTACTGGACAAACTGATTAATCCAGGTGTGCCTGACCTCAGTAACCATGACGACAATGGCCGGACACACCTTGATTAATCAGTTTGTCCAGTAATGAAAGGCAGTTAACAAAGGAGCTGTCATAAGTCCAGGAAGTAGTGGAGTTTTGCACAGAGCCCATTAAACATGCTAATTCTCTCTTTAGTATCACTTCAACACACAGAAAACTGCCCCAATAACTTGCTTGGTGTGTTTTTGAATTGCTGATGAAGCAACTACACCAACATTTAACACCAAATCCTCTAAATATCATTTTATAGTAGCCTACTCGCTCATTGTTATGCAACAGGGTTGATAAAGAGGTCAGAGTGGACTTCTACATGCAGCTCACATCTGGGGCCTACTTCTTCCAATAGTTCTTTTGTTTTCATTCATATTGATCATTTTGTTTATATTATGATTATCTTACTGCAGTAGCTTCCAAAACCTAATCTTTTCTGGCCACTGTGATAATAAAGATAATTATAAGATAATCAAAGAGATTTGTAAAGTAACTTTTAGTCTGTGATAAAAATAGGATGTTTTATCTATTAATGGCATGATTCTCTCTGGTAGAAACATTCTTCAATTTCAGATTAAAATCTCCTTCTGCTTTTGATGCACATCTGTAAATGTTCAGTGTTAAGGTAAATTGCCACTGCTTTACAATGCAAGAAGTAGTCCTCCAAAATGACTGTGGAATGCCCTGATTTAGTGACTTTCCCAGTGATGATTGATAAAGTGGAGTTTGTGGACAAGGCAGGCAGCCAGAGTAGGTGTTATAACATCAGACAGTAAACCAAGCAGCACATGCACATGTCAACATGTTGGACGCCAGAAGGATGCGGCATCCCATGGTGTCAGAGGTTGATGGATTTCAGAGAGAATTGTCAGGGATGGCTTGGTCCTGAATTTGGATCTTCACACGCAAGCTCCAGATACAGTAATTGCACTTCTCTTTAGGAGTACAGTAATGCACTCCTTTAATCTGCTTCCCAAAACTGCAAGTTCTTACAGAGCCTCGGCAGCAATAAACAGCATAATATGGCAGTTGTAATGTGAACAGCATGCTGCCACTCGCACAAGTAATTGACTTCAGCCGACCTACACTCAGTGTCCTGTTTGCACATATAAAGCCCACCTCATTCCTGTAATAGGGTCCAATATTAGGATGAAGTTTGGCCTGTTTGTCTCCAAAAAGCCTCACTAAAGGGGGCACATTTGATCTCAATGAATCGACATTTATTGACCTACAGTATGGCTTGACCATCAAAGCAGTAAATACAAACCGTGCATATCATATATTATCATCACTGACGGTGTCTGTCGTAATTAAAGCAAATAGCCTTTTACTTCCTGCGAATGGAAAGTGTGTGCATGTTGTATGTGTGGCCTCCTTGAAGTTGCAGTGGTCTCCAACTGTAAATAAGGAAACATGAATATGCTGCAAAATGTCTAATCCAATTTCCATTAACGTTTGGAAACTGGAACAACAGGAGACTCAAAGGAACTGCCAGTTGTCATTTTATTTGCTCCTAAAACAGAATCTGATCTTCACCCAAAAAATTTCCTCAATGTCATTATTTCTGGCTCAGTTATGTCCTTTAATGAAGCAACCAAAAGCTTTGTAGTGTGATTAAACAGAGACTTTGTGAAAAGTGACAGCAACATGCATTCAACGCTCTGTGGACATGAAAGACTTATTTGGATGAGAAATAATGAAACCGTATTAAAAATGTAGCTGCAGTCAAAAGGGAAGGAAAAAAACTTTTTTTTTTTTTTAGGCTTTGGTTTTTTCTTCATTTTCTGTTTGTGTGGCTGTTCATTATGTCATGAGAGGACAGTAATCCACAACAGAAAACATTTTTGGTTCATTGTGGACACACAAGCCTTATGTGAGAGTAGATTTTATCTCTGCCCGTCTAGAAACTCGCCCGCTGCATTGTCCGATGAGGGATTTCTACTTCGGACTTGGAAGAAATGGGTGGCCTGAAAATAGCATCCAGGTTCTGCACATAAGCCATTTAAGCTAAAGAACTTTTTTTTATTTCACTGCTGGTTTTGTTTAGTGTTTATCTAATAACAATCTTGACTCCTTTCTTTTTTGACATGGTTATTAGTGTGTTTGCCATTTGACTGGTATTGCCTGCCTCCTCAAATCTCTTTTGTAAATACCTCTCATACTGTGCTCTGGGTTTCTGGTTTGGTTTGCAATTTCCGTGCTGCCAAGGTTAAACGAGCAGGACTAATTGAATCTTGCGTGTCTTCTTATGATTTATAGAAGAACAGAATGGATTTAGAGGCTTGATCTCCTATAATCTCACTCATTACTGTATGGGCGATGTAAAAGGAGATGATTGTCCAGCTTAATTTAAAACGTCTGCAAATTTCTCATAACCTCTTTGATGCTGCTCTGGCTCCCAATTACCAACAGCCTATTTTTCAGTACAGCTTCCAGCTGGACTTCCTGCCAGATAAGGTGCTCACCCTAACCATACAGTTTAATTCTCATGCTTATTAAAATGCTGCAATTAGGCAGAGGAAGACAAAAAAAGCACCCAGATATTCTTTAACGAAACTGCACCCCTAAAAGGTCAAATAATGTGAAAACAAATTAACTTGATTTTTTATGTTGTGATGAGCTTCTACTGTAAGTTGCAGTGAACTGTGGCTTTTATTCTTCATCCTGCACTCTCAATTAGTTTTTATCATTGCCATGCTAGAATAACTGAAGTATGAGGGAGCACATTCATCGAAATTAGCTTGCAAGATTGTTTCCAGGAACTTTACATGCTCACCATGATTCACCTTCCATCCCTGGATGTGATATGTTTTGTTGAAACATCCTGTTTTACTATAAATATCTTAGAAATGCAGTTGAGCACTTTTATTGCCATTTTGTAGCATCTTCAGTTTTCCCCATAAAAACCGAAACTGTGACGTTTTGTATGATATGCTCATAATGATTTATCATTTAAAGAAATGATAATCTTAATTAAAGCAGCGCCAATTGTGAATTTCTGAGCTGATGCATTTTTTCCCTTTTTCTTTCCTCCTTTTTTTTTTTTTTACTTATCCTGGCCAGCATCATAGCCAGCAGAATGGTGATCTGGCTGCTGTGTTGTGCCGAGCAAATTTGCTTTGCCAAGAGGAGCTTTATGGATCAAAGGCTCCTACTTGATTTTAGATATTATGCTTTATTTCTAAATTAGTCTATTGCTTCCTGGACCTTACAAAAGGGGCAGGAGCAAGAGAAAGAAAAGAGTAAATAGAAGACATACAGTATAAACCGTGTTAACATGAGAGTTTTAAATCTGAATAAAAGTTAATTCTGCTTTGAGAACATTAAAAAAGACCATATACCCCTAATTCCAAATGAAAATGATAATTCCAAATAAAGCTTAAAGAAGTCATTACCCGAAAATCCCACTTTTTCATGTTAAAACGTGCCAGAAACTCCAGAGAGTGAAAATGGCTTCATCTTTGAGTGCAGGCTCTCTGTTCAAACCAGAATCGGCCACAAGAGTGCGCTCTCCACAGCACGCGATTTGGTTTTTCCTCTGAGAATGACGTGATCCACAGAGGCTGCTAGCTGCTAAGCTTGCATCTTTAGCACCACCTGAAATCAGCTGATTACCTGCCGCGGAGTGGCAGTTAATGACCAGCTTTGTTGGAGAAGAGGATGATGACGACAAGGGAAAAAAAATATGCCGTGTTGAGCTGCTTCGGCAGAAATTCAGCAGTTTTCAGTGCTGTAGCAGTGGACTCATCCAGCAAGGACCAGTGGATTATATTTATTCAGTGAAGATGTGCAGTCGGTAAGTGTTGCTGCTTGTATAACTTATTATCTTTTGTGTAAGAGACCAGTAAACGGTGGTAGACGAACTGTGACAAGCTGCTATGTAGTTACAAAAGCTAGCACAGTTGTTGCTGTTTGAGTAACTTCACGTCAGACGTCCACTCCTTTTGTGGATGTTTTTGGACTCGGTAGCAGCCATCTTGCCGGTGATTTTCATACCCCTCCGTTTGAAGTGTGCTCCCGCACAATCTTTGTTTGAAGGGGTATATAGCCCTATCACTTAGCCCCTTCCCATCCGTCCTAACAGGTATTGGGACACCCCTACACATGAACGTGCAAAACAGAGGGGAAGGGCCATAAGCGCAATAAAGCAGCCAGATCATCATTCTACGGGCTACGATGCTGGACAGGACAAATTGGGAAGAGAGAGAAGAAACAAACAAACAAAATAAACAAAACAAAACAAAAAAAACAACAAAACTACGTTCAAAATTAAAGTGTAAATCTGTCTGCATTTATATGTGGTTTTTCATGTTGTAGCTGAAACAAAAAGTTGCAGGAAACAGGACTTGTTTACTTCCGGGTAAACTTAAATGGATGTAAATACGTCACATCCAACCCCTGACCAATCAGAACCCTTCCCAACACCCGTATCTAAAGCGGAATTATGTGTTTTCCATGTAAATCTTAAAGGTAGTATAGAAGACAAGACATTTCTTTGAATAGTTTTTGCAATATTTCATGAAATTGGGTTTACTGCTCAAGCTTTACGTATATAAATATTATTATACTGTACATCACCTGTCAAAGTAATGGGACTTAAAAAACATCAGCTAATCATTTCTGCTTTCATCGTGAGTTATATTTGTCTATTGCCCATCAATCACTCTTACGGTGTGTTCAGACCAAGCGCGATTTGGGCGTCAAGGGCGTCAGGTTTACATGCAAAGTCAATGGCCGATGCGCGTCGGGGAGGCGTCGAAAAACCTGCGGCGTGTTTTGCACGTTACGGGCTATTCGCGCGTCAAGGGCATCAGACGCCAGAGTTGGAAAATCTGAACTTTGGCGTCTTGACGCAGGGCATCGACCAATCAGAGCGAGTCATGACACAGACACACTTTCTGACAGGAGAGGAAACACCCAGAAAAACCAGGGGAATCTCCTCTCTCTCTGAAGACAGAGGAGGATAAACTGTGATCTGTGTCCGGTCCCGGTTTCTGAACGGTGGTTGATGACCTGCTGTCCTGATGGGATGTACTGGGCTGATAATGCTGCCCCGCATCGGGACAGCGGGACGTTAAACTGGGCCGGATCAGACGGCTGAAAGCGCAGCTCGCCAGCAGCTCCTGGAGTAAATTATGAAACTCATCACAGTCAGAACACCTGGAATCATCTGGTGAACCGGACACAGAGCAGAGATGTCCGACGACGACGTTCCCTGCTTTATTTATCACATTGAGCCGAGCCGCTCTCTCCTGCATCTGCCATGGTGCAGACAGACCGGTGACAGGAAAAAGAGAAAGGGGAGGCTCCTCCCACGGCGCGGCGACATGCTTGACTGGACATCTCTCGCCGTGCGTCAGGGCGTCAAGACGCTGGGAATCAAGCGTCTGACTTTTTAGTGACCAAGCGTCCAACTTTGAGCGTCAGGCGCGATTTTGACGCCCAAATCGCGCTTGGTCTCAACACACCGTTAGTGGCCTACCGTAGTAAGAGGAATTGATGGGCTATAGTCAACGGGTAATAGGCAAAAGTGATTGATTGAGAGTGACTGATTGGTGAGAGTAATGCTGCATGCTGGAAGCAGCACACTCTCGTCTGATGTTCACAGCAGGTAGCTAACAGTCATTCTGCTAGCAGTTAGCAACATTCAGACAATAACCTGCATTTCCAGTAGTAAGTCAGATTTGTTTCCAGTAAAGGTTGGACTTCGCCAATGTTGTGATTCTACATATGATATTAATATTAATATCAATATTTCTATTAATATCAATATTAATACAGCCTCGGGCACCACCCTGTCTGATGAATTTAGCTTAAGCTCAGACCCGACATGGGAAAGGCCTGGAAATTGAATTATTAAACTAAATTTTGGATAAATTCAGTCTCAGGTGAGTTCTTGCTGCAACAGACGTTTACCTGCGGAGTTATACACCCAGAAAACTCAAGACACAGATCTGGAATAATCACATTGGGTTTATTCAGCCACAAAGCAGATTCAGCACAACTTTGCAAATTTATAGCACAGTAAGAGTCAGGAAGGAGGAAAAACTTGTATCTATAGAAAAATGAGTTGTACAGCTACCCGAAATCAAACCTCTGCATAACAGACATGAAACTTCGATTCGTTGCACCGCTAATTAAATGAGATGAAATTAAGGGGGGAAGAGAGGGAGAGAAGCAGATAAATGCCTAAGGTTTAGGTTGCTGGAAATACTCTACAGGGAAAATTTAGATGATGATCCAAATTAAACCTATAATTACAGGAGGAAAATTCAGGGTTTGGTCAAATAGGTAGGTTGGTAAGGAGGGCCGGGCACACTGTGAGACACCACTTATTTGTCAGAACGCTGATAAGAGGTCTTACTTCTGGGTCCACCTTCGGTCCAAAGGCGAATCGTCCAGGTGGAAAGTCCCGGTCGAGAAGCGCTGGAGGGTTCGGTGCAGACGGGCGTAAGCCAAACAGTCGTTCCTTCTCGGTTGTCCCTGTGCCGTGGTCCTCTCCCGAAAACCGTCAAACTACCTTAACCGGCCCTGATTTTAGCAATTACCAGACGGGGGTCGGAGACGCGTCTGAAGAGGTCTTCTGGTCCACTCGTAACTTTTAACTCTTGCGCGCAGAAAAGTCAAAGTCTTGTGGATAAGACACATTCAAGTTATTCTCAGAGTACGCGTAACTGGGATCGAAAACAAAGAACGGAAAAATCTAAAGCGGGAAACTGCTTAAAGGACGGAAACTTAAACTCCAAAGACTAAAGAACAAAAGACTAAGAAAAGACAAAAAGACTAACTAAAGGTGAGGTGATCTTGGGTTTTGTAGGTACTTTGTGCGCCTCCCCCCTTTACAGCCTGGACCACTGATGAGGTCTAATTTTCCCGGGTCGTCTTCATCTGGCCAATGGGGAAAATACATGTAAATACCGCATAGCCTGGTGGTCCCTGCTGTTCTGCCAACAGAGGGCGCCATCGCCTTAATTTCATCTCACCTCAGTTTGATAGTTGCTGGTAACTTCTTGACCCCGAAGTGAACCCTTTTTTATTTCAGTTAATACCCGCACATTTAACCAATATTCTTTACCGGTCTGAGTGGCTATAGACGGAACAGAAACATCTTGGCTTACACACCACCAGAAGAAACACAATGAGGATTCCTGTAAAACAATGGAGTGACAAACATAACATTCATTTGAATTCAGCAGTTCTTGTGATCATTCCTTAATACACATTCACGTTTTGAGTGTAGGATATGCAGAGATATATATATATATATATATATATATGTCGATGCGTGAGTACTGAGACCTTCATCCAAGTTGATTGTCTCACTACCAGTGTCCAGGGCCATTCCTTTTTTTTATATATATATATTTCCCTTTGTCCTGAATCGTGGATTGAAAGCAACATACATTCCTTAGTGTGGAGTGACCTGAGGAGGGGGCTGTGTCTGGCAGGGCACAGCTGGTAAATCCTATTCTGACAAGGTGTCAGACTGGGATATGAAACAGACTCTTAAGGCACATCAAGTCTGTGTCCCAGCGGGGGTGTAGCACCTTTTGTTTAATGGAGGAGTCAGAACTTATGTGTAAATCAAGCTCAGGGTGAGCGCCATCTGCTTGGGGAGGTGATCGGAGTCCGGTCCCTGCTGGTACCAGATTGTTATCTGTTGATGAAGGAAGAACAGTTTAATTCTTCCACTGACCCCCACATTCCTGCGGGGTCTGGACCTCCCCTGCTCCAGCAGAAGAGTGTGAAACGGCTGTTGGAGGGCTGACTTCCTCGCAAAGAGGAGAGGGGGGGAGAAGGACGATCACAACATCACCCCCCCTGAGGTGGAATCTGGACCTGGAGGAAGATTTCAGCTGAAAATCCACGAGGTGTCCCGAGGTGGTCGTCTCCCGGGATGGATCAAGATCTCTCTCAGCATATAAGTGGTGTCTTATCAGTGTACTCATAAGGGGTACCTAATCTACTACTTTACTAAATAACGTGTGATAAATGTTCTATAGCATGCATTACTAGACTAATTACTACGTGTCTCTAATCTTTCCACGATCGTGGATAGCTACATGAAAACTAGAATACATTTTCTAGACTACTTGAATAGAGAAAGAGAGGGGCAGGTGTAGTGAGGGTTTTTCTCCTGAGACGGTCAGGGAGAAGGAAGCCGAGGGAAAAAGGGGGAGGAGAGAAATACTCAGGGAGAGAAAGCTTCACCTCTGTGCCACTCCAGCCTAGAGTTAGCTGCAGTGGAGAGAGGTTTCAGAACCATTTCCTCCTTCATGCCTCTAAATCGTTCCAGTCTACCAAGTCTACCGGGTTCTGAGCCTCATTTCCCTCTCTACACCTCAGAACACGGAAGGCGGTATCCCGGCATTGGCGCACTTCACCCTTAAGCTGTTTTGTGCGCCTGAAGTAGAAATATGCCACGCCGAATGTGATCAAATAGCCCAATGCAACCATGGTGGCCAAAACTGTGTCTGCTGTGGACCACGAATATGACAGAGACTGGACTGGCACCTGTTTGCGCGTTGCGATTTCCTGCAGGACATCTGACACCGGACCTACGTCAATCGTCTTACTCCCCTCGTACTGGACCTGGGCGACGGTCTCCTCGGTTAGCTTCAGTGCGTGGTTTTGGAAGAAATCGGAAATTTCTACTTCCGCGTGGTACTGCTCGGGGTTAAGATGATAAAGCGCTAAGTCTCCCACATGCAGAATGGCACCTTCTGGCACTGTGATCCAGAGGGTGTGATTCGGGAGCTCCAGCCTACTCGACGTGTCGTGCTGGTCATAGTTGATGGTGGCGAAGGACACAGGGGTGTTTACCAGCCACCTGGCCCCGACGATCTCGGCTCGCGTGGAAGACACTTGATACTTAGGAGTCAAGGTAGTCGGACACTGGGACTCTCGCCCGAGCTTCTTGAGTCCACAGAGTCCACTCGTATCATCCCGGATGAAAGGTTTGCTGGGGCACAAGTAGTGAATGTCTCGGGTGAGGGTACACATTTTCAGATTGGGCGTGAGCTGTAAATCAGGGTTGCTGTCATGGTAAGCGATGACTGGTGGGGTGTGGACTTCTACATGTGTGTCGCCCTGCCATACCCCCACATTAACGACATTTCTCAACCTGTAAATGTTTTCTGGGGTCACTATTGGTAGGTTCATAAGAAAACCCACCTCCTGGGCCGCGGGATCTACATGGATGGGAACCGCACTGCCCAGTGTGAAGGCCAGGTGTACCTGCAACGGCGTTACCATGCCTCCTGTGGCCGTGGTGAGGATCTGCTGGACTAGTGCGAACGACACCAGAAATGGAGGGATGCGACCTATGGCCAGAGCGTCCAGGGACGAGCTCACGTCTCGGTTAAAGTCAGACATAAGCATAGTCAGCCATTGTATGTAGGTAGCCTCCACTGATAATACGTGGAGCAAGGTGTCAACGGCGGCTGTCGTTCTCAGCAGGGTCTCACTGTGAGAATTTACCACCACGATTGTGTCCTGTAATGTTTTACCCACCGTTGCTAGCTGTTCGGTTTGCAGTTTTATTTGCTGTTGGATTACTGGTATCTCGTTCTGTAGCTCGTTCATGTGGCGTTTAATGGACGCCACGTTGACAGCGTTTACAGAAGAGACTCCCAGGCTGAACAGTGATCCCAATGCGGCGGCTGCCGTTAGCAGCCCCCCAATAAATCGTTTCTCCCTTCTGTTCACCCCACTCAGCTCCGTCTGAGTGACCGTGAACTTCTGGAGTTGTTGCAGCAGATGCGTAAGGTCCGCTGCAGAGTGTTGGATCACCTCCATGCTCCAACGCGTGCCGGCCCACGAGGTCAATTTGAGGGCAGGGGGAGCGGCGCGTTTGCACACCAAGTCCGGATCAAATCTCACAAACACCTTCTGCGTATGCAGACGGCAGTCGGTGATCAGCAGTCCGGCTTGTTCGACCAGAGCAATTCCTGATGCTGGTCCAGCTTCAAGAATCTCTGGCTTGGTCGCACTGAGTGCAGCTCCAAAGATCATCATCGACAGTAACAGGGTCATCCTGAGGGGGCACAGACAGACAGGGTTTAGACGTTTGAAGTTCATGTCAAAATCGGGGGTTGACTGCTAACAGGTCAACACATACACGCACCCCCACTGGGGCAAACTAGCCCTTCTCGCTACTGTGTTAAGACTGTTTGCGTGTCTTAGTCTATCTGAACAAACAAAGAAAAAGGGTCGTTCTATCACCAGAACGATACAAGTTTTACAAGGTCACAGAGAACAGAGAAACCAAAAATTTAGCTCAAATTCCCACACTTTCACAAACTTTTACAGTGGAGTTCTCAGTCGCTATTCTCGGCACACTTCCAACCACACCCAGTCACTGGAGAGTTCTGCTCTCCCTCCTCTTTATGGTTTACCTAATTTATAAATTCACAGGGACCTGCTTGTCCCCGACTTGTCCCATGGGGGAGGTTTTGTGTGGCTTGATCTGGTTCCGGTGAACCCATTTGGTCACGGAACCTTTCTGTCCTCGGTTCATCTTAATTTGATACACCACAGATGACAATTTGTCTGTGATCAGATGAGGTCCGGTCCAGCGTGGGAGGAGCTTCCGAGCCAGCTTGAGGGATTTCTGGCTCGTGCCTTGGGCATAATCGTAGTACCAGACTTTGTCTCCCACCTGGAGCTCGTCCTGTGAAGCCTGTCTGTCATAATAGGACTTCTGTCCCTCCACTGACTTCTCCAGCCGCTTCTGAGCAAAGGCAAAGGTCGCTTGGAGATGTTTGGTCAGTTGGTCAATGTACTGATGTGTGGTGAAAGCAGTCACTACACTCATTTCACCAGGCTGGTAAAGAAGGTGCAGTGGCAGTGTCATTCTTCGCCCTGTCATCATTTCAAAGGGGGAGACACCAGTTGCGGCATGGGGAGTCGCTCTTATTGCCATCAGCACCAGGGGGAGTTTTATATCCCAGTCTCTCTGGTTGGCATGGACGTATTTCCGTAGCATTTCTACCACGGTTCGGTTTGCCCTTTCCACCTTGCCGGAAGACTCAGGGTGGTAGCTGATGTGAAACTTTGATTTCACACCTAGATCTGCCCAGAGTTTTTTCATCACCTCAGCGGTGAAGTGGGTTCCTCTGTCCGAGTCTATGCTCGAGGGCAGCCCAAACCTGGAAAATACGTGGTTCATTAGCAGGCACGCGGTTGAGTCTGCAGTGTCGTTTGGACTCGGCAGACACTCAATCCACTTGGTGAAAGCGCACGTGACTGTGAGAAAGTACCTGTTCCCCCGCGTTGAGCGGGTTAGCGGTCCGACCCAATCTATCTGGATGTTTGACCATGGATAGCATATCCCTCTTTTCTGTAAGGGAGCTCTGTGAATAGGGTTCGCTGGCTGAAACTGGCAGCAGACCAGGCACCCTTTTATGTAGTCTGTCACATCGTTTATCATTTTTGGCCAATACACCACCTGTTTTAGTGCGTCCAGTGTTGCTTTGACACCTCTGTGTCCTGCAGCTGGGGAGTTGTGTGCATACTGGAGGAAGACCCCCCTCTGGCGCAGAGGCACCACAAACGCAGGCTGTGAAAGTGCGTCGGCGACATAAACCAGGATGCCCTTAACCAGCTGCAGGGACGCGCGCACTGCAAACAGGTCCTGCAGCCCAGGCACTTCCGTGAGGTCTGCAGGGGAGGGTGGGCTGGGGTCAGGTTGAGACAGGAAGGCTGTCAGCCAGGCCGTGCAGGGGTCGCGCGCCTGGAGGTCAACGAGGTCAGCGTCTGTGAACATCGGAGCTGCAGACACTGCACCGGCAGCAGGGGTCACGGTCGGGTCACGAGCAGTCGACCGTGACCTTGTGAGTACAGCAACCTGAGGTTGGGCCGGGATGTCTGAGTCTGGAAGGAGGGGGCGGGGTTCAAAGGTCCAGGGAATGCCCTGGACGGCCCCAAGTTTAGCAAGGGAGTCAGCGTGGTCGTTAAGCTCCTTGTCCTGCCCAGGCAGGCGAGAGTGACCCCTGACCTTCTTCCAGTACACCTGCAGATCGTGAGAGTCAATTAGTTGGTCACATTCAAGAAACAGGTCTCTGTGTTTCACAGGTTTGTTGCTGGACGTGCGAAAGCCATTACGCTTCCACAGAGCCAGGTGGCAGGAGAAACTGAGGCGTGCGTAGTTCGAATCAGTACATATCACAAGCTGTTTCACACCGCTGGATACAGCCAGCTGTAGCGTGATCAAAATTGCTGCAATTTCTGCAAACTGTGATGATTTAGGTCCCAAGTTATAGCACTTGGGCGCCAGCGGGTCGTCATTCAACCACACCACGCCCGCTCCAGATGCGAGGTTCAGCTGGTGATGAAAAGAGCAGCCATCGACATATGCTGTCACCATGCCCTCACATATGTTTGAGTCGTAGTAGTGATGATGTGGAGTAGTCAGCAGAAGAGGAGGTGGAGCTGACATGGGTGGGGTCGGGGAGGGGGCCTCAGTGCAGTTCTGACAGGCCGCCAGGTCTGTCCCCAGTGGGTTCTTTTTGTCTTTCGCATAGCGGACTTCAATGTCAAAACTCTGCAGCGCCATGAGCCAGGAGGCCACTCTGGCGTTGGTGACAGTTCCCTCCCTCAGCCTTTGGCTGTTCAGGAATACCATGGGCTGATGGTTTGTCTCCAAGATGACCTTTTGACCTACAAGGTAGTTGGAGAAATGTTTTACTGCCCAAACTGCTGCTAGCAGCGCTTTCTCACAGTCTGAATATTTCAGTTCAGGTGTACTCAGTGTTTTGCTGGCATACGCCACCACCCTCCTGTCTGAGTCGTACATCTGGTACAGTCCAGCGCTCAGACAGTGCTCCGAAAAACCCACTTCCAGGTGGAAGACTTTTTCAGGATTTGCATAGACGAGACACGGTGCTTTACACAGCTGGTCCTGCAGTGTAGACATGGCCTGTGACTGAGCTGGTTCCCACACAAAAGGCACATCCTTTTTCAGCAGGTCTGTCAGTGGCTTAGCTATGTCAGAATAGTTTTCAATGAATTGCCTGGAATAATTACAGATTCCTAGGAAACTTCTTAGCTCTGAGATATTGGTGGGTTGTTTCAGGTTCAACAGCCCCTGAGCCCTGCACACTTGCGGTCGTACACCGTCAGAGCCTACCAGCAGGCCAACATAGTTCACCTCCTTTCGGCACCACTGACACTTAGAGAGGGAGACCTTGGTTCCTGCAGCTGCGAGCTGTCCCAGAACATGATCTATCTCAGTCAGGTGCGCAGACAAAGTTTTGCTTCTCAGCAAGATGTCATCCACAAAAATGATATTCCCTCTCTCTAGTGCATCGGGACAGGCTTTACGCAGGAAAATAGCAAACTCAGAGGGAGAATTCTTCAGTCCAAACGGCATTCTGTTAAACGTGTACATGGAGCCGCTAAAAGTGAATGCTAATTTATGCTGATCAGCCGGATGCACAGGTATGTTCCAGAACCCGGACGCAATGTCCAGCGTGGAGAAAAACTTTGCATCCCTGACCTTAGGTAGTTCCTGTTCAATCTGGGTCATAGGCCACCTGGACAACGCTACCTGCTGGTTCAGCTTCCTGTAATCTATGGTCAGGCGCCATTTACCATTTGGCTTCAGGACCGGCCACACGGGGGCAGAGTAGGCACTGTTACATGGTCTGATGATGCCTTTCGTCAGAAGGCTTTGTATGGTCTCCTGAATTGGTCCGTAGGATGCTAGTGGGATTTTGTATTGTCTCACATAAGTAGGCGGGGCCCCTGCTAGGGTGGGGATTTTGGTAGTATGTATGTCTGTGAGCCCACAGTCCAGTGAGTCGAGAGATAAGAAGTCTCTGTATTTTAGCAGTACCTGTCTCAGCATTTCCCTTTCTTCATCTGAGGTTAAAGCGTCAGCTTGTTTTACCACCTCATCAATCTTTGTCAGGACGTCTGCAGGGGGTTGGTCCTGTGTGTCAGTCTGAGAGTGTGCCTTGTCAGCGGCTGCGCTGAGATTTAGCACGTCTGCCGTGTGCAAGGTCATCTCGTGACCTTGGCTGTAGTCGATCCGTGTCACGGAGTCAGGGTCAAGGTCACACACTGAAAACAGAGCAATCGCCTGTGATGGTTTTGTATACATTACGGATGCAGGGTACGGGTCAGGTGACAGAGATGTGGGAATTCTCCCCAGAATGGGGATGTTAAGGTCAAAGTCATGGAAGTTGGAGCTAATGAACCAACCCAGAGGTGTACCCTTAGGGATCATCACCTCATCATCTGTGCTATTTGTTACAGACAGGAAAGTAGCTCTTGCCTCTAGCGTTAGCATGGGAGTGGCCTGCAGAGAGAGACCAAGTTCCCAGAATAGCGGACCTGGTTGAAACAGAACCTGGTTGTGCGTTACCATCTGTCCTGATTTAATGCTCACACGCAGAGGCGCGTCCGTGAGTCGACCTGGGATAGTCACCGGGTCAGCGGTGATCACCTGACATGCCTCGGGGATGATTTGGCCTGATTTGAGGTTGTCATGTTTGGTGGGCATAGAGCTTTCCCCGGGGGACGTCAGGGACCACAACACGTCGTTAATCGTGTCCACCTGCACACCTAACCTCACCAGCAGGTCTCCTCCAATCTGGACTGCATGGTGTAGATCAGGGATGACCAGAAAATTGTGAGTCAAATTCCTATTGTTCCACTTCACCTTAAGTGAGCAGACTTTTGTGGCCTTGAGGATCGTGGTTGGACTGGGGTCGGAGGGGTACCTCGTGTTCACCTCCGCACAGGTCAGGTCAAGTTCAGCCTGAAGAGACCTAAACAGGTCTTGGCTTATGGCTGATCTGTCTGCCCATAAGGCTAGGTGTACGTCGTTGACTAGGTGACCTTGAAGTTCAAGGTTTCCCAGCACCTTTGGGCAATAATGTGGTGCAGGTGACGGCTGGATAAAACACAAAAAGGTGTCACGGTCAGTAAAGTCCGTCCTGGTCTCACCTGTCAGGTTGTTAACCGTCAGAGCGTTCGATGCAGGTGAGGTCTGTTCAGTCAGCTGAGCTGTGTGGGTGGTCTCAGCCCCCTGTTGTGGGCTGAGGGTCACCGTGTCTATAACGCAGCAGTCCACGCTGTTTCTCTCCAGGCATGGAAGAGGCAGCGGTTTCCTGACCTGAGCCCAGAGGTTCAGCTTCTGAAAGTCCAGAATCGGTTCGAACCGGTTGAGCAGATCCTGGCCTACCAAAAAGGGGATGTCATTTATAGGTGAGATGTACACAGGGTGCAAAAATTTCACTGGTCCAATCTGGAGCTGGATCAGAGCTCTGGTCACCAGTGTGGTGCTTGAGTCTGCATAAGGTCGGATTTCCAGCTCACATGATTGCAGCTTCAGCTTCTTACCGGCCTGGTAAGCTGCGGTTTTCAGTTTCTGAAACAGGGCATCAGAGATAAGGGTTAAGTCTGAACCTGTGTCTAGCAAGGCCTCATGGTTAATCAGCTCTTCCAAGTTCATGGACAGATAGAATTTCTTTGCAAGTCCACGTTCAGTTAATTTACACAGAAACTGCTGCACAGGGGGTCTGCCAGAGATTTTCCTGATGTCAGCGTTTTCATATGCTAACATGGGATCTGAGTCTATTACCAGAACTGCAGAGGGGTTTGATTCTCCCCCTCTGGGGATGAATCGGTACCTGCTTCTGATGCATCATCAGCCTGATGCTCAGTGGCAGGATTTACAGATAATTCGTCATTTTCTACCTGTGGAGTTTCAGCTGGGCTGGGAGACCTCGTCTGCTCCTGAAAAACTCCAATGGCTAGCACATCTGGATCCTTTTTCCTGGGCTTTTGTGTGAGTCTCTGAAGGAGAACCTTCAGGTTCTCAAGGTCGTCGGGGTCGAGCAGTCCTGTCCTCCTACTCTGCTTGGT
Source organism: Atherinomorus stipes (assembly GCA_023101725.1). Lineage (NCBI taxonomy): Eukaryota > Metazoa > Chordata > Actinopteri > Atheriniformes > Atherinidae > Atherinomorus > Atherinomorus stipes. The sequence continues at coordinate 3,170,994 of JALJCO010011906.1, forward strand.
TTCCTCGTCAGTTGTTTTCCGTCGGTTAGGGTTCTGAGTTTCCACAGCATATGGAGGAGGCGGAGACTGGTCTGTCTCAGGGGGTCCTCCTCTGGGCGGACCCCTGTGACCATCTCCCTGATACCTAGGCTGGAACTGTCTGTGATGCTGTGAGGGGAACTTTCTTCTCACTGCTGGACCCGTGGGGTCTCGGTGTGAGAAGTTGCGGTCCCTATCAGGCCATCTAGCCTGGGCTACGTCTGGTCTGCGGCCGAACCTAGAGGAGTTCTGCTGTCTGTCGTACCGCTCTGGTCGGTTGTTATAGTACCGGTCGGGTGGAGGTCGAGTCGGTGCCGTCTCCAGCTCGAGGGACACCGGTTTCGAGTCTAGCTGGAGAACCTCTGGGTCAGCAGACCTTTGGGCAGACAATTTATGCTTCTGAAAAGCTAGTGCTGCCCATTCTCTTAGCTGTCTGATGGAGGAAGTTGCCGGGTTCCCCAGCACGCCCAAGTGTCGGCTGGTGGCAACATTAAGGTTAGTCATGAAGATCTGACGGAAGACAACTTCCTCCTCCATGTTCTGGTAATTCTGTGCTCCAAAGAATGCTTGTCTCAGCCTATAATAGTATTCTTGTGGCGGTTCGTTTCGTCCCTGCCTAATTAGCATTGCTGCTGCTAGTCCAGTCTGGGGCAGGTCACTGGAAAATTCCAGTTCTAGCGCCTGGCAAAATTGGGTGTAGTCAGTCATCACTGAGTCAGGCTGCCTGTCCAGAAACTTACTGACCTCTCGGCTGGAGGTCAGCTTAATGAGGTAAATTCTGTCTGACACTGAAGCATTAGGATATTTTCTGAGGTGGAATTCAATATCCTTAAGGTAACTGCGGGTGTCGTGGCTGCCGTCAGCTTGGGGAGAGAAACGGTTAACATTCCTCGCAATCTTAGCAAGTTCTGTGTCAGAGGGGCCCAATTCACTCTGAATAGATGTGGGTCTCAGTCTGAATGAGCTCATGTCTCTATTCTCACCTGTAAATGGGTTATGCGGGCTTAAAGCGTCCCGCGGTGCAGGAGTGCTTGCTATTCCCAGGTTGGGAGGTAAACCTTTCGGTTCCTGTCTCTCAACCTTCTTTGGCTGGGGCGTGCGTGTAGCATCAAGCTCCTCTTTGACCTGCTTCAGCTCATCAGTCAGAGCATTTACCTGGATTTCTGCCTCGTCGAGGTCAGCTCCTGAAGCTCTCAGCTGGCTCTCTAGATGCTGAATCCTACTTCGTTTCTGCTCTAGTTCGGTTTCATAAGTGCAAATTTCTGCTTCAAGCCCTTCAATTTTCTGCACTGCGTCTCTGAGTGGGGCTACGGTTTCATTTTTTGCTTTCACGGCCTCATTTAGCTTGGTCTGGGTATCTATCAGTTCATCGCTAACATCCTGAAGCTGGCTTGTGAGGTTCTTAGTGGCAGTTTCTAACACTAAGTTCTCCTGCTGTCTGTCTGCCGCCTGAGCTGTCATCTCCTCTGACCTTTCTCTCTCGTCTCTAACAGCTTTCTCTGCAGCTTCTACCTGGAGTTGCAAGGCAACCTTCTCATCCTTTAACAGAAGCACCCTCTGCTGTAAAGTTCCAAACCTGTGATGGGCCTGGCTAATGAGATTATGGGCGTGTTTGAGCTGTCCGAACAGGATAGCTGCGAATTTAGCTAAGGTGGTGGTCAGTGACCTGTCCTTAGGCACCTTAGCTTTCACCTCTTCCATTAGACCCTGTAGGGTATTCTGGAGATCAGAGGCTTCAGTATTCAAAACTGTAGTCATGTAACCTGGTACAGCTTCCTCTGCCAGTGTTGTTAAAATCAACTCCTCTAGGCCCAGCGTTTCGCTCGGCGGGGAGCCGGCGTTGGAATGCGCCATCCTAGAGCTGATGCTTCCAACTGACTAACAACCTGCTAGCAACAAAAAAAAAAAAAAAAAAAACACAAATCCACTTTACTATGAAGCAGTTATAACTACAATGAGGCACAGAGCCTAAACAGCAGAATATAACAATTAACAACAATGAAACCTGGATCCTGCTAGTACTGTACCACGTTTTGCTAGTGACAGTACTGTTCTTCCCAGGGGTCAGTATAAGGTAAGAGCATACGGCTGGTATGTCAAATTACCTGTGGGACTCGGCTGTTGGCACTTTACAAAATTTTAGATTTATACAAACAAAAGAGATTATTATTAACCAAACAGAAAAACTCTTTCCCTACTAGTTACTAAGCTATATGTTGCAACAATCAACAAGGGAGGTTATCATATATCAAAGCAGGATAATTCCTGTGGGAGCCTCAGTCGATGAGGTCCTTGTGGCCCTCACATAAACAACCTGTAAATCTGTATGTACTGGATTAATTCCACATAAATTTCACACAGCAAAACAACAACAAATCAGCCAAGTTTGGCACCTTGGTCTTACACAGCTTGAAAGGGAAAAACAATCCACTAAATAAATGAATTAAGGTATTCGAGTATAAGTATATTTTCAGAGTACAAGGGTTAAATGAGTCAATATATTGAAGATATCACTTGAAACATTAAAGCCGCTTAATGGCATGTATGAAGCAATCTTCAGTGACTGTTTCACCTGTTATATTTTCCTACAAGCCAAAAACAGGAGATTTTGGATAAGTTTCCCAAGTTGCTGCGCTGTGCAGTCTTACAAAGAGTCAGTACCGCCGCGTCAGGGAGGCAGATTGTGAGGTTCGAACTGATCAAAAACTGCAATGACACAAATCGCCAGGAGATGGCGTCAATGTGACCAGATACACAGAGGGGTGTTTCCCACAACAACCACCAACATGCGTCACCAGCTCCGTCACAATGGACGAGCTTAGGACCGCCCCCTGGGTTTCCCCAGCCGGCGCAGTCCTCTAACCTCAGTTAGGATTTGACCGCTGGGAGCTTCGTAGCTCTCCGCGTTCTTCACCCCGTCCACTGATGCACCTCCGTTTTACACAGTCACCCGTCCTACAGTTTCAGCGGCTCGGCTCGGCTGCTTTCCAGCGCCTGTGTCGAGCTTCGCGCGCGCGCCTGGGCGCGCGCAGCCAATGGTCTCTGCGCTGTGCTGCGCGGACAGTCAGATCTGTGCGTTCCGTTGCACAGGTATTGGTCACACCAACGTGTTCACTACTTGTCCCCTTTTAAGCACGATAACCCGGTTTCCACCGGAGTCTTCGCCTCTTATTAAAACACCAAAACCACCGTTTAAGCTTCAGGTCTCCGCGCGCCCGCGGAGGAAACCTTAGATGTTTCCACAGGGATCAACAACAGCCTTCCAGGCTTTCAAACACTCAGCCAAATTTCCTTTTTCAGGATTTTAACTCAGTTTCTGCCCAATCAAGCGCCACTGCAGGCACACTCTGCAGGGCTGCAATTAAACTCCTACCGGCTTCTCCCCTTCGGAGAAACGCGGCTCGCTGCGGTGAAAGGTAGCTAGTCTTTCTCGCACCGAATGGAGGTGAGCCCAGACCCGACTTAACCCGGCACACTCGGATTTAAAGCGGTCTGTGACTCGCGAGATTGGATTTTCAGTGGCACACTCACTAAATCGTCTCGCCAGGCCTTATTTCAGCGCATCCGCGCTGTTGCATGCAAATTCATTCAACTCACTTACGAATAGACGGAGAATAGGCTACACCTTTTCCGCTCCGCTCCACAACATTAATTGTTCGCTTATGAACCTCAGCACTGCTTTCATTTAGTGCACATATCGATCATGAGCCGATATGTGCGAATTTACTGGGTGATAAAGACAGGTAAATCGGTCTTGCAGCCTCACGCGGACGCACCATAATATGTTGTGATTCTACATATGATATTAATATTAATATCAATATTTCTATTAATATCAATATTAATACAGCCTCGGGCACCACCCTGTCTGATGAATTTAGCTTAAGCTCAGACCCGACATGGGAAAGGCCTGGAAATTGAATTATTAAACTAAAATTTGGATAAATTCAGTCTCAGGTGAGTTCTTGCTGCAACAGACGTTTACCTGCGGAGTTATACACCCAGAAAACTCAAGACACAGATCTGGAATAATCACATTGGGTTTATTCAGCCACAAAGCAGATTCAGCACAACTTTGCAAATTTATAGCACAGTAAGAGTCAGGAAGGAGGAAAAACTTGTATCTATAGAAAAATGAGTTGTACAGCTACCCGAAATCAAACCTCTGCATAACAGACATGAAACTTCGATTCGTTGCACCGCTAATTAAATGAGATGAAATTAAGGGGGGAAGAGAGGGAGAGAAGCAGATAAATGCCTAAGGTTTAGGTTGCTGGAAATACTCTACAGGGAAAATTTAGATGATGATCCAAATTAAACCTATAATTACAGGAGGAAAATTCAGGGTTTGGTCAAATAGGTAGGTTGGTAAGGAGGGCCGGGCACACTGTGAGACACCACTTATTTGTCAGAACGCTGATAAGAGGTCTTACTTCTGGGTCCACCTTCGGTCCAAAGGCGAATCGTCCAGGTGGAAAGTCCCGGTCGAGAAGCGCTGGAGGGTTCGGTGCAGACGGGCGTAAGCCAAACAGTCGTTCCTTCTCGGTTGTCCCTGTGCCGTGGTCCTCTCCCGAAAACCGTCAAACTACCTTAACCGGCCCTGATTTTAGCAATTACCAGACGGGGGTCGGAGACGCGTCTGAAGAGGTCTTCTGGTCCACTCGTAACTTTTAACTCTTGCGCGCAGAAAAGTCAAAGTCTTGTGGATAAGACACATTCAAGTTATTCTCAGAGTACGCGTAACTGGGATCGAAAACAAAGAACGGAAAAATCTAAAGCGGGAAACTGCTTAAAGGACGGAAACTTAAACTCCAAAGACTAAAGAACAAAAGACTAAGAAAAGACAAAAAGACTAACTAAAGGTGAGGTGATCTTGGGTTTTGTAGGTACTTTGTGCGCCTCCCCCCTTTACAGCCTGGACCACTGATGAGGTCTAATTTTCCCGGGTCGTCTTCATCTGGCCAATGGGGAAAATACATGTAAATACCGCATAGCCTGGTGGTCCCTGCTGTTCTGCCAACAGAGGGCGCCATCGCCTTAATTTCATCTCACCTCAGTTTGATAGTTGCTGGTAACTTCTTGACCCCGAAGTGAACCCTTTTTTATTTCAGTTAATACCCGCACATTTAACCAATATTCTTTACCGGTCTGAGTGGCTATAGACGGAACAGAAACATCTTGGCTTACACACCACCAGAAGAAACACAATGAGGATTCCTGTAAAACAATGGAGTGACAAACATAACATTCATTTGCATTCAGCAGTTCTTGTGATCATTCCTTAATACACATTCACGTTTTGAGTGTAGGATATGCAGAGATATATATCCATATATATATATATATATATGTCGATGCGTGAGTACTGAGACCTTCATCCAAGTTGATTGTCTCACTACCAGTGTCCAGGGCCATTCCTTTTTTTTATATATATATATTTCCCTTTGTCCTGAATCGTGGATTGAAAGCAACATACATTCCTTAGTGTGGAGTGACCTGAGGAGGGCTGTGTCTGGCAGGGCACAGCTGGTAAATCCTATTCTGACAAGGTGTCAGACTGGGATATGAAACAGACTCTTAAGGCACATCAAGTCTGTGTCCCAGCGGGGGTGTAGCACCTTTTGTTTAATGGAGGAGTCAGAACTTATGTGTAAATCAAGCTCAGGGTGAGCGCCATCTGCTTGGGGAGGTGATCGGAGTCCGGTCCCTGCTGGTACCAGATTGTTATCTGTTGATGAAGGAAGAACAGTTTAATTCTTCCACTGACCCCCACATTCCTGCGGGGTCTGGACCTCCCCTGCTCCAGCAGAAGAGTGTGAAACGACTGTTGGAGGGCTGACTCCCTCGCAAAGAGGAGAGGGGGGGAGAAGGACGATCACAACATGAGAATCAGCACCTCCAAATACGAGACCATGGTCCTCAGCTGGGAAAGAATGGAGTGTCCTCTCTGGGTCGGGGGCGAGATCCAGCCCCAGTTGGAGGCATTCAAGTATCTCGGGGCCTTCTTCATGAATGAGGGAAAAATGAGCAGGAGATTAACAGATGGATTGGTGCAGTGTCCACAGTGATGCAGACTCTGCATCGGTCTGTCAAGGTGAAGAAGGAGCTGAGCCAGAAGGCAAATCTCTAGATTTATTGATCGATCTACATTCCTACCCACACCTATGGCCACGAGCTGTGGGTAGTGACCGAAAGAACGAGATTGTGGGTACAAGCGACCGAAATGAGTTTCCTCCGCAGGGTGGCTTGGCTCTCCCTTAGAGATAGGGTGAGAAGCTTGTCACCTGGGAGGGTCTCAAAGTAGAGCCGCTGCTCCTCCGCATCAAGAGGAGGTGAGGTGGCTTGGGCATCTGCTCGGGATGCCTCCTGGACGCCTCCCTGGTGAGGTGTTCTGGGTACGCCCCACCAGGACGAGACCCTGGGGAAGACCCAGGACACACTGGAGGGACTACGTTTCTCGGCTGGACTTGGGATCCCCCTGGATAAGCTGGTGAATGTAGCCAGGGAGAGGAAGTCTGGGTTTCCCTGCTTAGACAGCAGACCCTACCTCGGGTAGCGGAAAGAAAATGGATGGATGGATGGATGGATGGATGGATGATTCTAGATTTAATAAAAAAACATCTCGAACCGGGGCCATACAGAGTGAAGAAAAAAATGGGGACAACAAACTGCTACACCTGTAAGGAAACAGAAGACAACCCACAACTTCTAGAAAGAAAAACAAAGCTGACAATCATCAGGAACACCTTTTATACTGTATAGACAGACAAGCTGGAAAAAATTTCAGGAGTCACAAAAACAAAAATTTACAATCCAGAAAGATGTCATAGAAATACGTTTTGTGTAAAAGAACAAACGAACTAAAAAGAAAAGACAAGACAAAGCACCTTTATCAAAAGACTTTCTAGCACGTTAAACCATTTCTAATCAGACTCTTTTTGGTGCTCACATGTGCCCAGTTTTAGGGGAAAATCAATGCAACATACTCAGGACACACAATGTGAATATCAGGTGAAGTTATTTTATTTCCTTCTGGGCTGATGCAATTAACAGCAGGTGTGCATCCCTTATTTTATTTCATAATAACTCTTTGCCAAGAGTTAGGTGAGAAGATTGACAGCACTCACACATTTCCTTTAAAAATATGCCTCCAGCCATTCGTTAACTATGCTTCTGTAAAACACATAAACTAATTTCCAAATAATTCACATTAACAATAAGTTTCCCATTTTGCAGATTTATTTGAGCTTCATGCTGCTTTAGCCTTTTATCTTAGTGTCACTATAAGGCCGTAATGAGAAGGTAGATGACATTACTTTGATCACTTTGAGTCAGTTATATACGTATTAGCAGAGAAATTGGCTGAGCAGGCCGAATCTTTGTCAGCAGCAGTCTGCTTTGTAGTCTCACCCGCAAGCTGCCCCAGTAAAAACCACAGTCCTTTATCAGGCTGCTGGGAAGCTTCACTTAAGCAGCTGGGGGTTAAGTTCTTCTTTGGGGAACTTTGAAATTAGTTAGAGAAGGAGGGGATAGTGTTATACATTTACTTTCACAGCACATACTGTATTTTCACAGACGATCTGGGGATTTCGACTTGCAGCCTTCTGGTCACAAATCTGAATTTTTATCACTTTTCCCCCCAAATCATGTGAAAGCTCACTTGAACATATATATATTTATATTTTAAAACTGCTTATATAAGTACTAAATATAACCCATTTCACCTTAGAGTCATCCTATTTATATAAAGGGGGAAAATATTTCTTCCAGGGCAGCCAGCAGCACGGCTGAGAGCCGAGTTTGCCAGTTGTTAGCATGATAGCATTTTTCGCTAAACCCCTGTAGGATCACAATTGTAATAGAAACAGTGTGCGCTGATAAAGAGCTGGGGCCTCACTACCAGCTTTACTGTGGTCGTCTCACCACCTGAAACTACAGGTCTGGATTATAAATCATCCCAAGAGGATGAACTCTCCTCCTCCTCTTCCCATAACCTTTGACTTGGTCAGTTTGACTGACAGATGGGGAGGAAACATGATGCAGAGGGACTTTGCCTGCACACTTTCAAAACACTCTTTGTTGTCTTTTCTGTGGAACTTCAAGGAATCGTGAAAGACCTCACATGTCATTTTGTTACTGTGTCTGGCATTTCTTTGTTGATCATAAAGTCCTCCTGCCTGCAGGCATCACATATGATTTACATTTCTGTATCATCTCTATTTTATTTAGTGCCAAATATTTTAGTTAATACAATTACACTAATGCGTTTCCTCATACTGTGTTAAGCATCCTAAATGTTTTTATTATACTTGCATGGTGGCATGAGCCTTGTGTCTGATGTTTCTTAAAGCATGAAAACAGGTTCTCTGATGATGTCACTGTCACAGCTGGCATGTAAAACAAACTTATGCCATGTTTTCTGAAACTGCTTACTGTGTGTGGAAAAACAAAATGGAGACCTAATTAATTTCACCTTTTTGGCCGAGAAGAACTTTTCCTGGATTGAGACCTTGTTTACTGATGGTTTTGATTACTTTTAGGATAAGAGTGTATACTTAAAGTGGTTGGTTTGACATTTTTAGAAGTACTTTATCTGCTTTATTGCTTCAAGTTAGATGAGAATGTTGATACCATTATAACATCTTTTTTTATACAGCCACAGTGAAACCACCTGATGCAACAAATGCAGCATCAGTTCCAATCCAGCTCCTCAGCAGAGTTTGGCCCAAGTTTACAGGATAGGGCACAACGTGGAGCTGTGAAGAAAAACATAGTTTTAACTGTCTATTCAGTAAAAACAACAGGGGCATTAGTGGATTAGCTTGCCCCCCCGGACCCCCACCGACTTGGCCCGCTCACAAACTCACCTACCTCAGGACTGCACACTTCACTTTATCATCACCATGGCACCAGTTCAACACTGCAGAAGTTTGTACTAAATGGCACGACTACATATCGCATCCATCAGGACTGCTACTCAGTTTACTCTGCCGCATTATTTGCACTTTTGCCACCAGGCGGATTCTAATATTTTATCATTTTATATTTTCATATTTTTATCTTTTTTGTGTCTTTATCTTATAGTTTATTGTATTTTATTGAATGCACCGTGGGACCAAGAGAGATGTAATTTCATCTGTGCCGTATGTCCACATACAGCCCACTTGACAATAAAAATTGAAGTTGAAGTTGAAGTATAATGTCTCATCTAAACTGAACAGTTTGTAGTGTGTAAAGCTCCAAGAAAAACCAGAAGTACAAGGAAGTGGCTCAGTTATGCATGCGACCACATCTTCTCTCACACTTGAACATTTTATGGCAACTCTTATTCAGAACAATAAGTCACTCTTTTTACTTTTATAAAATAAACTAACATCCATCTTGCGCTCACATCCATCTGGCCGGAGATGAGATGTGATGTGTCTGAACCCTGTGGTAGATTCAACTTTTTCCATTGTTAATGGTGCTGAAGACTTTCTCTGACAGGTACATTGAACTGGAAGGAAGAGAAACCAGGAACTGCATGTTTTTCCAGCCTGAGTGCCACAGCCAATCCTTTGACAGTCTACAATTTTTTATTTGCATTCTCCTCAAATCGATTTGTATACAGAACATACAGATTTCTAGTCTGGAAGCACATGTTCAGTGCTGAATATGTCAAGGTCCAACACTAAAATGAGACTGGATAATGAAAAAGTATTTGTTTTAAAAACACTCTTAACAGTTGGAAGGGGCTGCAGCTGCTTCATCTTGTCAAGATTGTTTGAAGTTTTCCCACTTCTGCGCTGCATATATTTTTGCACTGATTGATATTTGATTCAGGACTATGCATCCCTGCTTGTTGGTCACATCATAGAGTGAATGTGTCCACAAGTAATTCAAAGTATCTCTCAGCTGTTACAGTTACAGTTTTTTATGTACTGTTTCATAAAAAATACACAACCAGTGTATCACTGTGTACCGTCAGTGTGTAACAGCAGTGTTCAGCGTTCTTCAGCCTCACACAGACTTGATTCTTCAGTCAAGATGTTATGGTTTTGTAAATGTCCTCAACCTCTCACACACTTGCTGTGAAGATTACTGCCCACCTTCAAGGACAAGTGGGAACCCCAGGTCGGGAACCTCTGCTCTCTGGGGATATTACTACCTCTCGTACGATTTCTCGATACTAGCCGACTGTTGTGGCTAGATTCATATTCACTCCCTTACAGTGCTCAGCTAGAAATTCAAAATATTTAGTGAACAAATTTTGGATTCTTTTATTGCTATGATTTGTTCCCCAGAGTGAAACAAAGTAAGGAAATGCATAAACTAGCTGGTGGTCTAATGTTCTGTAGGAATCCTTCCAGTTTACTTTAAATAGGTTCCTGTTTAACTTTATTTAATCTAAGAGAAGGCAATAAGGAGGACTTAACTTTTACAAGAGTGTATAAGAGTCCCCTGACTAAATGCAGAAAAACAGCTTTTACACCATCTACTGCAATAAAAACAAGTGAGCTGTATATAAAACTGAAATTTGTCGGCTGTGACTCAGCTCCAGAGGAAGCTCCTGTTAGTAACTACTGTATGAACACTGTGAAAAAAGCACCCTCATTAAGGGGAATTAATGGCTCACATAAGTAGCTGAAGGTGCAGCGGTTTAAGCTTGTTTTCTAAAAGGAAATATTGACAGAGGTTGGAAAGACGTAAGCTATGTTCATTTGCAGGGAATTGGACTTTCCTACCAATTCATTTCCAGTCAGAGTTGGACATCTGCTGCGTGCCTCGTGTTCTTAAACTTTGTACTTTTACTCACCAGCCATCATTTTAAAGTTAGCATGATTTGTGGTCTGAAATAATTTCTAATAACAGTCTTTCATTTTGATTTAGCTTTTTTGGGGGGGGTTGTCTTTTGAAAGAATGTTGCTCATCGCTGCACATCTAGAGGGGTTTCCTCAGTTTGGGAAAATAAACTTGGAGCTGGCTGACTCTCAGCGTTTCTATGTTTGACATCCTGATGATGACGCTTTATTTTTGTTTCCACTCAGGACCCATTGAGCGCCGGGAGACACTTACTGCTTTCAGCATCCTCCCAGAGTTCATCTGTGCTCCTCAGTGTTTATGCAGGGTGGTTAGGAAAGCCATAAAATTCTGTAATACGGCTGTTTTCATCAGTCCTCCCAAGTTATTTATGACATGATGATCCACGCTTTTGATGTGCTGTGGATATTTTTGTTAAGACATACAAAGAACTTTGTCCTTTATCCTGCCAGGACTTTCACTTGTTTTGCATGTGATATAAATTTTTTAGAGACAGGTTATCCAAAGTACAAATTCTGCTGCTTGTAAGTGTCTCTCTTTGTCCTCAACTCCAGGAAGCCTCCACAAGTCTGCTGAGATGAGACCTCTTTTTAAGATGGACTTAAAACTCGCAGATAAAGCAGCCCTAATTTCCCATGCCGCGCTGTAATTTTCTGATTCAGTGGAGTTCTGAATGGAAAAATTGGATTGTGCTTTTTGCAGCTTGTGTCCTGCAGAGAGATAAACTGGTGCTCATCTTTACTGAGGGTAGTGGAGCGTTTTTATTATGATGAAATTGTAAATTGTTCAAACTTTAATTACATCACTCTTACTTATTCTTCCAACTCGAATGATTAAAAAAAAAAGATTTCTTGTTTGCCATTTAATGTCCGATGTACATAGCTGCACGGTAACAGCCGACGCATCAGCAGAGCTTTGCATGAGCAGTGAATTCAACAATTTCACTAAGAACATTTTACTTGAGACTCGACTTTCCATTTTACCCTGAAGTCTTTCATTTCTCTAATCCACTAAGTGATCACATTTCTAGAGCAAGTTCTTTCATGGTCTGTCAATCATGCATTTTCCTCCGCTGCTGACAAGACAGGGTATCTTTTACAGAAACCTCATGCTTGCATGTTAAGACTGTTTCAGGAATTATCAAACAGAGGTTAGTTGATGTGTAAATGGATACTATAGAGGCCACCAGGCTGGTTGATGAGTTAAAACATATTAAAGGTGAAGCTGGCTTGAAGCTGCAGGGGTAGAGAGTTGACAGCACAAGTTACAACCAAAGGGAAGGCAATGGAAACTATTTAGCAAAAATGCCGATTTACTGACCAAAGTGAGACAATGGCAATATCTTTAGTTAAATTTAGTTTATTTAACCAAATTTGATATGAGCAAACCTGCAAAATCAGAAATTCCACGATATAATCAGGGTTACATTTGCTATTATTTAAGTAAGATTCAGGAAAGTCCTGTTTTAAGCTGTAATCGCTGAATGTTCAAAATTAAAATGATCCGAAAAACACATTTGTGAAATTATACTGAAATCAAATTATTAAAGTAAGTAAAAGTTTGAAATATTAATACAATTTGTAGATGAATTATCTACTGATTATCAATATTTAAGGTTATTCAGAATTGAAGAGTGTATTTGCAAAAGCAGTTAACTCAGTTTTTTCTAAATGGTGTTCGTCTGCTTTTGCAAATGGACTCTTTAATTATTAATTATATTCATTAGAAAAGAGTGAAAATTGTTATAAAACAAAACTGATCAGTACCAGTAGGACTGAGGATTTTTACTATGCTTTAATCCTGAACATCTATACACCCCCATACAGTAGACACAGAAACCTTCAAAGATTCAGCAGAGGTCTCAAAGAGATTAGAAAAAAAATCAATTTTGTTTAGGCTTAAGATGATAAAAAATAATTTCTAGTCAATGAAAGTTGAAAAGCATCATTGAGTTGAAAAGACTGTCCACATTATGAATAATAACGGCAGCTATTTACTAAATTGACTTTGGAATAACTTTTGTATTTTCACTTTGAACTTATTTATATCTTGATTCATGTATCTTTTCCTTTTATAGCAATAAATTAAGAATTAAACTATTATAACGACAGTATATAACTATTAAAGAGGCATACCTGTAAATGTTAGTCCAACTCTTGTGGATGGCAGAATCCAGATCACAGCTGGAATGACACTGACGGTGGCAAACATCATGGTTGGTCTTACTTTCAGGGGAATTTGATGGATGATGACTTGACAGCCAATTATAATACAGCTGCAGCCAGTGATGCTGAAAGAAGAACGGCTAAAAAACACCTGGTGTGCTTCACCCTGCTCTTACTATAACTCACATTGTATTAGAATATGAAAGCTAATCACATACTCATAGAATTTGTCATGTTAAATCGCCCATTTTTGGCTTAAGGCTGCCATTTTCAAAACAAAAACACAATGATGAAATAAAGAATACAAACTGAAAAACCATCAAACCTGTGACTTTGCAGCATCTTTGGCACTGATGGGGACTCTGATTTGTTTTTCTGCCATCCCTTTAATGATCGCCAGGATATCAAGCTGATGGTGAGTCATACAAAATGCTTTGTCCTTGGGTGCCAACAACTCTCATAGGTAGATTCTGCAAATTCTCTCAGATTTTTTTTTTTTCTTTTTTTACCCCATATCCCTATTTTTTGATTGACATCACTCTTTGCAGAATATTATTGTTCAGCAGTGTAGGCTCTCATGACATTATGATTATCTTGGTGTGAAAACCTTTAATAGGTTATGGCAGCACAAGTTATACAATCTACAATAGAAATGAATGGAATAAACTGAATCTTATACTGTATATTCTACAATATTTACTACACTTAATAAGTAAATCATGATAGAGCAGTAACATGTTTTTTAAAAAGTCATCACATGTAATATACAAAGTTGACATGACACGTAAAATCAGATGCTATTCATTACATTTAATGCTACAGAAGTGTCAGATGTACACCCAAAATGAGCTTGAATGGCTTTTGTTTAACTTTGTTCCACCAGCTGTGTTGCCAGTGAGTAGTTGTTTAGACTGAGAATACTGTATTCCAGTCCATTAAAATAGCTGAGGATTGTAATAACATATTCGACTCGAGCATATTTGGTTTTTATGCAGTGATTTCATCTGTACTGAAGTACTGCAACGACTGTCCTTGAGCAGTTTTGGGGCCTTGTGGTCCAAATCTTGCAACTCTGCATCTCTAAATCCACACAGTCTCACACCACAGACACATACGCATGTTGTGCATGTTGGCTCGCACATCCCTGGCATTGATAAGGTCAGCCAGCAGTCACGTCATCCGTTAGCAGCAGGTATAGAATTACACACAATTCCAGTGTGACATCCAGTAACCACAAAAGCCTGAAACACAAAGTTTTTCATTTGAAAGTGAACAAGAAATGGATCATTTGATGTAGCTCATGCAGTGGTTTGCAGAAATGCTTTACAGCTACTCTAGCAACCACTGTGTGAGGTTCTGCATGTTGTCATCATGTTGTACAGCATAATATTCAGCCAACACAACCTTGGTAAGCTTCACAATCATCATCTGACTGGCTGAAGTGTCCCTGGATGCTACTGAACTGTTTCATAAAGGAATATATCAGGACTCAGGACTCAAATCAGATCATGTTGTACCTGATAAATATAGCACACATTCGGTTTGTTTGCTAGTATCTGCCCCTCAGTATTTTATAGTCTAATGAGGGATATTGATTAGCTTCCAGTGTTCTCCAGTCAGAAGTTTAAATCAGTCACTGAATGTGGCTAATCAATGCTCGTGAGGCAAGGCAAGGGTTGCTTCTCTCTGTGAATGCAAAATGCTGAGTCAATTGATCAACTCATGGTCAGCGTCGGTCTGTGTGTGTAATGCAGTTGCTCACATGCAAGGTAAGATTTTGAAGTCAGAAGTTGGCCATGTTTCTGATACAGCATCCTCCAACATGCTTCCTCGCTGAGGAGCACAGGTGGAAGATTATAATGTTGTGAAGAGCATTGGCTTTAGATCAAAACTTCATTAGTCAGGTGATTTAGCTTTGCATCTGGTGGTATCTCAATCCACTGTACAAGCCAAGGTGGGGGTATGCCAAGATTTAACATGGTTGATATTTTTAAATTTTTTTTAAAAAAAAGACTCATCTTACTATTTTCCTTTTTCATTTCTAGTGCATGAAATTGTGAAACCATTAATGATATATAATAGCCTATGAAGCTTATTAAAAAAATCCAGAAACTTTTCCCTGTCATGTGAGCCTAGGTTACGTTACTATATGTCCTCAGGATACAGTCAAGCTTTCAGATAGAGCTGTCAGGATGGCTGCCGGTGCCAATTTAACTTGCAGAATAAAGTGATGGGACTTGGCTGATCGATCGGCTTATTACTGACCTCCCCTCATCAGGGAGTGTGTTCTGCTTCCATCACGACCGCAGTCAGTACTGCGGGGAGGATAATTGCAGTGTGCAGCTAACGGGGTGGGTCTCAAGTATCCCAGTACTCAGTCTGTTGCCAGAGGAAAACACATTGATCTCTGAAGGTGATGAAAAGGCTCTCTCAAAGGCCCGGCTTCCTCCTCAGGAGTCTTCCAGCCTTGACACTGAACCGAAGCAAAAACGTAGATGATCCATGCATGCCTGCCGGCCATACTTGCATTCATGTCGTTTGTCTTCTCTGAGAGTGTGTGTGTGTGTGTGTTTGAAGAAGAATTGCAGACAAGCTGCTTGTTCTCTAATGATTTTCAGTCCCTAAAACCAGGCATGACGTGTGCGTCTTTGTTTAGAGGTTATGTGTATTAGACCACTGCAGGGCTGTCGTTACTGTGACAATCCACGCAGAATGCAAAAACAGTTAGTCTGCAATTAGTTTAAGACTGAGTGGCTATCTCATTCTTGCAGAGCAAGGAGAGAGAGATGCATTTTTAATACTAGCTTCAATCTGCTTGACGCAGTGTTAATGGAGTCTGCAACGACAGACAATTCCTCACATGCTAATGGATTGACTTGTGGCTTAATGAACTGATAACTGGCATCTGGACAAACACATCAGAGCTCGACCAACACACTAAAGCGCTCACACACAGGCACAAAATTGCCTTATCCTGCCGGGATGGAAGAAGAATTGAATTCATTTAAAGTTAATAGTTGATTTTTTCTGACCACTCCTGAGCTTACGCACAGAGATGCTGTCTGAAAGCAGTCATCATCAGCTTTAAAAAGAAAGCACTTTCTGCTTGCTGTGTTGTAATGGAAGACGCCTGGTGTAATCAATTTCAGATTCCTGCAGGGTAATGACCTAGGATTTTTTTTTTTTTTTACATTAACCAGTGCCCAATTGACTTGGCAAATTAACTTTAACTTCGGCAAAATGATAACATCTTTGACAGGGACTGTGGGCTTTCATGATGTCTCGTTGTTAGTTTGTGAAGCAGGCGTCACCGTTCATTTATCACCATGACTGTTTATTAGATCTAATTTTGACTGTAATCAGTGAAGATGTCTTGGTTTACTGTAAATTCCCAGCCAACTAATCATACTTTTTGAGCGGCAATGTAAGCACAATTCTGCCTACTTATAACAATACATTTATTTCAGAGAAGAGTGCAGATGTTCCTTTCTGAAACATGTCGATTGGAGCTGCAGTGGTTGTTTGTCAGCAAATCAAAGCATGATAAGCATTTAAACTGGATGAATACATTCAATGAGAGTGTGTCTGTGCACATTGTTGACAAATGTATGCAGTGGCAAAGCCAGTGGACCAAAAAGGGACAATGAGTAAATGCAAAAATCAGACACAAAGTCTCTTTTCTGGGCAACAAATTAAATATAATTGCAAATGAGTATTTAGGAAATGGCTATAATCATTATATTTACTCAGGAAATTGTTGCAATGGAGTTAAGTACTGTTGGAAAAAGGGTAATGAAGATGTATGCCACAGGATCGGAGAATGATGTTAAATATCCTGTAGAACATTGTTTTCCAGGGTCAGGTTGGGATTCAAATGTGGGTTTTGGGAGAAATTAAAGTTGGGCCCTGAATTCTTCTGCAGGAATTTCTGTTTATATTAGATTGCCAAAAGCCTTCGGGTCTGCTACGATAAAATTGAAGGGAAAAAAGGGACTGTGCACTACACATTACAGTAGTTGTATAAAAAACCGTTACACCTGCCTGTGCTCTGCAACAGCAGTTGCAGAACCAAGACTTTTAGCGAGACTGATTATAAGATTCCTCTTTTAAAGTGTAAGATTACATGCTAATTATGCTGCAGTCTGCTTCTTGTATCAGATTACTTGATCAGGAAACTGACCTTAATTTTCCAGGACTGAACTTTTACTACCACAAATAAAACTATATGAGTTGCAAACATCCTCATACAAACATTTTCCTTTAAGAAATGCAAACCTAACCCTTCTCATTGTGTTTTGGAAGGGTTTTTTAGTCAGAATTTAGTCTACATTCACTTTTAAATTAATCTAAAAGATTACATCCTTTTCTTTTAGTTAAGCAGGCACAAAGCCTTATTAAATTCAGGTGAGCAAACCTAAGACCAGCTCAGTTCACTGGTTGTGCTATAAACATTTAGAGAACAAAATGGCAAATTAAGTACTAGCATTTAAGGTCCTGGAGCCTGAAAGTAAAATGTTCTTTGAGTGGAAAGAGAAAAGGTCTTGGTTCAGGATCTGGCTTTTCATCTGTCATGAATTGAGAGTGTTTGAGGAAGTAAAGGAATTAGTAGAAGTAGTTGAGGTCATCCGGAGTACAAGGTTTTCCAGGGCCAGTTTTGTAGGTCGCAAGAGGGGTGGAACTTTAACATTTCTATCAGCCAATATCCATGACTGATGACACCAAGAAGAGTCTGAAAGTGGTGCAGACACTGTCCAGATCCTCATCTGGTTGCACCGTTATCTGTTGACCTCCTAAAGATTCAATTGGATGTTTGTGTCAGTGAAAGACAGATGCACTTTACCATCACACTGTCTCTGTGTAACCTCACATTGTCTGCTCTTTGTCTTTCTGAATTTTGCTCTGAGCTCTTTTATTATTAAAGAAAAGTGAAATTGCAGAGTCTTTTCTTGAAAAGTGCACTGATTACATAATTGTTCTGCTGGCGAGGCTCCCTGTGTTAGCTTTTACATTTTGCAATTTCTATTTTTGACAAGAATTCACATCCGTCTGAAGATCGAGAGCTGTGACATTCATGGACTAAGCAGAGTCTAAAATTGTGGTTACATTTCCATAGTTTCCTGCAGACACTGGACTGAGCAGTCCATGAATTTGCATTTTATGTATTGATTTATTCGTTGTCATGCATAGCAATAATGATCTTGGCTCCAAATGGTTCCTCTTTGCCAGAAACTTCCACAAAAATGTACTTATAAAGTAACAAATGATTGTACTGGACAGTAGAAAGCCAGCTTTTGTGCAGCTTTAGTTCCGTTGACCTGAATACCCAAGAGTTGCCAGGTTTAATAAACTCATCCATCCATGTTGTGGGATTAAATGGAGTATATTAAAGTCTGTTTTGACTAAATCTTCCTAAATCCCTGGAATGCTTGTAAAGACATTGATCATCACAGTTTTTTAAGAAATATTCTGAACATTTCAAATAAACTTCAATATCCAAGTCCCGAGTTTAGTTGGAGTCACCTTGAGATTTTCCAGTGGATCGTATGTTGGCATAGCTGATCATGTACTTTAAGAATGGCAATATAGTGTTGTTTAATAGCATATAAAGTGCTCATTTAATCATTCTTAAGTTTGTGATAATTAATTTTAGCCCTTGTGGGGAGAATGTTTGGTGCAAAATGTATTGAGACTGATTTAAATGCAAAAATTCCATGCAAGTATCTAAAAACATTTTCTTCAGTGATATTTTATCATTGTGCAACCCCTGCCAAGTTTGCATCCAGACGTTGTATTTTTATGACTTACAGTATTTAGTATAACACAATTACTCAGATCAGAATGAACCAGATGTATTTCTTTCTTTGTTTGCAGTAAGAGAAAATAAAGCAAATGATGCAGCAAAATTAAACATGTTCTGATTTATTTGCAGGGGTGGGAATGTTGGCATCAACAAGTAATCTCCATGCCATGTATTTATACTGCTTCCAATCAACACAGGTTAATTCACTGGGCTGATTGGAATCACGTGGTTTAGTGGCTGGGCAGAACAAGGAGACAACGTGTTGATGCCACAATTCGCACTTCGGTTTACTCTGGATGATGGAAGCGGCTATAGATTGCAGAGAGATGCATTTGCACTCACTGAGAAGTTTAAAACAAATTCTCTTCAAACCTGATCAGCTTTGGAGGTTGGAACTGTTACCGAGTTTGCTTGTTTTGTCAAATGTTTGACTTTTATTCTGAGAAATGGCTGTGATGCTTTGTGAGAGGAGTTTTAAGCGGTTTGATTATGTATGTTGAGCTCTGAGACATATAAATAAGTTCATCCCATGTGTGTGACTGATCTGAAGGGGAAAAAAATGAAGGCTCTGCTCCACTTTTTGCTCTAACTTTGAAATAAAGTCATGAGCAGAATGATTCAGAAGCAATGTGATTGTGGCTTAAAGCTGCATGTTTCACAATGCTGCCAATTACATGGTATTCCTTTGTGCCAAATAACTTTCAAATGACTGCTACTATCAGTGCTTTGGAGCAGAGACACACTGGGATGTGAAAATTCAGTGTTGTGTGACTGTTCCTGAAAAGTCAGAGAGTGAATAAATTGTCTTTCCCTTTTTTGATGATAGTTTCACGCTGCTCTTACAATAAATTTAAAGAATTTAAAGACTTCAACCATCAAATTAACACCACCATGGTGCCTAGACATTCTATTGTTTGTGATATTTTTTCTGTGTGAGAGATTTATGTGATAATTTACAACAGTCAAAGAATTAAGAGGTGAAAACCAATATGCAGACATCCAGAAGTGGAGCTTGGGCCAAGAGAAGTTTAAGCTGTCCAAGTTGAGCCACATGGGAATGTCCAGGGGAAGTGAAATGGATGGTGGCTACTTGTCAGGTCTGAAGAACAGGAAAAGACAGCTTAGACAAGGCAGGTTTACAGAAAGAGAAAATCTAAAGAGTCTGACATGAGACTAATAATAGTTGTTGCTGCAATCTGGTGACATGGTGAGACTGAATGGATTGCAGGATGGATCTGAGGATGATAGCAGGTGGAGCCAGACACCAGCAGGTGGTGATGGTTCGCCAATACTTTCAGTAGAATAAACAAACGAAAGAGTACTATTGTCTTGTGAGTCCAGATTTAGCTTTATGTTAGTTATCAAGGTGTTCTACACACTTTTCAGGGCAGCATGTTCACGATGCGCGCTGCCGTAGTACAGCTGAGAAGAGCAGCTTGTTACCCAGGCAACAACAAAACACAATTTGCGAAAGTCTGAACTCACAGGACAATAGTACTCATTTGTTTGTTCATTCCACTTAAAGCATTGATGAAATGAGGGAGTTTTGCTGCAGATAATGTCTTATATAGAGGCTGCCCCATCTCCGCCATTTTACTGGATGTACACCGAAGGGCAACTCAACATAATATCTTCCAAAAGAGTCACAGTGATGCAGAGATGTCACTGAGTAAATGCACATATATACTCCTAGAAATAAGGTCCAGGTTTTAAAAAAAGAAAGTTATTCTTTAAGGTGTTGCTTAATCCAAACGGTTGTCAAGCACCTATCAAACCAAGACATTGTTGCAGTTATAAAGCTCAGAGGGTTCTCACTGTACACACAGTTGTTTGTCCATTCAGAGACACAGTAGTAAAAATGGTGGCACCAGTACGGCAGCTTCTATGTAATGAGCCAATGGTAATTAGATAAAAACTCTTTATTCTAAGATGGTAAAAACATAACAGCTGTTTTGGTAAAGTTATTAGATATCAACAGAAATGCAGTTTTTAATAATATATATTTTTTGTCACTGACCTTTAATTTTGTTACTTAATTTTGGTATCATTTTGCTGCAACACTGTCAAATCCATAATGATGCAAGAGGAAATGTTGGAGTATCACTTAAGTTATTAGGTGAAATTATCAAAGAACTATGACTGTTTCAACAAATATTATTGAATGATTTATTCAATAGTTTTAGAGTTGTTTTAGACTGGCACAAAGTGACGGTATGAGTGACTGACATTGTTTTCCATGCTACCACCCATCTAGCATAGCCAAAGTTAAGCCAAACCACTCTTTTTATTGACGCCTTTTCTCTCTGGTTCTGCATTATAAAACTTGTTCTCTGTTGCTCACTTCCCAAAAAGCAAAAGCCAGCAAACAACTCAATATAAAATACACACTACCACAGGATCTATTTTGTCTGACCAAAATCTTTGTCTGACCAACCTCAGAACGGATATAAAGTTCACTTTGATTTATTTTAGTGTCAGGCTCGAAAGCTGTTGAAAAGGTTTTAACAGATTGTTCATAGTTACTGACCCCTCATCATGAAATTCCCTGCTGCGCTTCTTTTTTCTAAAACTACTGTTCCATGACCACTCTTGGGAAACAGTGAGACAACAGGCTGCCAAAGTGAGTTTTGAGTGGTTTAATTTGCAATTGGAGGTCTCGGTCAGTTAAAAAAAAAAAGAAAAAGCATCTGAAAATCTGTTTTTACTGACTATAAGAATGAAGTTGTTCATTTGTGTTTCATAAACTGAAGTATTATTGTTGGCATACAGTAGTCTCTTTCTGTGACTATGCAGTATGGGTTTCATGGGGATCCCTCCGTAGTGTAAAATCAGAATGAAAAGTATAGTGATGAATTTTGCGAACCGTGATGATATCTGGTAATAATGTCAGGTATTTTGTCTGGACCACCAGATCCCATGCGGGGAATGTTTTCTGAGCAGCTGTCAAAAATATACCACCAAAATCAGGAGGATGTTGCATCGCTGTACAAAATATTCCTCTCAGAGGTGTCAAATGCCATATCAAAGTGAGCAATGATGAAATGTTTGCCAAGCACAGTAAACCTCTTCTGTTTCTTTTAAAACTTTAAAAAAAAACCGACCTATGAAGAAACCAGGGTTGATGTGAACCATTGTAAAGTGAGAGTCAAACTCCACCTGTGGTTACATTAAATCGAGCCTGGACCCTTCACTGGCAGTGCCTGACATTATCTTGGAAACTGCTCAAAAGGAGCAGAGCTGGAAGCTGAAGCTGAGCCAAACGGTGGGATCAAATTGAGGACTTAGCATCATACAAGGAGTTTGCAATATAATCCTGCATTTTGCACCCTAGTAACACATCTGGACTTCTATAAATCAGCCAAAACAAAGAATAAAGAGGATTATTCTTTTTATTTGCTTTTTACTCACTAGAAACTTTTATTTCTCTTACTTACACAAGGATACTGTATATGTACACAGACACAGGCAAGAGCCCAGTGCTAGAGAAAGCCATCTCTTGGAACAGCCTTTGACATCCAGCCACTTGCAGTCTGTGCAGGAACTCATGAGGACTGAGTGCAAACCTATAACTGCACAGGGGGGCATGAAATTGAATCTAGATATTTTCTGTGAAGCAGATCCAGAGTGAAAGATTTACTGCTTTAAGTTTGATTGATTTCTGATCTTTTTAGTTGTGACAGCTCCTCTATCAGTGTCTCTCTGCCACTTTCACAGTTTTCAAAGGTTTTCCTTTACCCAGTTGAAATTATTTAAAGTTCCTGTCTTGTTGCCTATTTAAAGATCTCTGTGCTAATTTGGTTGCAAATGGCATCCGATGACTTTTGTAAACCCAGTTATAGACAGACCTCTAAAGAAATCTGCATTAAGTGGGAGTAATTTAGAAGGCAATAGAGTTTCTTCTGATTGTTGTAGGGTTTAGGACAAGAAGTGTCAATTTAATAGCATATAAACAACTCAATTAAATGGTGAAGCCCCCTTTTTCCCTGTGAAATTCCTCATTAGTGGAAAGTACAAATAGTATCTATTCTAATACAAATAGACTGTTAAAAGGCGGGGAATACCCTCAACTTACTTTGTCCCCGTTTGAAAAGTGATTTTACCGATGTCATGCCATTGTTGTTCTTTAAGGAAAACAAAACAAACAAAACTAGATGTCTCTCTCTAAACTCATTTTGAGAGACACGCTCTTTCCACTTGTTTTTCTTTTTCTTTTCCTCTTTGTTGTCATTTTTTAACCATTTCTTTTGGTTTATTGGATTATCTGTGGACAACGTGAGCCAGTCAGTTCTTCAATATGGAAAAATCTGACAAAGCACATCATCATTTCTCTTCCACAGCTGTGTTTTTACTGCATGATGGTATTTTCTGGGGGAAAAGATGCAAATAAAAAAAAAACTGTCTAAATAAACAAGTTAAAGACAAAGAACATCCATGCTTCAAGAAAACCCGGAAACAAAGAGAAATGAAATTGAGATGACAGCATGAAGTGCACCTCTGTATGCGCGTGTTTATATCTCTTTCCATCAAGCTTCTGTTTGTAAAATCATTAGATGATTAATTAAAGAAAGATTGAGTTTACAAGGTATTAAAAGTATTAAAAGAATGAATTTCTGCTGCTCCTCATGGAAAAGGGCTGTTTGACCTTTGAGAAAAGTTTAAGGACACAAACCTTGTACACGGAATGTAAATCAATTAAATTGCTGACTGAAATGTATTGTGTACCTCTTTGTTGCAGGACCTCCGGGTAAACGGGGAAGACGAGGTCGTGATGGGGAACCTGGTATGTACATTTGTGATTTAAATCATAGATCCAAGTAGTCTCGATCCATAAAATGTTTGGGGAATAATTCAGTGGGACATCAGCAAAACTTCCCGGTCTTACAATCATGTAAAAGTACACTGTTTATCTTCAGAGGCCAAAATAGGTTATAGATGTGTAATTTGTGGTCTGGTGGTTTCAGTGTACACTTGGATTATTTGAGCTTCAGTTTCTATAGAAACACGAAGTTACTTAAACTGAGAAACAGTGCAGTTTGACAAATCATATCAAAGCTGATATCTGTGTCTCAACTCTGAGAAACCCCAGTCCTTCAGACCTGATCCCACAATGTGCTCAGGTCCAGCTTGATTCATCAAGTTATCCACTACTGTTTGCTTCCACAAACTAAGCAAAAAGTTGTCATAGTGTATTTGAGATCTCCAATCTCCCCTCTCACAAACTCTCTGTCCTGAGCCGAGTCAAGAAACTTGTCTCAGCCTGGGGTATCAAGGAAAAGGACGTGTTCTGCAGCAACACTCCCACAGCCGAGAAGTGTCGCGGCAAATTGAATTTGCAGCGAGAACATGTACTTGGCAGGAAGCTGCATCACCACTCCGTTCACCTGATAGCGAAAGTGATAATGGGCTCTGGAGTGTGACGGCTTTCTGCACTCAGAGCACAGTGCAGCAGAGCGCAGCAAGCGCTTTGGAACTAAAGTACTGCCTTTGTAAAAAGAAATTAGAGAAACAGGGGCAAAGCGGGGGGAGTTGTAAGGGAGCAGTTTGCTTTAACAGCCTGACAAACAAACTCTGTGTCTTTGAAGGGAAAAACAACACTGCTGGCTGTACCTCCAAACCAACATGCTATTATTTAAAGTCAGAGAAATTAAACTTAATCAACTGAGGTTTGCTATTTGAACATCAAGGATTATATTCCTGCTTTCAGTTTGATTTAGGAAAATTGATTCATGATTCTATTAAAGGCCATTTTATGTATTTTGTTAATCTGTGTTATGCAACTTTCTGCTTCTCTTTTTCTTGTTTATTTAACAAAAAAAGGTATCCAGTGTAGAAAATGAGAGCCAGAGAAAATGAAAATTGGGAAATCAAATGATAGACAACACTTCAATGTTCCTGTTGGCTGCAAATCTAAAATACCACTGATCTTTGTTTATGGGGAGCTTAACTCTAAAATAAACATCTCTATAGCCAGCATATTTTGAATTGCACCATTGTGTAACAAGTTTTTCTTCTTTGCTTTCTGCTCAACCAGAGTAAATATGGAGAATGTGAATATCTTCCTCTATTCAAATCAATTAGAAACATGCAAACAGTTGCACCTACATTATTATGCTAGCTGGACTGGAGAAGCATCATTAAACGCAGATAATAGGGAACAACTTAGCAGATTTCAATATTCTGTGTAATAGCCCATATATTGATATCTGGGTTAAAATACAGTACATTGGCATAAAACAAGATTAAGCTTTGTACACATCAGCTTTTGAATGATATGTTTACATTTCTTTATAAAATGCAAGTTTTAGCACATTGAATGCTCTAATTAGGATTTTGCTGCAGTTGCACCTTAGCTAGGGGTATTGGCATGCTTGAAAACTGGTAAAGATCCAAGCTGAAATTCTCCATACAGGTACATCTAATGGTAGCCCACTGCATTATTGGAACCCATTTTCAAAGCGAGTGTCATATTTCAAAGAGAAAAAAGCAAAGCAATATTAAGAAGGCATTGTTTATCCGAATGAAAATTTTCATCCTTGATGTGCACAGACAGACTGAATTCTGCACTGTAAGCCTTCTGCAAATCCAATTTCCTTCTTTTAAGTTCTCAGCACAGTTTGAATGCTAAAGGAAAGCATATTTAATTCATGATTCACTCTAACCAGGTTCCCATAAATTCATGGTGTGAAGTGTTGCATCTACAAAGGGGGGGAAGCTTTCAGCCACATTTTGCTGGAACTGACAGGAAGAACAAATAGGAAAAAGACACAGTGATATTTACCTATGCATTAAAAATGAATGGGATTTTTCATTAGGATGACTTGTTTGCTTACCGGCGACATATGGAAAGGAAAGGAAAAGTGTGGCATGATGGCTTAGGATGAAAAAAGGCTTTGCAGAAGTGAAAACCACAGTTTTAAACTGTTCTAGCAGGTGGTCATCATCATGGCTGGAAAGTGTCAGAAAGTTTCCTCACATATTTTCCCTCAATGTGAATAATCAAGACTTGTTACTCTGGTGCCTGCACTCAGTAGATGAAATTGAGGTTCGAACTGAACTGAGTAGACTGAGCACTTAAAGCTAGGGTTGGCAATCTTGAAGAAGCGATTTGAACAAACTACATTTTGAAAAAAACAAAAAAAACAAACCTAGGGTTAGTTGGTGAAGATAAGCGATAACAGCCGAGTGGATACAGATGCGGGCATGAAAAAGTTCCCCTTTTTGCCGACTGCCAGCCACTTACCAGCAACTTGTCTGCTAATTCAATCGCACAGAGAAACGCCTGTGTGCCCAGGGGAAAAAATTTCAGTGCATAAATGAATGCCCGGAACAAGGACGTTTCCACACGCCAAGTTTGGACACCGTGCGTGATGACGTGTTCGCGGGAAAAATCGTTTAGCCAGTGATAGTGCAGTAATAGTGCACTATTACCGCACCACTTCTGGCAGAAAAAGGCGGAACTTTTTCATGCCCGTATCTGTAGCTTGTTAGATGACTAGTAAACAGCTGATGAACCGCGTTTCGAAAAGCATTAAAGGAAAAGTACACCCACAGAATGATGTATCTTTATTTTCCACTTACCCTCATGGTGGGCAAGACTCTGGATCACTTTTTTAATATGTCAAATGCAGCCGGCAATCAGGAAGGCTTCTGGTTTTCCCCCAACTTTCATATAATGGAGTTTGATTGTGCCTGAGCCCCAAAGGTCCATAAAAGTCCACAAAGACTTTTCAATATTCCTCCATACTGCTCGTCCAATGTAATCCAAGTGTCCTGAGTGGGAACTGTCCAGAATTTACTTGAAACTACGCCACGTAGTTCACTTTTTCTTTCTTTCTTTGTTTCAAATCAATTCCCCCTCTTGTGTTTGTCCTGGTTTGTCTGCAGCTCTGTCGCTCTTAGCCCAATGTAAACAGTAAATTTCTTCTTCACGCCAGTATTATCGGAGAGTATGCTCTAAATGCTAATGCTGAGTTTCGTGAACCTGCATATGTGCTTTGCGGAAGTAAGATTTACTACTGTTTGGCTCTAAAAATATACTAAGTGATGTCGTTTCGAGTAAATTCTGGATGCTACCCACTAGGGCACTTGGATTACATTGGACAAGCAGTATGGAGGAATATTGACAAGTTTTTGTAGACTTTTATCGACTTTTTGGCTTGGGCACAATCAAACTCCATTATATGAAAGTTGAGGGAAAACAAGAAGCCTTCCTGATCTCCGGCTGCATTTGACATATTAAAAAAGTGCTCCAGAGTCTTGCTCACCATGAGGGTAAGTGGAAAATAAAGTTACATCATTCTGTGGGTGTACTATTCCTTTAACTCGCTCACCTTCTCAACTCCTTCTGCGGAGTAAAAAGTCCACACTGCAAACACAAGTGCCTTCAAGACTTGATCCTTATCTGTTCTTTATTTTTATTTTTTTTGGCGCAGCAGCATCGTGTAGTCTGTTTGCCATTTTTGTTTACACTGTGTGGCACATAAAGCAGTGACGCTTGAAGGGGGAGTGGGGAGAGACAGAGACGAGACATTAAAGCATTGATTATGTCTTTATGTCTATAGTACGAATGACCAATTCCTGTCATGTGGTGCAGATGGCAGAAATGGTCAGAGTTTTCACAGACCTGCAGCTGTCTTTTTTCCCTTCTTTTTTATGAGTACATAATGTATTGACTACTGTCAGGATGGAAGGACCATTTCACCCAGAATATCAAAGACTGTTTCTGAACAGGATCACCAAGTCTGGTTTTAAACCTTACACTTGTGCAAGTATTCACAAAAATGGCTTTTCCTCAAGAGGAATCTATGAAAAAAAAAAAAAAAACTTTTACAGCTGCAAAGTAAGCTTTTTGTCATTTCAAAGTGTTTTACTTTGAACCATTATATAAGTAATAACATGCCCCATAATTACTGGTACCAAAGAGTTCATTCACCTAGGAAGTGGAGGGAGCTTAATTGTTATACCAGTGTAAGAACAGAAAGTGAAACTCACTCATGAAAATGGAGCTTTGAGGATGCAGTACTTGATTTAACAGGGAATGTATAATGCTCATTTGAGTTAGGCCATCAAGATTTTATAATAGTTGTAAGCCCTCAAATCTTTAAATGGGCCCGTAATGTGTTTCGTGGCAAATTATACCCTTTTATCACATTTTCTCTTTGATTTGTTTCATAATTGCTGGTTTAGAACTTGTACCAAACCGAAACATGTCAGAAAGCACAAGCTGGGGCAGGTTTATTAAAACCTAAGTGGTCTACTTTAACTCAACCATCCATAAAACAACACTATAGAAGTACGACCCACTGAGCCTCAAACAAGCGGCTCCTTAAACGATCCAGCTGTAGGATCGATTTACACTGGTCACGAAGAAGAACAGTTCAAGGACACGGGACTTGTAAAAGAAAAAAGAAATCTCTTCTCTTAGGGTTAAAGCAGCTGGGTACCTTTTAAATAAAAAGCTAAAGACCTAAAATGATTTGCTGGGTTCTTGGGAGCCCTGAAGTGTGCTGGCACAGAGGCCTTTGAGCATCAGTAATTGGGAAAGAGACGAGTGTCACCTCACAAAAACCTGGGGGATATTTTTTACAAGCACACAACTCCTTGTAGTAATGAAATCAGAGCCATGTACAAATGTAAAATGTGATTACCAAGCCTGGTGGCCATTCTTGGCCCAAGTGCATGGAGAAAAGAAATGAAGCTTTTGACTAAATTGTTTTGTTCTATGCCTTGAATATATCAGTGGTCTTTGTTTGATTGTTGATTGAAAACACACTAACCAGGTTTTTCTTTTCTCTCTCTTTCAGGACCTCCTGTAAGTATGCCAGCTTCACACTTCATTTGTGATAACCATATGAAGGTAAAACATATTACCAAGGCACGTACAGTATAAAAAGACTCTACATGGTGGACAAAACCAACAATACTAGAGGTTAAGAACATTTTGAAAGAATGAAATAAACTGCAGAAAAGTCACATGAAAAGAATAATTTGACATTTGGGGAAATGAAGCCAGTGGCTTTCTAGCTTAAAGTTTGACAAGAGGATTAATAAGCACACTCATGTCTTTGTGCTCATATTACCTTTAGGTTTGTTGACACTGTGAGGTTTCCAGGCAACCAGTGGAGGCTCCAGAAAGCCTACAAGTCTTGAACATACAGTTACCATCCTCAGTACGTTAATGGCAGACTACACTGTAGTTAGAATATTCCTGAAAAATATAATCTGAGGCTGCACAGTTCTTGCTAAATTGTGGCTCATGAATTTTCTACATTAAAATTGAAATCACAATTCTCTCAAATTTTCCTTATTTCTCTTAAAAAAACAAAAAAAACATTGATTGCCCTCAAGTAAAAGAATCTACAGTGAATGCAGGACTTTCAACTATGAGTCAGTGTATTTACTGTATGATATACACATGAATGTTAAATTGCTAATTATATAAAATATAGTTTTTTTCATAGTCTTAATCCCTTGTTTTCAACTGTGTTGACTGGAGCCATGTTTTTAGTCAAATGGCATATGATATCAGTTGTTACATTTTTGTGCTGCTGAGAATTTTAAGGGTATCACAATGCAATGTGTAGTGTTTAATTTGTGGATGGTTTCCTTGTCAATAATGTGTATTTCATTCTGTAGTTTGTGGTCAAAATTCAGGTAGTGATAGAGAATGGAGGTGTTAGGCTGGGAGTATACTTCCTTGTTACCTCTACTTTCAGGCAGGTTTGGTCATCAGCGAAGTTGTTCACATTTTTGCTTGTATACTGGATCAGATCAATTTTCAGATCAGCAAAAAAGAGAATAGGGAGATGACAAATTATTCATCTCTATGTATTTTAGTATTTTTGCCCATTAAAAAACATTTAACTCAGGACTCACTTCACTCAATTTCATGAAAAGAAATTGGTGATAGATAAATTATGATAACGGGACAAGGAACACATGACAAAATTGCAAGGTCACACGGAATGCCGCCAGTTCACGCGATAACAACAATGATAAAGAAGGCTTGATAAATGTCTTTGATCAAAAAGAAAAAACACAGACCTGTTGATTGACTTCTAACCTGGTTTCACTGTCAATGACAAAGAATCCATAGGAATACAAGGGATTCAGGTTTTCCTTGCATGTTGACATTGTTCAGCGATGGCAAATCTTTTGGAAGCTATTATTTTAAAATTTATGCTTTACACTGCTCCTGTGTCTGATTTTCTGTCTCGCCCTATCTGAACTGCTGAGAGCTTGACATGTTCTGGAAGTGTGCTCCTTCAAAAATGGACAAAAATAGACCCGGCTTCTTACTTCTGGCGTGCCCGGTATGATTTAAACCATTGATTAAGTCAGTTATGTTTAGCTCTGGAGGTGCCGCCGCACATGGACCCAGTTATGGCCTTTACAGACCAGTAAAGCCCCGTTTCCACCAGCGGGTTCTGGGTCGGGTCGGGCCGGATCAGTCCATGTTTTTCTGCGTCTCCACAGATAAAAACTGGGACGGGTACCCTTATATCCGACCCAACCTGGCCAACTTTTTTGGTACCCTTCGATAGGGGTACTGATCTAACTGATCCGGACCAAAGAGGTGGAGCTAATACACAACAACCTGTTGATTCGTTGAAAAATTTGTCACTTCCTGCGTGACCCGGCGTAAAAACAGAGCGGGGGTGACTCCTTTGTTTCTGTCTCATGTGATGTGGTGCTTTGGTTAAAAGGTGTTGCACTAAGATGATGTCACGTGATCACGTAGCACCGCTATCTGGTTAATACTCCGCCTCCAAGGTAAGGGTACAGTTTGCTGTGGGGATGCAATGAAATCAACACGTGTACCAAAAATCCACCCGGCCCGGCCTGACCTGATCCAGTCCAACCCAGACCCATGGGTGGAAATGGGGCTTAGTCTGTCAGCAACAAAATATATTCAATAATGCTGTAACACATTTTTTTAAAAAGCTCATTTATTGGTCGCACATGTGCGAGTAGATTTTAGCCACAAAATGCGACTATTTGGTGGAAGTCTGGAGCCCTGGGCCTTAGATACAGAGTTCTCTGCTCCATGTAACTACGCCTAAATCTCATACACACACCAACACAGAAACCCAGCTTCACTGCAATTTTCCAAAAGGTTTATGTGGAGCTATGCAGAGGTGTTTATATGTACGCTAAAAAGTAACCACTGTTAAACAAAATTGGTAAAGGAGGTTTTTATTTCTCTGATTAACAGCTTTGTTGTGCAGTTGGAATTAGTTGTCTTTCACAAAAGTCCCTCAGCTTGCTTGAAAGCTGGTGCTCCACTCTTACTTGTTAATCTGGAGAGAAGAAGCCTAATTTAAATTTAAATGTGGGAAGTAAGAGGTCTGCACACAAAATGACATCAACTGTTAATAAGATATGTATACCAATCGGAGCGCTGATAGATAAAGTAAGCAGCACTGCTCATCTTGTTAAGAGGCAATTTTCTGCTGGGAAAACCTGAATCTCTGACATTCATATGGATTCTTTGCCACATTACACCTAAATAAACATTTTTGCAGACCAGTCACACCACCATATATGTTCACATTTACTGTATAAACTGAGGTAACTCAATCCAAATTTCTTTTTTGTTTATGTGACTTGTATATTTTCAGGACACAATCACACATTCAGTAACTTATTTCAAATCTGATATTTTCAGTTGTTAGCCTTATCAGATATCCAAGTATTGCTTTACAACATGAATACTGTATATATCAGATATATAATACAATAAGATTCCATGTGGTTTTATGCTTAAAGTGTATGTGTTGCCATCATAAACATGCAGCACAACAAGAAAAAGCTAACAGTGGAGCTTTTTTTTGTCCATCTCAGTCTTTTCCCTTACAGCTGGATAGATGTTTGCCATCCTAGAGAGCTCATAGTTGTCCAACATACAGAAGCTTTCATTTTCCAAACTGTGTGCTTAAATTATCCTACAAAAGTTTCACAGATTGATTATGCATATGAGAGGGTGTCCAGTAGGGCTAGGTTAATATCGCCACAAATATCCGGAGTTGATTCAATTCCATTCACAACAGCCTAAATGTAATTGAATTTTCATTAAGTCAGATTAGATTAGATATTGATTCATTCATCAATATTTTTGTAATAAATACCAATGATGAATGAAATAATCTGAATTTGTGATTGAAGCTGATTTTTGGGATATAGGTACAGTCACAGCTAAGAAACATTATCTGCCAAAAATGATGTATTTTCCTCATTTACAAATTTTCTAATAGTTTTCCAGTGTTACATTAAGAATTTACACTATCCAGAAACAAGCTTATTACAAAGGATTTTTTTAAAAAATATGAATTTGGCATAATTTCTGTCAGAGAAGCTGATTTGGGATGGAAGTGACACAGGCCACTTTTCAATTTAGTATAAATTTTGCACAAATCTTGCACGAATCTCGCAGAGCATCGGTTAGTTATGCTAGAGTAGGATCACTGTTGTCACAGGTAAAAGAAACCTATAAATAATAATTCTCCTTTTCTATGAGTTGATCTCGGAGTGATTAAATTCAAATCAATTAATAAATTCTTTAACCCAGCTCTAGTATCCATTAAATATGCGTACCGTTTCTGTGGGCAGTCATGTTCACATAGAGTCAAGTCTCATCTTTTTTAACCTGGCATGGAAGAAAGTGAATGGTAATGTGCCAATGTTGTGTCTTATGGGTGTATGTGATATTACAAATAAGTAATAGCAAACATATAAAATGATACTTTTTAAAAATCACCTTTTTGCTGACAGAAATGTCAGTAATTTGAATCTATTATCTGACTAATCTCTTTTTCACCTCCTTCCTCTGATAGGGAACCTTATGGCTGTCATCTTGGCCATGTGTTTAGTGATATTCTTCCTAACAGCTCCCTGCCAGCTCCTTGAACCTGCAGAGATTATCTCACCTCATTACACTGCCTGGTGATCACAGATGCACTCCTTAGAACAGATGGAAAACTTCAGTTTCCCAAATGATGAAGAGACATGCATGCATACACAAGCGCCAGGGTTGTGACAGTTTGCTTTATAACCAGGTCAAGCGAACACTGTGAGTGTGCATACATATGTGTGCGTGCTGTTACATTTTTTTTATAGGCCAGAGGCGAGCGTGATTGAATAGGTATAATAGCGTGTGCCGACTGAGCTGTAAAAGTTGTAAGTTAATCCTCTGAGCCTTCTCAGACACTCGCTCCTGGGGTTCTGGGATATAAGTAAGTGCAGGTGGTCTTGCTTTTCAGCCTCTCTGGCCAGGCCTTATAGCTGACAAATAAAATCATTCTGTGAGATGTTTCAAAAGTGGACTGAAATCCAAGAGGTGTCTCTGAAATGTTTGTATGGTTGGAGAAGTTGGATTTGCTAAGTTAATGTACTGGATACCTGTTTGTAGGCACTTGTGGAGTTAGTGCTGTGGGTGAAACTATAAATCAAATACTTATAAGTCCCTGACAATGTCCCAGTTGTGACCAGCAGGTCCTTCTCTGATGAAGTCATTATAGGTAGCAGAGAGTATGCTGAAGTGAATTTATAGTTTAGACCAAGCAGACTGGCAGGTTGAAGCATGTCTTCAAAAAAATAAAAAAGCCTAAAAGATTTCAGAAATCTGGCAAAGACTCGGCCAGTGCTCATGTATCAGAAAATGAAGAGAGACAGTAAAGTAAGTGATCTCATGTGGTTTCTCATTTGGTCTGCCCAACGGCGAGATGGCAGGGGGACATATCTCTATGAATATTCAACACCTCCCACTATAACTCCGGGAACACTGCGTAAATTGTACACAGACCCCAGAGCCAAACAAAAAACAACCACTGCAGACGTCATGACAGATCGATGTGACTTCATCATCAGTTTAACTCAGATGAATAGACTGGGACTCCATTGGCGTTGCCAGATTAAAATGGCTATTTAGATGTGGAAAAATGATATGCTTTGTTGTGATTTCTCTTCTCTTTCCATTGCTTGAGCTTAAATGTCATATTTGCATCAGAAAGCTGCTCATCAAGTAGTGTTATGTTACAGTATATATCTATTCTTCCTCATTCATACTGAAAACATAAATGTCATGCTACACATATAAGTTACAGTAAATGAGCATTTACAGCTGTAAAGTCTGTGAAATAGCAACCCAGACACAATTATCATGTCATTTTTGTGTTTTTATCTGCCTTTTTCATCTTTCTTGGACTATAACGGTGTTTCATGTCAAAGCATCAACCCCACTGCTGTGTGCGCACACCATTTAGCACCAATCAAGCATAAAACACCATCCCAGAGGCTGCACTCTAGTACCCACTAACACTGCAGTACTTTTTTTTTTTTTTTTACTACAGACTGAAATGCCATACTCAATTAAAATTCTCCAGATAGAAAGAAAAACAAGCAAGCTTTAAAATCTGCTCAGAAGGAAGAAGAAATAGTTGAAAATGATGCATGGCTGGAAATATCAAACTCACTTCAGCCCACTGAGCATGCCTGTGGACCACACTGGGCTCTCAGACCAAGCACAGCGCCAGCTATTCCAAGAGCTCAGTCATTTTTACAGAAAGGTGGCTAGAGCTGGTTGTGGCTGCATGACATTATTCCATCTTCCTGTTTTATCAGCTGATCTGTCACAATGTATGAATTATGCAGCTGCAACACAGGGATTAAAGGGAAGTGTGGGGGTGAAGCAGAGGAGCCCAGGCACCCTCAACACTTCACCCCTCATCTGATATGCACCACAGCTCTACACCTGTTAATAAAACATATTCCAGCTGGACTTTGATCACTTTTGCCTTGCAGAAGAGGCACCGGTTTATCTTACCTTTTAAGTAGAGTTGAGGTTTGCTCTGCATACTCACAATTTTGGGTGAATTTAG
The DNA here is from genome assembly GCA_023101725.1 of Atherinomorus stipes. Classification (NCBI taxonomy): domain Eukaryota; kingdom Metazoa; phylum Chordata; class Actinopteri; order Atheriniformes; family Atherinidae; genus Atherinomorus; species Atherinomorus stipes. The sequence continues at coordinate 3,205,652 of JALJCO010011906.1, forward strand.
GCCTTTTTCTATGTTTGGTTTGAAACAATAAATCCTTATTAACAGATATAGAATCAGAGTGTACAGAAACACATATTCTCTGGTGCTGAAGAGACCCTGCCAAGAGCTGAAAGTGGATCTATCAGACATGACAGCGTTTATCTCAACTCATAGGTGTATTCGTGCCTGAGGAAGCCTCCTGGCCCTGGATATGACCACATAAAGAGTTTGACCTTTGAGATGTGAGTTGCCTGCTCACACTTTACCCATCAGCAGTATTTGTTTGACAGAAAATGACAATAGGCAGCACTCAGCCCGAACCTGAGGTTTACACAGCAGGATGTGAAACAATCAGTAGTCAATCCTGGCCAAATACTCTCAGGGAAAACTGACAGTTACTACTTTATCATGGTTGGAGAAATTAGAGCTGTTTGAATGTGTTGCTGGTAGGTAGAAAAAAAAAAAGCTTGACAGCTTTTTGATTGAGAGGAATTTTCCTCCAGCTCACATCAAATGATGAGAAATGTAGAGCAGCCAGTATGTGGTTTTAATCGAATGAACAGAAGAAGTGAACAAAATACTTTTCCAACTGGAACATTGTCCGTTATTCAACATTTCATATCCACAACAAGAATTTTGTGGGTCAGAAATTTGCTTACGTTTTACAAAGAGAAATTTGGCATGGGTGTTTGGCTTTTTTCTGCCTACAATTTGTGTTAAAGCTGTTTAAATGTCTCCCCCCTTAGGAGGGAGGTGACCCTCCCTGACTGAAAATCTCCTCCATGTTTAAAATGGCATCCCGACACTGTATACGCATGACACACACACACACACACATACATAGTCGGTCGCACTATCAGTTTCAGTTTGTTCAGTTCACAGAGTCCCTTCTCCCACAAGAACATCCAACACATAACAACAAGCAGACACACTCACAAACACATACACACACATTAAAGTCATTTTATGCTGGCTAATTGTGATACACTGTGGATATGGGAACCAGATGCCATTCCCAAGTCAGTTTTCCAGTGTGGTTTTCCTATCCCTGCCTAACCTCTGTGTCCAGATTCCCCCGATGAGCACCAGCCACTTGTGGTCGTCCGTTTCTGCCCATTTTGCTCTGATTACTCACATCCCTGTCCTCCATTCAACATTAGTTTCCCGCCTTGAAGAAAAATTCCCGAGGGGCCCACGATAATATGACTGAGGGTTCCCATGTAGAACTAACAAATGGGGGTGTAGGTGGTACTGTGTGTATAGAGATCCGGACACTTCTCGCTCTATTGCAGGTAGGGCATGGCTGTATGGCCTAAAATTAATATCACAATATTGAGCAGTTCATCTCAGTACCAATAAATAAATGGACGATAACTTGTTACAAACCTGATCGGGTAGAGTCATGTGACTACATCTGGTACATACATGTAGCTCAACCTCTTAAAGGGACATGAACACAGTCTACCTATCAATAGCCAAAACAGACAAAAACGACTTCTTTTTTTTTACAACACCGAATATACCTACATATGCAAAATGACAAAATTATCGCCCAGTCCTAATTGTAGGTTTTTGCTCATTTGGCAAGATGTGCATTTTACTACTTATTAAAGGGACTTGAGGCAAGATTAAGAAATGAGACTCGCGACTGGCGCTGCGGGTAACTGCAGTCACGAGCCAAGCTGTCGTGGGAGCGCGCACAAACTGAAGCTATAACGTTGTTTACTATACTGTTAAAGTCTTTTTCTTTGTAGTGACACTTTTTAGTGTCTTTCAGTTGATTTGGATCGTTTGCTGATAGCAGAAGAATCCATAACTATCCCCTGCAGTGTTTGAATTTACCGCGACCGTCTCCTTCCTTTATCAAAACTGTCGGAAACGCGGATGCACTGTCCCACGCTGTCCTGCACATCCGCAGCACAGCGCAGGAAATTCCGCCACTGAATCGCAACACATTATGCAGCACACAGCCTGTTAAAGGCAACGGAGAGAGACATGGGTGGGCTCATTCTTTTTGTTCTTTAATGCTTCATCACCCGTTAGTATTAAAAAACTGGACATGCTTGCTTATTCTTTCACAATTCCTGCCTCTAGTCCCTTTAAATACAACTCCGTTTTCACCCTCGCGTTGTTACTTTTGATTATAGTTGTGTATCTAGAGTAGAAATTTCAACTTTGTTGGTTTGAATGCAAATGAAGATTCTTGTCTGTTCATTTTCCAATGGTTGAAAAAGAATACTCAATACTTGTCGACTTTAATTCTCTCACAAAAAAAAAGATCTTTGCTTCTGTCCCTGATTTGTTAGGTTTAGGGCAAAACCTGATTGACAGGAAAGGGGAAAAACTTCTTTGAGCAGCTTCATATTACATGGGAAATAGCAAAATGTATGAGTAAGGCATTTTTTATGTAGGTGGTGGTGATATTTTGAGGACCCAACTGCAGCCGCGATGGCCAACAGGGCATCGCCATACAGTATATCAATACACGCCAAAAGTCCCAAGCGGAAATTTCTTCTTCATCTAACTTACTAAAATCTAACCCTTCCCTAACCACCAGACTACACCACAAGCATCTGGGTTGCAAGCCACAGATAGATACGCTTGGGGGTGTTTAACTAACTTCTGCTTGAGACTTCCAATATGGATTGGATGCATGTCGGCCATCGTAACTGCAGGAAGGTACTCTTGTATAAATTGGGTAGTGTTCATCACTCTTGTGACTTCTCAGGCTGAAGGGAGCAGGGCTTCTTTTTGGAGTAAATTGAATGGAAGATAAATTTTTGGATTTCCGTGTTTCTGGCACATTATTTCAACACATTCACATGGCTGTGAAATTTCCTTAGAAAAGAGTTAAGCAGTGCCATTACACACAGTTGAGTCAAGCTACAGTCAAAATCCAAACTGGCCATTTGTTTAGCCTATCATCTTTATCATCTTTATCTTTATACATGCATAGGAAGTCAATGAAGTTATGTCCAAAGCCAAGAAGCTGTGGACCATGTCAGAAAATATTCAAAGCATTCTGCTGCTTTTAACCTTCTTTGTGGGAGATCATTGTACTGTGTATGTAAGTGTGCTGAATTCATTGTACAGATGTTTTTGAGTTACTTGAATGGTCATTTTTGTCTGATGATGCTGTGGTTATAAAATCAAAGATTTTTCAGAGCTTTATTAGAGTTTTATGTGACCATGAGCTGACACATATTGTTATTGCGTTTCTTTTCTCTCACAGGTTCTGACACTTGTCGCTGTCGAGCAAAAGAAATACTAAAAAATATCAATGACAGCCGCTTTATTGAGCATTCAGCTCCTTTTGCAAAGCACCTGTTTGAGCCTTATCGAACGTGTTATCTGGTTGTGTTATGTACCGTATATAGTGCTGTGGACCATGTCACATGCTCTGCAGGGAGACAACATAGTCATTTTATGCATTTCAGCAAGAACAGGCTCTCTTTAAGGATGAGTGTAGTACTGGGAATAGCACCGGTCTGCTGTCTTGCTGAGCACTGGAGTAGATCATTAATGGCACCTTCATTTATGTGTAAATGTGAAGTTACAGTACAAACTGAAGCATTTCAGGGTTAATCTGCTGGACTCAATTTTAAAGCAGGCAAGATATAACACATGAGCTGTAGATGTGGGAGGAATGAAGCACATTTCCCAAAACACTGAATTTCCGTTAAGTATGCCAAGTTAAACTTGATTCAGACTGTTGTGAGATGTAGGACTTCTTTCAGTTTCACTATATGACAAACACGATGCTTCTCTTAATCATCTGAAGTGTGTCAGTCAGGGTTCAGTTCTTTCAAACCTTTCCTTTGGCCCTCCTCCTGTTTGGTGGTGAGCAGCACTCCTCACCTGCCCCCTCTTCACGACTCATTCCCTGTCAACACTTGGTGCCTGGAGGATTTCTTCGCGTAACTTCCTGTGTACACACATGTTTATTAATATTGTGTAGCTGTGTTAGAGAACCATATGCCTGTAAAGAAAAGGTTGTAAAAGTGGTAGTTGTTGGCCTGCTTTCTCAGAGATGCCAGTACTCCGGGGTGAGATGATTGGATCCATGTGGCTCGCGTTCAGGCTACATCTGCATCTGTTACCAACCCTTTTGGCCAAGCTTCTACAAAGAAGATACAAGCTTCGTTTGATGGATTAATTTTTCTGGACTTTGATAAGTTTAACCGGTCACCGTGATGAAAACTAATATGTCTGAGTCCAGACAGAGGTGACTTACAGATTCCCGTCCCTGACTTCTTGCATCTTGTTGGATTATGTGGATTGCTTCACAAAAATTGTACAAGCAGCTTGCAGCCAAACCCCAGAGAATCATTTTGCTCATGTCAACAACAGCTAAAGCTATGGATGTAAGCCAGCCCCTCGCCTTGTGTTGCACAGTCAGGCGAGCTCAGTCAAGCTTTCATCCATCATGTTTTCAGAGCATTATAATAAAAGAGGAATGTAAAGAGTAGATATTCAGTGTCTCAAGTTCCACGTGAGACAATTTCCAAATCAGGTTGACAGACGTGAAAAGCTTGGTATGAGAGTGATGTATTTTCGTGACAAGTTAAACCTTTTAGTTTATCAATTGCAGGCCCAGAATAAAAAAATTATCCTTCAAATAACAATAAAAAAAGTAGAATTTTTTCATTTTAATAAGTCATGAATGTTGTTTTATGTGTGCCAGAAAAGGCCCACATTTATGGTGATAAAACATACACCAGTGTTGCAAATATGAAATGCATATAAAGAAAAACTTGATATAAGGCAAATGCCTGTATGAAACAAAACACAAAACAAATTTGACTTGATCAATTGACAAAATAAAATGAATGAAATTCCAGCATCTATAAACAACTAAAGAATCTGACTTATTAGGCTCCACGTGATGGGTTTCTAGCTCAGGTCCAGTTCTTTAGGACCAGTCAGCATCCTCTTCTGCAGGGGTCTCAAACTCTCATCTTCAAGGGTCAGTGTCCTGCAGGTTTTAGATGGTTCTCTGCTCTCCGGATTCACATGAAATGGATCCAACAGCTTGTTAAGTTGAGTCAAGTGCTTTGAAGCAGGGAAACATCTAAAACCTGCAGCACAGTGACACCCAAAAACTGGAACTTGAGATCCCTGGTCCATTTGGGTGGCTTTTTAGTGTGGCATTACTGGTTTCCTTTGAGGAGGCTGGTGAAATTAATCAAAGCATCAAATACAATCTTGGCATTTTATGCTTTTTTGGAACTATTAATGCATTTTATTTTAATGTTTCCTAATTGAAAGACTTGTCTTCCATGTCCAACATGGCCCAATGTTAGAATATAAAATTTTTGCAAAACAATTGACTTTGTGTCATGCAAGTGGACAGAAATAGTTTGTGTGCCAGTCTGCATATAATTTAAGTTATGTTTTTCAGTGGGATGCATGGTCTGACTGTATCTGGATGGGACTCATCAGCCAGAAAACCAAAAAAAAGGATCATTTGATGTAGTATAAGTGTCTATTGAAGTACCATACCATACCATACCAATTTCATTTGTAAAGCACTAAAACAATCACAGCTAAAACAAAGTGCTGCACACAAGTAAAATCAAGTAACAAATGCCATGACCCTTTTATATTGATGGAGTTTACTGTTTAAATACAAACCATGTTTCCCAGCATTAATTATGAATATCATGAAGCTTTACCTTTACCAAGTATTATTTTTTTATATTATTAAATCAGTAACTTAACATGCCACTTAAAAACAGTCAAACTGTTTTCAGCTTGACAGTCATTTAACTTCATTATCCAACAACCCAACCTCCAAGTACAGGCTATTGACAAAATGTTGTGACTCTTTGTGTGCTTATTTTCATGGCCATTAGCATGAAAATGGGAAACATTTAGAAGAAATTTTTCATAGTAATTTAACTAAGTTGATTCTGTTCCTAAATGTAACCAAACACACAGGAAAAAAGAAAAAGACTCAGTGTGTGTACAACCCAACAGAAAGATCCAGTTGCACAAAAGAAGCGTACCTCATGCCAGGATCATTGTATTGAACATAATTTCTTCTTTCATTGTAATATGAAGTGATTAAATGATATTGTCAGATTTGAAAGAAAATGTTGTCTATATTTTTTGTGGGTTTGGCACTTGTTATTCTTTTTATATTTTTCCCACAAACCTTTGCAGTGGTCTCTCCAACTCTTTTGAAAAGGTGACAGAAGTTTCTCTTTTCATATCAAAACCTCATTCTGGCCTTTTGCAGGAGACCGTGGTCATGGTTTGGCTTAGAATAAGAAGCTGCCCATGTGTCTAGAAAGGGAAAAAGGGCTTTAACCTGATCCAGTGGTCCACCATAAACTTCACAATATCATGAACACAGAATGTTCTGTTATAAATCAGCTCATGAAAGAAGTTTGACATAAGTTTTCCCAGTATTAACCAGCAGAAGATGTGAGGTTTGTCATCCATTTGAAATTTGTCATTTTCAATAAGTGGATAAAGTCCTTCAGATTTGTGGCAACAGCATATTCATCAGCACAAATATGAAGGATTTGTTTGATTTTTGGTCGCTCAGAGATCTAATGCTTTCAGAGGTTTTCTGGAAAACAGGAGTTCAAACAAACATGTTTAGAACAACAACATGTTTTGTTTTTGCATAAATTTGGCAAAAGATTACTTAAACACTTCAAAATGGTTAAGTATTACATTAAGGAACCTGATACTGTTTGGTAAATATGACTGCTAGCTCAGCCTAGCATAGAAAAAAGAAAGAGTGCAGGAAAAGACTGATTTTGTTTAGGGAGGATAAAAGTTTCAGACATGACCTGCTAAAGTTCACCAGTCAACATGCTGAATTTGATCTTAATCCACTAGCTATTGACGTTCAGGAAACATACAGTATAAACGAGTGCTACACAAAGAAAATGTTTCATTATTAAACAGACTTTAGCACTTTTGCTAACTGTCATCATGCTGTTTACTATGAAACCAGTGGAACTTACTGGTCATTTAATGCTGTTGCTCATGAAACTCTTTGAGCACATTATTTAATTGTTTGCAGATGGGGCATTAATTTATCTGTTTCTCTGCAGCCTGACAAAGAGAGTTGATCCACATTTGAAAATGTAATATTCGTTCATCAGACTTTCTGTTTTAGTTTTTCCTCTATGATAGATTTTCTATTTCATTTTTTATATTTTGCATCAGAAATAGCCAATCAAAGCTAGTAGTACTTGAAACAATGACCAAAAGTACCACAATGTCTTGCAAAGTCGCATCAAATGCTTTTATTTCTCATCATGCTTTTACTTAAAAGCCCACACCATAACTTTTCAACCTTAAAAATATACGTTTCTGACTCATTTTGATGGCACACCAACATCTTTGTATTTCTCAGGCCGCCACTGTCCAGCGGCGTACCGAGAATGAGAAACCGCACCATGCAAAACTTTCAAGAGTACCTATTTACCGTTACAATGATTGACAAGGGTGCCGCCATACATCCAATCCATACAGGAAGTCTGGTGTGGAAGTTAGTTAAATACCACCAAGAGTAACTATCTGCAGCTTGCAAACAGATGCGTGTAGTGTAGTCGGGTGGTTAGGGTTAGGAGAAGTGTCAGGGTTAGGGTTTGATTTTAGTAAGTTACATGAAAAAGAAACTTCCAGCGTGGACCGGATATATGGCAATGTACCGTGACTGCAGTTGGGTCTCTCTCAAATTTTTCCATCTGGGATGCAGCATGGTGTTGCAGCCTAGTATTGGTTTTGCACCACATTACGTGCTAACAAACGGATACGAACACACTGGGTGTCTTGAACGCGAATCGTGGTGGACTCAGCAAAGACACGCAAGAAAACAATCGGAAGAACAGAGAAAAAGAAAGAGAGGAAGGGACATAAGAGATAAGACCAGAGTCAAGACAAGACTGTCTTTTACTGGCCGGAGTGGGCTCACCATACCGGTAGGATGCAAGATGGATGCTAGTTTAGCCATTAATAGGGGGTGCGTAACTGAGAAAATTGCACAAAGTTCTGTAGTGTGTCTGTAGTGTCGTGTGTCCTGACTCCAGCTGTATTTCTTTTTAAGCTGGTGAGTATTATCTGATAGTGACTATGAAAAGGATTGATCACAGAGTTGAGAACTGTATGATCCTAAAGAAAGGGGTTACATTTTTTCGTCTAATGTACCGCTATGTTACAAGTACAAAAGACAATTGAGTATGTTTGGAAATATTTCATCATTCCAGAGCAATTACAACAATTTATTTGTTGAGTTTATCAGGATAGAAAATAAAAACATGAGTTTTTATTGCAAATACTTTGTTGAGCCCTTTTTAAGAAAATCTTTGGCCTGAATATTTTACACCAACACGGCAACTGGATAAGAACAGGAAAAAAAAAAAAAAAAAAAGAATTCCCCCCTCCCACCCGCCCCCCCCCCTCAGTGCCTCCAAATGAGTGAATGAGGGACAGTCTGCATTGCCCTCTTTCTTTAATCAGAAGAGGAAAAGACTGCAGACATACCAACTCTGGGTAGTGATATGTCAGAGAAAAGCCAGGAGACTCGTGCGCTGAGAAAGGATCAGTTTGTGAAGGTACAGTACAAAGGCCACATCTAAAAGGACTGTTACAATACCAGAGAAGTGAGCAGTGTCCTTTATTTCTTTCAAGTGGACAGTAAATGAGTCAGTTATAAAGAGAGACTCACAGCTCCAGTCAATTCCATATCTTTTTGCAACTAAAGCCACTTTCCCATTGAAATTGGGCTCATAAGGGTTTTTTAAACGTGGGTTGACCCACTTATAATCAGCACCACACTGGCAAAAAAAGCTGGGTCTGATCCCCTGCTGGCAAGCTGTGTGGCCTCTGTCCCCACCGCTGAGGCCATCACACTGGGTTTGCGTTGATGATGTCATCTGTGCAACAAAAATCAGGAAAGTAAACAATGGAGAGCGAGTCAGGCCGTTGTTAATGAGCTTTATTGTTGCACTTTTGTCTCAAAATGGCCAAAAATCAGCACGTGATTTTCTTGCACAGATGGAATGTAGTGATGTGAATTTGTGGCCGAAGCAGAGTTGTTTTGGTATGTTATATTCGCGACTGGCGCAATGTCATGTTGTGGGTACGTACCGCATATTGTCATCACATAAATTCGCAGCTTCACTCGGGTCTGGCGTTCCAACTGCATGCCGATCGGATTTTAACCTATGTCGCTTGCCGAACTACTTGACACGGGTGGACGTGGGTTGGTGAGCCTTTCCCACTGCCACTAAAAGCCGATTGTTCTCGGATTTAAACTGTTTTTTTTTGGCCAGCGGGAAAGGGGTATAAATCTTCTCTTTCACAGTTCTTCCTTGCTCATTTGTCTGAATGCATCACACCAAATTTGCACATTTGTCCCAACGAACAGCTGTTTCTCTTTTACCAATCAAAGTTTAAATATCTGTGTATCCAAGCACCATAAATTGGTTGAAATAAAGGTAAGAACAGTTTTCAGCTTGTAGCAAGTTGTATTCTGGCTTTTTTAAAGGCCTCCTTCCACTGAAAACCCGTTTAACTTGCTCCTTCTGAAATACGGAGGGTTTCCCCTTGTTTACTTACACATGCTGACTTGCTAGCGTTGCGTTCCCCCCCAGTCGGCTGTTCTTTCTCATCAGAGAAACAATACGAAGAAAAGAGCGAATCGGGAACAGCTTTGCACTTCTACGTCACATTTCAAATAGCGTATCCCATGTGGGGTTTCTATCTGTCCATTGGAGGGCAAGTAACCCTCCACTACACACTAGAACTGAAGACAGCACGACTGTAGCTTCGGAGTTGAGAAGCTAATTAGCTAACTGTTTGATAGCATGGCGGAACAAACTTGTTTGTCGGCTCTATTTCCTGTCTGTAACAAAATAAGAGCGGAGGGCGGAGCTTCCTTCATACACTGATGGGAGGCAGCCAATCAGACGGAAATTCATGAGAAGGACCCGGAAAAGCGCCGTTGGACCACAAGCCTCTCTTCTAGTATACAAATACAGCTGGATACAAAGCAACCAGAAGGTTTTTTTTAACAGAAATGATGCAGAATGCATTCAATAATAATGGAGAACACAGAAATATTAATGAAATGACCATGGAAGTACAACTTTAAGCTAATTTGTCTTTCTTTATGTTTCCATTGTTGATGCTGCTGCTTTACAGTATTCCAGAGTCTATGCGTTCTCACAGTGTCTCAAGTGAGAATAACATCAAATGAGGGGATTTTAAGTATTCCGATTTTTATGTATTTTAAGTCTGGTTTGCAGCCTGCACTAAATGCCAATAAGCTCATCCATACTTTGAGAAATCATGAGTTGTACGTCATTAAAAGGTTATACACATCTTACAAGACATTGCAAGTAGATCCCATTTGTTGAGTTTCATAAGGTTATTCAGTAACCTGTAATCTCTAAAATGTGTTGATGCCACTAATATATGATCTCTAAAAGGTTTTGATATCTCCACAGAAGGTTAATCAGTTTCAGCAAGCTAACTTGCAAATGCAGAGTGAGCAAGTCTGATCAAACAGACGGAGCCTTCTAAACACCTGCAGGGCTGCTTATGAAGAAGAGCCAGAGCAGAAGTAGTAAAAAGATGTGAAAAGCATACACAGGTGCTGATTAGCAAAAACCTTCCTTGGGGTAGACTGAAACCACAAAGCAACAGAGACGGTTTGACAAGTCGACACCCACTGCAATTCTACTTTAGCACACTTGGCTCCTTTGAAATCATCTTTTCAAGAGGGCTGTTTAATAGTCTCTATAAAAGACCTTCACTATACTAGCAGCAACCTCTTGGAAAAGTTCCAGAAGGTGTTGTCTCTGCGAGTGATGTGCAAATGATGGGCTGTATAACGAGCAGGTGCACACTGTAGAAAAATCATTTCCACATGCTGTGGGAGCACAAAGAGGAGCAGAATAAAGTTCTACTAGTAAATGTTTCTTTCTGTCTTTATTTGACTGGTACAGTTTAAGAGTTTTGATTCAAAATATTTAGAAAATGATTTTTTTTAAACAGATTTTTGAAAATCAAGTGGCATTTACCCACAAAACCTGATAGTTTTGTGAGTAAATGAAAGAAAAGTTAGGGAACTGCTTCCAGGATGCTCCTGAGGCTATAGGGTAGTGTTGCCCCATCTAGATTACTTCATGATTTGATTCGATTACGATTATGGGACCCAGGATTTATCGATTATGGCGATTTATAATATGTTGATTTGATTCGATTATTGCTGCCATAATAATCACGATTGTTGCGATTTTAATGCTTTTTCTGATCTAAAATGTTTTTTTTTTTTTCATTTAAATAAAAATATAAAAAAAAAAAAAAATATAATTTAAGGGACACACGGGAACTACAGTAAAAATTTCCAATTGATATCCAAAAAACAAAGAAATTTGCAAATCTTTCCAGAATTCCTCGATAAAATTAAGAAAATTCGCTCAGATTTATATTCTAATAAAACAAATGCACAAAAGGAACCCCGAACAACGGGGTATTCGGGGTCAATTCCAAAGAATAATTAAAGGGTGTAAGTAAAATGAATATGAAAAACTTAATATAAAGTAAAATAAAAACAAAGGTGGAAAAATATAAATGCTATGTATACGTTACATTAAATAAAACAAATTAAACAAAAACATAACACGAAAAAAGAAAAAGAAAATATAAAAAAAACTTGACTAAAAAAAATAAATATAAAAAAAAAATTTATTTTTATTTTTATAGTATTTTTTATTTAAAATATTTCTTAAAGAATTGTTTTTTATGGAAACCCTTGTTGTTCGCCACTGAATAAGGCTGCAAATCCGTGCCAATGAATAGTCTTATTGCATGCATGATCCGACGGGCTTTCTCTGAATTCCTGGGAAGTTTAGGGATCGTGTCAAAGATGGTCCTCTGTTGTGCTGGGACAGGCGACGGTGCATTCTCCGTCTCAGGATGGAATCGCTTGAGATGCTGTAGCATGTTCGCTGTATTACAAAGGTACTTAATTTTAGCCTTGCAAAGTTTGCAGATTGCAAATGTCTTGTCCGGAGTTTTGTTAGAGTTTTCATAAAACCTAAACGACTTCCAAACGTGTGAGCCATACCCAGGTGGTGAAACTTTTGCAGGCTCTTTAGCTGGAGCAGTGAGCTGCATGGGGGTAGCCATTTTTGTTGTTGTGTGTCACTTGTTAAACTGTCCGGCTGGCAGCGAGGAGCGCGTCATGGTTCCTTCTACTTTTTTTATGGTTTCGTTTTCCATGGAAAAGCATCACAGCAAATTAATTGATGCCAAATCCTCACATGACCCATCTTGATGCATTGTCGGATCGATGAATTCCAAACAACACTACTATAGGGATGTGCTGATTTCTGGTTTCAAGGTATACCATGGCATGAAATAGTCGCGGTATGAGTACCATTACATTTTCCGTCATACCACTGGCCATATTGTTAACGCCACATCTTTGTTTCACATGGACAACATCAGAATTAATATTTGAAGCTTTGTTGCTGCTTCCAGAAGTGCACCTGTGGTAGGATACTCTGCTGTTAGACATCTCCTCTGCGCATGAACACTGCATGCTAAGAGAGGCAGACACAACAGGCAGTTAAACTTTGAGAGCATCCAACAAGCTCATAACGTGCGGAGTCCGAAGAGAGGAAAGGTAGCTGCTGAAACGTTGCTATAGATTTTACAAGTTCAATACACATTCCAATAAAGATATTGATGTATGAATCTAGCATACCAAAAAAACAGCTTCTCTGACCAAGATAGTATCAAATAGGGATTTTTGAGATAGCTGTAATAGGGCTGACACAAACAATTATTTTGATAATCGACTAGTTAATCGATTTTGGCATTTGTCGACTCATCAGATCATACAAAAATTGTAGCATATTTACAGTACCAGTAAAAGTTTGGACACTTACTCATTGAATCTAATGGAAAAACGTGTCAAAACTTTTGGCTGGTAGTGTGTTTGTGTTTATTTATGTCAATATATATTTCAAGAAATACTGACTTTGATAGCTGTGACTATGCATGTGTGTCAAGGACAGAAAGGCAGCAGAAGGAACAGTACAGCGGTTATTTTGAGAGGAAAAACAAAGTTTAAAAAACAAGTGATTAGTTGATTATAAAATTAGTCGTTGATTATTTTGATTGTTGACATAATCACGATTAATTGACTAATCGTGGCAGCTCTAACCTGTAAGAACTTTGTTTCAGGACACATTGTTAAAAAAAAGACTACATGTTATCTTTTTAAGATATTTGGAACTTAACTCCAACTATTGGTACCACCTACAAAATTTTAAAAGGGGCAATGCTAAGTTATTATTATTAATCTTTTTATTTTGATATATTTTTTTTTAAAGAAAAAGTCCAGTTATTTTTAGATTTTTCCAGAGATAAGTTGATTTTTTCCCAGACTTTAAAAAGCCATATTTAAAAGCATAGACATACCATGGTACTGTATACCATGAAAGTGTGATATTTTTGCTCAAGGTTATTAAATCATTGGAATTTCATACCGGCACATGCCTAATTGTATATAAAATAAATAAACTTTTTTCCCGCTAATGGAAGTTCAACCTGGAATTGATCAAGTTTCATCATGTTACTACATTTACCTCGAAACAATCTAGATTTATTGTAATTCTGCATCATAATAATACAGTTTTTCCTTCTGCACAAGCTTTGTTGTCGCTGTCATTTATTCCTGTAATTTTGAGTCCCAGCTGCACTTTTTTAGTGCCAAACATAGTGCATTAAGCAGGCTTGTGTCAAAAGCACCAGTAAGTACAGTATATTTATGTATTTCTTTGTTGCATCCAGTCATAGGTTTGCAGTAACAGCCCGTCATTTGCCTCCTATAAAAAGCCTGCAATGCTCTCCATTTTTAAGGAGCACATTGGAAACTTATTTAGCCTCTTTGGAATGCCTCTACATCATTATACTGTAAATGTAAGAGTACCATTTGACTCCAATATGTTTACCTTTGTTATTCCTGCCCAGGGAGCTGCAATCAGAAACGTTGTTTTCATAATGACATATTTTATGTTTACAGTTGTGATGTGGCTCTCTACATGTAGTTTTGCTGGTCGAGCACCGCACAACAGGACCACCTCCCTTGGTGGGTGCGTACAGTAATATAACAAAATTTCTATCAGCCTCCTTGAGCTTTTTGAAACAGACACCGTTACAGTACCCCATATTGTGAATTTATGTGATGTTGCATAGCACAGTTTCACTGTGCAGGTTCACAACCTCATGACCAATGCAAATTAGACCTCAGGCAAACCCAGTTGGGAACACATGCACTTCTATGCTTACACAGAAAGCTACGGATAGTTAACCAAGCATCAAAAATAATGTTCAGTGGCAGCAAGCAGGCAGAAACCTGGCTAAAAATCTCTTCCCCCTGAGCAGTGTGGTAGGAACTGGCAGAGGAAACTGCTAAACTACCTCTGGAGCATTTGAGTTTTAGCCTTGCAAATGTGTGCCAGTGCAGTTGAAGCTTGTCAGTATCTATAAGGCTGCAGCTCTGGGTCACCGGTCCATGGACTTAAGGGAATATCATCCAAACTCTGGACTTTTACTAATGTCATCCATTTGTGGATTAGTGTCAGCTGGACTTGTGTTGCTCACAAAGCAAGTGATTGCTTCTGAGCAACTTCCTCTTTCTACTTGAGGACACATTTTAGTTTCAGAGCTTTCAGACCTTATTTCTCACAAATCTCCAAACTCAGATTTAAAAACAGGAAAACCTCACAGTCTGGGCTCCACCTTTCAGCTAAAAAATTTAAAGATACTGTTTTGAGCACAAATCCATATGGATGCACCTCATTGTCAAACTGTCTGGTACTCCCACAACCTTTTACAGAGGCCACCCTGGAGTGGCTGCCTGCTGACTGACACTGGATGCAAAGTTGGCTCCAAAAACTGCTGTGCACAATGAAAAGAGAAGGAAGAAGTATTCCTCCTGTTCAGGGCACATTTCACAATGTGCTTGCCAGTTCTTGGTTAGAGATGGCTGGATTTGATCCTCTTAGTAAACATGGAGCTGATTTGGGTCTGTTTCATGTTTTAATTGTATGTTTTTATAAGCCCTGCTGTCTGCAGTGCAAAAGGTGCCTTTTGCCAGTTTGTGACACAAGATTTTAATCAAATCGTTAATGTCAGAAAGTATGCATAGTTTCACTAAAACTCTTTCCCTCCTAGCTCTGTTTTTCTTAGTTGACATGATTGGTCACCCTGACTTTTTAACACATTGTTATAACTTGTGTCCACAGTGATACCAAATAATCACAAAGATTGTGGTTTATTTCCTTCCAGTTTGTTTAGGATTATTTTAAGCTTTTTCTTTCCTCTCACTTCACAGGGCCCTCCAGGTCCAAAGGGTGAAAAGGTGAGTAATTTGATTATTTGCTATTTTTACTGGTTTATCATTGATCTTAATGATAACTTGCACTACTTTGGTAGCTATAACTTATTCAGCCCTTTTATCCGTTCCTCATGTGATTGTGGAGGCTTTGACCATTCTTGTTTCAGTTCATAGAGGTATGCAGGTATTTATTTAGTATAAGGTCACTGCAAAACCTTGATTTTTTTCTTTTACAGCTGCCCTGTTGTTAATTTGCTGCTATGCAAAACTATATCAGTCGAACTTTATTTCTCAGAGAAATCTCTTCACATTTGACTAAATTGGTTTGGTATGCAGAGGAGTTTATGATTGACTCAATGACTGCAAGGTGCCCGGGTCCTGTGCCTGTAAAACAAACCCAAACAAACCCTCTTTCAACACTGTGTTTCACAGCTAGTGTGAGGTGTTTCTGCTGATATGCTGTTTAGTTTTCACCTAACAGGGAAGTGTATTATGGCCAAACATCCCTACAGTACATTGGTCTCGTGTTACCAAAGGACAATGGCAATACTGATTGCTGATTGATTTGGAAAACTTTCTAAGGATGCATATGAGTTGTTAAAACTTATATTTGTCCTAATTGACATTTTGTTGATGGTCAAAACAGTAAAATTGTTGTTTTTGCCCGTCCATAAAGAGTGCAATTTGGCATCTGCTTTTTAATTTGTATTAAAGTCATCCCAACCTTGAGTCTGAATATTTAAATTCCTCTACCATTCACAAATCCACAGTAGACAGCCCAGAGTAGAAACCCTTAAATGCCTCGCTGAGCGATCCTCCATAAACAGCAGCAGAGCAAGCAAAGTAACCACACTGTCTCTTTACAAGTCTGCAGGACGAGGGGACAAAATACAAGCCTGTGGAATCACACTGCAGTTGATAAAGTCCCTGTATTCATTTAGTATGAAAACAGGTTGCTGTCTGGTGAATTTAAAGTACAAATCTAAAGTGCTACTGTGGATAATTAAGAATTTTACAAGCCTTCTGAGAATAAATTAATTATTTATTCATTCTTTGTGTGAAATGTGTAACAACTTGGGGATTGACCCAATGCATAAAAAAGATTATTGTGCTGTAAATCATGGGAAATTAAATGAAATAGCGTGAGAGTACTAACCAGACCTTAAATGAAATACAAAGAAACAGATGATCACAGCTGTCGTTTGTGCCAAGTTTCACTGTTTGGAAGCTGATTATTTCTTGTAATGTGGAGTGTGGAATGAGGCTAGTTGTTGTCACTGACCAATGTCATAAATCAGTCGTGTAACATTTTTCTCTTGCATTCTGCATAAAACACCAAAAAAGAACCCAAAAGTCTGACTTACATAACCAGATTCATTTGAATGTCAAACATCCGTTTTGATAGCCGTGAATAACGCAATCCCTGTTGATTAGATGCATGTCCATGCCTTTCATGTGAACTACTACATCTGCAGTTTAATGAAATTAGAAACAACTGTGTGCATTCTTCCCACCCAAGACGAATAAAGCATTCATCAGAGTGGCCATTCACAACTGTTTTCCCATTAAATTTGGTTTTGGCACAATGGCTGGATGAAAAATTACAAAAATTCCAAGAACTGTTTTATTTGAAATTGCACAGGCATTACACTGAAGTTTGTTTGAGCAAAATTCCCATCCATGTGTGATAAGTTGGGCTCATTTTACCACTGCGGCCAACCTGAAGCGCAGCCAGAAGGAGAGCAAAGAAATGGTTTGAGGATGCTCACTTATCCGATTCTTGACAGATTAAGGTTTTGATTCACTTTCTGACATTTGGTCTTTCTTTGCTTGTTTCAAACAAAAGTGTGCTTTTCTTTAGGGTTCAGACTAATTTGATAAAAACCACAGTCTTCACCATGCAGGTCAATTCAAAACCAAATGTTCTCTCCTTTAGGATTGTGCTTCATCTACCCCCAGAAAAGGCAGAAAGCCAATGATCTCTGGGGCATAAAATCTGGCCTTGGGTTGCAGTTTGCCCACAATCTGTCCCTCCCACACCAAACCCACCAAACCTCACACTGCTGCGCTCTTTCTCTCCCCTCCCCTCATACCAAATTTTTGTTTGTCTATGTTATCATAAGTCATTTTACTTACAACCACAATAAATAGCTGCGGGTTCTTGGGTTATTTTCCTTTATCAGTATGTTCTGAGTATTTCAAGTGATGTCGGTGTGAATCTTACAAACTGTATTTGTACATGTGTTCAATATGTCTTTGACCGTCACATTTTAAAACAAATTCTTTTTCTTTTCCTTCCACAGGGGGATCAAGGCGACCAGGGACCACGGGTATGCGGTCTACGCAGACTTTTTGTGATTAGCAGATGCATGTGACTGTGTGTGTCTCCCCTGGCTGATTTGTGGGCAAAAGGTTTGAAATGCATGAAATTCCAGGGATAGTGTTCTTCCAGTGTGTCCAAATACAACAAGCATCTCAGCACTGCTTATTTCTACATCAAGACAGAGCAGGCAAAAAACGGGCAAGATATTTTGGAAGGCTTGGGGTGGTGTACTTTTTAAAATGTACTTCTTTCCTCAAATTGAATATGAATTCAAGCTTTTCCACACCGGCAGAAAAGCTCTGCTACATCTCAGCAATAATCATAAGTCTACTAGCACTGTCTCTATAATTACTTGTGATTATCTTCAATCCTCAACGTGACATGGCGTATTCACTACTTTAATCATTTCCAGCTCTGTACTCTTGACATTTCTATAAAAGCGCCGCATCTAAATGATGCTAATGTGAGTGCTTTTCCATGCTTGACAGACTCTGAAATGAATTAGTCTATCTCCGTTTAGCAGTGAGTGTAGCTCTCATTTTTCTCAAATAGTGGTTAAAAAATGAGCCCTCTTTGAAAAACAGGCTTCGCAGGTTTGTTTAAAGTAGACTGCATTAACCGGGGTCACATGTGCGCAAGCATACACACTTTCACTTCCTCTGTATCTGCTGTTGTTCATCAAGGGTGGATTGCATGTAAGTCAAAGTCACTTTGAATGCCTGTAATTGATTTTTGTGAAGCCAAAGAGCTTACAAAGGTTGGCACACAGCGAAAAGAGAACTCAGCAACACAGTTTGTCTTGTCACTGGAATACCAGCCATCTCTCAAGCGGATCTGATCCCAATTCGGTGCTGGCGCCCACCCAGGCTTTAGTAGTTTGCCGGTGAACTCTGTCAGGTTTCCTCCGGGCTAGTTTCACCAGGTTTTCTTATGATTTGAAAGTCAGTACAAATGACCCTTTCTGTGAAACTCAATTAGTGGTTTTCCAAGTGACACATCTTATGTTACACATAGGCGTGCTTCAAATTGCAGCCAACTCCAGGGATTGTGATCTCTGAGTAATTTCCCACTTACACAACATCTCCAAACACATTTGCAACTTTGATATCCTTTGTTAATTTTCTAATTATATAATAAGTATTGTGCAGTAATAGTAACGAAGGTGCTACCAAGGCAAGATCTTTGAGAGAATAAGTTAATTTGAAATTTTTTTATAGTTATTTTTCCCTTTTGAACTGAGTCATAATTCTTCATCAGTTTAACAGCAGTGTAGTGGGCAGTTTTAAGGACTAGCCAAGGCCTATCAGGCTTACAGAGTAAATAAACGCTCCCTTTCAAAATAGCATTTCATTAACTTCCAATTACAGCAAAATTGTCCCCTAACAGGTACAAATTAACAGACAGTGTTGCAAGTCACATGTGAAGTGCTACAGGCATAAAAGCAGTCTAAGTCACCACCAAATTGCATTACCTTCCCAGAACAGCATATTGACTTTGCACATTAGATTAGTGAGTAAATGTACTGGAACAGTATTAGAGAGATTTCCTTAATAAATGGCAGTGTGACAGGACAAGTGCTGTCTGACCTTCAGTCTGTCTATCTGGGTGGAAATGAAGCTCATTCCATGCTTTGTATTGACTCTGAGTAGATTGGACCCATAAGGACAGACATGTAAACAACGGAGCACATCGAGATTGTGTTTTCTGTGCACAAAAGGAGGCCAGATCACATCAAAGTTGTTATTCTTTTTAACGCTTTAGTTTAGAATAATAAAATGAGTAGCTCTTTTTAAAAAGGGTGAGTTTAGAGCCCCAGCTTTTGTGGCCTAAGACCACGTGAGGATCATCACATGGTACAATTCCACTGTCTGCTCCCCACATGTCAGGGTCAGCCATTTATGAGAACTAAAAGTCACAGGTCACATCCAAATATCAGAGGTTAACCAAGCAACAAATAATAAATTGGCTAGTTTTGACAAACAAATACAAGGCCACCGCATAAGCTCCACTTGTGGATGTAATTAACAGAAGTTACTGGCTATTTGTAGCACACACAAAAGTGTGTGGTCCTTTTAGAGAGATAGCACAAGCTGCAGCTGTCATGCAAAAGCTGAAGAGTTCCTGAGATTTTCTCCCCCAAAATGCCATCCTTTGTACAGCCCTTCTCTTCTTGTAAGAGATTTTTTTCCAAATATAATTAATATAAGCTTTATGTATCAGATTATGCTATTTCTCAGGCTTCAAATGAATGTTTTCATCCACACATAGATATAATTAAACCATCTGAGTGCAGAACTTGAAATCTATACCACATATAAATATCCACTCTAGTTGTTAGAGGTTGTTTTGTGTATTTGGTGTGGTTGAGAAGATGCTGGATTTGGTCTCTATCCCATTGTCCTCATATTTGGCTTTTTGCTTACTATAGATCAAGTCACTTTCCTGTAGGCATATGCATTGTAGTAGAGCTCTCCCCCACATAACCAACATCCGCTTTGAGAAAAAAAGCAAACAAAAGCTGTCTGTAAATGGTTAGGATCTTCTGTTTACCACCATGTTATTGTCGTTCTCACACATGGACATCAGAGCAGATGGATATGCAGACTGAGCGTTAACATATTTACTTCTCTCAAACTGTAGCATGCTAGTCAGAGAGGTTGCCAACATTATGTTGACCTGGCCGCAGTTTCTCTCTAGGGATTTTGCTTGCATATGTCAAAGTAAATCCTAAAAGAAAGAAAAAAGAAGCCCCACCCTGCACAGCTTTGCAATGCTTCTCATGCCCAGGGTCTTTGCAATGTCCACTCCCTCTCCACCCGATCATGATCCAGTGCTTTTTTTTTTTCGTCTTTGCCCTCAAAATGTTTGAGGTTGTAAATATGTTGAGAAATACTTGTGCTTCGGTCCTAGTTGCACACAGCATGGCTATTGTCTGCAGTGTAAGTGTATCCGTTGCTCTGTTCTGCTGCAGGCAGAATCAAAACAGCCTGGCTTGAAAGTCAAATTCCTAATGAGCCATACTTTTTGAATTATCTTTGGAAAACCAGAGGGATGGCACAAAAGCCATGTTTGGTTAGAGCAGATTTTATCTTCAGCTTGACTTTAGATGAAAATTAATTGATTTCTCATGGGGCATGTTTAACTTAGTGTGCCAGTCTTAAACAAAATGCTTTCATCAAGTTGGTTATTTATGGTGGAGCATAACCTGCAACGTAAAAATAGAGAAGTGAATGTGCAGTCATTGCAGAATGGGGATGGGGACATCTTTGCATGTTGATCTAGTGCTTTTTGTGCTACTAAAACTTGGATAAATGTAAGATTAGATTGTTATTTTGTTCAAATACAACTAAGCATGGTTCCAAGTGTACTTAAGTGTTAACAGAGCATCAATTTTTCAGGATGAAGAGGAATGTTCGGTTTGGCAAACACTATTTTAGGTGATGGTAGTGGGGGCTGCACAGTTTCCAGACAGAGCTACTTACATTTAGTCTTTGCGAACATCCAAGATCAACTTTTGAACAATTAGGAAACAATATGCTGCAGGCAGGGCAGTCTCCATCTTTTATTAAGTGTAATCCCTAACCCAATAAACTAATGTACAGTTAATCACATGCTTTGGAAAGAACTGTGACAGCTAAATATAATGTATGAAGGGAATTAGCAGAACATGCTATCAATCCTGATCATCATTGGCATAATTAGCTTCCCTACCGGCAGTGTGGCTAATAGTCTGATAATTTTTTTAGTGAAAACTTTTATGACTTTTTGACATGTCTTGATGGAAGAACTTGTTTCTCGTGATAAAAGAAAAATTCAAATAAAATCAAAATATAACTATAAATAATGTAGTATCCCCCCACCAAAAAAATGAAACTTAATATGGTGCATTTTATTTGACTAGGGCATCCGAAAACCATGTCGGACACAGAACATGTCATCATTTTTGGAATCAGAATAAAGTTAGCATACAGCTGTAAAGCATTGTGTCCTTTCAACAAGGAGTAGGCCCAATGCTTTCTTCTTTTTATTCAGTTTTCATGATTGGATCACATCTGTCATGAAGTTTGTTGAAAAGAATTGGAAACCATTCGATTGAATTTCCATCAAAGATCTCAATCTCTTGATGTTCCCTAAAGCTCACTGAGCAACACCACTCAATTTACCAGCATGTCAAACTATAGAGGGGATTCTATGATAATCAAAACGTTCTTTCTGTATGACTTGAAATAAACAAGAGACACAAATCACTTACTCTTTTTATCATTGTAGTCTACACAATATGCCCCTGTTGATGACAGTAAATATTTACATTTTTTAAGTTAAATGTGTAAAATTGAATTATGGGTTTAAGTTGAACTGAAATGTCTGGTCTTCATCTTTGAGTTCAGTCTATTGCGGTTCTTTTTCATATCCACATCCACATATTATACAGCTTATTTCAAACATTTACAAGACACATGTAAGATGCTTATTCTCTTCCTCCTTTACTTGTTTTTGTTCATCCATTGTTTAATGTCATGTGTGCGTTGTGCCATGTTCTGCTGTTTGTCCCTTCAGGGATTGCCTGGTCTCCCAACACTGGCTGCTTTGCACAGCAATCAGATCCTGACTGTCAAGGTTTGTCGGTGGTGGCGCTGCCTAGTTGCTCAGTCAGACCCGTCTGCAGCACACACTGGGAGTTAATGAATCACTGTCAACTGCTTTTTTTAAAGCCTGATGAAAGAGTTTGCGCAGAAAAACACTATTCTAATTAATCACAGCCAGTCAGTTGTTGTCCTCTTCTCCCCACTGCTGCCACTAATCTTTTACTCAAGAGATTTTTGTTCCACTCTACAAGCCAGGTTTTCAAGCATAGGTGGCCTTTTACAACCTTGTAATATGCAGCTATCTGGAACAAGAATCAGTGTCCCGAGACTAAAACATGGTCTGGCTTTTGTCCATTGATGCTAATGTGAATGGAAGGAGCGCAAAGGGGAATACTCAACTATGAACCAAAGTGGCAAAATAGTTCATGCCCATGGTTTGCCACAAATCCTTAAAACCACCAATTTGGCTTGCAGGTTTGTTTCAGCAATGGCTGTAGCTACTTCATGCCAATGGACACTTGAAGAAGGTTAGAAATCAACCTCAAATCTTAAGGTTGACCGAGTTTTCAGTGTGTGCAGCTCCCAGGTTCTGACTTAGCAGCAGGCACAACGATGACAGCGCTTTCACAGATGAGGAGTAATTCCCATTATTCCGGGGGTATTTTAAGCCTACTATGGCACATTCACACCCCAGAGGTGGTAATTATGGGCCCTAGTTCCAAAAAAAAAAAGCCCAGCCATCCAAAGAAAACCGCCTTGATGCAGGAAAAGTGTGGATTCCCTCTTCCATCTGTGAAGGCGCTGGACCGAGGTCTCATGAACACGAGCCTTTCTAACAAAATCTGTTTCTTTTTGCATTTTCCTTCTTCCTGCACCTCCTCCTTCCTCTTCTTCTGGGACTTCATCCTTCTTCAACCTTCTCTCACCTCTGACCTACGGCTTCTTGACCTCACACACCTGCTCAGATGGTCTTCCCTAAGATCAATCATGGCTTTCTTTCCGCTGACCAGCAGCTCATAAAGCGACGGCTCATTAAGGTAGTGGGTGTGTCTTTACTGTGTCTCTCTGTCCACTGTGCCAAGTCTCACCAAATCACTTCACTCTGACCAGTGCATGCAACCTTCAGACAGATCTGTCATATGCACTCTTACACTCCTTCTGTTATTGCTAAAAGAAAAAATGGAAAAGTCCTTAGAAGAAGTTTTATTAAAGTAAAATGAATTACTGTCTTGGCACTAATCAAAGGACTTTCCCTGAAAGTTAAATTGCTGAATTTTTTTTTTTTTTTTAAATTTCTTGTAATCCATTACAGTAAAGGACCACACATTTTCAGCATTTCCTCTCTGATCATTGCCGTTCTTCACTGACAAATAGGACATTTTTTTAGATAGTACCAAATGCACAGTCCATTTAGGATTGCATGCATTTTAAAGGATTAATATTTCAGCTATAAATCATGGCATTACAGCTCCTCTTCATCATCGTATGTTAGCTCCAAAATACAAACCCTCCTCTTATTTATTAATGGAGGCAGGCCATAGCCACCCATGAGATCATACCACTACCCTCTCTGTATCATTTTTTAATTGTAGTGGCTCCAGCTTTAGTGGATCCAACAATATCACAACATAATTATGTGGAAATGTGTTCTTTTGATATACAGGGAGATCAGGGCCAAGCAGGACCACCTGGGCCACCAGGGCCACCGGGCCCTCCTGGACCAAGAGGCCCTCCAGGGGACACGGGAAAGGATGGACCCAGAGGTGTTCAAGGTCTAGCAGTGAGTATTGTTTTTCATTTAGGCTTGGAAGTTTGATAAAGCTGACAAGGTATTTTCTTTTTGCTGTTTGCATGTCATTATAATATCATTGACTAATCAAAACTCAGGGGACACTGTACAGTATAACCATTAGAAATACTACATTTTCCCCATTCATTTTATCCCTGTTTGCACTCATATTTACTGTAGTTTGATTTTGACCAGCGAAAACCTTTTTAATGAGGTTTAGACAGGCTACTTTGTTGCTCATTATCTTAATGTCTCCATCTACAAATAAATTCTCTCAAGAGAGCGTCCACTGGTATAGATGTACTTTAACTTGTTTTCATTCTAACATAATATTTTCCATGTCTCAAAGCCTATCACTGCCATCTCACTTCTTTATTTCAACTCTGAGAGAAAGAAGAAACAGAAAAAGGCCTGTCAGTTATGTTCAGCCATAAAACCTTCTGTGGGCTCCAGCCGATCTTTATTGCCTTGGCAGAGATCACAATGGGAGTGCAAATATATTATGTGTTGTTTGTGTGATTCTTTCCAATTTTTTTGATGATCACTGTTTTTAGTCCTTCTGTTGCAGTTGCTGAAGTTGATATATTTTTCTAAGAAATTACACTTCTCTTTTAAGTTGTTTTATTTCTGTTGTGATTTATTTCATCTGATGAAAATAACTTAAAAGGAGGACAAAGAGCATACTGTACATATAACAATTTCTACACCTAGTTTATCCAATCCAGGATCGTAGGTTGGCTGGAGCCTGTTCGTGCTGCGATCAAGCAAGAGTACAGCACACTTGGACAGTTCACCAGTCCATCACAGAGCCATACTGTGCATATATCAAAGTTCGGTTTAAGATATGGATCTAAAATTGCCACAAAGATCTGAGCCAGGTCTAAAATCAAAGCAGAGACTAGAACAAGATTGTTGGACTGAGATGATGGAGATGGCACAGCATGATAAACACCTCTCATTCAACTCAGTATATGAACCAGTTGGAGCTCCTCATGACAATCCATCTTTCTGCATGTTTAACCAGAATATTCTGGTTGTTTTAAACCTGTAGGAATCAGTTTGGTCATGTTAAAACTGTGGATATTTTTGTCTTTTCATAAAGTCATTGCTCAACCTATTGTTCCTTTCTTTCTTATAGGGTGATCCTGGAAATCCAGGAGAAACAGGACCCATGGTGAGGACTAACTTTACTGTACCTTTTGAAATTGTGTTTTGACATGATCTTAGCTGATTTTGGTCCATTATTACAAATAGACAATCAAGGAGTTTCATACATAAAAAACGTAAAGGCTAAAAAAGGACTCAAACAACTTTAGCTCTCTTTTAAGAAACAGGAAATATCTTGATGTTGTAAATAGATTAAAGATAAATTATTTCACACTGTTTACCCTGTAATCATCAAAACTACATTACATTACTGAATGTTAAATATGTTGTAGGTTTTATGTTATGTTACCAACAAAGCACCATTTATATCCAAAGGTCAATAAATCTGCACATTTGACTTTTATTGCAAGTCCATGAACATTTTAAAAAGCAAAAAACCAGCATTTGCATTAACAAAAAAAACTAAGAAATCAACATTACACTGCTGCTTTTTGTATTAGTCGGTAATGTAACATGCCTTTTTCCAATCAGTGTTCTTGTTAATACTGGGAAACTTAATGCTTTAATAAAACCCTATTACTTTAAGGATGGAAATTGGCTGTGCTATGATCTTGCATATTTACATTAGCTATGCATTGTCTCTTTTAGAATAAATAAACTCAAACTCAATCCAATGTGATGACAAGAGCCAAGTTAGTTCAGCAGGTTGTTTTTGCATTGAAGTCCCAAACATCCATGAGAACAAACCAGCAATTATACATACTAATATTTGTGGTGAGGACTGTCATTAGTACAATAACCTGCTCATGATACAAGATGGTGTCTGTTTTTCAGGAAATTATGTTTAGTCTTAATCAATTATACAGATCTATTACAGTAAATGTTAACTGGAGACATTATTGTAACTTTACACATAGATTTAGAAAATATAATTTGATTATTATTATTATGAAATACAGTAATATACAGTGAAAAAGTTGCCCTATATTTAATTGTGTAATGCCGTTGTTCTCAAAGTTTTTATTATCCTACAGTAAGATAATGTACCATATATACCATGTTGGTGTTCATGAGTGGTGTGACAGCCGTCATAGGTCATCCTCCAAATGAAAGGCTTGAAAACTGTCAGGAACTTCACAAATAAAGAAAATGAAGTGGTTTTTGGTGGATTACGTAAAGAGCACCCATACCAAAAATCAGCTTTTCTCATCGACATAATGTTCATTGTTCAGATTTTTAATGTGGCATAAGTAACAACTTTGTTGTCATGCAGTAATGCCTTAAAGACACACAACGGAACTTTTAGCAGTTTTCTCAGTGACGCGCCCCCTATCGACAGCTAAACTAGCATCCATCTTGTATCGTACCTGCACTGTGATTCACTCTAGCCAGTAAAAGACAGTCTTATCTTGACTTTTGCTCTGTCCCTTCCTTTCTTTCTTTTTCTCTCTTCCTTTCATGTTTCCTTGCATTTCTTTACCAAATCATATCCATTTGCTAGTATATGACGCGGTGCGCAACCAATAGTCAGCTGCAACATCACAGTCCCGTCCTGCATGGTAATCTTACATAGGCTACTACTGTTTTTGAGCCCCTGGACGCCTCTGGGGATAATGAATGTTTGTGTGCCATCAAAATGAATCAAAAATGCATATTTTTCATTTCAAACTTTTACATGCATTCATTCATTTCACAGATTAATCTCGTTGCATCGACATGTTTATCTTCTTGCCATAAAGTTAGATATCAACCAAAAAAAGACCTGATTTTATTTAGTAATGCAAGACACGTGTTTTAATTTTCTTCTGCATTGAGGGCATTAAAGGGATAGAATTAAAGATTTCTTTTAAAACTTGTTGCCTGAATGACAGATTTTTTAGTATGTTGTATATGGGAATCAAAATAGTTATAAGATGCTTTACAAATACTGGCATGGTGAATATAATTGACACATTTTACAATAAATTGTGAAATATGTTTGTTTTCTTTTTAAATCCCTGTAAACATCAGGCTGTTCCAGTTAACAGCAAACGGATGCGGCTTGCGGTGTTCAGCAAATAAAGTCTTTGATTAAAGTTTCCTTGTTAAGCTACATTAAAAAGGTCAAAACAAATTCCAGCGAAATCAAAGAATTATATTGCACAGAAACACATGGTGCTGTTGGTATTTCACAGGTGTAGAGAACTGAAGTGGGGCTGATGAACCATCTATGATTTCATCTCCTCTGACCTTTCCCTTGGTATGAAGAAAACTGGTACATTGTGAATACATACATAGACACTGAAATTTGAGGCTTACAAGGCAAAAATTGATTGAAGAAATCTATTTTTGGAAGCTTCTTTCTGTGAAATATCCCTTTATCCTGCTTATATAGCACATTTTCTGTCATCTTTGTCCCTCTTTGTGTTGATAAAGCAGCAGTTAGGGCTGTAAACTTTTGTTTCAGGATTCACCATGCCTTGAACGTAGAATATACATGAGTTGGTCTCAGGTGTTCTTCTATAAATCTGCACTTTCACAGCAGCTTATGTCAGCTGCAGCTGGAGCATTACTCAAAAAGATGAATAAAAAATTCCATTCATAAAAGTCCTTGTGAAGCTTTGAATAGAAATAATCACTGCTCACTGTAAATCTAAACCAAAGCATGTTATTTCATGAGTGTACACACGGCATGACACTGATGTACATGCACTAGGAACAATGTCAAAGACCCTTAATAAAGCAGCATGAGATGTGCAGGCTCTAGCAACTGTAAGAAAGATTTGACATGGTACATTTACTATGTCAGAGCCTTAGCTTCCAGGCAATAATAAATGGATTACTAGTATTCTGAGTAAAAAAACAAAGATTAAATGCAAGAATAGAGAGAGGGGCCTCTGTATCTGATCATTTGCACTGTTAAAAAGAAGTTTTCCATTGAGAAACACAACATCAGTCCACACCTGAGATCATTCTTTGAAATGAGCTTTAAACGGGAAGGATAAATTGTGATTGGCACTTTTAGCTCTAGGTAGGGATTCTGGGGTCAGACTTTACCAACATTTACCTCTCTTACAGTGCCCTATTGGAGCCACTTGACACAGCTTGCCATTTTTAATGTAGACGCTATTGTTAAAGAGGCAAAAGTAGATTCCAGAGTTTTCCAGCAACGTTCCAGGACATGTGGTGCTGGTTAGAAGGATTAAACTCTCGTGGAGTAACAAGGAGGAGGGGGAGGCGGAGAGACGACAAAGAAGAAAAGGAAATATTTTCAGGACTCAGTTCAAAATATCAGTGCCATAAGGTCTCTCTGGGGTAAATTAAGGGGTGGTCAGCTCCCTTAAGGTGGCTTACAGCCTTGCACTCAGTTTTCATTTAGAACTTGATTATACTCAAAAATAGGTCTAAATATGCTCCATCCATTACTGAAATAAAACTCCTCCATGTGCATTTTGGTGTTATTTCCAGATATGTTTCCCCTTTGCACCATATTTTGTTCCAAAGCTACCCACAATGCACAAGTGACTCATCTTCAACTTTTTTAAATGCTCACCATGCATGCATGTTGGGATCTTATTTTCTAAAATGTCTGTATAACAAGGACATACTTAGAATATCTTGGTTTCATTGACTTAAGTCTTTTTTTAGATGTTAAGCCAAAACATGAGGAGCAAAGATGAGAGTTCCTGGCTTCGGACATGCTCAGCGGAACCAGCCAGTGCTTTGGCAAACATTTAGAAAACTGTTTTTGGAATAAATCTGTGTGATCTTGTTTTTGTTATAGTTTTCGGGTCATTGTTTTAGATATCAACAATCTGGGCCATTATTACACATTTAGGCTTTGTGTAGGTCATGAATATGTATTTGGAGATTACACACAGAACATACCTAGAATCAAAATGTAATCTAAAGCATCCATTTTATTCCATTTAAGCTAAATTGAATGGAAAAATTTAAATTAAATTCTGGATTCTTTGCCCCTAAATGTGTGAATTTATTCACAATTATATAACAACAAATAAATTCAGGGAAAAAATCAGAAAAAAGAAAGAATTTAAAAAAATATAATTAGATGTTAAATAAATTAATAACTAATGATGGAAAATCATAAATAATATAAAATAAATGCATAACCAAGAGTGAATAAAAAATAGATAAAACAAAATAGTTTGACTGAAAGAATAGAGATAAAATAAACATGGATGAAGTGGTTTGTTGCAATTTTGCAACACAAGGCATCAAGGGGTTAAAGAGAAATTGCACAAGAATGTCTTCAGAAAATACAAAAGTGAATTTAGAAATGTTTAGTAGAAGTTAACCTGATCAAACTTAAAAGTGCTAAATTGTATGTGTGCAATTAGAAGCACCTCTTAAATGTAATTAAATACCCAAGTGTCTTAGGATATACCAAGCTAGATCCTCAGTGAGGGCAGTGCCTTTACTTCACATACTTTCTCCAGTCATTAGCGGTAAAATATACACAAATCTAGACTTCCTGGTCTTTGGATGTATTTTCTGGTAACAAAGAATGAAATCAATGACTAAAATGCATTAGAAAATAATCCGTTTTAGATTTTAGAAATGGGATTGAGTTAAGCTTCAGCGCTACGTTGACAGGAAGACCTAATACCTTTTCCCTGAGAGTTGCTGTTTTGTTTATATTAGTTATTCCGGTAAAACTAATGTTATTGAAAAGTCTTAGAAAAGTGAGCAGTGTGCACACAGATCAAGTAAAGCACACATGTCCAAAGTAATCATCACAATGTTATGCTAACCTCTAACTGCATTTCCCAAACATTAGAGAAGGAATAAAGATCCAGGCTGTCAAAATGATAAATTTCCTTTAAAGTTGTAAGCACCATAATTTAATGTCAACACGGTAATATTGCAGAACTCATAAGTGAAACAAAAGCTTTGAACTAAAGTTCCCAACCTGCATCCCAAAGCTCAAACACGGAGCTTTTCTGCACTTTGATCAGCCCAAATACTTTCCTGTAAATGCAGAGCTGCACACTCTGGAAGTCCTTCAAAAGCTGAGGGTTCAAGTGCTGCAGTCTGAGTGTGGGAATTGACCTGGCAACTGCCTCATTGTTTGTCATTTCCACATCATGAATGGAAGTACCAAACATTCAGTGCTTTGTATTTGTGCTTGGATGCTTGACTTCAATGACCGCTCTGTTGATATTGCACATTTGTGGGATCCTTTTCTTTATAAATGCTTACAGAAGCAGCAGAGGTGCAGCTGGGATGCTGAGCATGTGTTAAAATAATGATTAACTTTAGCTGAAATTGCATTCTTTTAAATGCAATTTCATTTGTATTATTTTCAGTTTTAATTATCAAGCAATGTTAGGGCACAACATTGAGTACAAAAGAGCCTGGACTTCCTCAAGGACTCTTGACTTTCTGAAAAAAAAAAAAAAAAAAAATCTCCTTTTCAGCTCCTGAGTGCTCTCAGATGTAGCCAAGTTAATTAGCACTCAGGCAAGTGGCACATGCTTTCACATACCTAGTGGATCATAAACATGTTTACCAAACCCTACTGAGGATAGCTAACAAAGGCTTTTAAAGGCAAGCAGGAGGAAAACCTTTTACTTGGCTGGCTCAGGTAATGAAAGTTCTTCATTGAGGTTTTTGTTATAAGCGCAGATGGAATTCACTATAAATGAGCTGCAACTGTGTGGGCCATGTTTGTAAATGTGAGAACTCGGCTTTAAAAGGCTCATTTTGCAAAAATAGGAACTGAAAATGGGAAAGTTTGGCAGTTGTCTGGCAGTCACCCTGTTTTATCAACAAAAACTAAACAAGATATGAACAAACAAACTTCTTCTTGTGAGACAATTCATCATTACTATGCCATAAGCTGGCCTCCATGAAAAGGCTTCGGCTGTACAGAAATTTGCATTGACAGTCTAACTTTTCAACTTGAATATGTCCTCACTGGCTACTTTTTCAGTGCAGGCATACAAACATTTTACACTCAACAGGGGACCATATCTTTTTGACAGTTATACTGCACCAACACCAATAAAAACAGAAAAGTTGCAGTTGTAAAGGGCTTTCAGGGCATAAGGTCTGCCTGGCCTCAACCCAACTGCAAGTGAAGAGCCAAATGGCACCATTTCCCATCGATGCTGAGCACAAAGCCACACAAAAGCTGTCCAAATGCAAAAGTGTTGATGAACTGCTGTGATGCTGTTATAGTTAATTCTTCTTTTTAGCAACATTTTCTCCATAAAACCAGTACAGAGGATTGACAGTCCAACATGCCCTGAAGTTCATCTCTTATAAACAGCAGGCTTTGAAAAATCTAAATCTTCCTTCCTGATTTAAATCTCATTTAGAAACGTGGCTCCATTTTTGCTCCTCCAAACTTATTATCTTTGTATGGCTTCCCGAATTCTGTCCCATTTAGGTAATGAACTTCCCCGTGTGTTGGATTGTATGCTCGAATTGTAGCACAGCCAAACAAGACACATTTTTACAACCCCTCAAATGAATAAAGTCAGAGATCATCATAAAAGATAAAACCGTGGGTTTTTTAGCTGCTCATGCTCTCATTAGAGCTTCATGTTTATGTTGCAGCTCAGTGAAAAGAAGTCTCAGAATGAGAGGATTTTTTTTAGTCTTTGCCGGAGAATAAAACAAGGGATTGATTGTGATTCGGTTCTGCCTGAAGGGTGTGTGCTCGCTGCATAAAATCCTACCACGAGCTTTGCCAGTCTCTTTGTTGGCTGGAGACTGTCTTATTTCATCTGACATGGACTCTTTTTGCTGTATTACTCCTAAACTCAATCTCCTTCTGTCTTTTTTCTCATTTATAGGGACCTGAGGGGCCACAAGGGCCAAAGGTAAGTTATAGAAAATCAATCTGTTGCTCCACAGACATTCCTTACGTATTTGGAAGTAAATGAAATGAGTACTCCTCCCTGAGTTATCTACTGAAGTACATTTAGGTATAGTTCACCCTGAAAAGGTGCTGCCCCTCTGCTACAGTCCTCTGTTTCTTTCTCTTTTTTCCAGTTCAGAAATACAGCAAAAGATTTGGCATTAGAATAATGTTTTGTATATGATTGTAACTAGGTTTAAATCTCACAAGTGGCTGTAAAAATATGATGGTGTTAAATATGTTTACCTGGAGATTAAAGACAGAGAGCCACAGTCAGGGCAAGTAAACACAAGGAGGAAAGAAAACAAGCGACAGAGACAGAGAGAGATGGAGAACAGACAACCTGGAGTTAAGTGCTGCGATGCAGGCTGATGTGAGGAGCAGATGTAAGCCATATCCAGCCATCAGGTAGCTGCCAGTGTTTGTTCAGTGTAACCCAATCAGACATTTCCTGTCTGCGCTGTCATCTGTTGGAGAGGCCTCCCGTCGGCGTGGGAGGGGGTGTGTATGCAGAGGGGTCAATGATGACACACCACCGTGTTAATGACTCATGAGCCAGGACCTGAGGCTGCTCAATTAGATCTGCTGCGGGCGGACTGCTGTGTGTTGTGCAGGGGTCATGTCAAGAGCTGTTCAAGTTTCATCACCTTGGTGACCGATTAGTTGCCATCACATGATAAAACAAAGAGCATAAATAACCTTCCAGAGGAGGCCCATAAAAATAGACCCTGTTCTTGCTACTGTACCTCTATTCAGACATTTTTAATCCATCACTATGAAGTCACTGTGATGGTCAAAAAAAAAAAGCTAACCACTAAGATAAGAATGGAAATTTGTTGGAACATACATTGTAAGTTAAAGTAGCTTGTAAACCGATCATCCTCTAAGTCACAACTGCAGACAGAAGCAATATAACAAAAGTAATAATGCACTTACATTTCTACTGTTCATGTCTTTATTAAAACAAATTGAGTAATCATTCACACACAGAGAAGGCTGGAAAATGTAATTGGCTTTATTGGAAACTCTTTCGTTTCCTGTTACTACTGATGAGACTCGCACAATGATGAGGAGGAATTTTGGATCATTCCTGCCTACAAAATTGTTTCAGTTCATTAATACTTCATTGATTGAGCAGTTCTCTTCAGCTAATGCCGCGAAGCATCTCGGCTGGGTTAAGATGAAAACCTGGCAACTTCAGTCTGTTTAAGATTTACAACGTTTAGCATTTAAAGGTGAAGTCGGCAAAAGAGTTAGGGATATAAATCACAAGTTTTTTCCATAATACAATTTGGACTCAAGTCTATTCAAGAGACAGTGAGCGATATTAGACTGTCACATGCTGATTTAACACAATCCCTTCCAGTCAGTTCAAATCCTTAAAAAAGCAACTAATATTAAAATATAATTTTTATTTCTAACCTCAAGCAGATATAAATGAAAAAAAATCTGTCATGAAAGATGTAACTGTTTTTATTTGGACTTTAATTTCCTTTTATATATTCATTTTTTTTATTACAATAACTCTTTAATATACTGTAGGTTCCTTTCAATAAGAGCTTGATTGTACGTTGTGACATATTAAAGCCATTGTTTTTATTTACCAGGGTTCTCTTGGACCTCCTGGCATCTCTGGTGTTGATGGACTAAAGGTGAGCTCATTTATTTAAAAAGAAAATATAGTGAATTATGTTGTTATAAATTCATATTTTGTAAAGTGGTTTAATTCAGTAACGTTGCAGAGTGATTGTTATTTAATAGTTTAATCAAAGTAAAGTCAGACTTTCTTTTTTATTAAACATGTAAGCCAGTAAAATGTCTCTTTCCCACCTGTTCTTTCTTTTCTCTATTTTGGGGATGGGGAAGGATTTTCGATGATGAAATGTCAAATTTTTCCCCCATGTCCCATTTATCATGTGCTACTCTGCTTTCAAAAACAGCTGCACATAAAGCTGTAAAAGATCATTTCCATCCACACCTGATAGTGTTTTAGCATCAAAAGACAATACGAGTTTTCAGGACTTACTGGCCATGTGTAGCACTTTTCATATCATAAAAGTTCTGACATGCATTCTCACAATTTTGACCCATTATTCTATTTAGGAGAATACTCTTGGGCTGCATCTTCAACTTTTAACCACAAAGTATGGTTTGGCTGCTTGTGAATCTCTTTGCACACTGAGCCCATTTCTGCTGTTCACTCTCAAACTGAATAAAGAAGACACAGTGCAGGTGTTTCACGATGAGGAAAAAAGGGAAAGCCTTTTTACTCCGAAGCAAATGATGGTTTAAGTGACGAGAATGAATGAGGAGATGATTTGCGGGGCCCCATCTTTCTAATCTCAAGCATGCATTCATAAAGAAATGAGAACAGAGGCATGCATGACTGTAATAGGAACCAGAGTGAAGAAGCTGCACTTCAGAGTGAAAGCCGTACTGGAAACAGCTAAAGCTGCAGGCTGACTCCCATTTCTTGTTAAGGGAGTAAGATTCGCCAGTACCCATGAAATAGAACTCCAGTTCTGTGCAATCCAGTTATAAAAGAGTCTGTTATGGTATGTAAGTCTCATTCATGCAGAAAGTTGAACTCTGAAGCAGCTGAAGCTGCTCAGACGGCAGTGACAGGTTGACTTGCCGACATCATATTGATCTGACATCAATATCCGCCAAAAGAGGAGGAGGGTGATCGCTAATGCAAACCTTTTCAGTTAAAGTTTAAGAGTTTTTAATCAGACTTCGTCCCTGTTGTGGTGATAGAGCATTATCATTGCATCAATGACTCCCATATGTGTGCTGATGACTGATACAAGGTCCCAGCATTTATGAAGTTTCATCACTTGTGGTGGGGAGATCATCCCCTCTGGGTTTCCCATGAAAACAAGGCGTCATGCTCATAATGAAAACAACTAAAAGAAAATTAGAAAGTCAAGAGCAAAAGTAAATTTCTATGCTAAAAAGGAACTCAAGTAACTTCAGCCTACTGTAACCTGATTATTTTATTCTTCAATCTGGCCAATGCTGAGCTGCCCATTGACAGGCATTTTAATCAAAATAATGAATTGCTGTATTTTCCATCTAAGCTACATTAATCAGCCTCATCTGGTTGGGGTTGTCTGTCTAGGCTGAAGTAAAGCTGCTTCTCTTCTAAAAGGGTAATGATGTGGTAGGTTTGCACAGGTCAGGAGGTTAATTGTATTTGGCAGCAGATGCACTGAGGTCGGTTTCTCTCTTCAAGCCGCAGAGACGTCGAGCCTCACACTAACAGCAAACTGGCATTTGCCAGATTTGGCATTTCTTTCTTGCTGAAATACAGGACCAAAGAACAGATTGTAAAGCTTTTAATCAGCATGTTTATCCTCTTCACTTTCAGAACCAGTTTGTGGTTTTAATAACTTTATACTTCAGAACTTTTCAGGAATTTTGTGTAATTTATTTGTTTGTAGACTGACAATAACACATGATCTCCTTGTCAACTGTCCTGAAAATGCGTAACACCTGTCCATCACCCACCCAAACTTCACCTCTGATTGGGTTAGATGTCTTCTTCCTGGAGTTTCCCCCCCCCCCCCCCCTGTATCTCCTGAGCTGATTTCACTTGACATTTCCTAAACAGCACACTGAATACAGCTACTGTGTGTATGTTGTGCTGTCAATAGGGAGATGTTGGCCTCCCAGGACTGGACGGTATCCCAGGGGCCAAGGTCTGGTGCACACGTTTTCTGTGGGCTGTTGTTCTGTCTAAATTCACAACAGTCATCTTTCAATTTTATTCAAAGCCATCTAGAGGTTTTTTTTTTCATTTTCAGTTCAAAGGAAACTCCTTTTACATTTTTCTTTGCCACTTCCATCTTACATGTTGATGATCAGCCTGTGCTCTGTTGTTCATATGTGCTGTTTTCTTCATATTTTAGAAAACTTTCAACCATATTCACCTGTTTTTTGTTGTTTTTTTCATTTTGAAGCATGAAGACATGAGTTTGTGCACATAAATGTCATTGTAGTACGTGTTGATTGTAATTATTAGATGTATCTGAAACTGAGGTTTCAATTGGATGATCACACAATCATAATGTCAAAAAGATACGTTATAAAAGCTGACACTCAAGGGTGTGACTGGGGGAGAAGGAGCTGTAATACAAGAGTATTTCCGTAATCTAGCATGAAATTAACCCCAGATACAATCTGACCCTGACTGGCTGCAGTAATTCTGCAGCCCAAACCTAACTCCCCTGAGCTGTCCTCTGTTTAATACTCTGCTTTCTGTCTCCACAGGGTGAAATGGGAGAACGAGGTGAAAAGGTAAAGTGCTAATTCAGATTTCCAAGCATAACTCTCAGCATCCCACCATGTGTTAGAATAGCATTCACGATAAATCGGTGGCAGCTCCATCTGCACAGCTCTGGCTCGTTTTTTTTTTTTTTTTTTTTCCGAAGGTGGCTCCCTTCTGAGATCTGGCCATCAGTGAGTCAGTGATTAAATGAGTCACAAAACTGCACCCAGTTTCTCCAACTTTAGGCTATAACCTCTCTTGTTCCTGACAACAGCCTCCCAGAAGAACAGCAGCTTTATTTGCTCAATTCTTTAATTGTAATGGTGCTTTAAGTTACTCTTGTTGGAGGGTGGGAGGTGTGAACACTGACCGACAGTGCTGGGGAGGGATGTGATGATTCAGTCTGCTTCATCGACCACAAAATTGGCCTTTAGACTGTTGTTTTGAGTCAAATCAGACTTAGTCTCTGTCACCAACATACCTGGTACTCTGTAATAATGTGGCTTTGTGGAAACAATCTTCTAGCAACCACTACATACAGCATTATGGGTATTCTGTGGAGTATTAGCTGGATACGAATAACAGCTTAATGTACAGTTACTAAAACCACAGCCAGTAAGTTGTAATGATGTAATATTGTGTCATTTTAAGAAAGTTGTAACTATAACTCAACAGTCTAAGAAGGTAGATTGGTTTCCATTGTTTCAGCTTGTGTTAGAGTGAAACTGTGTCCAGGGTTACCATTAATACACCACTCTTAAAAACTTTACTCATCAATAAAAGTTCCAAACAATGTTTGATTATGACACTGTAGTTTCAAATCACAGACCCTGCACACTGCTTTTGCTCATGATCACCTTTTAAAAGTCATAATAATGTTTCATCCCTTCTGGGCATTCATCAGTGTTGTTGACTGGTTTGTCTAAACAGCATGGCTCCTTTTAAAGATTACATCATTAAAGGAACATAAAAGGGAAACTATGTCAGAGAACTTTTGCAAAATGATTTATTTGTGCAGCAGAATGTGATTTCTTTTCATTTCCATACCTGTCAGACCCCTTGGAGGGTCTCAGCCTCCAAACTGATAATTATCCCTCTGAAGTAAAGCCAGTTTTGTCAGAGTAAATTGAACTTTTTGGCTTCAGTTTCCTCCTTAAAAGCCAGAAAACAAATTCAGGAAAGCAAATAGTTTTGATCCTAACTTCACGGTAGTATTCATTTTAACTTCAAACTAATCGATTTCTAATTGAAAAAACACAGCAATGTAGAAAATAGAGATGGTTATGGTGATCTTATGTTCTTCTTTCAGCTTTTTAATAATACTGTGTCCTATGATGCATGCTTTGATTTCTTATTCTTGTAACCCCCAGTTGTTGCATGATTCACAATCTAATTTTAATAGAAAACCATGTAGATTTATTGAAAGTGAAATGATTGGTTTGCTGCCACACAGCCCTAAAACCTGGCTCAAGTGTTTTAAGCTTCGATTTTGAGAGAAGCCAGGCATGTCAACATCAACTGTTGCTTTTGGCTTTGGTTGAAAACCAATTAACCAGCAGTCGAATTCAAGAAAACAGTGTTAGCCTCTAACACTTCTAAAACTGAGAATAAAAGAGCCTGTTTCAGTAATTTCTTAGCTTAGGGTCTTAAAGTTATGAATATCAAAGGGATGATGTCATTCACATAAAGATAACCCAATATGTAAAACTTTTAGTTCACCTTTGACATATTAGTAGAATATATTTCATTGTAAAGCTATACTACAGCTGATACCAACTCACATTAGAGTGTAAAGCTAATCTTAGACCTGCAGTTATTTTACCTTAACTCTTAAACATGCGAACATTCAGATACCTACCTTTTCTATTAACTTGATTTAGCAAATTAGCATGCTAACAATTGCAAAAATGCAGGATTTGGGAAAGTCTTTACAACTACATACAATTATTTGTTTGTCTTAACAATGGCCTGTATGAAAACATTGCATGTTGTCTGCAGAGCTGTAGACAATGCACAACCCACTGCACACCTAGTCAGCAAGAGCCTAATGAAGATCGTGGTCTATAAAAAAAAAAAAAACAAAAGTCTTGAAACTAGCATGTAAATTCAAGAGCTCATTGAGAAAATGTTACAAAGGTAAAGAAATTGGGTTATTTTCTCATTAACTTTTGTATAGTGGGCCCTTGCTTGAAATTACATAAAGCACTTTATTTTCTGAGGCCCAAGTGTTAGTATTTTATCTATACTCAAACATTTTCATCATCAATGTTTGCATTTGGAGGATTGTCAAATTCATTACCAAAAGATATGGGAATGTGAATGCTTCTAAAAAAAAACATCCAGTAGGTTATTTCTTGGAATATCTTGATCAAAAGAGGAAGCACACCAGCAAAATGACTTTAGTAGTTGTAGAGCCACACAACAATTTTGCAATGAGCTCTGACATAAAATGTTTTATAATGCACAGTCAGGATAGAAACATTTTGAATTGAGTTTTTATGTCTTGATGCCAGGAGTGTAAGTCCTCCATAATACCCCACAGAGTGCATTACATCATCAAAAATCAGTCATACTTGAACCGCATGTGATGACTCAGAGATTAAAGTAAAAATGAAGAATCATTACTGTACAAATATGGTAAATGTATTTAATTTTGGCTACAATGTACTTTTCTTCAAGTAACCATTAACCTTTTTTAAATGGCAGCTAGTCAAAGACAGGGATGTTCTTCTCTGTGCTGCGTCTGCTGAAACAATCACTCTTTTTCTTGTACATTCTCAGTTTCTCAGCATTGATTCATTCTCGCATTTAACTGACTGAACATGATGACATGTGATCTCATCATAGGGTGATATGGGTGAAGAGGGACCGAAAGGTGACATGGGAGAGAAGGTATGTAAATCCTTTTTTTCTTTCTTCTTTTTGTTTATGTCTTGGAACCTGCTCATAGAAACAGTAGATGGTGTGGCTGCAGCCAGAAAACATTGCCGAAAGTTAATGTTAGCCATCTGAGATGAGATCCGTAGAGAGCAGCAGAGGCCAAGTGTCATCAGCTGCGCTGTTGTCAAGGCTGCATAACACCACTTATCCTGGTAACTGAGGTGCCCTTTGGATTTAATGTCAACTTAATTGTAATGCTACGCTGGCGCCACATTTTTTTGTTTGGATGGCTCCTGCATTCATTTTTCGTTCTTTTTTTTTTATCATCAAGGCAGCTTGAGATCCATGCTCAACAAAAGGCAGACTGGAGCCCTGCTGGATGTACACAAATGAACTAATAGATTCATGTTTCTGTCCAAAATATTGATTGTTTTGGGGGGAAAGTTTGTTCTGAATGAGCATGCTGACATTATCAGCCTTTGCTAATTTATTTTAACGCAGTGTTTATGGAAGATGACATACTTTTCACACTTTTCAGAAACAAAGATAATATACTTTTGAAGAGACTACTTTTAAGAAGTCTGATTCACCCCTCTCAGTTTTGGAAAGAGATAAAGGTTCTTTCCAAGTTTACTAAATAGCTGTAAAACGGTTGCTGAGACCAGACGGCCAACCCAAAACACCATGATGTATTATGCACCAGAGATGCTCCTTTTTGCAAGGAATACTGAGCTAGATATGAAAACAAAATGTAACTCATATACCGGCAGCTGAGTGGAAGCAGTATACTCAAAATGTCACTGCCAATTTATTGCTGTTCAGTGAAGAACAACTTTGATAACCTCTCACTTTATGGATGCTGCGGTTTTTAAAAGACTGCTGAACTCGGCAGCCAAGAAGGACACAATTCGAGGGAAACACATGCAGGATATCATCTGTGGAAAATGAGTGAACAACAGCAAAAGTAGGAGGGGGGGGGAGGTGATAAAACTTTGTAGCTCGAGCTGCACTTTGATGTAGTCTACCTCAGAGCAATAAAAGGAGAAAAAGTGATGGATTTTTTTGCTGGAGGACTGAAAAAGAAAAAGTGGAATTGAATACCATGGGAATTCAGACTTCTATAGGAAATCACTTGCCTTTTATTCTTCAAGTGCACACTCATCTGTTTCGTGATAAAAAAGAGAAGGAGGGAAGGTAGTGTAAAAAGCTAGAAATGCTTAAGATTTCAGGTTAAGATGGATAAGATTACCTCATCTCAGACTGTCAACATCAGGTCAGAAAAAGTGAGTGTTTTTATTCAGCATGGTGCGCAACATGTGGAAGGAATAATTTCAATCAAGATATGTTCAGATGAGTTTAACATATGCCAGAAGCACCAAGGTTAGATTGATATTCAGTGCAGGGGGGTTGAAGCAGAGCACCGCCCAACCCCCCGTCATCAGAGCTTTGTGCCTGATCAATTGCTCTTCCATGATATTGTTGTTTTACTAGTGCAAGAGGAAACCAAAGAACATAGGGACTTGGGGATCTGGGGTGGAGGGGGTGCGCTTCTTTAGTCTTCTTGGCTGAGGATGCCAAAGTTAACAATACACAGCACGCACTGCAAGGAAATTGTGGTAACGGGGTGAGAGGTGAAGCAGTGAAAGCTTCGGTATGGTGAGCAGACAGACTTGATGGGGTGCAGAGGAGGGTTGTATGAAACAAAGAGAGATTGTTTGAATGTTATAGTGATGTGTGTGTAAGACACTAAATTACAGGTATTACAGTCAGTTACATTTATGCTCACTCTTCAAGACAAGTTTTAATGTGGACGGGCTTTAATGTCTCATATTACATAAAAAAATGGCTGATCTGCTGATTATTGATAGCAGGAATATTAAGTTTTGCCAACAATAATTGATTAAAAGTCCTGGAGATTTACTGTTAAGTCATTGAAGTACTCTATTAATTGTCAAGGTTCCGATTCCAAGATTATTATGCATATTTGCAGCTTTATGAATATCACATCAAAAAGCTCCATAAATTGATCTATCACTCTTGATTTTCAACATTTTAATGGAGAGTAGTAGTTGCATTTTTAATCAATGGGTTGATTAAACACTAAATAATAAACAGCTGGGGGTTAGTTTAGCTCGTTTTAAAGTCTTGAAGTGGGGGAACTTGTCCTTAATCACTGTTTGGTTTGCAGCATGGTGGACATCATTTAGTAAAAATATGACACCAGACAACATGAACAGAATCAATAAAAGCATTATAGCAAATAAATTTCTATCCTGACTCTGATTAAATGCAGCACACCCATAACATCTAAAGCACCTCTGTTTAATCACTTTATTCTGTGCAAAAGATGAATAGTACAGCTATTTGTCACTGGGTGTACTGTGTGTAGCCAACAGCAAAAATATTCCAAGCAAGCTGTTGGGTTATGTTTTCTGCAGCATTGTTGTAAATATTCAGTCATAACCTGTTAAGATTAAATTATATATGTCAAGTAAATGAAGGGGAAAAAAAAAATCTGAAGCTCCCAGCAGCAAGTATGTTAATTATGTGTAGGACTAATTGTTCTCATTTCCCTCCACTATTAATATTTTACATTAGCGTAGCACATTACCTGCTGTGTTGCTTTCATAAGCTATCATCGACTATAAGGAGAGCTCTTTCCAACTGCGTCTGCGTTTCAATCTCTGGCCTCGTTTAAAACAAATCATTACCGCAGTTAAAAGCGTTAGTTCTAAGCCATTTACTGCCAGAGTATTTAACTAGGTGTGAAATTAACTGTGACTCATCTTGTTGAAAAAGTTGATCCTCTCAAATAGAGAAATTCTTTAAAGGCTTTTTGGGAAAAAAAAAAAAAAAAAAACAAAAAAACAAGTAAGCGCTTGCTTTGGTTTTGGGAAGTTCCAGGCAACATGTTTGAGTGTTTGGCTCCAGCCAGTGTGGCACAGTAGTTGGTATGATTCTTGAATCCTAAGATCCGCTCCAAGTTCTTGTGAACTGGCTGCATATCAGCTGCTGGCAAGGCTTTTCTGCCCTGCGAGCCAATCATAATTTGTGTTGCCTCACATATATTCTAACTCAGTGACTGAGGTTGATATTTAGCCGAGGCCGTTGAGTTTGGTCATCTCTGGTAACGGCCATGAAGTTGAGTATAAGCCATGTTTTGAGGGCTGTAGTTGGATTAAATGGTGGCATTTGTCACAAGTCTGCCCTGGCTTCACTGCCCACAGATTAATTCCCACCGTCTCATTCGCACATCTCATTCCCAAGCAAACAGCTGGAAAATGGCCTGATTCACCAAGCATATATTATGAGACCCTCAAGCTATTATCTTTAAATGCCAATATGCAGTGACAAGTCTGAGTGCCTATAATGAAATGGAGCTGTGGTGACAGCTCTCCATCTCACTCAACTCTGTGGTTAAATCACAGGCTGCAGCCTCACCATGGTAATTGGCCCAGATGGGACATTTTAGCACTCTGTGCCACACCTCAACTCACCTCCCTGCTCCACAACTTTTTCCATCCTGTTCGACTACATTTGGAAGAGATTAAACTTTGGTCAAAACTCTCACTTGGCTCTTGAGCTTGGTGTCGCTTCTGTTAGATGTGTCATGACAGAAAGTGTTGGTGGGGTTTCAGCTTCATCAGCAGGGGAGTAAAGTGTTAATTGCTTGTGCAGCATCTCATCTGCCTTTCTACACAAGTAATGCTGGCTTTTTTATACATAAAAAACTGTGTAAACTGTGCTGTAAATTAAAATTTTCACAACTTTGTGGTCCTGCTGTGATTAATTATGGCAAAAACAATATGCATGTTACTCACAATGTAACCATAGCTTGATTATGGACTTAAAAAGGTGAGATCTTACTACTTTGTATGTGATGTGGCAATGAAATACAGATGTGTGGCATTCTCATATATCAACTTCTGCCAAAAAGCAACAGGTGTAAACCAGCTCTGATTTGGATGTTTGTTTTGTATTCAATGAGGACACAAAAAAAGCCAGGAAAATGGGCCCCTCTATAAAGTTTGCTTTTTTATTCTAATTTTTAGGTCAACCGCAACATGAAATCCACATTTCTTCCAAAGTATTTGGCCTAGAAAATCTCTGCTTCATCATGTAAATTCATGTTTAAGCCTTTTGTCTCATAAAATGTAATATGAGTAGTCTGTTTTTTTCAGCTAACTATAAGAGTTCATCCACTTAGATCTTGTACCTGCAATAAAATATAAAATAACTTGTGAAAATGCCCATATAAGAATGGAATGTAAAGGTTTGAGATAAGGATTGAAGCACCATGAGTGTGCGGCTAAGCCCAGCTGTAAACAGTAACAGTTTATTGTCTGCAAAGGGAAAAAAAAAGCTGCAATTAAACATTGCCGTGTGTGCTATGCATCATAATGATTCCCATAAAAAGCTGAGGGCAAGAGGCATTCCTTGTGCGACTTCTGAGCGTGAGGCGTATGTGTAGTGAAACCACAGAGTCCACACCAGAGCAAAAATCACAGTCTCCACCTCCTCGCTCCTTTTTCCCACCAACCGCCCATAATTACACTTATTGGCCCCTTGTTTTATGTCTGCTTTTACTGTACACAGCAGTAGTAATGTGATGCATAGGAGAGGGCCTGGGTTCTGGATGTCTGGACAGTTTCTCTGGAAAAATGCGATATAAGTACCTCTGTCTCCATTTAATGCAATACATTACCTGAAGATAAGTAATGAAAAAAACAGTTTGAATGGTTACAGAACATCTATCAATCGTCTTAGCTCCTCTACTGTTGTAGATTTCGTCTATTATAGTGTAAAATTTCACCCCCTCATGTCATCACCAGTATGCAGCTGCACTCTTGACATTGTAAAAACAATGAAATTCCCAGTGCTGCAGTCTCGCAAATTCTATCTCAAACTTTTTTGAAAAGGTACATAGAGGGTTCATGCTTTAGAATAGCAAACAATTTTCTTCTAATTGGATTTCTTCACAGTTTTATCCACAAAAATGCAGCAGTTGTGAAACTTTATTCAGCATTGTTTTCAAAATTGGCGTTTCATAAATCATCATTTTGTAATGTAAACCCAGTGATTGGTTCATGTCCCTTGAGTCTCGTAAAAACCTGTTAGTTTTGGTGTTTTATGCTGTTTTTCTGACGATTGTTTTCTATTTTCTTTTTACCCCAGGGAGATGC
The DNA here is from genome assembly GCA_023101725.1 of Atherinomorus stipes. Lineage (NCBI taxonomy): Eukaryota > Metazoa > Chordata > Actinopteri > Atheriniformes > Atherinidae > Atherinomorus > Atherinomorus stipes. The sequence continues at coordinate 3,250,016 of JALJCO010011906.1, forward strand.
TGGCTCCTCTGCAGCAGGCATCAAGGTGAGCATGAAGCTAATGCTAATGTTTTCTTCTTTATTGTATACATTTCTTGATCTACGTTAGGAGTTCATTCCACCATCTGCAAGTTTAAGCTACATGTGATGATCTGCATGTCTGTGAAATAATGAGTTTTTCCTCACACACACCCACAAGTTTTTACATTAAGTTTTGTCATATATAATACTTCTGCCATAACCCAGCTAGCTTAATCAGCTACAAATCTAGAACAGTTTTAAAATGGGGAATATGACCACGAGTAAAAAAAAAAAAAAAAAAAAAAGTAAAGAAAACATATAGTTGAACATGATTTATTCAAAGTAATGTGCAGGAATCTCATAGACATGTCAGAAATTTATTTTCCTAAAAAATATGCAGTATGCTATATCAACGTTACAAAACGTTGGCCTAAAGGCTCAGATACATCAGACTAAGGGCTCATTTACAGTATGCCCAGTGTTGACAGAGCATTCTGTCCATTATGTAGGGCCATTTTGTTTGTATATCTGTAAGTTTTGGAGAGCTTGCAGAGGTGTTGCCCAGAGCAGTACAACTGGGAATGATAACAGCAGTGCTGTGAAGTATATAGCTCACGTGCAAGCAGTAATGAAATGAAGCTACAAACTTTTGTACTCCAGGTTCTCCAAAGACAAATATTTTCTTTGCTAGATTTGAACATTCATATAAGCCTGACAAGTGTACTGAGATTCTCCAAACCATAAAACCCATTGTCACAGAGAGACTTATCATTAGTGTGGATTTACTGTACGTCAGGAGATCTTTCAAACACACAAACTCCAAAAGACTCCTAGACCTGATGGTTGCAGCAGCTTTCTTCTGAAAAATTTTGCAAATGAGCTGGCTCTAGTGTGGCAACCCATCTTTCAGTTTTCAGTAGATCAGCACACTGTACCACTAAAATGGAAAGCTTCTCACCTAAAACCACTACCAAAAATTCAAAATCCTAAAGAACCAAAGGACTTCAGCCCTATTGCTCTGATATCAGTAATGGTGAAATCTCTAGAGAGAATTGTACTCCATCATATGATCAAAATAGCACAGGACAAAATTGATTCATGCCACTTTGCTTACAGTATAAGAAAGGCAGAGAAAAGAACAGAAGACGCAGTTGCCACACTAGACCACATCATTACAAACCATTAATTGATGATCGATAATTCATGAATCACATAATTTTTTCTCCGATCATCCAACGATGTCATAAAACAGAGTTCATTCATATAGTGTACATTTTGAAGCAATGTAATAAATTCTACTATGTGGCGATAATAAATTATCCTACCAGCGGGGGCGGTATAGCCTAAAGACAGCAGACAAAACCACCTGCAAGCTGCCTTCTTCCCTGTCACAGTGGCTGAAAGAAGGCTAGTCTTCACTTGAAGGGAGCACAGTAAAGTCTGGTGTGGGACTATTATGCGTTAAAAAATGACACCACACATTGTCAATACTGCAACACGTTTTACAAATACAACTCAACAACAACTCCCATGATGTACCATTTAAAAAACGCTCATCCGACCGTGCTTAAAGGCAATAAATCCTCCGTTCAACCCACCATTGCCTCAGCCTTAAGCCGAAGGAGCTTTGATGCAAAGTGGGCAAAGTTACAGGGGGCATCTGTAAAATGATTGAAGTGGATATGTTGCCCGTAAGTGTCTTCGATGGGAAAGGTTTCTAAGATTTGATGAATTTACCTGAACCAGCCTATCAGATTCCTTCACAGTGCACCATCACCAGGCTCATTGAAACACGAGAAGCGAGAGCAGGAGCTGCTGAACAAGTTAGCCAAAGCAACTAGCTTTGCCATAACAACAGGCTGTTGGACTGTTGGACTGCTTTAACAGCGGAGAGTTACCTCACCATCACGTGCCACTATATTTGCGAGAACCAGAAATTCACTGGTCCTGCTGACTATAAGCCTTCCAGACCGGCATACTGCCGACCTTCTTGCCAAGAAGATGATTGAGGCTGTAGAGCAGAGAGAGGGTTGAAATAAATACGTAATCGAGAAGAAACAGACTGCCTGTGATATGTGTAATAACTTTTTTAACATACATTTCGTAATGATTAAATTGATAATTGATGATTAAAGCCAGAGTTGGTAATCCTGCTCAGAGACACGTTTTGTTCTACTGGGTGAAATGGTCCTTCCATCCTGACAGTATCAATACATCATAGATTCATAAAAAGGAAGGAAAAAGTCAGACCTCTGTGAGAGCTGCAGGTCTGTAAAAACTCTGACCAACCCCTGCCATTCGCACCGAAAGGCAGGAATTGGTCATTTGCAACTTATAGAAAATGACCAAGGAATTGGTCATTTGCAACTTATAGAAAGCGAATCAATGCCTTTATGTCTCATCTCTGTCCCTCTCCTCTCTCCGTCCCCCACGTGACCCCCCCTGTGCGCCGCTCCCTGTAAACAAATATAGCTTGTGCTACTGCTAACTGCTGCTGAACCAAAAAAAACAAACTGAAACAAGACAACAGATGAGGATTAAGTCTTGGAGGCGTTGACGTTTACAATGTGTACTTTTTAAACCACAGAAGGAGTTGGAGGTGAGTAGATTAAAGCTTTTAAAAACATGGTTTGTCAGCTGTTTACTATCAAGCTAACGAGCTATCCACTCGGCTGTTATCGTTAACCTGCTCGTAAAACATCTGCGCGCACGTCCCTGCGCTCGGAAGGCGTGGTTTCGGGTGGTGTGTTTTTTTAAACTGTCGCTTGCTCAAACCGTTTTTCCAACATTGCCAACCCTAGCTTTAATTCTCCTGACGATCGATCAAAAAGATTTTCAAAAATGCCCATCCCTAAAATGAACATATACTTTTTTCTTTTTTTTTTTTTTAATTTTAGCATAAATAACTAAGTTGCTACTGATGCCATGTTATAAATCCAAATTTGGCGTTATCTCAGTGAGAAAGCTGTTTTGGACATGTCAGTACCTTGTCACAGTGGTGAACTGAATCCACTAGAAAACATTCATCCTCCATGCTCATTAAGTTTTCAGATAGTTTTCAAGTCTTCATACATTTAGCATTTTTTACTGTTGAGTGTCCACTAACACCAAAGTATGCAATTTTTGGGGGTCGTGTCTCAAAAAGTTTGAAGACCACTGATCTAGACAACCAAAACTCAATGGAAAAGCCCTTTTTCTTGATTTTTCATCAGCGTTCAGCACAATGCAAACTGATATTTTGATTTGAAACTGATTCACAAGAGGCTGAACCCCTTTCTCTTTAAATGGTATGCCTCATTCCTCACAAACAGGGTTCAAAGAGTTATCACAAACAAAACTCTGCCGTCCACTGTCAACAACAAACAACCAGTGTTGGGGGCCACCCAAGATTCTGTGAGTTCTGCCGTCCTCTTTTCCACAGATGACTGCCATATTGATGATTCCTTAACCAGGCTATTATGAATCTGACCTGAACTTTTCTGTCTGTTTAAGCGCCCTGAGGTGACACTGTCATGAATGGACGCTATACAAATAAAGTTGAATTGAATTGAATTGAATGATCCCAATCAACACATCATCAAGTATTCAGATGACACAGTTTTACTTACATTAATAAAGAACTTAGACAAGTCTGGGCTGCACCAACAAGGTGTGAACACTATTACAGAATGGTGTGACAAAAATGCTTTACAAATCAACCCTGGTCCAAGATTTTACTTGTAGTCGAAAGATCAAAACTACAACATTTTTTTTTTTTTTCATCATTTTTTACATTTATTCATCAGTAAATTTTACAAAAAAAAAACCTTAGCGCTTTGAAGAGAAGTTCCTCAAAGTGTAGTCCATCTTGCGTTGTGTGTAGGGGATATCTTGGTAAGGTGAGGAGGTGATGAGATGGTGGAAATGATTTCATGTCTGTACTGTTTGGGTGTTGTTCTGTGTAAAACTATTGTTTATTGTTCTTTGTAAACATTTGGCTGATGTGATGCCAAACAAATTCCAGACACAAGTGCATCGTATTATACTGTATCGTATCGTATCGTATCGTTTCGTTTCGTTTCGTTTCGTATCGTATCGTAAAAGGAAGAAGAAGAAGAAGCCACATTGTACTTCATGGCTGCACAGACCATTGTCGTACAGTGCTGCCCTTTTTTTGATCTCCACCATGTGTTAACATCTTGCACTACTGCAAATTGTTAACCTGGACCTTTAGCTGTCGGAGCCTCTCCATAATTTGCTCTGCCTCATGCTTTGGGTTTCAGAAAATTAATCTTATACAACTACATCTCAGTATTCCCTGCAGGTTAAGGTAGACTTCCAAAGTTGTGCAAGTTTTAGCATTTAGTGAAGATGTATTTCCATGATGAACATAGAACAGTTAGCTAGTTACAGTCGTTGTCATAACCACTTCCAATATTACATATATGGTGTTAGAGGCAGAGCTAACCTTTTCTTGAAAAAAAAAAAAAAATTGATTCAGATTTTCCCTACAAATCTTGAAGAGGGTATCAGCTTACGAGAACTGACAGTCTCGGTATTTAACTCAACGGGTTGAGCAGCCGCCACATGCACATAGGCTACAGGTCCTCAGCACAGCTGGCCCAGGTTCAGTTCCTGGCCTCAGACCCTTTGCTGCATATCATGCCCAACTCTCTCTCCTTAAAAAAAAAAAAAAAAAAAGAAAACCTGACAGTCCTTTTCCACAGTTTAATGTTTTATTGTTTATTTTGGGGGGTATTTTTGTAGGATTTTTTTTTTTTTTTTTTTTCAGTTTTAAGCAAATATTATAAAACATATTTTCCATGAAAAGAGATTTGGAAGAAGTGGGCAGCTGAGTAAGCAGAAATCCTCATCCTAAATGCTTTGTGATCTGTTGCATGCCAAGACTACAACTGTTAGCCTGACCTCTGCTCCTAGAGGCAGGCAAACATTGTGCTGTGTTGTTTGCAAAACTTATCAATGGGGACATCATTCTTAAATGCGTATATGTGCGTACGTAAGATTTTACAGGATAGGTAGATACGTCAACCTGTCAGAAATCGATAAAGGATGTTGTCGCAAGAATAAAATGGCAACTAAGATTTAGAAATGAGGCAGTTGAAAATAAGACTCTTTGCATGTGTTACAGGGTGAACCTGGAGAACCTGGACGAAGTGGACTAAAGGTAATGAAGTCAACTTGCTACACACAGTTTTTATATCCACGAGACAGCTAATAATATACTGTGCATTCGATGTGGCAGCAATGGTCACATTTTTTTTGGATGCATATTACTAGTTGACATAATTTTGCAATTATGGAAATGAAATATTCAGCCATGTAGACAGAAAATCTGTGACAGACAGTGACTTTAAGCCTTTTTAAGTGTCTGTTATCACTGGAAAATATGCTCCTCCGGATAACTAAACTGGAAGGTGATGATGCCTTAGTTTAATGTGGAAGACAGAATAGATGAAAGTTGCTTTTTAAAACCTATTTGAGGCTGAAGTGTAATCAAGATTAATATTATTATTTGGTTTTATTTGTATATGCTAGTAGTCTAAGCTCACCAGGCTACCACATTATATTGCTTTGCATCAGTGCACATGTAATTCAAGAATTATTTTTCTACTATAACATCTCTCCCAACCAGTTTTATTTGTTTAACACTCTCCAGGGCAACGACAAAGATTAGAACAATATTTCTGAAGAAAGAGTTGCTGATGAGAAATTAATAAAAATGACCACCCAACAGAGGAGCAGCTATTCTCCTGCAAAACGATAGCTTTTACTTGACAAGACTGCTGCTGAGATTGCACCAGTGCCTCATCTAATTACACTTTTTAATCCCACATGTTGCACCCCATTAATTTTCCTTCTCCTTTCTCTGTTTGGACAAACTGGTTCCAGGCAGGCAGGCAAATGTCTTTTTCTTCTGCTGTGCTGCAAAGAAAATGCGTGTGGCCAAACTAATTTTTGACTGCTTAATCTTCTCTTTCATTTTACATCCGTTCTGTTTGTTCTGGCACATTTCCCAATTGTATTTCTCGTCATGATGGTAATCACAGTTTTGAGTTGTTGTTCCCCCATTAGAAACTCACTATTGGACAATTTTCAATAAGTTTTGGGGAAGTAGGACTCCACAAGAAAGACTTTCATTCATTAATTTTACAATGCTTTCAAAAGCCACAACGTAAATTTACAGCCTCCTCTGATCCCCTGAGTGCCGTTTAAATTGATCATTCAAGTGCAGCACTAATCATTTCTTTTCATAAGCCATAAATACAATGTTCTTAATTGAGCATTAAATTATTCCAAGTCAGAATTTTTATATTTGAAGTCTCTCAGAGGCCTCACAAGGGACCAAACCTCTGATTTTTCCTCAGTTGACTCAAATGACTCTGCGTTACTCAACCTTGCTCGTGATTTGAGCGCAGAGTTTTCAACTTGACAATGACCCCGATCTTGGTAACTGCAGAATACGCCAACTCTTAGCTTCAGACACTGCCAAACTCTAATGATCTTAAAACTATTGCAGCTTTCTCAAATAGTCTTTGGACATTTTAACCCCCCAAAATCTGACTGCTTTTCCTTTTGGAAAACCAGAACTTTTCACACCCTCCAGAAGCAATATAACGAATTTAAAACTAGTTTTTTTGCTTTTCTCGAAGAGTTGAGTGTTATAACAAGCACTAATAACCCTGTCAAGCCATTCCTGCATGAGTTGGTATGGGCATGCATGTGCAGTCTCTCCTGCTAATGCTTACCACTAGCAAACTGCATATAACATACTTCTACGCACAGTAGGCTGCAGCAGAACTACAGCAGATTAATAGCGAGAGAAATCTTAATATGTAAGGCCAAAAGAACCCCAAAGAGCCTACAAATGAGGCTTGACTCAGCTTAGCTTGGCTTGGCTGTAACATGTCACACTCTTCCTGTGTAGGGAGAGCCAGGACTTCCAGGGCTGCCTGGACTCCCAGGGATAAAGGTAATTGCTTCGCTGTTTTTGTCCCCAGTCATTCCATCAGTGTTGTCCCTGTCCATCCGCTTCAGCCCATCAGAGCAACACTCTGCTGACCTATCGTCATGGCTTGTATATGGCACTAAGGTCTGATAATCTTGCCTTTCCTGCTGTGAGGGATTTGCAACTGCAGTAGACTTGAATGTTCCATCTGCAGCAGCAGAGGTGCAATCGTCCAAGCACCTTAAAAGTGAAAAGTGAGGACTTTCATGTTTCTGATCTTAACACATCAGAATTCAGCAGGATAAATGACTCTTTAAGATTTTTGAATTGCATCCCTGGTAAACCCCTCAGTCATGTTCCTGACTTTTTCCAATGAAGATACTCGGCACCAAATTGATTTCTATTTGATTATGTAAAATCTTATTCAACTAAAGGTGGATTTTTCTTCTTTTTTAGTGAATCAGCAGCAAAAACTAAATGCACAACAGCACATAATAAATCACTGCCATCTTATGTTTAAAGAATAGTAACCAGACTTGTGTGTTTCAGGACCATTAGCTTGAAAAATAACTTGTGAATGCACGGAATGCTCATACAGGCATGATGCTGATGCTTGTTACTGTTTTGGTTTTGTTTTTCTCATCGTATGCCTGTAATGTGCTGGCCTTGTAAAAAAAAAGCCTTTTCATTTTATATTTTTATATACCCCTGTTTCTACTTAAGAGACCGGTATGCTTGATGGATTCTAACAGAATTTTGCTAACGTAGCACTCACGGGTTCTCAGCCCGGCTTGCACTTTGTTCTACTCTGCATTCTTTGCTGTTTATACAATCAAAGTTTAAAGTTTGAGAGCCAAATGCCCATTACCTCTCCAAGGGCTTCCTGAGCACCTAATGTACTGTAGAGAGGACTCTGGTTGCAGATGGTGTAATAATATATTCCAGTTAAGTAGTTTCACAATCAGATGTAAGACTCACACCTCATACTGGAAGCTCACTCCTCATTAGTGAACGGAGAAATGTAAAAATGTTTAAGCTCCTTCATAAGTGGCATCAACTCTGGTTTTTACACACTCTTCATCAGAACACTTGTGCGTGTCCTGATGAGTTTCTAATAAGGTCAGTCGTATCGTCTGTTCAGGCTCATGAGAGAGAGATGATAATTTATGTGAAACCAGGGGATAAATTAACAAACCGCTGATAGCGTGTCTGTTTATGTGATTTATGCATGCGTTCCTCGGTATGTTTCTATGCATGTGAGAGTGTGAGAGCAGTAAATGCATGCCTGTCATTATGAATATATTTGGCCATGAATCTGTGTATGTTTTTTAGTGCTCATTAGAAGTGCTACACCAAAAACGCCCAATGGAAAAGTGAGTAATGGTTGCTGATTTATTTTTTTTGTCTTTGCAGGGTGAGCCTGGATTCCTTGGTCCCCAGGGAGAGCCGGGACTTCCAGGACTCCCAGGAACAAAGGTTGGCCACCTAAGCTTTCCTTAGTAATCCTGTTTATTTTAAAGCGGGTCATTTTAGCTTTATGTGAAATGTTTGTAAGATGCAGCGGCTTTGATGGATTTTTAGCGCATCCTATTTCCGTGATCACCACTGGAATCATCTAGCTCTTTTTCGTAGTATCCATTATTTTCACTTTACCAACATAAAACATTCAACTCCTCAGAAAGGTCACATGGAAGCAGTCACAATGAGCTAATCCTTTGCTGCTTCCTTTGAGTCATGACATTATCACACTGTGGAGTCAGCGGCGATAATCCAGACACACAAGAATTATGTTAACATTTTCCTTTTGCACCATTCTGTTTGCAGTGCTTTGATAATCAGGAAACATTCATTTTGCATAATCCTCTTTTGTATGACTGTCACTCTAAGTTTCAGTGTTCAACATGTACAGTATGGAGACAAAAAGGCAGAAATGTGATGTAATACTGATAGATTTGCTTTAATTTCTGCAAAAACCACATGAAAATAACATTTGCAAGGGTTCCTTTTTCCCTGACTCTACTGGAGTAGCCAAAAATGCACAAACCAAACAAACCATCAAGAAAAGGCCTGTCACATTTTTTTGTGGCCACAGACATTATTTTCATATTCCACTGAAAGCACATTAATACTTCAGCCGTTGTTTCTCATGTTTCTTTTCACTTTACTATATAAAAATCTGTTATATAATGAAAATATGAAATACATTTATTATATGAATCTTATTTGTTTAATATAGAACATTGCTATCAAGGTTGGTAATTCAAGGAAAGAAAAAGTATCAGAATTGGAAAATCTTGTTCTCACATCATTCTGGATGTAAATCCCTTATATATCTCCTAGAATATTTACTTTCCTTTTTTGGAAAGCATGGTTCAGGTGTTAGTGCAGGATAGTCCAGGGTTTCCCATTCTAAAAGGAGATAATAAAGGAAGCACTAAAGCACATTTTCTTTGAAATTTGGAAAATTCAATCTCTCATCATGGTTGTCTTTACTGTATGTAGGAGGCTTCCTAAGAAAGAAAAAAAAGGGGGGGGCGGGGGGGGGGGGGGGTGCACATAAGTGAAAATAGACAGGAACAAACCCAAGGTGTATTTACTTACTTGTAGTTTACAATTGTACCACTAGATGACATTAACCCTGAAACTTCAAGTTGTTTTTTTTTTTTGCTATTTTTTGCTATTTTTTGTCTGAATGTGTTTTGTTTTGTTTTTGTTTGTTTAGTTTTTTTTTTCGCACATTCAAGCATACATACATTATTTTTTTATGACAGCCTCAGTTGTCAGATCATGAGGCTGAAATGATGTTACAGTAAATGCATCAATAGATGCATAGTGGCCAACACCCACCCACCCCAAAAAAGGTAGTAATTACTTACATAAAATAAACAGATTAGCAGTGACTGAGCCTTTTCTCATCTGCATTATCATGCTTTCACATCTTTCAGCAGAAAAATGTTGACACTGAATCAAATACAACAGGAACTATGAATACATTTACACTTTTTCCTCCTGGTGGTTTTTGCTATTTACTGTTATTTGAGTGACTATTTGCCTGCTATCCTCACAAAACCAGCCGCCACTTAGCTCATCTGTGGCACCACTGTGTGACAAAAATGACTTTGACTTTATTCCAGCCATTGAGAACCATGATTTTTGTTCTTTTCAGACAGACATAGAACTTTCATGTCACTCGTTGATCTTTGGCTGCTCCTGATTGGGTTTTATCATCAATTTAAGCTATCTAACTGGTTGAACGTTTGACAGGAAGTGGCTTCCCTTATAAATTTCGGGCCAAAGTAGAGGTCTCTTCACAATATAGTTGTGATAGTCACTGTTTTTTTTTTTTTATTTATGGTTTAAAAAAGTGATAAATAATTGTGTTATCACACTTACTTTGGATTTATCATGTAGTCTCAAATAAATGCTATATTTTGACCTCCTGGACAGGATATAAATGCCAGCAAAAAGTCCGTAGATCACCTAAGGGGTTAAGCTATTGATCCCTGTTTACCCCACAGAGTTATACACTATCTTTTCTGAGAAATGCAGTAGTTAACAATAAAAGTGATGTCACTTGTGGGGGCCACTGATCTACATTAGTAGAGCTTAAAGGGTTAAATCTTACACACTGAATATTCAGTACAGTGTTGGTGTAGATTCTGTTATACAGATCATGGTCATTGTAAGAGCTTCAGGGAAGGCAACTGGACTTGAATGAAGACCTGGACCAAGAAATAGAAGTCCAGTTGCCTTTATTCAAGTTTTTACAATTATTCCATCAATGTTAGGGTGCAGCTGAAAAGAAAAATCATTGCAAATTTCATCTTGATCTTTGACAAAAGCATGGATTCTGCCTTATTTCTCAGGGTGTGCTACTTCCAATCGAATTTTATTTGTAAAGCATAGTGAAAACAACAGCAATGAATCAAAGTTCTCTACTTATAACAATATATTCTCAACATCCAGTCTGTAGGTTAACAATCAGTTCTATGTCTGTGCAATAACTTATCAAGGGCACTTATGTGAGAAAAACCAACAGACAACAACAAAAAAACGTATCAAAACTGCTGAATAATGGTTGTCAGCAATAGATAGGCTGAGTTTCACCACATCCCCCCTAATGGTCGTTCTAGGTCACTTTCCCTTGAAAGAAAATTCTCCCAACTACAAAAGCTTGCAGAATAATTGTCTTTGGATTTTCAACCTCGGTAACATAAAAAGCAAGAAGATTCTTAAAAATAAACTCAACCTTGTCCAAGGTCCTACCTACCAGCAAGCACATCCTGTTTACTCAGCATAAATATCTGCAGTTCAACATGTAAATCTGTTGAGTAAGCACACTCTGGAGAAGAATGATTCGGATTCCTACGTCATGTCAGCTGCATAAGGAGCTGAAGGCCATGCCTGATGTTCAGGAAATGCACAGCAGTTCTTCTGCTGACATTAAAAGAAAACTTGATCAGCAGTGCTGAGAGTAGAAGAGCAGTGGAAACTCATCTATGTAATTAAGCTCTTTTTTATTTCCTATGTCTGGACAGGGCGAGAGAGGGGACCATGGACCACCAGGAAAGGGGGAACGAGGAGAAATTGGACCTGTTGGGCCAAAGGTCAGCAACCTAAGCTCAAGTGTATTTTCTTGCACACGTTTGGTATCATTTAAATGAAAACTTGAGCAATTGATTCTTTGAGCCTGTTGCTTTGCTGCCATCTAGAGCTGTTTTGCTCAAAGCACACACTGTCGAGTTTTTCACTAGATAAAGTTAGATACATTCTCTTATCATAGGTTCATTAAAATTCAATGCAAGGCAAATCTGTTTATAGACAACATTTCACATATAAGGTAACCACATGTGCTTTTCTCAACATAGAAAGCTGGCTGAACCATTATGGCCAGCAATAAGTTTGTGGCTTTCTCTTGGGGGTCTTTATAAAGTAAACCATATATAAATGAGTTTACCATTGTTTATGTCTGCCACTGACCCTGCAGGTAGCTTGAGCTCCAATCTAAACTCAGACGGTGCAGAGATCTACTTCACACCCTATCAGGAGCCTAACAAGTGAAGTCCTGGCTTTGTCAGTGACAGAGTTCAAATAAACACTTTCTGCATGCTTGGCAGCTTGGTATATTAAAAGGTGGTTATTTTTGTGAAGCTGACTGTGTTGGTCCCTTGGGATGCATTGAAGAAGTCGATGACATTTTCCCTGTGAAACATCGACTAGAAATACACAGATTTTTTTTTTTTTTTTTTTTTTTTGGGTGATGTGTGCTGAGTGAACCCATGTGGGGAGTTTGTTTTATGTTCTTTAACATTGTTTGCATCTCAAGTATTTGAATTTTCTTTTCTGTAACTACGATCAAGCCATTATTCCCTTAATTACCTTAACTTTCTTTGTCCTGACAGGGCTCCCAGGGAGAGGCTGGTATGCCTGGCTCTAAAGGTTCAAAGGTGAGCATGGCACATATGTTTTCTTTAATTTTGTGGACAGGAATGTAATTAGCTGATGCCTGGGAAAAAGACCCAGCAAGACATATTTAGCAGTGATCTTGGATTTCCACAGTCATCATTACGACTGCTGGCTTTAATGTATTTCACTTAAGCACTTGTGGGAATGTCTGTCATCAGATGATATGATCTGAAGTAAAAACCTCCAGACAAACAGTATACAGGTGTAAACTATCACATCATCGCCTCTGTAAATATCAGTCAGTACTAGTAGTCTTATTAATGGTGCTAATTAGCCATAATAACAGGAGTATCATTTTGATGAAGTTGTACTTTTTGTGATACACAGTGACAAAGTTTTAACGGAAAAAGGAAAACTCTTACTTGCATATTAACCATAATATATGATGATGTAAAACAGAGGCACGTTTCATTAAAGCAAAATATGTTATGACAAACAGTTTAGTCCAAGCTCTTCAGATACATTTGATAGAATTTCACATTTCATTTGAGCCAATCATTTCCCGGTACAGTATAAGAATGTAGCCATACATTGTTTTTCATCTCTCATTAGGGGGAGACTGGAGATAAAGGAGATTTGGGGTCGGCTGGTCCAAAGGTAAGCAGCAACTATATCACAGCTAAATGCCTTTGCTGCACCCCCTCATTTAATATCATTTTTCATGCTGAATAACACTCCAAACTTAAATTTACAATGCACCACAGCACAGCCAGTATTAATGTAGCCAAACAGAAGTTAACCGCCAGGGGGCAGCAGTTAAACTTTAGCTGTCTGCAGAGAGAGTATAAGACACAACTTTACATTGAGATTCACATGTTGTGTGAGATGGCATTTGCTGAAAAGTATTTCTTGGTTTCAAACAGGGTCCTCCTGGGCAGAAAGGAGATCAAGGAGCTACTGAAATCATCGACTACAATGGAAACATTCAAGAGGCCTTACAGGTCGGACAACTTATCACCTAAAGCAGCATATTTCGCTCAGTTTTATGCCTCAAGAAGAGAACAGGGCCTGATGATGCATGCCTGTTTGTTTTGGCCTCTCATTAATACCCAATTGATGGAATATTGAACCTCTGCCAAGATATATTCTCATGTTTGACAAGGCTTTTGACAACATTTATCAAACCACAATTCAAATTACATTTATCTTAACACTAAAAATATATTAGTGATGCAGAAGGGGGTGGATGGGTATTTAACAGGTTGCTCTTGTCGAGTGAAAGGGGCCAAATGCATGAAAAAAAATCAATATTTTTCAAACTATGAATTTGCATTGTATGATACCTTAGATTTTTACATTCCTGCCTATTATTTATTAGGTCATTTACAAAGAAGATAAAATATGTTCAAGTTAAACAGGGGTCATGTTATCTTCAGATAAATAAAGTAAGCATTTTGTTCTTTAAGGATTTAACTGCAGAAATGTGCTGACACAAAGGTTTCTTATATGTGACCTCTGCAATCTTATCTCCCACCTCTTCCCATTTCCACTCCTTTGGCCTACAACAGAAGATAACCACTATTACAGTTACGGTAAATAGGCTCTGTGTATTCTATGTGTTGTATCAACTCCACAAGTGATTCATCTTTGTCCTAATATGGGTCCAACCCAGTTCCAACACCAGTGTGCACTTCTGTGTTGTAACTGTGCTCCCTCACCCAGCAACATGTTTGCTTGACAATGAATGAAAAAGTATTTTGTTGCCTTGATTATGTGTCTGAGACCGACCTGACATGCTGCCTGAGCTGCTCGTTCTCACCTTTAATATCTCAAAATCATCAGTGAATTATTTTCTGCTTTTGTTTGCTTTGAAAGAGTAACATTTTTTTCTTTTCTTTTTAGATTATTTGCTCTTTTTTTTAACAGTAAATGGGGATGTTACCTAAGTGACATTGTTTTAAAGAAAATCCCAGTTTGTCAGCTTCTTAGCATCCTTTCGGCTTAGTTAAGTTTCAGGCTTTCTGGTGACATTGTGATGTTTATTTTTATTTTAACTAGAAAAGATAATCACTTTTGAGAGTTTTTGTTTGGTTTTGTTTGGTTTTTACAAAGGCAGCACCCATTTAATTATTTTTCCCCACAATAATAAACACTACAGTACACTGGTTAACATGGTTGAAAATATGCATAATTTTTGACGTTGCACTAAATATCTTAAAGAAATGCCACTACAAAACTGAATCTGTGCACATCTGGATTTGCCTTCATGTATTCATTCTGAAGTTATCAACCTTTGAGCCGAGTTTAGACCGCTGAGTCTTTCCAGTTTGTTTTCCCGTTTTCTTTAAACTGATGATTTAAATGGATTTAAGGTTCAATTCCAGCCTGGTTATTGAGCCCACATACTGACGTCACAATATGTAAATCTGTCTCTGTTTATAGTTTTGTTAATGTGTTGTCATTGTTGTGGCCTTGGCATGTGTCTTTCAGTTGAGCATCTTGTTCATAGTATATAATTGACTGCGTAGTGTTTGCAAATCATTGTGATGGTCGTTTGTGTTATTCATGGGAAGCACTCTGCATTATTTTCACATTTGAATGCAGTTGTTGTGTATTTAAACCAGGCTTGATTGGAAGTTGATTGTGTAGCTCATTCAGAAGTAGTTCATTGAGTTGAAAAAAATGTGATCAAATGTCTCTGTTTCTCTGTCCAGGGTCCTCCAGGTCCACCTGGACCAGTTGGACCACAGGGCATAAAGGTAAAAAAAAAAAAGAAAATGTGCCTGCATCTTTTCTTATTTTCTGCTAACCCTGCCTCTGCTTTAAATGAAATGTCAAAGATTTCCTCATGGGTGTGATTATCACATTAACCAGCAGCTGTTGTAAGTCATAACATAGTTGATTGCCCAACAATTGTGAAAGGAGTTTATAATATTTTTGTCTCAGGGGGAGCGTGGCATGCCTGGTCTCCCTGGCCTTGACGGAGAAAGAGTGAGTTGATTAATCTCATCATCTTCACTGAATTCAGTTTGAACACTTTTAATTTATAAGTCTTTTCACAGTTATTCAAACACAAATTCTCTATGTAAACAAAAGTATGCATAAAAGGCCATAACTTAACACATTAAAATGGATCACATTGCCTTTGTGCACCTCTCTGACCTCTCTCAGGGCTATAAAGGTTCCAAAGGCGACATGGGAATGCCGGGGGCATCTGGGGAGAAAGGAACAACTGGTTTGCCTGGCTTACCTGTGAGAACCACACACACCCACCCAGATAGGAAGCTTCTAAAATTTCTCTGCCTTTGTAGTTTTCAAACAAAACCTCTTGTGGCACTTTTGTTCCTCAGGGTGTTAATGGAGTCAAAGGGGATAAAGGAGATCCAGGACTTCCTGGTCCTCAAGGTCCATCTGTAAGTAACATCAAGATGACATGACATGAATTACCTCAGTTTTACTGATTCTGTTCACAGCAAGTTATAGAGTTGCTTATGTTTTTTATTCTATTCACATGAAAGGCATATGAATCATTTGGAAATATAAATGTTTTCAGATTATTGGGCCTCCAGGACCACCAGGGCCCCATGGCCCCCCAGGGCCTATGGTGAGTGTCTTACCTAAGGTTATTATTGTCCTTTATACTGTACTTACCTTAGACAATGTGAAATGTAAGCCCTCTTGCTTAATGTAAAGAGGTTCAGTCTAATGTGTCAGCACTTGTAATGTTGCTCCTTCCTAATGGTGATCAAGCCCGACCCATTTATTCACGGCTGTGTTGGATTATTTTGTTGCAGGAACATAGTGACACAATGTTCTCTCTACAAATGTAACACTGTCAAATCAAACACCACAGAGGGATTTATTTTATGTTGCTGCAACTTTAAACCGTCATAATTAACAATGACAGACACTTGAAACTGTCACTTATTACAACTAAACTTCCTTGTCTTCCATTTTGACTTCTTTGTAATTTCACAGCAATGTTTTGCATCCAAAATAAAACACAGGCAGGCACTTGCTCATTGCATTCCCTTGATTCTTTTAAATCTTCCAGAGAAACCATTTGAAATAATTAAATGAAAGACAGAAAGTTCTTGATCACACGCCATTGAGGTCATGAAAAACTAATATTTGTCACTTTTTGATATTTTTAGGGACCCCATGGCTTCCCTGGACCAAAGGTAAGAGAAAGAGAACTTGCATAGTTCACATGTATGAAACTATGGCACATTCGGGTACTTTGTTACTAACCTCTATTGAAAGTCATATAATTTTGAATAGCAATTAGAAAGATGGATAAAATTTATAAGAAATAGCAATTACAAAAACATATACTGTGGAACACTACTTTTTGACCAGAAAAAAACTAAACATTTAAAAGAAACTGTCAGCCACTAGACAGCCACTTTACCACTAGATGTCAGTACCTTTAAAGGTACATACTGTACCTTTAAAGGTACAGTATGTAAGAATTACTGGCATCTAGTGGTAAATATGGGTATTTGAAAGAAAATATGTTTTCTTTCAAATGACTTCATATTCCAAGCACTGTTGTGAATGTATGGTGGCTATTAGTGGCCAAAATTCTCCCAAACATAAAGATGTTTTCATCTGTGAGTAGATCCAGTGGTCTCAGGTGTACTATGACTGTACTATGAGGATTTATTTTTTATGTCTTTTAAGGTATTACTGATCCCAAACAGTGCTTTAACTCCCATTAAACAAAGCTGGTACAGAAGTTTGAAAGTTCAGAGGGTTCTTACTTCACACACATTGTTTTGTCCATTCAGGGACACCGTAGTAAAAAATGGTGGAACAAATATGGCAGCCTCCATATGTGCACGCAGCATAGCAAGTAGATATAAATCACTGATTCTAAGAAAATAAACCTTATGTTCTAATGCAGGGATTACACGTCAATAGAAGCAAAGTTTTTAATTATATGTCACATTTTTCTACCATTGGCCTTTGATTTTTTCACATACTGTACCTTTAAGAAGAAGGAAAGAATTTAGCAAAGATCTACCTACATCAAAGCTTTGATGAAGATATTTATGGCTTGGTATAATTTTGTAGCATCTGATAATTCACAGCAGTCAGCAAACAGATTGGCATAGATGTAACTGCAGATCCAGTAACTGGCCCTTGTTTTCTCAGGGTGAGCCCGGTTTGCATGGTATGAAGGGTATGAGAGGGGAACCAGGACACAAAGGGGACCGTGGCCCATTGGGTCTCCCTGTAAGTACTGCAGAGCACCACAGGATGTCTCCAGCCACACACCTTTGCTTTCACCTTTTTATACAGATTCTTTATTTCATTTACAGCCCTGTCAGATTTCTTGTTGTGCACTAGTGTGCGAACAAGAGTGTGCATTTGTGTGCCTTTATGTGTGTGTGTCTATAATGCCTTCTCCATTTTCTGTCCTCATTTTCATTTTGCCTGGGCTGACTACTTTTCCAAGCTCCCTGTAACACAGTGTAATTTAGTTGTTGTGAACCCTGCCATCAACCTGTCCTAATAACAGTGTTCATCTGGTACTAATCCCGCCTTGTTCATGTCACTCATACCTCCATAACCACACAGGGAGCCTCTGGCTTGGACGGCAAGCCCGGAATTAGGGTGAGTGTCATGTGATCAAGAGGCTTCACCACCAAACATCTGTCTACTTCTTTTACCCTCCATACATTCCTCTTTTCCTTATTTTTTTTTACTTCATTTCACCTCATTCTTTGTACCACATCGTCAACAAAAATACAAAAAAGTAAAGTTTTATAAGTTTGAAGAAGCCAAACTGGGTTTACTGTAGTTCACAGGACAGTGACCACACAGAAAGCAAACATTTCAATGCTCCTGTTTTGTCCGTGTTGCTTTACCTGAGCATTAACACACACTCATACATTAACTGTGTCAGCAGTGTTGTAAGTCTCCTGTGTGGCCAATGCACGTCGGCTAGTTCTGTGTGCTGGTTGTATCTCGGACCAGACGGAAATATTGTACAATGTGGAGGATATATATGCTTTGGAATTTTTCTTTTAATCCAAAAAATATCTGTCAGTCTGAAGATGTAAATTGACCATGGCAACGCTACATTTTGCAGGGCACTGACGGGCCTCCAGGTCCAGCTGGTCCAGCCGGGCCCAAGGGTGACATAGTAAGACTGACAAAGCATTCTTTTTTCTGTCAAATGATAAAAAACAAACAATTTTATTGCAATTTTAAAGTTTTAGCACTGTTGGAGTCTCAGTTTATGAAATACTGCTTTCTTGTAACAGGGTGAGAGAGGAGCACCAGGCGAGCCAGGACCACGAGGACCTTATGGATTACCTGTAAGTCTAACAAACATAATATTGTTCTTGTTTTGATGGATGTAAGGCTTCAAATTAGTCCAAAATCTGAATTAAATCCACATTTGCAGATAAATCTATGTGGAATTTAAATAGAGAAGCAG
This sequence comes from Atherinomorus stipes, assembly GCA_023101725.1. NCBI lineage: Eukaryota > Metazoa > Chordata > Actinopteri > Atheriniformes > Atherinidae > Atherinomorus > Atherinomorus stipes. The sequence goes on from JALJCO010011906.1 coordinate 3,268,816, forward strand.
CAAACTAAATGTTATGAGCTTGGCGCCTTCGATTATTGTTCTCTTCTCATTGGAAATAAAATATCTGCCTTAGATATAGTCTAAGAATTAAGTTGTTGAGTTGCACCAGTTAACACTTCTATTTCTTATTAGATAGTATTTTCTCTGGGACTGCAATGCACACAAATGTCAGACAAACATCAGCCTTTGATAAGGATTTGTTCTCATCCAAAGATTTCCTGACACAGTCTTGATTACATATTTTCAACATTATCTTTTCCAGCAAGGATCAGTTTTACTTTTCCATTTAACATACTTCTGGCCATTTAGAAATGATCTACAGTATGTCATACTTCAGTTTACGTGTTCACTACATCACTTAAAAAGTTATACCTCTATTTAAGCTGATTATTGTACGGATGTAGAGTGATCCATAACCTACGTTTTCCTCAGGTTTGCCTCTTTTGAGATGCATTGTGCTTAATAACCAGTGCTTCATTGGAGACTGTGAATTTCCTGAGAAGTCAAACCAGACAGCAAAATGATAGAGAAGTACTTGACTGAGAGTTTTTTTTTTTTTTTAAAGATATATTTATATCCATTTGCAGTAGGACCATGTACAGCTGTAGGGTACTGCACCTTCTTTCAACCATGGTCTCATTTGTAAGGCACATGCTGAATTGATTAGAGTTGAAACCCACATGACAGAATGAAAGGATGCTTAAGAATATAGCGACTTCAGACACCTAAATACTCTCAGACACGGGAAAAAAAGTGTTTTCCCCTAATATGTCCCCTTTAAACACACAAAAAATCTGTCGTTGTCATTTGACCAAATATTTATTGTTAGCATCAGGATTTGTTTCAGCCCAGAATTTCACAATCACTACATCACCAATTTTTTTCACAGATTAAAAACAACAGCATTCGCCATGAATCACAGTTGACTGGTTTTCTGACCTCCTTTTTTGTTTTCTTTTGGAAATGTAATGCATGATTATATGCAGTCTTATACATTATAATTATATTTTCTACTTAAATTTCTCATATGTAGCTGTTGATTTTGTTTTGAGGTGTACAGTACATCTTTTTACTAAAAGAGTAAACTGCAGGTAATATTTAAATTTGTTCTTTTCTTATTGCAGGGAGCTGCTGGAACACCAGGCTTGGATGTAAGTCATTTAACTGATTTGCTCTTTTTTTATGAAGGAAGATTGAGAAACAGAAACCTACTTAAAAGTGATTAAAGTAATGTCTTGTACAAGAATGTGTGGCAGAGGAGCTTCAAATGCAAAAATGTTTTGAAGATACAAGAGGATTTCTGCATCATATGCAGCACCATAAACCCTCAAGCCTCTTGGGTTTCAGCAGAATTAAGCACTGTTGACAATTATCTTTTTATCCATCATTTATTTACCGATTAGTTCCAGCTGTGCACCACCGCCGAATTATCTCACTTTATAAGAGTTAATATAAAAACCTCATGACACCAGTTGCTACATATTTTCCATTATGTAAGAAGAGTTTCATCCACAATACCAACGAATGAAATATACTATATCAATGCTCTTCACTGGATTAACTCACCTAAAAGCAAATTACAGATTCATCTCAGACCTGCCCTTCGCATACTGTGCATATTTGGTACAGAGACATTTTTATACAGCTCCACACCTGATGCTAATCAGCTAATTAGTGATGGAAAGAATGATGGCTTTGTGTTAATTCTATGCGTCATACATTGTATATTTAGAACAGAACAGGTTTTTTGTTGCTATCTTTCTGAGTTTTGAACCAAACAACATCCTGTCAAACAGATTGATTAGCCAGTTCTTTGCACATCCCTCCTCTCAGTTTATTTTAATTTCCACCCTCCCTCTTTTCATGATCAGTTTCTTTTCTGTTTGATCCTGATGTGTTTTTGTTTTTTTTAGCTTTGTACCGACAAGAAAACCCTCTTCTGTCTTTGCTCAGCAAAACCAGAGTAATGAAGTGGAGTTGTACTTTTACAGGGGTTGCCAGGCTTAAGGGGAGAGAAAGGCGACGTTGGGGAAAGAGGAGAAAAGGTAGATGTAGATGTGATGTAATGAATTGTTAACACCCCTAACATTATAGAGAACTGATGTCAATGGACAGTGTAGAGGTTTTTAATAATGAAGTCGTCTTAGTATATCCTAGTTTAAGGAATTCTGTGGCTGCCCACAATAGGACATTACTGGAAAAAAGTAGTTTCAATTTCCATTATTAGCCTTTGCCACCCTTATGAATTTCTTTTATATTTCTAGATACTGTGTTTTGTATCAGTTGTCCCTTCTTCATACAGCCCCTGGTAAAAACTGTGGAATCATCACTGTTTGGGGAAGTTTAGTGAGTTGGTTTTGAAATACAAATCACCTTCAATTTTGAGGGAAAAATTATGGAATCATTTGTTGTACCTCATCTGCCGTGCAGCAGGTTGATTTTTTTTTTTTAAGTATAGTCTTCAATAATAAAAACATTTTTCATGAATTCAACTTTCTCATGTAGCAAACGTATCGGCTTTGTAGAATGAAGCCCACTCATTTTCATTCCTGCGTGGATTTTAAACCAAACTCATATCAGGACTGTGCCATGTCTTTCCTGAAGAAAAGTTCAATTCTCTTCAGTCTGTAACAAGATGCCTTATCATCCTGAAAAATACTGTAACCTCAGCATCACCAAACCTAATACCAAAAGAGTCCCCCTGTGGTTTTGCTGTTTAGCTAATGACTGCCATTTTTAATGGGCTTTTACTTCCTTATTACTGTATCACTTATGGAAATTTGCTTGTTTCCTCGGGCGGTCATCTTTTTATGTTTTATTGGACCTGCACCAAACAAAAGTTCCAGGATTTTCTCCTCGTCCAGTGTAGATGTGTGATTTATTGCTGATTATCAGTTTCATCCAATAATCCACAGTCCATCACTGTTTCCTTTAGCCAGCTAGTTCCTCCGGCTGGTTTCTTACAGTTCACTCATAAACATCAACCCTTATTTCTGACCAGTTATTCATCATTTGTTTGTTCCATTTTTTTTTTTGCAAGAAATAAAACAATTATTAATTTTTTTTAAAACACCTTTTCTCCAGCGGCCCCCGAACTCCCCCAATATTTTTTAAAAACATATTATTTTTTTATTCTTTCTATAAATTTTTACATAGGGGGCTGGGTGGAAACATCATTTTTTTCAAAATTAAGAGGAATATTTCCCCCAAGAAAAATTTTTTTTTTTTGACTTTGTCATGTTTCCTCTCATTCTGCCAAGTTCAACAACTCAGTGTGCTCTACAAACAAGTTCTTTTAGCCGCATTATTATTTTTTTAATTGTTCAATGATTCCATAATGTTTCCTTTACTTTATCTGAAAAAGGAAAAAATAAGAACTATTTCATTTGTTGTTGTTTTTTAAAAATGCTATTAAATTAAATCATGTCTGTGTTTCTGTGTCATGACAAAAAAAGAACGCTAATTTAACATCCTTGAAGTGTGATGGTTTTAGTTTTTGCCTGAGGTTGTTGATAAATTAATGAACCCATTGGTTAATGGTTATGTCGTTGGATCCCAGCGTTCGCATAAAATGTCATCCCCAGTCCTCTCCAACCAGTTTTTTTCCTCCACTTTCAAATGGTTTACCATCTCATTTTTTTAAGTCCAATCTCATTTTGAGGCATCTAAAAGAGATTTCAACATATGAGCCAAAAACAAGTCCATTGACAACAGGCTCTTTAAAATCATATTTGTTTTATTTCCCGTGTTTTCCATGCATGCGCATTAACGTAACATTTCATTTCCCTTTGTTCTTGAGCCTGTTAGCAATCCTTTTCTTGCTTATGGTAGCATTAATTTATGTCATTCAGTGCTTACTGTGTGTGTCTCTGACCGTGACTAACGGGCGTAATGTCTTTCTTAGATAGTTTGTCTTTAAGAGGCTGTATCCTATTTTTGCCATTTTGTGTATGAACTCCTCTGTATGTTTATGTGTTAATCAGCATTTTCTAACAGAGAACAGATCCTAGTACAGCTCCTCTTTTAGGTATATTCATGGCTCAAATCAGAAGTTGGCGTAAACTCATCATGGACATGAATATTTTTGGCAAAATTGGGCAAACGATTTCTTTATAACACTTTTCTCTGAGGCAGAACAAGTCTCTGTGATACTCACAGATTGATATATAAAAGCTTAGTAAAATTAGATTGAATGTTAAATGTTTGCACTTTTGGCATCCATCAACATGTTACTGACAAAAGTGAATATTTTATCACTTTTCTTGGAAATAAAAATGTGTTGTTTTCTTGCCATGGACCACTTTTGAGCAAAGTTCTCATACAGTATGTTCATAAAAACAAGGTCAGGAATTTCTAAAACTAAATACCAGTGTGCTTTTATCGATTGCAGCAAGAACTTAAATGCATGTTCAGATTCATTGGGCTGTTACAACTGTGAACTACAATAATTTTACCCCAGAGCTTAATGAATCCTCTAATTAAAATGACCATATATACCATAGTTTGTTCATGCCCTTAAATGCGATTCATAACTGGGTCCTGTATTGTACTTGTACTCTTGTACAAGTAAGATTTATATGAGCGTTTTCACATCAGAGTAAACATCTTTTTCTTTTATTTGTTGATTATTTACGCAGACATCATCAATCCTTTATATATCCTGTTGAGTGTATGTTATATTGTTGGAAAAAAAAAAAAAGACAGTTTATTACAATATTTAAATTTCCGTCCTGGGATAAATGAAGTATTTTTCATTTAATTTCATCCTGGTCTTCCAACGCCAGTGTCCTGCACGTTGTAGAAGTTCTCCCTACAGCAACACACCTGATTCAGACTCAGAAGCTCTGCACAAGTCTTCTAATTACCCTTTGATTTGAGTCAGGTGTGTTGTCACAGGGAACTGTCAAACCCTGCAGGATAACAGACTGGAGGATCCCTGGCTTACAGTATGGAGAAGAGGGTGGGTTGCATGAACATAAGCTTGGATGAGGAATGACAGGACAGAAGACAGTCTTAAAGAACTGAAATCAGACTGATTAGATAAAAGAATAATGGGAAATACAACTACTGGACCAGAGTTGGACAGAACTTAAAAATTAGACGAGTTTGACAACAGGAGAAATGAAAGTGACAGCACATAAGAATAAAGAGCTTAAGTGCCAGATAATGTGAAGGCAAAGATCTTCCTTTCTGAATTTGTGCATAAATTTTAGGTGATTGCATAAACTCAAGTTATGAAAGCAAGTGCATTTCCTGTCATGCCCAGTCTTTGAATGTTATCATGGGTCATTTTCCATTAGCAAAATCCCACATGCACAGGGATGACGTCTTTTAAAAAAGAAGCTGATTGTAAGGAAATTATTAAGCCCAATTTTGCCATGATGTTGCTGTCAAGAAGCATGTGTGTCAACTTCTGTCAGTGCTGTATTTATAAGATTATGGAGCATGATTTTTAAAGACCAAAAGGGGAAAAAACGAAACTCTTTATGTAAGTGTTAAAATGTTTTGGGTTTTTTTTAGAAACACATGCATGAAAACTAAAAAAAATGTAAAACTGAAAATGTCTAACAACGTAATCATATTCAGATAATGATCTGAACATCTGTTTAAAGTGATACAGCTTAGACTTTTTTCTGTCTCTGGAGGGTTTTTCCCTGCTAGTCTTTCTCATCCTTTGTGCCCTTTATACCACTTAGGTGATGAAGTGTTTCCCACTTTTTTTCTACCTGTTCCCTTCTTTTGTACCCTTCCTGTCCTAAGGAATGTTTTTAGAATACCCAGTGCTGCCTGACACCCCCTCCTATCTAACCTATCTGACCATGCCTCTTTACCCGCTGTGGGTTGTAGCCTCCCCCCTTTAATCCCCTCCTTGTAGTCATCAGAATTGTTTAAAAAAATGACTTTAACTTGATCAAACCATTGTATTCACAGGGGGAGAAGGGAAAGAAGGGCAAAAAAGGGCCTAAGGGCGAGAAAGGAGAACAGGGTGCCCCAGGATTAGATGCACCCTGCCCATTGGTATGTCTCAACTGTGTGGAAGTTGCCTACCAGTCATGTAGAGCAGCTGCCACGAACAAGGAAAAGCTCCCTGAGGGTACTCTGAGACCCAGCATCATGTCCTTAGAGAAAGAAAATGCTCAAAATAACCTGAAATGCAAGGAATTACTTGACGCCCTGCAGGTCAGACTCAACAATCTCCATTAAGTGCTGAAAGCATGTAGTAGGACTGGATTGTGGAATCAGCAAGCTCACAGGGCAGCTCCTCCTTCACCCTCCCTTTGTGTCCGTCATGGCAGACAGATGCAAAGGTTAAGGGCCGTCCACCTCTCTCCCAGTAACACTCCTAGGTCATCTTTGCAAACAGGGTTTCCGGGGATTTAAGGGTGAAAAGGGGGAACCAGGGCAGCCAGGTCTGGACGGGCTGGATGCCCCATGCCAATTGGTACAGTATTTCTCTTTTTCCTAAACCTCTTAAACATGCATGCCAATCACCTTCCGCCCATTACTAAAACAACATGCATGATTTTAGAGCTTGAGAAGCATGAGTGAACACACCTTACTTTAATTACAATCACATTTTCCATTTATCATTTATTTAACACACACAAAAAGAAGCCAAACACAATCACATACATCACTAACATCTTGACAGCAAGCAGCCTCTCTTGGATAATACATCATTCTAAGTGAAATATGCAAAATAAATACATGATACATAAATCTATCCCTCTAACTGGAACCTGTCCTTCCCCTGATTAAAACTGGAAATAAAAAATTGACTCCTTCAGCCTCCCTTCTGATTTCTCATTGGAACATGTAATGTGACGCTAACACAGACCCCATACTGATAAGTTAGCCATGCTGCAGGTGCATGGATCCCTCCTCTAGTCTGTTAACTTTCCTATCCCTTCCTACTTTTGTACCAATTGGGCCAGACCAGAAGAACAGGAAGTAAAAGATTTAGCCGGTTACCACTGCAGTCCTGCAGTTTTCAGCGCTTTTCACAATGCTTTCTGTTGCTGAGGCAACTCTGTGTAATGCATGGACAGTCTAATACTATGGAAGAAGTTTGGGTACAATAAATACAGTACAATGAATATTTTATGATCCCATCGAAATGGTATGTGTAGACACTGAAAGAAATCGGTAAGAAAACACTTATCATTATTATTATTATTATTATTATTTAAAATGACATTTGTATTCATCCTGTTTGTTTTATTTCAAGACTGATTTTATTATAGTGTCCCTAAATCCAATTATAATGTCCACTAAAATTTAACTCAGGGGCACCTGTAATGAAATCAAACAGGAAAATCATCATGATGTGCATGAGTGATATTATGCTATTTATCATGTGCATGAATGGCAGTTCGTTTTTTAAGCTGTAAGTACATGTGATATGTAAGATTTGATGTAAGAGTACCAGAAACCAGACAAATTATGTTTCTGATCTGATTCCATTGAAATGTAACAGGTGTAGTGCCACTGGATGGAGACTTAAGACCTGAAATTTACCTCTAACATTGTAAAAACTCCAGCATGAATCAGCAGTTACTTCAGTTTCACTATAAAAAATGTTAAGAATTTTTTTCTGACCAACTTAAACTTCAACATGGTATGAAAAAGTTTAGTTTTTGCCCTGTCATTACCATCTCATCTGTTCTCAGTCAGCATAGCTTAGTAACAAACATACCAAAGATCTAGAGGTCACTTCAAGCTGTGGACTTTTTAAAATAATAATTATTATTTTCACTTGTAAAACATCTTTAGATTCCGTCTGTTGAAACTGTGGGGCCAGACTGAACATTTTAACACCAATACCTGTATGTGTTTTTGTGATGTAGGCTGCTTAGTCTGCAACTGAACACGAAACGTGTTGAGCTATTTGTATAGTGATTTTATCTCCTATTTATTGTAATAATGTTCAATTTAATATATTCATTTTCATGTCACAACTTATCCGTTTGTCCTATGCCTGTGGTTAAAAGTAAGCTAAATCTCAGATTTTATGAAAGGTATTTCTTACTTCTGATATATTTAATAGTAACAAAGATTTTAAATTATACTGTTCAGAAATTGGTTGTTTTATGGTTTTGCAACTTTTGGCATCATTACAGTGCATTGTGGGCTGTTCACTAGATAATGTAAATAAGACCTCATTTAACATTTTGGCACCAAATAAATGCTTTAAAAATAGATATTGCAACAGCATACCAACTCCTAACTCTGAGAGTGCCAAGCTTGTAAACTTTAGAAAAATGGCATTGGTTTGGTTTTATAACAAATACTGTAGGCTACAGCCTGACGCAGGGCAGTGAATTTTAGTGAGGAAGTTTTCAAACACAACTGAGTTTTTATTATTAGTAGTATTTTTATTCATCAACTAATTTTAATGCATAAATCCTATTCTTTCCTTTGAAAGCTGGTGCAGTAAGACAGCAATAAACTGCACAAACTAGTCATATTTACTTGTTTTTGATTATAGATAAATAGGAACTTAGATGGATAAGTTAAGCTGTCTGTCAAAAACACCAGTTTCACAAGAGTTTGATGTTGGGGAGCAACTTTGCTCTTACAGTGAAGCTAATGTGTCTCCCACTTTGAGATATCTGCTTTTAACTGATTATATTTTTCAAAATATATCTAAACTTTGACATTTATTAGGTGTTACCTATAAGCCTTTTATTTAAGACACTCTTAATCACTGTGTTTATCGCACATATTATGAACAAAACTTGTGTTTCTGCTTGACTTCTCACTGTTCTTCTCTAAACAGGGTCCAGATGGATTACCAATGCCTGGCTGCTGGCAGAAGGTAGGATATGCACAAACAATATTTATGCAATGTTAAACTTTAATAATGGCAAACTTTGTGTGTCAGATGTATCGAGTGAACAAAATGAAAACTTTAAATTTATTTTCATCTCAGATCTCAGTTTAATTCCTTAAAGTTTGCACAAAGAAGAATGTATTGGGAATTTGTTTTGTTTGTTTGATGTTTTTTGCTTTTTTTTTTTTTACATTTTTATCATTTCCTTTGACAAAAATAAGAATCAGAGTTGTTATAACTATTAATAACAGCAATGGGATTACAGACACTTTTTTGTGGTGTTATGTGCCTGAGCCAAGTGGAAGAGATGGCTCAAGTAGATTTACTTCGATTTTTTTTAATTTTTTAATTCATTATAGTCACTAAAAAAATGTATTTTCATTTTGTTTGACATAATTGCTTTTCATTTTCTTCACTCCATTCTGATACAACTTAATTTTCATGCAGATTTCAGCTTCTCAATATTTGCATGTGGTGTTTTTTTTGGTTTGTTTGTTTTTTGTCAAACTAGATGTAAAAATGTTTGCTGTGCTGACAAAAACCTCAAACTTGCTACTCAAAGTCATGAAACATCTCCAACTTCCAGTCTCCAACTTGGTCATTCTCTCTTCTGTGTTTTTCTTGCAGTGATCGCTCTAACCCGAAACGCATGGAGTTTGTAAATAATGCTTCTTTTATGGTATTTATAGTTTTTTAAAGGAAAACCAGTCTAAAAGAAAAGAAGTTTAAGCGTACAACGATACAAAAAGAGATAAACACCCCAGAGTTTCATGCCCTAAGCTGCTTCTACTCACATCGCCGTGTGGAAACAAAACGTGTGTGTCCGCTGTCTCACATCCACATCGTGGTGGAGTTCAAACCCCGGCTGGCGGAAGAACTTGTGTCTTTAGTCTTTGCATGACTCAGACTGGAGCGTCGCAGCCCGACCAGATCGCAGGGGGGTGAGAGGAGGAGGATGATGGGAAGATGTGGGGGGATCTGGACTGGCTTCCTAACACCAAACGCTAGGTGTTGTGTGTTGTTTTGTCTCAGTAAGCTCACCACCCATTTGTGTGGCACTATTTTCTCAAAGACTAAAAAAAAAAAGGAAAAAGACTGTGCCAAGCTGAACCTTGCTCCCCTGACCCCTGCAAAAGCATGAGTAGTGTACTATATTTAAATGTATTGTACAGACATGTCACTGTTATGTGGTTGCGTCATGGCTTCTGCAGAAAACCAACACTAACAAAAGAAAAAAAAAAGAAATCCCCAGAGCTCTGAAAAGGTAATTTTTTTGTTTCCCTTTCATTTTCCGAAGGGAGTCACACCTTGGCTGGTAGCCTGAATATCCCAAGAGAGTAAAGCTGTTGGTAATTGTTGCTTTATTGAGGTGATGCCTGCAGAGCGTGCAGTCTCAGCAGGTTTTCACTGTTGCACTGATGAGGCTCAGCGTCGTCAGTGTGCTGCCTCCAGCACATCTCCGGACAGGAGCGGAGAGTTGGCAGGCTCGCTGCATTGACAGGAAAACAAATCAGGCTTGAAAGATTTGAGTCTGGACAGGCGTGCTTGAGAACCCCTCTGAGCACCTGGAATGGATTCTGCAGGAGAGTCGCAATGAGTCTCATCGAGATCAGCTGGAGCTTCTCTTCTGACAGGCAACGCTATGAGGTCTACTGAGACCGTTGGCAGAATGCAATCATGATTTTTCTTTATTCATTTTTTTTTTTCATTTTTTGCTCTGATTCTTACACATCATTTGTATTTTGTGTATAATAGCCTTTTGTGCCTCAAGCTTTTATTCATTCCTTTACCAGAAATGTACAAATTTAGATAATATTTTAAACCATTTGAATGGTTTGTGTTTCAGAACGGCAATATCTTTTTTGGGGGGAAGTTGTGAGGGCTAAAAAAAATCATTGCGCACTGTTTTTCATATCAGTTGTTTTTCACGAAGCTAAAATGGCATGTGGCCCACAGCTTCACCTACTGTACTACATCCGTTTTGACATTAATGGGGTTTTTTTTTAAAAAAGAAAATAATGCTTGTGTGATGCAAATATGCTACTTTTTCCACTTGTAACCTGTATGGAGTATTATTTGTGCAGTGTTACCAGTATGCTGCATGAATAATAGAAAATAAGGATTCCTTAATTATTGAAAAGTGCACCCAAAGCATAATTGTTTTGGGGATTTTCTTTTTTCACAGCTTTAGAATCATATTTAACTCAACATTTGCTTGTATTTCAGTCAGATTCAGACAGATTATGAGTCACAGTCTAATCTTCACTTCTCTCTTACACATCATATATGGTCTTAAGTACATAGAAAACATGTTGCAAGAAAAGCTATATTTCACAGACACCATTAACACACCATAATCTAATTGGTGGCCAGTTATGTCACATTCCTTATCAGATGGAGCAAAAATGAATGAGGCTTCGGAATTATGTTTCACCACAGTTAATTCATGTTTCCAGTATTCAAATTGCCTTTTGACATAGTAGGTGCTATGCAAGGTAATGCCATTTTTTTTTCTACATAAATATGCATGAATAATTTTTCTTCAAGAGCAGATGTAAAATAAAAGCATTTTCTTGTAAGGTAGCAGCAACCACAGGTGGATCTGAGAGGATTTTCTTCCATATTGTTTCAGTTTTATTGTACAGTTCATCTCATTGTGATGAAAAATGGTTGCACATCTGTAAAGACTCCAATGGTGCTATCTGATAGAAGGTGACAGCTCAGTTGATGTGCTCTACTTGTGGCATAAACTACACAACAGGTTTCTTTATTGGTGTTGGAGTTTTATTTTTAAAGTTTTTACTGTTTTTTTTAAATGCATATATATTTGTGTATTTGTCTCAGTATTTTTAAGTGGTACATTATTTATTTTTCTATAATTTCTTAAATGAAGGCATTTTTTGGTTCGGAACAGCATTCCTTTCAGCCTCCAATGTCAGTTTTGTGTTGATATGAAGAACTCTGGGTCGTGCTAATGCATCATTAATATGGTACAGTGGAAAGGACGTTGATTATTTACATATTGCAGACCATTTATTTCAGCTTTTAGGCCTTACCATGCCATGTGTGCATCTGTTTTATTTAATTTTTTGTGTGTAAAAAAGCTGACTATGACAACAAAGTACTAATGGCCTGAATGTTGACAGGCCCAGCCAATGCAACCACACAGTTATATATGAGAGCCTTTCTCACACTTTCTCTTTTCTCTCTCTGTCTCTTTGCATTGAATGTAGTTTGATATTTGTATAGTGGATTATTAATGTACTGTTGACATGTGTGCTCATTTGACATAAAGTGCAATTTATACTTTGGTTCATGTGTGTAGCTTCATGCAAATGCAGCTTAAATATCACATGATGGTGATTTCTATAGCTCCATTTGTTCAGTCATGCTACCCTGTACACCACTACCTGGAAAAAAATTATTTACCAGGAGACAAAGAAGAATATGTAAACATGGACCTTGAAATTAAATCTTAATTTTCATGAATTTTGATTCAATTTGTCCCTTCACTCATATTTTAAAGTGTTATTTCCATTGATTTATATTAAGCTTTTGAAAGGTGTTTTTTTTAATTATTATTTGTGTTTTGATTTCAAGTCTTTGTTACAGTATTTGTTCTCACAAGGTGCTGTATCTTTAGCATGTGCAGCTAATTTTGTAATAGATTTTTTTTTTTTGATTAATCTTTTTAAGTTTTGTGTTGAAGTTTTGAATTTAGTTTGTTTAGCTCTTAGCAAAAGTGCCAAAATCTGAATTTCCATATCAGTATGAAGATTTCCATAATAAGACATAATTTGATGCCCCACATCTGCAAAATTACGGTTTACAGTAGAGCTTTGGGTCAAAATTTTAGCTGAAGACACAGTAGAATATGTTTCAGAAAGCAGATGAAGGATAATGAAGTCACATCTACAGTGGTGTCTTGCATCCATGTAAATGACAATAGCCTTACAGAAACAACAATTTTGCCATATAAGCTTGAAAATAAAATGCAGACTCAGACACTAAAAAGCAAAATCCACTTTCTGATTTACTGGAATTTAGATTTCATTTTAAAGTTGTGGTTTCTGTTGAGTTTCTGATCTACATTTGTATAACTTTTCTGCTGACTTCATCCACACACATTTCTTTGATGACCTTTGTGTCTTCACTCTGTATTTCAAGTTAACATTTCATAAGACTATACTGTTGGAGCCAAATAAACAGTCTTTCAAATACACCATACATGTTTGCCTGTCTTGATGATTTTCACTCAAATTTCTTTTCATTTATACAGTCAGAAAATTCTACTTTGACTTTTGCCATGCATAAACTTCTTTTAATTTGTTCTTGTGCATCCATTTTTGCTTTCAAACCTGTGATAAATTCCAACATAAAGCTGGAAGAAAATATTTTGCTGACATTGGTCATACCAAACAGTCATTTCATTGCATTATTACATTTTAGTACTATTACAACTATTTCATGAAAATTAGAAGTATTTTAAATTTGAACTGCTGTGCTTATTGTTTACTGTTGGATGATACAATTAATATACATCTTGGGGAGACTTTAATCAGTTCACACAAACGGTTGCATATTCCATATATATATATATATATATATATATATACATATATATACAGGTACTACCCAAAAAATTTGAATATCCTGAAAAAGTTCATGTATTTCCATAATTCAACTTAAAAGGTGCAATTTACATATTGTATAGACAAATAATATGTGAATTAATATATTTCAAGCTTTTATTTGTTTGGCTGTAACTGATTAGAAGTTGCAGCTTCAGAAAACTTCAAATTTAAAAACTCAAAAAAATAGAATACTGCATAAAATCAATCAGAGAAGGGTTTTATATACAAACATATCAGGCCTCCTAAAGTAAAATCTTGCATCTGTACTTAGTACTTGGTTGGGGCCCCTTTAATGACTGCCTTAACCCGGCGTGGCATGAATGCTACCAGTTTGTGGCATATCTCAGGTGTTATGGAAGACCAGCATGCTTCAGTCCCAGCCCTGAGCTCTTCTCTATTGTTTGGTCTCTTCCTGCTCAGCTTGTTCTTGACAATACCCCACAGATTTTCAATGGGGTTCAGGTCTGGTGAGTTTGCGGGCCAATCAAGCATGGTAATTCCATGGTTGTTGAACCAGGATTTTGTAGTTTTGGCAGTGTGGGCAGGTGCCAAGTCCTGCTGGAAGATGAAGTCTGCATCCCCATACAGCTGGTCTGCTGAAGCAAGCATGAAGTGCTCCAAAATGTCCTGGTAGACGGCTGCATTTATGCTGGATTGATGAAGCACAGAGGACCAACACCAGCAGCTGACATGGATCCCCAGGTCATACAGCTGGGGAAACTTAACACTGGACTTCAAGCATCTTCTGTCTAGCGCCTCTCCGGTCTTCCTCCAGACCTGGGACCTTTGTTTCCAAGTGAGATGCAACATTAGTCGGACTAATGTTTTGTAACAAAACATTGATGAAATGAAGGAGTTTGTGGCAGATAATGCCTTATTTAGAGGCTGGACGCGGTTGCCCAATCTCTGCCATTATATCGAGCATACGCTGATCTTGAGTGGATCTAAATATCTCCCAAAGGAATTCAGGTTGTACCAAAACTGTCTGGGTGAGTAAATGAACATATTTCCTGCAAGAAAATAGGTCCAGATTGAAAAAAACCGAAGTTCTCCTTTAACTCGTATGCTATCCATTTCTTCTGATCCTCCTTGAGATGGTTCTACTCCTTCATTGGAGTCCAGCTGTGTTTAATTAAACTGAATGGACTTCATTAGGAAAGGCACACACCTGTCTATATAAGACCTTACAGCTCACAGTGCATGTCAGAGCAAATGAGTCATGAGATCAAAGGAACTGTCCAAGGAGCTCAGAGACAGAATTGTGGCGAGGCACAGATCTGGACAAGGTTACAAAAGAATTTCTGCAGCACCAAAGGTTTCTGAGAGCACCGCGGCCTCCATAGTCCTTGAATGGAAGAAGTTTGGGACAACCAGAACTCTTCCTAGACCCGGCCGTCCAGCCAAACTGAGCAATCGTGGGAGAAGAGCCTTGGTGAGAGAGATAAAGAAGAACCCAAAGATCACTGTGGCTGAGCTCCAGAGATGCAGTAGGGAGATGGAAGAAAGTTCCACAAAGTCGGGGCTTTATGGCAGAGTGGCCCAATGGAAGCCTCTCCTCAGTGCAAGACATATGAAAGCCCTCATAGAGTTTGTCTACTGATTGATCCAGACTGATAAATTGATTACAGATAACCAGCTAGATATCACAGCAGTTGACATGTTGCAACTGAAAGCATTAGATTAGTGATTAGCAATACCAGAAATATCAAGAAAAGAAAAAAGAACATGAAAAAGCTGGAAAATTACCAAACGCTGAAGGAAGAAGTTGACAAGATGAGTAAAGACTAAAGTATTGCCTGTGGTGGGTGGCTAGGTAAGTAGGAATTCTGAAAATGAAATGGGAAACTTCAAAAGCCATGGGAAAATGACAGTTAAACAAAATAGACTGTGAATTCTAGTGAAACAAAACAAACTTTTTTTTTTTTTTTCCTTGAATCACTTTTACCTTAAATCACTTTTTTTCTCTTTCTTTCTTTCTTTCTTTCTTTCTTTCTTTCTTTCTTTCTTTCTTTCTTTCTTTCTTTCTTTCTTTCTTTCTTTCTTTCTTTCTTTCTTTCTTTCTTTCTTTCTTTCTTTCGGCACACGCGGTGTTCCATACGTAATGCCTGAGTTCAGGCACTGCGCGACTTGCCGTGCACGAGCCGCATGCCTGTTGCGCACTGACATGCGTGTATAAAGCCGGGCTATTTTGGCTGGAGCAGATGTGCGTCAGGAGTTTTCCAGCTGGACGATATCAAGATGTCCGTTGAAGTATTAGAGAAAAAGAAGACGATAGACTTGCGGAAGAAGCACATTGGGTAAGATGACTGACATTCTTCACGGCGTTGTATTTTACTGAAGTCAGACTTCAGCTGTCACAGACGCACTTGTGAGGTTGTTTACATCGAAACTTCCACAACATGTAGCTAACGTCATGAACTGACTCTGATTTTTTTAATGTGTCCTGTAATGATAATAATCAGTGCACAGTATCCAACCTTGCCTGTGTTGGCTGTTCATTTTTGTAGTTTTACATTACACCATAACTTAATCCTGCTGTAGAATGTCACTATTACTTTATATGGTTTCACTGCATATTTTGTGATAATGATAATGTTATGAATAATAAAACATTTAAATCAAAGTTAGAACACACTTTCTACACATGCCAGTGAAAAGTTTTGCTCCTTTGCAGGCCATCCTGTAAGATTTTCTTCAGCCATGACCCCATCAAGATTGTGCGAGCCAAAGGCCAGTACATGTATGATGAAGAAGGGCATCGTTACTTGGATTGCATCAACAATGTGGCTCATGGTACCCATACACTGCTGAAACCAAAACATAATAGAGCATTTCTGAGCCAAAAAAAGGGTTCAGAGAAATGTCTTTTTACACCACACTGTTACTACTTCCAACACCACTGAACTCCAACTAAACAAGTATACAGTGAATTAAGCCATGTTCACTTAATGTGAAATGACTAAAGTTGCATGATTTGAAAATACGCAGGGATGTGAGAATGAAAGCTTCTTACGATCCACATTTAGGAGTATGTTTTAACCTTCAAATGATCTAAGGACTTACTATAAAAAGCTTTTTTGGTATGCTATTCCTGACCATTAATTCTAATCCTCGCTTCCTTTTCTCAGTGGGCCACTGTCACCCAGATGTGGTGAAGGCAGGAGCTCAGCAGATGGAACAACTCAACACCAACACGCGTTTCTTGCATGACAACCTCGTACTGTACGCCCAGAAGCTGCAGGCAACACTACCAGATAAACTGTCTGTGTGCTACTTTGTCAACTCTGGGTACATTTACATTGTATTCACTTCTGAACACAAGAAACACAGCATAAAGTCAGATTGCTTGCACATTTTTGTGTAGAGTGTAATTTAGTGGACTTGTTAAATTTGCCATGCAGATAATGAGAGGTTGCCTGATGCCCTGTCTCCAGCAAATTGCTGTAAAACAGTTAATTACAGTAAATCATAATGACGTTCATGGTTTGGGTTTGTACGTTTAGCATAATATTGCTGTAGGTGAAATTCATACCCATTCAGCATTAGTAGCTTCCTCAAAGTCCTATTTAAATTGTCTGACGGCAGCTTGGTTACTTATTTACCCCACTTCCTACAGTACTGCAACATGTGCAGGAATTATCTGAAGAAGGGCAATTGCATTGTAAATAATGATCCATATACACTATAGTACAACCAGACAGTATTTATCAGTCCTAAGAGAAGTTATAAACCAGACAAAACCAGAGGCATTGTTAGGATCTTTACCATAGTGCACTTCTGAAAATGCACTTTTGGTGTGAAGTAGTTTGTCAGCTCATGATGAGTAAAAAATGTGCACACAAAAGCCCAAAATATCAAAACACTGTCACTGTCTTTCGAATACTTACTTATTTTTAAATATGCAGATCTATTCTGGTGAGCATAACTTAGCTTCTTCTAATGACAGAGAGTGAAGTACAGTAAAAACTTATTTATTTATGCATTTCATTGAGATTTACCAGCACAATTAAGTGTTAACTTTTTATTTATTTATCCTTAATAAAGTGATGTTGGCCTTACCAGCCCTTACAGTGAGAACTGAGACAACAAACAGTGTATGACGTCCACGTGATATCCGCGGCTTCGCCTGTGTATTTTGTGGTGACTTAGTAACTAATTGTAACCCTTGCCCCTTCAGCTCTGAAGCCAATGACCTGGCCCTTCGATTAGCATGGCAGTACTCGGGCCACAAAGATATCATCACCCTGGAAAAGTAAGAACTTCTGTACATGAGTGAAAATATTATTTCATGAAGTCATATTGTCACATAGTTTCTGTATAATTAACACAGTTGCCTAAAACAGCCCACATGATGTTTTCAGTGACCACTTTGATCTGCTTGCCTGTGTATTTTTGTGTTTGCAGTGCGTATCACGGCCACGTCTCGTCGCTAATTGACATCAGTCCGTATAAGTTCCACCAGCTGTCAGATGCTGAGCAGAAGCAATTTGTCCATGTGGTGAGTGTTTTTTTTTCTCTCTCCTCGCCCGCCTGTCTGCACACTATTAAAACACCATGACTCAACTTGCTCTGCTGCGTTTTGGCAGGCTGCTGAGTGTTCAGCACGCACGTGTGAGGGTAGGACAGAAACAGTATGAGACAGAAGAATAGACTGCAGCTCCTGCTTTATGGAAATTTGTCAGGGCAAAACAAAAAAAAGGGGGGAAAGGAACATAGACAAGAAACATGAAAGAGCAAGTAATTATTGACCAAACAGCTCAGTTCTTAGTGGTATGTGGAAGAACATGTCAGATTTATTTCTCCTTACTTTAGAGAATACAAAGCAGACACCACTTAGCATGTTTTGTGTTGTGGATGTTTATGACCTAAATTCTAAATGACAAAAATGTGCATCAACATGCAGCCGCAGAGCCCATCATGACTGTCATTGTCGCTCTTTTGACGAATCCTAATGACATCTTAATTTTATCACACATGTATGTATTGTAGGTATCTGTTGTCTGGCTGTAGCCTTGTGTAGGAAAGGATTTATTGCTCAGCCAACAAGCAACACAATTTATAAACCTTTAAGAGTCAGAATGTCTTGTTTTGGCTGAATGATGCTGGCCCAAACAGTTACCTTTCTCAGTTGGTCTTTATTTTGTCTTCATATAAAACAGCTTTCATAGGTGCCACTCTACACAAAATAAGATAGAAAATCTGTTTTACGTATAAAGCAGTTGTCAGAAAGGAGGCTTTCTCTGATGAGCATTACAAACAAGCCATACTTCTTCAATCTTTTTCTGATTGTGGGTTTTTTTTGCAGTTTCTCTGAACTTTGCACGGTGTGACCCTGGAAGTGAACTTCCTCTTCTTGGAAGATGAACAACTGTACTCTATTGACTGTTTTACACTGAATAATCTTTCTCAATGCACAATCAGGTACTCCAGATGGTTTGGAAATTATTTTCAGCCCCTTAAAATCCTTCCATTTTTGCCTAAAACATCATTTTATTGATTCAAGACTTGTTATAGACCAACCATTTCACTGGACTACTTGTAGTGGACCCTTGCTGATGCAACGGGACTCTTTTTGTTGCAGTATTATCTGCCACTGGAGTACAGTATGGCTTCAAAGTGGCTTCAGATTGGTCATAAATAAGTGTTTACTGAATCCACAGATGGTAGCCATCATTCAAATCTCAAATATCTTAGCTTGTGTTGATATTTTGAAGATAAACTAAGTAAAATACATATTCATTTGCTGCGTCCTACCCACAGTAGCAATGGGTTAAGCTACTCCCAGATAATGGGGAGCAACAACTGCGTGCTATGATCATTGCTACTGTCTCCTCAGCATTCTAAAAACAAACACCCAAAAGCTCCAAACCAGCTTCAATTTACCTCATTTTAGCACCTGGTATGTTTGCGGAATATAAAAACCTTGGTAAAATTTTAATTATAACAAAAGAAACCCCACACCAACAAAAATAACTTTTACACCTTGGATCGCCTACAGGCTCCCAGCCCAGATGTGTACAGAGGGAAGTACCGAGCGGACCACCCTGATCCAGCCACAGCATATGCAGACGAAGTCAAAGAAATGATAGACAAAGTCCACAAGAAAGGAGGCAAGGTACAGTCTGCATCATAAAGTGATCACAGTGTTGAAGAGTGAAGCAAAGACAGAAATGTGGCTGCTCGATTGCTGTGAAGTCAGAATGATCAAATCAGATATGTAGAATATCTCAAAATGTCAGTAATATTTAGCTTAAAAGTACAGAAAGTTCATGCTGCACTATTATGTCATGAATTCAAAACATTCAAGTAGGATTATACAATGGTAATCATATCATCTCCAACAATTTGTTGAAACTAAAGCGGACATCAGTGGTGGGTATACCTCAGTAACATTTCATGAGTTTGGTATCTAGTCTGATGATATCTAAATGTGAATGTATGATAAAGATAACTCGTTGGAGAACAGCATGTGTGCAGCAAGTACTTAAGCATTCAAAAGTTGGAAAGTGCATTTATTAAAGAAATAAAGAAAAAACTAAACTCAGATTAGTAATTCAAATAACAAGAAACTAATAATAGATAACAATATACAAAATTAGAATTTAGTGAAATGAAATATTGCTTTTGAATTGTGGTTGGAAATTATCATTAAAAAAAAAAAAAGCAAGCAAACAAAACTGTCCCAGACACATTAGAGCACTTTTCCCATGAACAGTGGACCAAAATACCTGTCAACAGGTGTAAAAGTCTTTTTGAACATTCCAGAAAACACCTGATTGCAGTGTTTCCCTCAAAGTGTTGCTCAACAACAATTTAGCTTTGGAGCCCCATCATGCTTGTTTACTTTTATTTTTGTGTGTTTGTTTTTGACATTTCTTTTCAAACCACAATTCAAAATCAGTGTCATGATTTTCACAGAATTTTTATTTATTATTACTTGTGCCAATTTCATCTTATTTCACTGACAGCTTCTTTAATTTGAGGACGACTGTATATCATACTGTATGAAATATTGTGCCTTTATCATATTAAACATCTTTGTGTGTATATTTGTCAGCTACACTGTAAAGAAATGTTCCTTTTGCACCTGATGACCGACAGTATCTTTGCCTGACTCATCATCCTGTTATTGCCTCTCTCTTGTTTTGCCCTGTGAAGTGAAAATTGAAACAATGCACTTATGAAAGAGGGAAGTTCAAAGAAGCCGGGACACCTCTGGATATCAGTCTAGCTGCAGATTTATGGACCCGATATGTTTTTCTCTCTTGTGTAGATTGCTGCTTTTATTGCTGAGTCCTTGCAGAGCTGTGGTGGGCAGGTCATTCCCCCTGTAGGTTACTTCCAGCAAGTGGCCAAGTATGTACCCAAAAGAGCCATTTATGTTCACACTGACAGCTACTGTGGCCCTGAGGAAAAAAAAAAAAAAAAAAAAAACAAAAAACACAGCAACATATTTTTTCTTTAAAGAAAAAAAGAGGGGCAAAAAAATAGAAAATATGACTTTTTCGTATTATTTATAAATGCGCTTGACTAACATTGAGTCTAGATGAACACTGATGAATGTATCTGCATGTCAATAGGCATGTCCATAAGGCAGGGGGTGTTTTCATCGCTGATGAAGTCCAGGTGGGCTTTGGCCGTGTCGGCTCTTACTTCTGGGCCTTCCAGCTTCAGGGAGAGGAGTTTGTGCCTGACATTGTCACAATGGGAAAGCCCATCGGCAACGGCCACCCCATGTCATGCGTGGTCACAACCAAAGAAGTAGCAGAGGCCTTCATGTCCACAGGAATGGAGTACTTCAATACAGTAAGAGGATTATGTAGAACCAAGAACTGTGATAAAAAAAAAACAATAATCAGTTTCATGTCAAATCTTGATAATACTGTCAAAGCAAAAACAGATAACAGATAATTATTTGGTTGATAAGATCACCATAAAATTGCAAAAGCAGATAGCAGGGAGCACATCACAATCTTTGCTTCCCTTCCCAGGCAGAAATGGCAATGACCTGAACTTATCCTTGACATGATGTTCTTGTCCATATTTGTCAAGCACATCAACACATCTGTTTTCCACATTACTGAGAAAGATATTTCCCATCAAAACCTGCTCTTTTCCCCCATTGAAAGTCTCAGATTACAGTTTCCTTTGAAAGGAAAAAAAAGTTATTTCCCTGTAACTTTGAATATATTTGCAGTTATACAGTAGATGAATGTGCTCTACAGATTATGTTTCCTGGTCTAAGATTTTCGTTTAGCAATGAAAAATAATCACAGTGCTGACTGTTCTGTCTTTGTGAGTTTGTCATGTGGAAAACAGATAAAAGTTTGCATGGGCCTGTCCTCCAGGCAGCAGATTTCCCGTGTAATATGAGGTGTGATGTTAATCTTGCTGTAATCTTTTTTTCTGTGTGTGTTGCATGTGAATTTCTCAGTTTGGAGGCAACCCCGTGTCATGTGCCATTGGTCTGGCTGTTCTAGATGTGATTGCAAAAGAGGATCTTCAGGGTAATGCGCTGCGTGTGGGCCAATATCTCACCAATCTGTTGGAGAAGCAGAAAGAGAAGCACCTGCTTGTTGGAGACATAAGGTGAGTCGACACGGTTACATTCACATCTTGTTAAGCTGATCCACAGTTTTTAATACCTGTCCATTTGAAACACAGTTCAACATGTGATTTAGTGACTTTACTATCAAACGTGTTTGCTTGAGGTTGTTGCTCTGACACTGCCACATATTGGCTGTCTGTTAAACATTGTGTGGTGATTCTGTGACATATTTACCTTAAACTTGTACCTGAAGTTTAACTTTTGGATCATTCTGTACAATCTCAGTCAGCCTTGACACATCATTTTTATGACAGAAAATTAGATGACCCCTTAGTATCCTACATTCTTTATTTCCTTTTGTTTTAATTTTTTTATTTGGTTGTCATTTGATAATTCTTTCGAAGCTTCAACAATCATTACTTTTTCACTGTATTTGGATGAAATTAGCTCAAGACATTCATTAAACTAAGAGTGTCTCCATCCAAGCAGTGGAATTCACCCGTTACCCATGAAATGACAATAATAAAACTACTGCCCCTCTATGATCTGGGCTATTTGTTTATGGTTGGAAAAATACAAAATTGGTCTCACTGTGCTGTACAGACACCAGTCAACAGTGGTGAATCTTATTTAATCATTGGCGCGACTTGTAGCACTTTGGTGATTTATTTGGTTTAATGATTTGAACAAGAACATATTTTGCTAAATCTGCCTACATATGGAGGACCAAAGAGGCCATAATCACAAACACATTAAAATAAATTAAACCCTTGAATTCATGATTGAACATTGAATTTTTTTTTTTTTTTTTTAATCTGTTTATTTCTACTTTATCTTGTCTATTTTTTTCATGAATTCATTGGTTGGAATCTTCGGATTCTTTATAGGTCTACATGTCTTTCTTCATTAATATAACTAGTCAGTCATTTTCTGTACCACTTATCCAGATCAGGGTCGCAGGGATTGCTGGAGCCTATCCCAGCTGTTATCAGGTGAGAGGCGGGGTACACATTGGACAGGTTGCCAGTCTGTTGCAGGGCCTAATATACCTAAATAAGAGCTGTTTGGCTCTTCCAAACAGCAGAATTAGACCAATCCAAATGCAGAATTAGATTGATTTGTAATATAACTATATATTTACAAATTTATCTAATTCTGCATTTGGATTGGTCATTTGGAAGAACCAAACAGCGGCTTCTCCAAGGAAATAAAAGCTGCGACAGAATGCGTCTAAATGATTACATACATAATCAAATGTGAAATCATTGAATTATTTAGCAATTTCTACATTTATTAATCTATTTCTTAAAATATTTTCAATATATTAATTCATTAATCTTGAGTTTTGGTCCTCTATACCATACCATGCCACACCATACCATACCATACCATACCATACCATACCATACCATACCATACCATACCATACCATACCATACCATACCATACCATACCATACCATACCAAACGACTTTATTAATTAAGAACTTTTTTACTGTTTTTAATTAAAAAGTCTACATTGTCAATATTCGATACATATTGCTCATGGTTCAGTACACATCTGTACAGTTCGGTTCAACACGAATACGTGCTGTTGCACCCCTACGTTTGATTTACTGACACATTACAGTGTAAAGGTCCTGACTCTGAATGTTTTGACTAAATCCCTTATCCACAGTTTCTTCAAATTGCAGCTTACTGCGAACATTTAGAAAAAGCTAGAAAAAATATATAAAGAAATCTCTGTGCATCGGAGTTGACTAAACCAAGTGGTGTCCCTTTTCGCAGGGGTTGTGGTCTCTTTGTTGGGGTGGAGCTTGTGAGAGACAGAGTGAAACTCACTCCGGCGACAGCAGAGGCCCAGGAAGTCATATATAAGTAAGTTTCAGTTTAAGAAGACTTAACCATTTAGTTTAAGGTGGATGTTTTGATTGATAGTTTGATGCAGCAGGAAAAATGCAGGTGAAACTAATAACACTAATAAAGACTTCCTGCTGTTGCCCATGACATCAAATCTTTACCACTCTTGCATTTAGAGGAGCAAATCATTACTTCTACTACTAAAATATTCTCTGTGGTTTGCCCAAATACTAAACTTAGGTGTTTAAATCACTATAGAGTAGAAAATAAAGGATATTTTGTCCCAGGCTAAAGGAGCAGCACATCCTTCTTAGTGCTGATGGACCTCATCGCAACGTACTGAAATTCAAGCCCCCGCTGTGCTTCACTACGGAGGACGCTGACCTGGTGGTGGGCAAAATCGACATCATCCTTACAGGTATTTGGTCTCTGAGCTGCTTTCACAGATAGTGGCGCAGAATGAGACAACTACTGTTTGTCTGGCTAATGCATTACTCCAAAAGATATTGGTGTTTGGTGGAGAAGAATCTATAAGCTGTTTGTTTGCAGAGCTGGAGGAAGCTTTGGGCTTGAACATCAACGACACACTAAATGTAGAAGATGAAGGCTGTAAAAGAAAGGTAAATGTTAAGTCTTTTCATTATCTTTTGCATGCAAAGGTTAAGACTGTGGTGTAACTGACTTTAAATTTGTGTTTTTTTTGTTTTTTTTTACAATTTTATCTCAAGCTGCCGGCTGATGAAAATGGGCACCAGTATCACAGTAGTTCAGTACACAGCAAAGGACGCAGTCAAGGAGTTCCTCAACAAACTAAACAAAACAAACGCCTCAAGACATAAAGTTGCCTTTCAACAAACTTAACCTTTAAAAGACTATATGACTGATTTGTGAAATCAATACATACTTTATAGGTGTAAAATGGTGGATGCATTGGTGTAATTTTAAATGCTTTTATACTATTATTAATAAACCAATGAGTATTCAGTGTATTCTCAAGTGTTAAGTTCTTAAAGTCACAATGAAGTCACTTTTGGAGCAGAATAACATTACTGTTAGACATAACTGGTTGGTTGTTTTTTTTTTGTTTGTTTGTTTGTTTGTCTGCATGTTTTCTAGAATTAATTTAGTATTAAATTAAACTTCTTGTTTGATTGTTTTAACAGCATTCACTTGGTTTTCATTGAATTCCGCTTTAATAAACCCAATCCTGTCTGAAGATATGGGGTGGTGTCTCAAAGTAAATTTAGCGCTCAAATTCGTGTAAATTTATAATCATTCATATATATTTATATTGAGGAAAAATTATAGAACCACAAAATGCACTATGGTGAGCACTGTTATTCCTCTAAGAGCAACACCTCTAGACTTGGATGCATGAAAATCATCAACATGAAGTTTGGCAAACTGATAGTGTACCTGCACTGTGCTTCAGCTCTGCCACAACCAAACATGGATATTGTTTGACAAGTCTTCAATTATTTACCAATGTTCCCATGTTCCACTAACAGGAGACCCCAGTGTGTTATTCTATGTTAAAAGAGATCATGTAGAACAAGGATCACAATCTCTGGACCTCTTGAGCCAGTGTCCTGCAAGTTTTTGATGTTTCCCTGCTGCACCACACCTGACTCAAGTAATGGGTTGGAGGCTTATGCAGAACTTGAAAACAAGCTATTGGAGAACAGTTTCATTTGAGCCAAGTGTGTTGCAGCAGGGAGACAATGAGGTCTGGAGTTGGTGGTGCTGGATGTAGAAAGTGGCCATTCCATTTTTGTGGAGAAAACTGAAGATGCACCCATGAAAGGTAAAATTTGAAGAGTTCTTTTTTTAAAACCAGTCAACCACCATTTACAAAAACCAGAGTTAACTGCTTTTTGTCGCTGTCAGGTACAAACCTCCTATCTCCATTTAACATCATTAAAACCCTCGACTTCATGTGAGTGTGATTTGGTGAAAATAGCCAAAAAGTAAATGAAGAGCTTATTTGCAGAAGCAGTTAACCGCCATTTAGGAAAAACGGAGTTAACTGCTTTTGGAAAAGAACTCTTCATTTGATCTTTCAGTCTCAGAAAAAAATTGTAAAAATATTAATGGGCTTTCTCAATAACACCAAAAAAACATTCAATATGTATAGTTATTAGTAAATATGTGTGCAGCTGACAGCTGCTGTCTGTCTTGGCCAGGACACAGTCACAAAAGAGATTGAAAATTTGTAGCAGTTTCAGGTGTTTGGGGGAGTTGGCAGCACTTGAGTGAATCTTTATGGGTTCCTTCTGTCGGTTTTATTATGGGTTTCTTAAACCCCCTTTGATAAATACTGTAAATAAAACAGTTTTAAAACCTTTTTTGATCAATTTCAAACCGATCAATGCACAAACCAAAACCACAGCTATTTCAGATTTTTGAGTGCTCCTAGATAATTGTCATAAGTGGAATGATTCTGTCAACCAACTCTGAAAAACGTTGGTCTTAAAGCAGCATGTTAGAGATTAAAAAAAAAAGATTGATATGAGCACATATTGTATTATACAGCAATCCCCAGCAGTAAATTATTGAAAACATGAATAAATTCAGTTAATGCATTAATTTAGGTTGTGTTAAGAGGAATTTATTTAGTGTGTAAAGCCAAAGTTTCTGGGGTTGTGAATGCTTGCAGAGAATGAGGTGATTCTGGCACAGGCTGCTGGAGAGAAGATGAAACTGATAAATCCAGAGGTGAGTACAGGGAAATTGATCCAAAGTGAAATGAGCCTTCCGACTGAGGATTTTCTGGGGGCACATGAAACAAAACCGCAGCGCAGAGCAGCAAGAGGATGGATGAGCTTAAAGGACCAACTAATGATGGTGGATTATTTCCAATAACTTAAAGTGGTAAAATAAATAAATAAATGAATAAAACAGAAGATCCAGAACAGGTAAAGGGAGACAATTAACTACACAAACTTCTGTCAGCTGCTGGAGCACTATAGATCTGGCCATACAGTACCATAGAAAAGCAGACAAACTGGCAAGGGCTGAAGAGCAAGCTTTAAGGAGAAAGCAATCAGCAGCACTGAGAGGCCACACCTAAGGCTGGAGACAAACCAACCACACAAAACGAACTCTACAAAACCTAAAAACAGGTCTCCATAAAGTCATTTCAAAATAGAACGCCTGCTATCACTAACACAAAAAGTAAAGAAATTGTGATCCACAAGTTCAGCTGTGATTATTATTTAGTTTTGCTACATGAGCAGAATTTTGAAACAATGCCATTCTCTGTTTACACTCACATATTTACAACAGCTATGTGGAATTTCTTTATTTAGATATTTATTTACTCAGTTATTTATACTGCAACAATATAATTTTTCTTCAAACATAAATATTCAGTTTCATTTAAAATAATCTGTGAAAACCAGACATGTGTGATCTGCATCATGAATCCAGAAGACCTTTGATTGTGAAACTGTGCGGAGATAGAAAAGATAAAGTGCACAAGATGATTAATGACCTGTTAGGAAAATAGTTCTGGTTGTTATAATTTTCAGGGCAAGCTACAGTCACCATTTCACAGCACTGTGCTGCTGTTTTGCAAAATCCTGAAACAGAACAGCATGAAAGATTTGGGGCATGGGAAACGTGTCTACTAATGTATTTCTGTGACAGAGCAGAGAAGGCTGCACAACGCCAGTCTGCATGGATACTTTGACACGAAAATGAACACTAAATTTTGCAAAGGACAAAAAAAAGTGAATTGGATGACAACATGGAGCACATTATTTATACCAAAATACTCTGAAACATTTAGAGACAGACTCCCAGTCTACAAAAAAACTTGGCAGAGAAGTGCCTTGGGAAAAATTACATAGGTGTTCTAAAAACAAGTAACACGTACACCCTGGTCAAGTATGTAGACCGACTTGAAGTCAAAAGAAAACGAGAAGTGGAGCACAACCCCTCAAGCAAACAGCAGGTGAGAAACATGTCAGTGAAGAATGAAATGCAGTCCCTAGATGTTCATCACAATGTGCTGTGAAGGATCAGGTCTGCTATAAAAACAGAAACAGTGACATATAAAGAATTGGAACAAAAATGGAGAGACATCAGTGATGAAAGGGATAATGCAATTCCACCATTAATCAGCTTAGAGCTTATGCAGTTACTGTAAAATGACCATTTTTTTTTTATCATTTGTTTGATAACGCGGTCATAAACTGAGGCTGATTTTATCCTTGACCATTTTTGTTAATTTAGCAAAAATATAGTGAGAAAAAAAATATAGTGCAACAATCTCAGAGAAAAACTGATCACTGCTCTTACGATTTAATCAGCACAGTTTGAGTAATAATGCCAGTTGAAAAAGAGATCAACCCATTTAATCTGTCAAGATATACTGTATGGAGCATATGGGCTGTAATCTAACACTTAACAAGCCAGCAACTATCTAACTGATTATCGAACTAAACTGATTTTATGTTACACTAGTCAGCTGGTGGTCCTCGGAAATAAACACGTAAACATAACTTGGTAAACCAACAGCACCACCTTGTGGAGGGAATGGGAAGTTACTTTACATCTCAAGGCCAAATGCTAACAGGCCACAGGTGAAGCTGAATTTGAAGTTTTCATATACACTACTCACAAAAAGTTGGGGATATTCAACTGTCGATTTTTGGAGAACAGAATGATGAATAAATATTTAACCATTGTACAATGTACATTTGCATTGAAAAGTTTAGAGAAAATTTAATTCAGTTTACCTGGAAAGGTTGTAGTGGATTTTAGATTCATTCTGGCATCATACAAAAAGCCAAATATCCTTAACTTTTTGTGAGTAGTGTAAATTCATATTATGAACATGTCACCTGAGTTATGTAACTTAACATGACAGAATCTTGCCCCTGTGATTTATATTTGTAAACTAAATAAATACCACCCCTGGAGGAACACAATCATACCCAGAGCCCTGTACCTTGTTTAGTATAAACAAGCTACTTTAATAATAAATGCACGAGACAAATTCAAGGACGTGTGAAAAGATTTATTCCACAACCTTGTACAAAAACACAACTTTGTCAAGTTCAAGGCTTTTATAATTTCCATACAAAAACTGGCAACATTATTCAATGATTCACACAGTGCTAATCCTGTTGAGATCAATGGCTCCATCTAAATCAGAGCTCAGTTACTTCCTTTGCTTTTTCTTTCCTCCCAGTAACATTACTAATTACTAACCATAACAAAGAAACATGACAGAATTGGTATCAGTACTACAAATGCATTATGGCAAACTGGATGGGATGCATTTGTGCTAAGTCCATCAAGAAATGAGCTGATGACCGATTGATGTACCAACATAAAGACATATTTGAGAAAAAGGAAGGAAGTCACAAAACACTGAAGAGATGCAGCCAGCCTGACTATCAGAGCAGTCTGGTCTTTCATCTTAAACGTCAGTGCTTTCTGTTATCTGATCTCATACATCAATTTTTTATCCAAGAACCTGAACTCAACTGCATGTAGGATTCCAAAAGTATTTAATATCTTCTGTCCGTGTGGTTCTGTTGGTTGAATTAATCTGCATCTTTAGCCCATGAGGTATCCTCTGAAAAGACAAAAGTCAACACGTTGTGACAACAATTATAATCATCTGACAGCTCAAAAGAATCGTCTTTTTTTAAGGTTAATGAAACAGACAAAATGAATCAGGATAAAACTGTTGGAAGCATTTAGCTTAGACTTACGGCAGCTTCATGCGCATGAATACTCTGGCCATGAAGAAGCTGAGTAGAACACTGACAAAGCCAATGAAAAGCAACAAGAAGCGATTGAGTTTGGGAATGTTTGGTGCATTGGAGCGATCCAGGATTATGAAGCCAAGGCCACCCATTGTGAAGAGGAAACTGGAGGCCAGTCCTTCCATAATGTACTGCCCATTTACTCTGGAAATATAAAATACAAATATTTTTGCTAAGCTGGAAGTACTTTTCTCTCCTCTGCTCATTTTTCCATGTAGTTGACTGTGCTTGGAGAAATACAACAAATACTGTACCTGTATGCCAAAAAGGCAACTGGCCGCTGGTGTCCATGCTCATCAGTCATTGAACCCACACTTGGTGGCTCTACAATAACATCATAGATGATACCTGTGGATTGGGTGGAAGGGACAGGGAAAGGGGGTTAGGTATTCAAATAAGAATAATCAACTTTTTCCTAAAATCCCAATCACCAGTAAGGTACAAAGCCTTTATGACTCATTATGCAAGCTTCAAATAAGAAATAACGAGAAGACAGAGGGTAAGCTTATAAAACATGTTGCTTATATTGTTCACCAACCAAGAGAACTACCAAAGGCCACTTTCCTTTATAAAGTAAAGTAGCTTCACACAGCTTCTGCTAAGTAGCGTTAGCTTCCTTCCGTATAATCTACGGGCACTAGAAAGCCTACTATGTTACATGACAAAAGTCTGCAGAACCTGACAACTACTTGTGACAAAAAAAGAGTATCATTATTTAGAGGCATGTTTGTTTTATGTTTAACAATTGCCATTTAGCAAAGACTGACTAGCAGTTCTTGCCTAGCGTTAGCTTAGCAGCGCCATTTACCTCCTGTGATGGAGAAAGTAGGACACGATAACAACCGCATACACAGTCATAGCCGACGGCATGTGCAGCCATGACGGTTTCTTCAGTTTTATATTCGGACACTCCAGTACAGTAAACGGAATACTGTATAAAGTCTCCATGGTGTGTAGAAGTATCTGCTACACCAGCGATGGAGATGCTGCCGTTGGCTTTATCGCGCCTGCGCGTCAGCTTAGTTGACGTGTCCCGGAAATACATTATTCTACTTCTACGTTCCCTCTTAAAAAATAACTACAAACATACATGTTAATCTAAATTTAGGTTAAAAACCTACTTTTTCCTCAGATACATTTGATTTTATATATAAGTTCAAATCTGTACTTGGGATTTTTAACCTTTATTTTAATCGCGCTGTAATGCTTTTGATTGGCAAAGCATTAAAAAAGTTATTTGGTGCTACACATTAAATTAACTGTCCACTGTTGTAACCGTCTTTCCCTCTCTCTTTTACCCTATTTGAGCGCCACCAAAACATTCTGTGATTGGGATAGTTAACCGAGAGTAATGCAATTCCTCTAATAAAAGTTTTTCCTCAATCCTAACACTACGCTGCAGTTTTGTTTTTTTAAGTTTCCACTCTTTTAATACATCTGGGGGAAATGAATGGCTCATAAGTCTTGCAAAGAACTCTAGATCCATTGAACTGTATCAGGTGCAGTGGAGTAAGAAAATGTCTAAATCATGTATTTGACAATCAGGATTGTGAAGTACTTCTGAGGGTCTTCAATATATATTTAGCTGGTCATTCTTAAAACTAGTTTTCATAAAGTGAAAAGATGGCAGGTGTGCTGGCTTCCTGTGCTCATGAAAGGGAAGAATCAATTGGAGACATAGGATAATCCAAAGATCCGTGTATTGGCACAAACCAGTATGCTTATCTTTGAATCTGCATACTAGCTTCACTTAGTTTTTATGAAGCTTTAATTGAAGATTAAATTAGCTGGCTTGATGAAAATTCCAAAAACATAAATTTAAAGTTTGAGATGTGTTACAATGTTCTTCTAACAAAAGTTAAACAACATTTCCACCCTTTTGGATTAAATACCCCCCAAAACAACACAAACACAAGGAAACTGATTTGTCATTTTTTATTGTGGCAATACAAATACACATTTCACTTCAATTTCTGGCTCTGTGCCTGTGCCTTCAGCACCTTGACCACAATCTTCTGCTCCTCAATCAGGAAAGCACGCTTGATCCTGGGAATAAAGTAAAACAAGCTTTAGATTAAGCATCAGACATGTGAAACTTAAATTTCCCTGCTTTTAGCCATTTCATCTTCAAATGCACATTAAATAAACCTCAACAGTCTGTTCATTCTAAAGCTACAGTTGTTTAAATAAGTAAATATAAAAAGATAAGTGTGATTGGAGCAACTAATGCGGTTTTTGTAAATGTACAGCTCATTTTCTGCTTTCAATTCTTAATATTAAACTGCATTCCTGTCAAAACACAGCCCAAAGTGTTAAAGTTGAATATGGAACATTTTTATTAAAAGCTATATTTTGAAAAAATACCTCCACGAGTCGCTTGGAGGATTGCAGAATGAAAGTACAGCATTTCCTTAAAAAATCATATTTAGCCTGAAAATAAATATAAATTAATTTTAACAGGTTTGACAATGGCATTATGTTTACATCTACAAGCCAATACATGCTGCCATTGCGGGTTGCCAAATATGGTCTCTCTGTGGCAACAGTCAGTTGGGCACAGTTAGGCTGGCACTGGAGGTAACAGTGGAGTCGGCAAGTCAGGCAGCTGCTTTAGAGCCCTGGAGACATTGTTATACGTCTCAGAAGAGGAGTGACATGAGAAGAGCAAGAACTGGAGTAAATTTAGGTGAAGACTACACTGGATGGGCCCACAAATGTTTTCCACGGTATCAAAACACAGAAATGGCGACTTTCCTCCTGAATCGGTAAGCTAACTTGTTTGCTAATGTGGCTAACGTTAGCTGTTGGTTATAAACTCCTCTGCATTACTTGTTGAAAATGTTGCAGGCTGCTGATCACTTGCTGTATTGGCAGCGAGCCTTGAAACCAAGCGGCTGGAGTTGTTTTTCTGCTGTTGCAACTACAACCTCGACACACGTGATGTCGCTGTTCTATCCGTATTCCATATTCAACCTTTACACAGGGTGCTTTCACACCTGATAGTCTGGTAGAGTGGATCAGTTGGGCCCCAAAAGTTTGAAACAGTAGCTGCATTTACATGGCACAATTTTGATCCGATCAAACACCAATCAGAATAAAAATGCGTCATGTAAACATGTAAGCTGATCTGATCGGCTCGATCGGAAAGAATTTTTAATCCGATCGAGAGGGGTGGTTTAAACCTTTTTACAATCCATTTAGCAGAAAAAAAAAAGAGCATGTAAACCATCATTCCGATCATTTCTGTGGAATTTTGTCTCTGCGGATGCTTGAACCATGTGGAGGTGGCGTGATGTAGCAGATTCAGCGAAGACAGTGGAAGCAAAACAGAACAGGACTGTGCTGGGCAACCCCTGACAGCAAATGGCCAGCACCACAGAGCCGCCACAGATCAGCCGATGACCCTCGTTCTGACTGGAAACTGTTAGCAAAGGCGGTAGCTGTACCTTTGCCCCAGATCCGTTCATGATCATGTGCTTCAGCAGCGGATCCAGTACGGACCTGTTATGAATTTCCCCTTGGGGATCAATAAAGTATCTTTGATTTGATTATATGGCTGTGTTTTTAAACCCCACTGAAAGAGTTAATGATTATTGAGCATTTCGACGGTCAAAAAATTATGCATTTAAAAAAGAAAACCCCTCTTGGAGCCATTGTGCATGTCAAAAGCATTACAAACATATCTCCATCAAGTAAATACAACCGATCAGATCACTGTTCCCCCTGTCCATGTAAACATGTCAGCTGGAAGCTCGGAAAGATTTCAATTGGATAGATGAATTATTTGTCCATGTAAACGTAGCTGATGTTGAAATTTTCAACTAATCCAGTTCTTATTCACATCACTGTTTTTTTTGCAAACTAAACAACCACTATGGATGTTATATATCTGACCCAGGCACGTGGCGGCACTTTTGACAAAAAACTGTTATACATGACTCAGGTTAAAGCTGATTGGCAAAGCACATGAGGAGGGAAAATCCTGGAAGAAACAAATCCAGCTGATTTGAGATGGTTGAACTCTCTTGCATGCAGCATGAGAACACTGGTTGTTTTGGCACAAAGACGTGTTGCAAGACAGTATCACAGAAAATGTACTAAACTCCTCCTAACCTGAACCAGCTTGTATTCTGAAGATATCTTCGGCAATCTCTCTGCTAAGCTTCTGTTTCACTTATGTAGGATTAAAGATGTGCTACAGAGCTTTTTGCAATTTCCTCTGTAACACCCCCCCCATTGACAGCTAAACTGGCATCCATCTTGCATCCTACTTGCACTGTGAGCACACCCCAGCCAGTAAAGGACAGTCTTGTCTTAGCTCTTGTTCTGTCCCTTCCTCCCCTTCTTTTCCTCTCTTCCTCTGATAATGGTTTCTGGCGTTTCTTTGCCAAATCCGCCATGATACGCGTTCAAAACACTTGGTGTGTTTATATCTGTTCTCTAGGATGTAACGAGGTGTGCAATTAATACTTGGCTGCAACATCACGCTGCGTCACAGATAGAAAAAGTTGCATAGTGCGGTTTTTCTGCCCAGGGGCGCCGCTGGGCAGTGACGGCTCAATAAATGCGCATAATGAATGTTGGCATCATCAAACTAGTCAGAAACGCATATCTTTAAAGGTCAAAAAGTTACGTTGTGGGCCTTTCAGGAAACTATTGTAAATGGGCCGAATCAAGGACAAGCAGTGTTCTCACTGTCAGCAAAATACACTGGAGTCCACACGGAACCATGCTGAGACCACCTCCAGAGGGCAGTCTCAGTGTGGCTCTTTAGTCTGGACCAAAACAAAACTGGTCCACTTTCACATCACCCCAAATGTACCACACTTGCAAAAGATCCAGACTCCAGTCCGCTTTAAGCAAACCAAAATTGTAGGTGTGAAAGCACCCTCAGTATGATGCCAAATCATCCCAGACTAAAGCAAAAGAGATGACGTCAAAGGACTCTCTTACCTGTCACGCACACACTTGGCGCACATGGATCCTCCGTAGGCCCTACTAACGTGCTTCTTGGTTTTGGAGAGCCTCATCAGAACCTGAGGTCTAACAGCGCGAATCTGTAACACACACACACACAGCGCAAAAATTAGAACAGTGTAAGCATCTTAACAGCAGTACTGACTTGGAAAAAAATCCCAAACCCACAATACTCGAAAAACTTAACCCAAACTTGTTTAAATCACTAGCAACAGACAAGTTCTGGCTTTCAAGCTGGTCTGTGAAAAAAGGCAACTCACAACAATGCTGCTCATGCACAATCTACTTTATAACCCACAAGATGAAAGCTTTCCCACACTTTGTGTGGACCATTTATTAGAGCAAAGTGACACTTTGCTCTAATAAATGGTTTATTCAATCATAAGTTGACACTGTCTTCATGTCTTTCCATCAAATCAATTTCTGACACATTAAGCTGTCTGGAAAAAAACAGGAAGAGAAGAAGAGAAGCTTATTGGAAATTTGTCTGTATTAGTACAGAATTACCTGATTGTTTATTTTTCATTTGTTAGTTTTAACAAAAAAAGAGGGATCTGTGAAGCATATGTGGATCACCAAGGACCATTAAAATCTAGCTGAGCGTTTACATCTAGGTCATTTCTTTAATTGCATTCTTAGAGCATGAGTCTAGTTTTGAGAACACCAATTCAGTGCAATTTTGGTTGGAGTAACATGTTCAAATCCATTTTAAAAGCCTGGGTTTGAACAGATTATTATTTGTCCTCGTCTCAAAAACATGCCAAAATACTAAGGGGTTTATTAAACAAATATTTTAATGCACATTTAACTAGCTACAGCCAAGCCAAATTACATTAACACATTATTAAAGAAAGGTACAAATTACAATATCAAGCATGATCTATAGTTACATTGCAAGCAGCATTGTTTCCAACATCTATATTAGTGAATGATTCAAATATCTGACAAAACTTGTTCCTTGCAAAGCCTTAAACTTTAAAAGTCCTTGCTGTACATACAAAAAGAACATGAAATCTTCAACAACTTGCACTAAGTAATACTGAAGAGCTACAGATTAATACCTCTCAAGCATTTAAATGCAACATTGTATAATATCGAAGAACAGGGGCACCTTTTGAAACTCAATGCAGGATCACCACCTGTAGATTTTAGACGTTTCCCTGCTGCAACACCTGATCCATATGACAGTTTGATGTCAAGTTCTGCAGAAGCCTCTTAATGACCGACTGATAGTTTGACTCAGTTATATTACAGCAGGTAAACATGTAAAAACCTGCAGGACAGATGTCCACAGCTGGTTATCTCTTCTAGTGCATTAGGAAAAAAAAAATTTAGGCTTTATATAACCATGCGTGCCGAGTACAGCAAATATATATATTTTTTAAAATGAAAAAGTCTCAGTATTTTAATTAATTTAGACCCTCTACTAGCAGTTTTACTAACTATTCCTTGCACACCTAAACGAGCAACAGCTGTACTTTCTACTAAAAGAACCCAGTAAAACTGCGTTGTTTACAGTTGACTTGATTTGGTCCCAGTTTAACGTTATCAGGGCAGTCACAGTCTATGGAAACTGCACAGTAAATGTCTCATTCTTTTCCAGAACACATTCAGTAGTCATCTGATGGAGTCAACATCTCTTTAGTACGATCTAAAGATAAACATGCTCATGTTTATCCCGCTTAGCACTAAGCTCGTTGCTAACATTGAGCTTTCATAAGGTGTGTTTAAGGTGGATGTGGAGGCTCCAGCATCTCGAATTTGATAGTACAGACAACGCAGTTTGCTGCTCTCATCTTTGTCGTACTTATACAGTTTTCAATGTCCCAAGTTACAGCGATGCAGCACCAGATGTGTTCATGTGCTGCTGTTTGTGTGTGCGGGGGGGCTGCATGTCTGTGTGGTGTCTCGGGAGATGACAACTGTCAACACGTACAGCAGGTGCGGGACCACAGAGATCATGACAAAATAAATCAGTTTAAAAAAAAAAAAAAAACATCACGAGTTTGAAACTGCGAGTCCAAGTCAAGCCTGTGAAGTCTCTAGCGGTCCCTCGGTTTCTTGCACAAGGCCGCTGCATGTAGTTCTTCAATCCCTGCCATCTCTAGTTCTTCCATACACGCCCAGCGCCAATTAATTTTAAGTCCTATATTAGTTAGGACAGCTTCATAAACAGTCTCAAGGATATGATCTGCCATAGCAGCCATTGCAAGCAGCTTCTGCTAGATCTCAGCTGCAGCTGGATCTGAACCATCATCTAACCACCCTGCTCGCTGTGCGATTGGGTAGAAATGCACTCTGAGCGCCAAAATGCGTTGATCTTATACCATCAGAAAATTATCATGATTATTTATAATCTGGGATTATAGGCAACTTTTTTATAGCCTTACTATATCAAGATGTTACTGTGAAGTTTTTTTCTTTTTCAGCCTTGCTGTAAAATTGCCACATGCCAGAAATCCAACATGGTGCCAGAAAACTTTAAGCCATGTTAAGATGATCAAGAATTACACAACTTCTGGTCTTCTGTTGCCTTGTCCAAACTTTATGAAGCATCTTGCACACTTTTTGTGTTAGAGAATTAAAATTTTATTTTACCCAACAGCATTCAATATCAATTCTAACAAGTACACAATAAGACCAAGACATAACCGTCTTTCTCTAAGCAAAAGATACACTTCTCATAGACAGCTTGCTGAGAACAGCATTTTCAATAATTAAGAATAATAGATATACTCACTCCTCGCAGCCTTCCTGGGCAGATGCCGCATGCCGACTTGGGGGCTTTGCCAACCTTCTTGGTGTACAGGTAGACAATACGGTTGCCAGGTGTCCGGGACCTGCAGGACAACAAGCAGTGACAACTCGTGTGGTGGGAACTGAACAAGTGGGCTTCAGTGTGTCAAGCAAGGATGCGTAAGGTGTCCGAATTATACCACATAAAAGCTTAACAGTTCACTTACAGTCTGGTCTTGTTAGAGGCGGTGTTGTAGGACAACCTACGGCGGTAAGTCAGGCGTTGCACCATTTTGTAGCTGTGAACAGTGAAATTTCAGATTAATACGTTGACTGGTGCCAACATGCTAACTATGCTAACGTTTCGGCTATAAGCACTAGTAAAACCATTCAATTGAACTTTAACATACTTTACATTAACGTGCCAATTTTAATTTAGAAAATTATTTGGAGCGCGCTTTTACTCAAGATTTGAGTTATTCAACGCGTGTAAATGATGGCACCGCAAGCTACTCAGTATCATACACAGCGGCCTTATCATGACGCTCGAGAAACAAGTCATTGTCTTTATAAATTCACTATCGCATAAAATTATCACATGGTTTAAAAACGTAACTTATTTGGGGCAAGATGCCAACTTTTAACTGGTTGCAGCTGCTTCTAAAACACAGGATTACAGCCGATTATGATTTCGGTACAATGGAGAAATAAGGGGGGACGCCATACCTGCTTTCGCCGTAACCGGAAGAGGAAGGAGGAAGGCGGGCGGTACAAGTTCAACTTCCTCCATGCCGGATACACGAACAGCTGGTTTACTCCCCCTGCTGGTAAAATACTTTTTACATCAGTAAATGTCAGGTCTGATAATTCAAAATGTTGGCTCCCATAAAATAGATCCCAATAGACTGCTCTGCTTGTAATTATTTTGAATAGCTTTAATTCTCCAGGACGAGGTTTGGAGAGCCCATTCAATGTCCTTTTTAAATATCTTTCATCTTTATATATTCTGTCCAAACTGTAAAAATGGGCATTACAGCAATGTGTGATACTTATAACTTCTCTCTGTAGGCTAGTCATAATTTACCAATGCAAACGTATAAACTTCTCCCTCAAAAATCATCAGTTTCTCCCAGCTGCCTAAATGTGTACAATTCAATTTAAATAAATGAATAAACAAATAATCTGTACAAGACAAAAAAGCTCAGGAGTGAAGTTTTGTTATTTTCATGGAGAAGCTAGCTGAGTCCAATAAGAAAAAGCAAATGTGTGGGATTATTCGTTAGTTTTTACCTCTGTTTTCTGAGCTCCGCTATGTTACTGTAGACCATTTGACTTGTACTTTTCCATTAGTTGTAACTTGGTGGAGTTTTTAATGCTGTCAGTCAACAGAGTAAAATGATATGTATAAGAAAGGATAACATCTAAATGGAATGCCTCCTCTGACTTTCTAAAGTGACAACTGATAATGTCTACGATGACAGAGGAGGCACATTTCTATTTACAAAATAAAAAGAGAAGCTGACCAGTAGATGGCAGTAGATAGCCGATAAGTGGCATTTCAATAACAAAGTTTGTCCTGCAACAAGATACATAAAATTGCATCGCAGTAGGCACATCCAGGGGTGCACACATCCAGTCCTCAAGAAGAGCATCCCTTCTACAGCACACCTGAATGAAATAAAGGGCTCGTTAACAGCCTCTGCAGAGCTCAATGGCATGCACATGAGGTAATTCAGCCATTTGACTCAGGTGTGTTGGATAAGGTGTGCTCTAAACGTTGCAGGATTGTAGTTCTTGAGGACTGGATGTCTGCATCCCTGTGCATATCTATGGAAATTCATTTCTTAATTATTCCTTAATCATTTTTTTTTCTTTTCTTTTCTTTTTTTTAGTCATTATTTGTTTATTTAGAAAAACAACTTTGTTTGCTAATCAATTGTGTTTATCTATTGAGTTTTTTTTTGTGTTAAATAGCTAATTTCATGATAAGAAAATAATCTACGACAGGACAAATGTCAGCAGTTGACAATATAAATACTGTAGGTGATAAATAGAAGCAAATTCCCTCTAAGTTTTACATTTAGTCCCCTGAGAAGGAAAAAAAAAAAAGTGTATTTGTGCGACATTAGAAGGTAATTGCAAATACATCCAGATGACATAGGCTATATTTCATGACGTGAAAACCATAGTTTTACCATAAAACAGGTTTGCAGTAATTAAATAATTCAACTTAATTAAAATGAAGAATTACGAAGTTATCCAAAACTTTTCTGACCATTATAAGAAATCCCTCCTGGAAAAATCAACATGAAACAACCAATGTATTTAAATACTCCTCAATAACACAATGTGAAAAACCCAATATGGTTACTTTTATTTGGTGCTTCTGGTCAATATTATGCGGACCACATGTCAGGACTCAATCATGGAGGTGCTGCAAGGGATGCTCACCCAGTTTACAGTACACAGTGCCTGAAAACAGGCATTCAGAAAATGAGACATTCTTATGTCATATCCATCATTTCAAACTGATGTCTATGGAATTTGACATGTGGCACAGACACAGAGAGAAAACTTGCTTTGAATTCAAATGACATACATTAATGTTGGAAAATATGCAATGCCCCTTTTACCAAACATCTCAGTAATAAAAAAGACTGCAAATGACACACTTGTGTATCATCACATACAACCCCAATTCCACAAAAGTAGAGATACTGTGTGAAATGTAAATAAAATCATAATGTAATGATTTGTAAATCTCATAAACCTATATTTTATAGTACAACAATACATATCAAATGTCAAAAAATGAGACTTTTCACCATTTCATGGAAAATATTTTTTTATTTTGAATTTAACACCAGCAACACAGGCTGTTAGAACAGGCCGATGTTTACCACTGCACAGCATTCCCTCTTCTTTTAACAACTGCCTGTTAACATCTGTGCAGAGACCAGCTGCTGGAGTTTTAGGAGAAGAATGTTTTCTTGTGCTTGTCTGATTCAGGATTCTAGCTGCTCAAAAGTCCTGGGCCTTCAGTGCTGGATCTTTTTATTCATAAGGTGCCAAATGTTTTGTGCTTGTGAAAGATCCAGTCTGCAGGCTGGCCTGTTCGGCACAAAACAGAAACATGAGAGGAGATTTGCAAAATAACAGCTCTAAATCGCTTCCTATCAAAGATGTACTAAGACACGAACATTTACTGGACATACTTGGCAAACAGATGGAGAGCTTGATATGAATTATTTTACAAGGAACACAAGAACAGGGTGTTGACATCTATTTTTATATGTATAAAAACAGGTGGCAACACCCTGTTACAAGACTAGACTGTCTAGACTTGACTTTGCTTTGACAGTGACAAGCTTATAATTCTGCAGCATTAATAACTACACCTGTGTGTTTTTAACAGTTTCACATTTAACACTAACAAATCAATGTTTGCCAGAGAGCGGTAATATTTAAGATTTTGTCTTTTGTGAGAAACAGCAAGTGGTAGTCTTGAGTATAAACTTCTCATGAGAAAGACTAAGTTAGAAAAAACATTTTTTTTATTGATGTGCATGCATATACACATAAGCTGCAATACGCGGTCTTATGTGTAATATTTAGTTTTAATGTGTGACAAAAAAAGAAGCATCTAAAAAAGTCTAATCTTTTACTCACTTTAGCCTTAAAAATTGTTGCAGACTTTTTAAAGCTGTTGACCTCTCAAGGTTAAAGCTGGCAGTACACGGTTTAAGGGACTGATTTGATTAAGCCCAGATGTGAAAGGACCAGGGATTAACCCATTCTTTATGAAAATCAAGGTATTTAAAAAAAATAAAAGCGTGCCAAGAAGATTAGCTCCAATTCTGAGGAATACTAAGATACGAACACACATATAATTAGTAACATCTGCAGGCAGTCCTAATTTTGCCCAAAGCAATTATTCTGAAAAGCCGCCTCAATGTGAATTTAAGATGTTAATCCAAGGAAGTATCAATAGATCCATGATGATCACATGGGATGAAAGACCTTGACTCTACATTTTGAGGCTGCCTCGACCCCCCTATCTAACCTTTGTCCACCAGTCCTGACTGGTCAAAGATACACCACATCACCTTAAGTGCACTCGATTACGCAAGCCTGTCCGACCCGTCCCCTCTCCACATCTCCTTGGGCCTTCTGTGTAATCTGCTGAGATTTAAACCTGCTGCTCCTGTTTAATAAATCCACCGCGATTAAAATAGGATTACAGCCCTGCTTTTGCCTTCCCAATGTTATCATGCATGAAACTTTTTTTTTTTTTTTTTTTTACTTTTTTTTTCAGTTGTTTTGGTTTTTGCCCATGCTCAGTCCTTTATCCCCTTTCTTGTCCTTAACCAGATAGACTGGGGAGGATTTTTTTTTTAACTTCTTACCCCCTCCTCCCAGAAAATCTCATCTCTGCAACCCAACAAGTCAGCACATCTGTGGAGCTGTTGACATAAGGATTAACCTCATAATGCAGCACATATCCTTTATCAATGCTATGTCTCTTCACATCAGACTTTTCAACAGCAAAGAAAATAAACTGCAGAGTCGGGTTATTTGCTTCAAATTCTTAATAAACATGCTAAATAAATCATAGTGCTTTACAAAAATGCTCATGGATTTAGAACCATGAAATATTAAATGTCATCTTTGATGGCCAAAGGTCATACACGCACTGCACATGCTATCCCTCCTGCTTTTTGTTATGTGAAATGAGTAATGGAGAGCACAAATCAATGTGACTCTTGTCCTGTTTGTACTATTTGTCCTTCTATAGTGATGTCCTGTGTCAGTTAATACAGTAAGGTCAAAAAAGATTGATTGGATCCTATGCTTAAGCCAGCCTTATGACCTCAGCAGAAAAGATTCATCCAAGATAGAGTATTTTACTCAAATACACAATGTGCAGTAGTTCAACAGTATTCACTGACAGATTGAAAAATCTCTGCACGGTTTGTCTGTCTGCCTTTCTATTTATCATCTTCATGAATAATATGAACCTGAACTCGTCTCGTGTTGAGTTATGAGGATGTTCTGATGAGGGTTGGTCAAGTTTTGGGAGTCATCTCCTGACATCATGTGTTTTTCCAGCCCCTTTTGCAGTTTTTGGGTCTATTGATTCAAATTAGAAATGAGAATAGAAACAGATTCAGATTGTTTTTGACCCACCTTTTCTGAAAATTTTTAAAATTGATCTCATTTCATGAGTAACTTCTGAAAATCTTTTTTTTTAAAAACAAGCCAGGAAAAACTGTAGTTTGTTAGAAACCCATCTGTGTTTCCCACAATATTTGATGGTAAAACTTTTTAGCTAAGGTAGGTAGCAAGTAACAAAATCTAAGTAACAATAAAATAACAAAATTTTCAACCTAACATGTATCCACCCCATAGACCATTAAAAGAAAGATCCAACCACACAATGTTTGCAATACTTAAACCACTTAGGAGAACAGCTCTATACTGATTTGCACCTTGCAGCTTTAAATGTATTATCTTGTCACCGTTTAGTGGTTCTTTGGTAAGAAAGAGGGATAAAAGCAAGTCTACGTTGCCTCTGTGGTGCTACAAAATACCCAGATGATGTCTCAGTTCAGTCTTAACTTTGAAGTCACAAATTAACAGATTCAGAGGCCATGCCAGTAACAGCAGGTTGATCCACTAGTACAGTCACATGTAAGATGAGGACTTGAAGTGTTTTGGGTTTCTGCCGAACTAAAAAGTCTCTAAACGTATAATTATTCCAATATGTTGCATCCTGATACGCCCTGGCTCACATTCAGATTAGTCATGGGATTTGCATTAATACATTTTCTCAATAACAAACAGGAGCTAAACTAACAAGGACAACAAAAAGAAAAGAAGCATATGTTTTCTTACTATTATGATAATTAAGGATTACATGTCAAAGCAACGCAAATGTATAGTATATAGCACATTTCATGCATAAAGCAACCCAATGTATTGTACAAGATCAAGAGAAAAAGGCATTAGTATACATAGAGTTACATGCAAAACTTACATCAACATAATTTTTTTCAGCATCATTATTGACATCACTAGCAATGTGCATATGTGAGAAAATATATTTGAAAACAACTTCAATGTCCTAATTAAAAGGATAGATGCTTTTAGACATTTTGTAGGACTGTTTAAAGGAGTGAAAATCTAAATAACAGTCTCCAATTTCTAATTTAAAGTTGTACTAAGCCAGGTTTAATTTTTTATTATCGACTCTGTCAGTTGATCCCTCACCTTAGTACATACATTACAATTAAATCTGTTCAGGCCTTCTACTGTATACCCTAGAACGATGATTTTAAAAGACTTGGGACATTTGAATGCCAGAAAGTTTACATCTTCCATTTTTAATGTGCTTTTTAATGGTTTCTCTTTTTTTTTCACCTTGCTTTTAATGTTTTATGTTAAGCACTTTCAGTTGTCTTGTACGTGAACTGTGCTTTACATATACCCTGCCTTGCCTTTGGTTTTTACTGAAACATTTTGGTCAAACACGTGGCAATGTTAGCCTACAGACATTGTTATTGTTAACTGTTTACATGCTAATGTTAGCTTAAAGAAAACTTGCTAATTCCTGCTAAGGACAAAATAAGACATCTATAACGCACTTTTTTACAGACTGAAGGGGAAAGACTCAGAAATTGGGAAGGTGAGTATGTTAATAGGCTACACACCAGCCAAAGTGGGATGTTATTTTCATTAAGTCCCTTTTATCTAATAAGCTCCTGCACTTAGTGGTCAGACCGATTATCACTTGGTAAATCTCTTTAACACTGTTGCTACTAAAATGAATATTCCATCCTTTTTTCAGGTACAATGGTCTCTCCCACTTTATCTTTGAACCATCTATCCGTAATAATCTCAAGGCAGACCATTAGCCTTGTGGAATACATTTACTCAATCGTTTTAAGATTTTAATTTATTCTCTATTTACTGTTTCTGCACCTGTGCCCATATTGTTTTGCTGACTGCATTTTCCGATGGGGCAGGTGGTAGGTCCAAACCTCTTTTGAAAGACCTGTGGAGGTGCTGGGAAGCAAACATACTGTAAGGCATTTGACATCTAATCCAGTGCAAGACTCATAGAAAATCTCAGGACTCTGATTCCTGTGCTCTCTTCATCTACAGGAGGAAAACGCTTTACGTTAGTAACATAAGTGAGTTGTTTGAGCTGATTTGATACATTGCTTCAGTCAATTCGACTTCCCTCCTCACTGGAAAAAACTTGCTTGGTTATCATCCCTGTATTTACCCCCTGCTGCCCCTACCCCTGCCCCATTGCTGACAAATCCATACAACTATGTGGGACACAAAGGCTTGGATTTAGCTGCCGGGCCAAAGTGAGGGTGGGCCAGTTGGGGGGCAGGGCCAGCATGGAAATTTCTGTTGTTTTTGCCACAGCACAG
Source organism: Atherinomorus stipes (assembly GCA_023101725.1). Classification (NCBI taxonomy): domain Eukaryota; kingdom Metazoa; phylum Chordata; class Actinopteri; order Atheriniformes; family Atherinidae; genus Atherinomorus; species Atherinomorus stipes. The sequence goes on from JALJCO010011906.1 coordinate 3,313,626, forward strand.
ATTTCAGACAAATCAAAACAACTGCTACCATCACCCGTCCAGACCCCCCCTTCCTCCCCTACCACAACCCACATGACTCGTGACCAGTCATCACTTTTATGCTGGAAATGCAGCCAGATCCGGAGCAGTCGGTGATGGGGAGAAGGGGAGAGGCTTGCGTATGCACTGTGGGGCCATTGTGAAAAAGAGCTGACTGTTTGGATGTGATCTCATCTGATAGGCAAAAAAATATAGATATTGACAGATCTAATTTGAAGAGCTGGGTCACCAGCTCTGCATGTGCTGTATGAAGATGATGCATACTGATCAGACAAGTTCTTACAGCTAGGCATAGAAATGAAATGATGGACCAGCACTTGTGACAATCCATTTGTGTTATCTGGGGCTATTTAGACTGATTTATATTGACCTGAGAAATTACTGTGACTCAGGTACATATAACTCTGTAGATTCAAGACTGAAATGCACGCACAAATAAATGTTTACAGAAGCCCCTGTTTGACAGATATACAGTATGAAGATATGCATGCAAATGGTTGTTATAATTCTAAGTCATCTACTAAAAATGATTAAAGTAATATGGGCAATACTTCTGAAAACAGCTGGCATTCTTATGCACGACTACAGCTATTTAAACCCACAAATTACCTGAAACAGACTAGTTGATATGTATTTTTACAGTGCAGTTCATGATTATAAATCATACAAATTATCATTGGTGTGTGTGTAAAGATGAAAATAAACAAAAACCGATAGATGTGATGATTAAGGTTGTTGCCAATGTGTGTTATTATGCAACAAAACCAGTTTATGAAGGAAAGGAGGAGGGTGGAGGGGTTTGGGATTAGCTAATCGCTGTTTATTAGATTAGTATTTTAGTTTGATTATGCAAGCTTTAGCTATTCAAACTAGAAATAAGAGTTGTAAGCATCGAAAGTGCCTGTTTGAAATCAAGGGCTTCACCGGAGATTTTGAAGCCTTTCCTCCTAGAAGTGTCAAGGTTCACATTACAGATTTTTAAAAAAGGATATTTTGGACACCAGAAGTAAACCCATCTTTTCTTAGACCTTCATTAAATTATGAATAGCTAACATCTTTTCAAAATTGTAGATTATATCATTGGCTTTGAACTGTCTCTTCTATCAAGCCAAGATTTGTTGATGACATACCTGCAACATTATTGTGATCATTTGTTTCATATTTTGGAAAACTACCACAGAGATCCAACCGTTCTCAAACTATGAGAGATCATGTAGTGCTGAATAAACTATCTAAAAATAAATAGATAAATAAGCTTGCTAAATAAACTAAAGTGCTGTGGAATAAACTTTGGTTTGCTTATTAAAAAAAACAAACAAAACAAAAAAAAAAACAGCTAAATTCCCCTTTAATTGCCCCAAGTGACAGATGGTTGAGTGGCAAAAAATCCTGCCTCACAGCTCAGCCCTATCATCCCTAACCATCTGATCAATGATGTAGCTTACTTATGTGTTCATTCGCAAATCAAATCCACATTTTAATCTGTTTGGACAGCTTGGGCAGCAGTGTAGCCTCGTGGAAAATGGTGGAAGTAACTGGGACTGGCGAGGAAGCCCAGCAGCGGTGGCTACAACATGAAAACTGATTTTCTGTGTTGTGGATGTAGGGAAACAATCAAACTCAATCACTTAGTAAAAGAATGATTAGTCTTCTGGGCTTTGGAGTTTGACAGCACTTGCGGGACTTATATAAGCATTACACAATGGAGGTTAAAGGGAGAAGTTTGACATTCTGACATTTTCCCTTCAGAAATTTGCTGATGGCAAGATGACATGCATAAAAACAGTCTTGTAATTGCCAGCTATTTGAAAATACAAAAACACAGAAAGGCACATGTAGTATACCTACATTATAATTCTTGACATGTGAATTGATAACATATGCGAGGACATGAAAAGTCAGTCTGAACCATGATGGAGAAACATCACCAGAGATCAGACTATTGATAATGTGACGTAAAGCAAGTTAATACTTTCAGCCTCTGTGTTTCCAGTTAGGTAACAAGAGGCAGCTGTTGTGAAGATGTGAGGAGCAGAGGAAGGGTCAATCAATGAGGTCAGAGACTTATGATTTATTACACAGCACCAGGCCACTGGTGTCACACAGATTTTATCACAGAGTAAAGACGACAGATCTCTGTCTGTCCAGCAGGGTTTCGCCTACTGCTGAGGAGTCAGGGCTTTATTTGACTTGAAGGGAAAACCATGGTGACCTGAGGGACTATGGGAGATGTTGGTTATGTCAAATGAATAGATGACACATTCATGGGGAAACAAACGGGGACATATGCATATGTGACCTTTTTTGTGTATTTTTACATTTATGCTTCAGAATACAAAAATAGTTTAACATTTATGGAAATACTAACACAATTTCACGTGTTTCATGTGTAATAACTGTGTTGGTCCATAAATACATATACATCTCATTCAAGACTCAAAGATTGTCCATAAAATATACTTTCTAAGTGTCTTCTGTAGCCCACTCTCAACAGAATTGGTCAAATATAGGGTGTCTTCTACATCATGTTCCCATACAAACTTCAAAATGGTGAAAAGAATGTTTTTGGTTTTTTGGGCAGTAGGGTGACTTCATATTAGGGATCGACCGATATAGCCTGCAGATTTTTTAGGGCCAATACCACTTCTCATCAGTCCCAGTCAAGGGTCGATACAACCTGCCGATATTTGGGCCCGATGTTTGGTGCCAATACTGCATTTGACACCCATATTAACATAATGAAGGAGACAATGAAAAGCTATTTTTACAAATCTTTCAATATAAAAAAGAATAAAGCACTTCAATATATATATCTTGTAAACAAGTATTAAAACATTAAACTTTTAATATATTAAAAAAGAATGTAAATGATGACCAACACATCCACTGTATTGGCCAATACCAATACCAGCAAAAAAAAAGCAAATATTGGCTGAAAATATTGACCGGCTGATCTATCGGTCCATCCTTACTTCATATGACAGGGACTGAAGCCACTGATAATAAAACTACATAGTCTAAAACATAGTGTTGCCTCCCCTCTTCTTCAACAGAACTGTAGTAATGGTTTTCAGAGACAAATGTTTTGTATTCTTGCTGTATTTGCTGAATTTTTCTTTGATAATAGGATAATCCAGTCAGTAACAGATTTGAACTGCAGGCAGATCAGTTTAGCATCTGGATTTTTTTCTCGAGTCATGCTGTTGTAACATGCAGTTTGTCAGCTACTATTGTGTTGCTAAAAAAAAAAAAAAAAAGACTTGGCTTGAAAATTGTCTTCCTGTATGTGAATAACAATGCTTTTACAGATGAGCGGACTACTCGTGCCATGTCACATGTACTGTGTGGTTAAAAGGGCAGATGGTTTTCCTCCCCAGCCCAGATGATGCTGCATCCATGAGTTTTAATCGTGGACTCAGTCCAGAACGCTATTAATTTACAATGGTTTTAGAAGTGTTCCTAAGCTCACACAGTGTCTGCAAATTTGTATTTGTATTAAAATTTGTATTAAAAAACACTACACACTGGTTGGGTCCAAGGATGCTGAAAAAGCAGCCTTATTACTTATGACACATTAAACTTTTTTATGCCTCTACTTCTTTCACTTCCTTCTTTGGTCTTTCATTACGTTTCTCTTGAAATTTTATTACATGCTTCCAAAAAGGGCTCCTTGTACACACACACTCACATTCTTGTACATCTATCTTGTGAGGACATTCATTGACATAATGCATTCCCTAGCCCCTAACCCTAACCACTACAACTGATTGCCTAAACCTAACCCTTGCCCTAACCAAAACCTAATTATAACCTGAACTCTAAAACCTAATCTTGACCCTCAAAAATGGGGTTTTCTGGCTTTTTATGTGAGGACCGGCCAAAATGTTCTTGCTTTCCAAAAATGTCCTCACTTTGTTGGTTAAACACGCAGAACGGTCCTCACGTTGATGGCTGAACAAGACACACACACACACACACACGCACGCACGCACACACACACACACACACACGCGCACACCCAAACACACACACACACACACACAAATATATATATATATATATATATATATATATATATATATATATATAATGCATTAACGTAAATTCCTTTTAACGGCACTAACACACGATTTATGCACGCAAAGTCTGTCCCCTACCTGCCCCCAAAGTTTGTGGAGGTAGCATTGTGGTTGCAGAAATGGACGCAGAGAAGGGACTTTTACACAAAAAGTTTAGCTTTTAAGTTTTGCCAGCATGAAAAAAAATATGGGAGGCCAAGTTAATATTTAGCCAGCAAGCAAGATACTATTACGCTAGTTTGCCAAGTTCACGATCTCAATCCATTGGCAAAAAATAAATTAAAGAAAGAAAAAAATAAGAACTCGTGACAATTTTCGGATTTTTCGTATAGGCTATGTGACTTGTAAAACTTCCCCATCAAAGTTTATGCTTATAAATGATTATAAACATCATAAATAAGAAGGATAAACATATTAGTTGTGGATTTGTTTCATCACACAGACAATACAGCCAGATGTCCGAAATAAACACCCCTCACTGCAAAAAGGCCATTTTGGGATCTTTGCTCTTGAAGCAGCATCAAGCTGTCACAAGTCTGGAGCGCCCTCTTGTGCCTATAGACCATGTGAAATATAGTAAAAATTTGCAATTAATTAGCTATTAAGGCGAGTTATTTAAAGAGACTCATGCAATCAATTAATCCCAATTAATCACATGAGTGTGAAACACTAAAACCCTTACATGTCTAGGCTATGTATGTATGTGCATATATATATATATATATATATATATATATATATATATATATATATATATATATATATATATATATATACATACATATATGAGGATTTAGTATTTGGCAATGGACTTATATTTTTTTGTATTGATAAAATAGGTAGATAGGTGAATTTAAGTCTTGGACATGGGAGCTGTTTCCTTTTCCCCCCATCCTCATGCGAAGCTAAGATGAAGCTGTTTTTCTTCATGTGAAAGAGGCGTCTATCGCACTTGCAACAAAGGCAAATGGATATCTCCCATGTCTTAAAAATATAGGCTGTGTAGGTGAAGTGGAGAAGATGTCAGTGATGCAGCACCTATGACTTCAAATTAACCTAAAGATATCTTCAAGAAATGGACCTGCAACTTGCATGTAACCTTGAAATGACCCAAGGCGCGCAGTCTGGTACAAAGCTGGAGCATATCCACCTGTTCCGTCATCAGAGGAATGGGGGGGAAAAAAATCCGTGGAAATGCTGCCTTTGCTGTGTAACCACGGCAACTCCTCCCTCAAACTGAAACATCACCAAAGCCCCCATCGGTTAAACCAAGAGGGGAGGGATGCGCCTTTTGCTGCTTACCTGGCTTTATTAATAAACTACTCAGTTCACGTGGTCAGCCCAGCCCAACACAATATTTTATTACATTGTCAAGGTATTTTCGACTGGGTGGTATTTTTTGCGTCACCCTCTCTCTCTCTCTCTCTCTCTACCCCTCTCTCTCCCATCCAAGACCAGAGGGATGCTGCTGCTCCTGCTGCTGTGAGGGAGAGAGGTGAGCGCATTTGGAAGAGCAGCTTTCCCCCCCACCTCTCTCTCCACAGCTCCTCCTCTGTCGTCAGTGAACGGTCACACTTTGCTCAATGAGAGCAAGAGAGGGCACCGGAGAGGATTTCCTAATCTCAACGTGCTGCCGTGCCGCGCGGCTGTTTTCTCGCCTCTGTCTAAGGTAAGGCATGACACGGTCTGCAGCCTCTCCGCGCGTCATGCGCCGCAACAGGGGAAACTAGTGTCGGGCTGTTTTTGTTCAGGGATGGTGGTTAGCGCTTAGTTGTGCGATGATACAGCTGAAAGGGCGAATGCATTATTGAAGGGCAGACAGGGGGGGGGGGGGGGGGGGGGGGGGGGGGGGGGTTGTCAGTAGAACTGGCGTCTGAAACGAGTCGTTCAGCTTTAAAGGCAGCATCACCGAAAAGTCAAACAGGACAGGACGTGTGCGTTTTTTGATCTGCTTTTACCTGAGCAGCAGCGTCACGCCGTCCCCCCCCCCCCCCCCCCACCCCAACTGACTGCAGCCAAGTGATGTCCGTAAACCGCTGGCCTTCTCATTCCGTGTTATTTTCCCAGGTAAAACAGCGCATCTCCCATTTTTGACCTGACGGAAACCCTGTTGGTTCAATCAGTCTTAACCATTTTGCAGCGTGATAAGTTTTTCTGTCTGCGTCTTGTCACTTGATTAACTTGCAAATGCAGACTGTTGCTAATTGGACATAGTTTATTATTGGCTGCTAAAGCCACAGAATAACCACAATGGCCAATTATAATAGATTTTAAAGTTAAGTCTTAAGATAAATTCTCGGCTCATTTTTCCATTGCAGGTTTAGATGCAGCGCAATGTTTTAACACTAATAAGTGTGTGAAAACAACAGATTTGCCTAAAGCATTGTGTAATTAAATGAGCACCACAAGCTAATCTGCAACTAAATAACATTGTAATTCTTGGATGTAATTTTTAAAATATCTTTTAGGGGGGCAGGAATAGATTGCCTCGAAGCTGAATCTTCCATGGCAACACTGGTTTAGCAGTTTAATTGTTAAGCTCTGTCTCCTTTCAAATTTCCTGCATCCTTGGACTCCCAAACCAAACCAACTCACAAGAAAACCCTTTAGCAAAAGATGCCAATCACCTTTTCTCATTTTTTATTGTTTTGTTGCTTATTTTACACTGAATTTTCTTGATGATGCAGTAGTAAATTTCTCTTCTTTCTAATGGTGTTTAGCAGAGGCTAATATGAAGACATCATTTGGCAAACCAGACCCTGGAAAGCACCTGAAATCTTCTCATCTCATTTGAAGCTGAGGACAACACCATGCACAGTCTGCTGTAAAACCTGCTCCCCACTCTCCCCTCCTCCTGACTATCCTTTGAGAGTGAGGACACCTAGAGCTGCACAGACATGGGTTCAGATCAACCCTGCATGGACTCTCCAGAGCAAAGACCTGTTTTGGGTCCTGGCCGCAAGCCGGGGGGCCGCCAGTGTCTGCGGAAAAAGCTAAGGCCTGTGCGAATCTTAGGTTTCGTCTTGAGCCTGGTGGCCTTAAGTGCTGTCTCCGTCAGTGCCTTTACCTGGAGTTCAGGGGGTCTCAGTGAACCAGCGCTCCCCCAGGAGAGCCTCCATCAGTCGGCCCCCCACAGGACCCTACTTTTCACCCAAAACCAGAGGGACCCAAATGTGTCTGCTGATATGCCCATAGCCATGAGATCTACAGCAAATGGCAACAAGAGCCAGGGGGATTACCCCCCAGACATTTTTAGCATCGAAGAGAGGCGTCAAGGTGCAGTGGTCCTCCACATGTTTGGCATGTTATACATGTTCATTGCCTTAGCCATCGTATGTGATGAGTTCTTCGTCCCAGCACTGACAGTAATCACAGAGAAGCTCACCATTTCAGACGACGTGGCGGGGGCCACCTTCATGGCAGCAGGGGGCTCAGCTCCAGAACTCTTCACCTCCATCATCGGCGTCTTCATCTCACACAGCAACGTAGGCATCGGGACCATCGTGGGCTCGGCCGTCTTCAACATCCTCTTCGTCATCGGGATGTGTGCCATCTTCTCAAAGGAGATCCTCAACCTAACATGGTGGCCGCTCTTCCGTGACGTGTCCTTCTATATCCTGGATCTGATCATGCTCATCATCTTCTTTCTGGATAACTACATCTCCATGTGGGAAAGTATCACGCTCCTCTCTGCCTACGCCGCCTATGTGATCTTCATGAAGTTTAACGGCAGTGTCGAGGGGTTCGTTAAAAGTTGCATGCACAAGAACCAAGTGGTGGAAGTAGAGGTGCAGCCCAAGGTGAGTCCAATAGGTGTTTTTATTAAAAGAAATTACACAAGGTATACAAAAATTTGAAGTTTTAGCATTTTGATACCTCATCCCATTTAAGCATCCCATGCTGCTGGTTTCAGTTGAACTGAAAATGAACATTTCTCAGGAGAGCCATCCTTTTAATGACATGCATCTTTCCTTTTTTTCTTCTCTTCATCAAACTATTGACTATTTACAAAAAAAAAAGCAGTGACGCTCAGATCTCCGGCACTCTTGGATCATTCAGCATGTAACAGCAGCTGCCAAACATACGCTGTACTGACTTACATCTCACAACCTCATTAGTTTTAAAATAACAGAAACTCTGTGGGCGTTTAAGTATTGAGTGCTGTCAACAGCTAAACTGACCATTTTACATTAATATGATTCACTCTACGCTGCTGTGCAGAGCTGGCATTCAGTATTCCACTGTGGGATTAATAAAACAGACTCAAATGTGTAATTCTGGGTTAAGCTCCACAAATTGTGTCCTGGTCTGACTACCAAATCCCTTGGAAAATCTCAGGGGCTATTTTTTTTTTCTTCCCCCAGTCAAAGATTTTCCACATAAATACTTTATTATACATTTGATGAGGTTAGCCGCATGTAGTAAACTGCCTCAGGTGTGTCCCGTTCTTTTCTCCATGTTTGCTTAGTGGAAGGTCTTCATTTACAGCCACTCTGTGACATTATTCTCCTTTCTCAAAAGCAAAAAAAGAAAAAATTGTCTGTAGGCAGAAATGGGAGGAATCATTCTGTTACTTCACCTGACACTGCCCCCCCTCAATGACACTTGAGGGCAAAAGACACTGCAGTGCAATTTGATACCGGTGTAGAGATTATCTGGACGGATTTAGATTTCTTTGTGACATGAGATGGAAATGAAATTTTGAGAAAGTTGTATTCTAAAGCTGTCATTAAATCAGGATTTATTTTTAAGTACATCAAGGATATTTAAACAGCAGGTTACACAATGTTTGGAAAACCTCTCAAAGAAGCCAATAGCACCATATGCTGCGCTGCATGTCAACCGAAGTCCTCCTGAATTTGAATTAAAACACCCCCCCCCCCCTTTACACCTTTATGTTATTTGTGCAATATTATTTTGATATGGGCATACGTGGAAGAACACTGTGAGGAATAAGGCGCACAGGCAGAGTGCCAAAGAAGACTCAGGTGACCTTGAACTGCAAAGGATTCTGGGTATTTTGGCCAAGAGAAGTGTGCCTGCCTCTGCTGAAAAACAACTTTCAATAGAAGGGAGAAAAAAAAAAAATAGTGCAAGACAGATTAGTCGATTAAACCCCGCCATTATGTCTCATCTTCTGGTCGCTTACAGCAGATTTAGCCTCTCTTTTGCACTGTGGATAACAAAAGCATGGCTTCACCTCTCAGCCTCCTCTGCTTAAGAAAATGTCAAATATGAATTAGAGATTAACAACAGTTTAAAGCCATTTTTTTCCAGTAGATATGGTTTGTCAGTTGACCTCCTTTATTTAGTAGTCTGGGTCTCCAGGGTTAATGGAAATACAAAGGCACAAATATTATTAGAATATAATCATCTAAACACCCGTTTTAATCAAGCTGTGACACTTTGGGGACGTGTATTTCAAGGCACAAGTGTTACTTAGAGAGTTAATTGATATGAGCAGCCATGTGTGCGCAAGTTCATACAGTAACGGTGAAGAGTAAGACAAAGTCGAGTGAAATTACTCATAAAAATGTCTGATACAAAAATAGAATTAAAGGTGCAGTTTGTGCTTTTTTTCATTATATAAATGACTTTTCCAATCATCCAATTTGAACTGAGAGTAGCTTCACTGCAAGATAATCATTTCATTGCTGTAAATGCATTTAAATGCATCTTTAGTCCTTAAACAGCTCAGCTCAGTGCATTGGGAGGACAGTGGGGGGTCATTTTCTATGATGCCCTTGAACTAAACATTTGATTAAAGTGGGCTTTAGTGAGAGTTTTTTTTTTTTTTTCCACACATTATGATATTGGGCTGTTCCCACTCTTATATTGCTGCCATTTGCAGAAACAGTCAGGGAACAGCAGGAAAGGAAGGCTGTTGTGGCCCTGCAGGTTGCTTGGTTTGTAATTGCTAAATGTGTGTGCCATAAATACCATAAAAAATTGATTTAGATGTAAACATGGACAGCAGTGTGATGTTTTGCATTTAGAAATCATTAGTCAGTGTTGTACCTTCTCTGACTGCAGCCATTAATCACATTACATAACTGCTGGAGCTGTTTTTTATATTTTCTTTCAAACACATGGTTTTGATATGTGTTTACTCTGCTCCTTGCAAGACAGAAATGGATAGCTTTGTCTATCTTATTTTCTGGGAAATAATGTTCTGGCTTCCAGGCAGCGGGTTAAATGGTGAGAACAGAGCTTATTTTTCGATCACTGGACATATGAGAGGTGTGATGATTTCCCCCCCCCCCCCCTTATTTTCTTTACCTCAGGGCTGCTGCGTAAAATTATCAATAGATCACTAATAGAACTGTCAGATCACAATTCCCTGCAGCAGCTGCTCGGTCTGTTCAAGCTGTTGTTTTATCATCAGTTCAGAAGCGTTATCAAAAGTAATCTACAGTAATCTCTCAATCCATACAACTGCACATCTGTACAGTATTAGTGCACTGTGCATTTAAACCAGCTTCCACGCATTAAAAAATTATGGGTGAGGCTTTTTCTTGAAGCAAGTTTAAGACATCAAATTGTTTGGGGAGTGACCATGTATGGATTGTTTCACACTCTTTCCATTAGGCTAATCGTGGTTGCAGAAATGCAGTTTAGCGCAATCCAATCTATAGCTACCACTCAATGACTGAATCAGTTGGAGGTAGAAAATGAACTCTGCTTGCACAGCTAAAAGTACCATCACACCATGCTGAGTTGGATAAAGTATGTTTTCTAGTTAATGTAAAGGTCCAAAAAAGACATTAACTTAAGTTATCATCATTTAACTTTATTTACCCACTTATTTGTCCTGTTTGGTCTTGTTTCCTTTCCACCAGCTGAATGTGCCACTGTACTCAAATTTAGTAATTCAGTGTGTTCAGTGTTTGGTAATATAAAAAGAGAGGCCCAGTGAGGCTTTCATCAGTACTGACAGTAATGAGAGTAAACCAAAACAGTAAGCTGAAAGACATTAAAATGCCCTGTATTGGGTATGAATGCTGCTTCACCATAACCCCTTTTAGACAAGCACAACTTTCCATGCATCGTGTGGTAACTGAACATGTCAGTGTCATGTAGGAATGACACCCTCCATGGTTTCCTGTAGCATTCTGCCACAGCGATCTGATTCAGTCACATAGTAACATTTGAGTATCACTTTCAATACAGCAAAGGTCAGAGTTGCAGCACTGATGTTAATGAACAGACACCGAGCAGTAGCAGTTTGCTAATTTGGCTTCTGATCAGCTGTTCAGATATTGACTCCAAATCAGTCTTTCACAGCGTTATATGTGATTAAAAGCATTTGAGCTACAGCTAAAGCTGCTGCTCATATATTTTCACCTGCTTTCGTCCACTACCATTTTATGATTTCAATGCAAAACAACATGTAGTGAGAAAACTGAATCTAGAGGGACTTTCTGAGTTCTTAAGGGTGTTGCGTCATCTCACATACTGATGCTGGAGATGGTTTCCTCAGTTGAATTAGCTCATGTTTTTGTCAGGTGATTAAAAATTATGGTGTTTCAGTTTTATTACTGACTATAACACAAAGCTTTAACACATATGTCTTAGAGGTCTTTGTATTTTATAGCAGGAGGGTATTTTCTTGGATCAGTAATATGCAGGTCACAGTGAAGTACCATCTGTTTTGGAGACCTTTTGGATTTATGCCTTTTAACAAAATACTGACAGTTTTGCTCTTTTTGAACCCCTATTGCTCCACTGAATACCCTTCTTTTATGTTCTTGGTACAACATTGAATGCCCTTTTGTTCTTGTCCATGGTGCTCCACAAATGAGCCTTTTTTCATTCCCTGGCAGTTTAGGTTTTTGGTTAAGGACGAGAGGAGCCATTTACTCCAGCTGGGTTTGGGGAGCTTTACATTAGCAATAGGACCCATAATGTGCCTGTTTCTAGACCCCTGCTCAGGTACCGCTGGTTAAAGAGACTAAAGATTTTGTGCTCTTGTACCAATTATGCTTCTTTTGTGCCATTGATACTCCACTGTGTACACACTGTGCATGAGCGTACTTGGTGGAGTCTGCTGCATTTTGTACTACCACCACAAGCAGGGATGCACAATATAATTGGCCCCGTGTCGGTATCGGCCTGTATCGACTTTAAAACTGAATATCGGACATCGGCCACTCCACCGATATTTAACCGATCAACCCACTGTTTCTAAAGTACAAAAACCCCCAAAACAAAACAACTACTTCAAAAACTTCTTTTTAATAGACTTTAAAACTTCTAAAGACTAGGAGTGGAAAAAATATAGATACACTGAAATATCGCTATATTTTCATATGCTGATATATTGACATTTAAAAAACGCGGTATCAATCTATTTCACTAATGAAATCTCGCATTATTCATTGTTGTGTTACGAAATCTTGCGAGAATTCACAAAAATTTCGCAATATTTACATATGCCGATATCATATTGACATTTAAAAACACAGTATTGATCTATTTTACTAACGAAATCTCGCCAGTATTCACAAAATATCGCGAGAGTTTGTAACAGAACGATGAAATCTCACGAGATTTTGTAAAAAAAAAGTAGATCAATACCACGTTTTTAAATATCCATTTGATATCAGCATATGAAAATATTGCAGTATTTCAGTGTATCGATATTTTTCCCATCCCTAAGTGTCGGTAATGGATAACAAAACTGCTATTCGCATTAACTGCTTACATTTCCGGCTTTAATATCAGTATCGATATCGCTTATCGGCCACATGAGTTTTAAAATATCGGCATAACGGATATCGGCCAAAATTCCAATATCGTGCATCCCTAACTACAAGCTAATATGTAGTGTTGTGTTGATGAAATATGAGCCATAACCTGGTAAGGACTTTTTCTATAACTGTCATAGACATGTCTTAATCAAGGTATAAGGAACATTGACACAATAATGACCAAAGTCGGAAGAACAAAGTGGCATCACATTGGCAGATTGATGATGTCATTACAGTTATGTATGACTCGTCTAAAAAAGTAAAAGGAATAAGCACGAGACATTGTTAAAAGTAGAAATACTGATAAAGGAAGACTTAACCTTCTACATCTTTGAGAATTGGAAAGTAATTTTAAATCATTTTTGTGACTGATATAGCAGTGTTAGACTGAATTCTAATGACCTCCCCTGATAGCAAAATAACTAGTTTAAAAGCTCATGAAGTCACATGTTGAAATCACATAATCATGCTTGTGTGTTGTTTTTCTCTGACCCGAACAGATGTTGTAAGGAAGTATTTACTTTTTTTGTTCAGGTCAGTGTGACTGATTACCTAATGAGGTCTTAGCTGCTAGTTAATCTCACAAGAACAGCTCTTAGCCAGCAAGTTAAGCTCCCATCCCTGCCCTTCTAACTTCTGACACATGACCCTTAAAACTGGCTGTCTTTTCTCTTACAAATCAAAACACGTCTCCAGACATCAACAAATTACTGTTTCCTTTATCATTTTAAATCAATTTGGCTGCCAGGGACAGCAGTAAATGTAAGTTTAGATGAATCATCATGGCAAAGTAGTGATTTCATTATGACCTCAGAGGGTAGGTCTTCAGAAGACTGCCAGTATGCTCTCTGTGGAAAACAATGCAGTGTAATCTGATGAAGTATCACGCAACAAATCCTGCTTTTATCAAGCTGCAAATATGGTTTGTATTGAGATTTCGGAGGCTGTATCTTTGTTGTTTGCTTGCAGAGCACTGTTTGTAGCCTGCTGCTATTTTGACACATCTGCCACAAATCATTGCCTCCCAGCATTTTTCAAGTGATGACTACAGTGTCACGCATCATTACCCTGTTGGCTACAGATGTACAAAGGTCAAAGATGGCACTGCTTTACTGTATTGTTATATCACTAGCAACATATCAGAAAGTATGGATAAAGTTGTAGATAGATTTGAAGCTTCTCTGATCAGTTCAGCTAGCGTGTCTCGTAATTGAAAGCTGGGAGGAGACTCAGGATGCAGGTTGTTTATCAGGAAGTCAGTGACAGAAGTGGATTTAGGATAACCCCTGAAAAAGACAAAGAAAAAAAAAAACTGATGTGGGGAGGTATGAGAAAAAGTTGAGATACGGAGTGAAATTAGGGATGTATGAGTATGAGATGAGAGTGTAAATGGATAGATGAGGGAGTGGAAGGGGGGTGGATGGATGAATGAGGGAAGGAATGATGGATTGAGGAGAAAGGTATGAAGGTATATGGGTGAAGGATGATGGATGAGGACAGGAATCAGAAGGGTGGAGTTGAGAGAATGAAATAAACATTGCTAAGTGGGTGAAGCAGATGATTAAAGGAGGAATTGAAGCGCAGCCCGCTACCAAAACCTAAATTAATAAGTTAACTACTTTTAAAGTTATGTTTCTTAACTTGGTGGTGTCGAAGGTGACAACGAAGGCCTGATCACAGGACATTTGTTCACTCATTATGTACACCAGAGTTCCCAAGTGAGGGTCACCCTAATGCAAGATGCCATTTGGACCCCATTTGAATTCCTCTCGCACATTTACTGAATCTCTGATGTACAGACTCCAAAGACAGCTTGAGGTCACAATAGAAAGTACAGGCTCCTTCTGTAGCCCCACAAGCTTGGATGATCATGGCAGTGCAAGATGGATGAGAGCTTTTTTCTGTTTAAGCCATTTTTCACTGGAAAAGCAACAGATGTGTGAGTGTGTGTGTGCACAAGAGTTGGCTCTGCATGCTGATGGTGTTCCACTGACGTGATCATTTTCCCAACATTCTTTTCTTTCAGTCTGCAAAAATCAGCCCTGTAAGTCAATGAGTAATTCTTTTTCTTTCGCCAGCTATTGTAAGTTAGTTTTACTATTTGAAAAACTGTCGAAGCAGTCAATCTAACCCAGGATTAGAGTACGTTTTATTAGCAACTCCAGTGCAGGCCTATTCATCCTGGTTATGACATAAGAAAAGCCTTGAAGCGTACATCCCCACCTACTGTACATCCACAGGTTTAACTCACCAGGCTAGCCCGGGCTTATCTTGTTATCTTGCGGGCTCTGTCATTGTTTGGCCAAAGGACTGGCTGGCTGCTTTTGAAAATGCTGGTTCAGACAGATCAGATTAGCTTGCACTTTGTGCATGATGGTTTTATGAAGGACAGTGGAGTCACAAGCCTATATGTTATGATCACAGTGACGCTTTTAAATCTGATTTACGCAGTAATAATACTGGCAATTTTTTAAAGGTTGTACATGATGATAACCAACAGCATATTAAAAACAACTGAACAGCTATAGTGGAAACAAAATGATATAATTAAAGCTAAAATATATCGGTGCTACATCATCTTCATAAGTGTAATGATAATACCACAACAGTTGCTGCAGTTTGAAGTGCAAGTAAGATTTTGCTTCCCAACCACACTATTATTGTCAGCGTTGGATAAGCCAGTGTGTATGGAGGCAGATGTTGGTTCTGCTGAGATAGAAGGTGTGACCTCTGATGCATTACCGGGCTATAAATAGCATCACGGAGGTGAGATCTTCCATCAGGATGTGCTTCAAAGATCGGTTACAAAGCAGGTTCTGTGCAGTGAGCAGGCTGTTTGTGTTTCCTCCCTGTGGATTTGGACATTTGGGCACCACTGCTGTACATGTTGATGATGCTTTACACCTACAGTACTCTCTGCTCACGCTTCAAAACCAGTTACTGCATACTTCTGACTGGACTATTTTTCTTTTCTTTTCTTTAGACTTATCCAGTCCAAGTAAATAAGAGCACACCATACACAGCATGAGCATCATCGTTATACTTTTATCTTGGTCATGTGTGACACATTCAGGGGATTTTCTTCCATTACGATGAAAAATAGGCTAATTTCAGCAAAGTCCAGATGGGCTCTGCCAACCTCATACCAATTTATAAACTACATCTGTTTTATATGGCCTTTTTGGGCTTCAATGGATATTATAAGCAGTAGTCAGACTAATTTCTACTAAATCCTACTGGAGTATTAAATTTTAATCATAGTAAGAGTATTTATTTGTACAGAACCCTGAACGTTAATCCAACGTTTAGTTGTAAACGTTTACAGGTTTGCTGTGATTAGAATTGACAAAAAAAAGTCTCTTTTTACAGTAACCTCTCTGTGGCGCATGCCTTTTTCTTGACACACTGTACTTGTATTAAAGTGGTGAGACCATTGATGTTTGTGTCCTTTAGAAAAGAAAGTTGTAGTTGTGACCTTGGTTTAAATTGAATTAAAACCACGCACTTTAGAGTTCATTCTTTCTGCGTTTTGTGTGGACTCAAGGCAAGGGAAGAAAAACTGTTCTGCTCTACAATGATTTAAGAAGCGGGGTTTGAAATCCAAAAGAGCAAAAGAAAAAAAACTATGATTATTTGATGGCTTCTTTTCTAAGTAAAAGTTGTTTCTCAAGAAGTTAAACTGAGCTGTCTTTACTCAGCCGTTTTTCATTGTTTTGTGATTAAAAAAAAAAAACAAACCTTCTTTGTTTATGGCTCATCTTGTAATTAAATAGTATTAATTAAATGAAAAAAATAATACCTAAGAGAATTTTGTTTTGAATTTATAGAAAAATTATACTTTTTTTCGTCATGTATTTATACATTTATTCTTCTTAAAAGGCAAAATGTGCTTTATGAGGCTTTTTTTTCTTATTAAAGATATAACACTGAAATCCCCCATTTATATATAAGATACAAACCTGATTCTAACAAATACAAGTGATCTCTGCTGCATCCTGTAAGATCTTTCTCCAAGTTAACCATTGTCTACCCGTGCCTATTTGAATTCAATATACCTATTCTACAAACTTACACAGTTGTTAGTGTAAGTGGCAGAAACTGTGAAAGAACTGTATGAAAGAATGGGCTCTATGCACAACTCCACCACTTCCTGAACTTAAGCCATCTCCTTCATTTCCTGTCTTTCATTACTAGACAATTTGATTAAACCAGGTGTGCCTGACCTCAGTAACCACGACAATAGCAAGACACACCTGGTGTAATCAGTTTGTCCAGTAATGAAAGACAGGAAATAAAGGAACTGGCTTAAAGTGCTGGTGACACGATTTTAACATTTTTTGCCATGTTTTACAGACCAAAACGTCCTTCATGATGATCTATGTAACATAAACAACCGCAGCTGCAGTTGCTTCTTTTTATTTATGTATTTATTTATGTATTTATCTAAGCTTTATAACCATGTATATGTCCATATAGTGGCTTGCTGTTGTTAATTGAAAACACAGCTAAATGGGCGCTGGTGTCCAGGTGGGTGTGGAGAGGTTAAAAATCAGTTTTTTAAATAGTTACATTTATTCACAAATTACTATATAAACAAATCACTAACAACAAAAAATGCTAATCGTAATGTATAAAAAAGACATACCAATCGGTGTTCCCCTGCCGTGTGTTTCCCTCTGCTGCTGCAATGACCATGTCATCTTCTCCGGCACTCCCGCTTTCAGAGTCTTGCTCACTCGGCATGAAGTCCGTTTGGTAAGGCTCAAATCTATAAGGTGTGATGCCTCTATATTCCTCAACATCACCTAACTCTTCTGAACTGTCTGATTCCGCCAAACAAATCAATTCCAGGCAGGGACTATCGTTACCGTCCACCGCTTCCATGTTGCTTGTTGTTAGCCGACCGAGTAAATAAAAAAAAAAAAAAAAAAAAAAAGCCGACCGAGATCTTTCGCTGACGTTTCAATATGGTGGCGTGTTTTTCTTAGTCGCTGTTGCAGAGCTCCTTTCAAACTCAGAAAACTTAAGATATTTCTGTGAAAACAAGTCTGTTTGACTTACAATTCCACTGAGCCACTCATTTAGTGTTGCTGTAATATTGTATGGTAGCATTACATGAAATGATAATCGTGTCACCAGCACTTCAAGTACAGGAAGTAGTGGAGTTGTGCATATAGCCCAACATAAACCTGTGAGACAGAACTGTGCCAAGGCAATGACCTGGAGAAGGATGCAAGAATATCTGTGCAACATGAAAAATGCTGCAGAGCACAGAAGTTCACCATTCTTCTATGAAAAAATTTTATACACCATCACAGATAAAGGCCCTAGTTAAACACGTAGCTGAGAACCCAATGTAGACTGAGAGTTCCTCTGTGGAGATGGGAGAAGTTCATAGATGGACTTTTTTTTTTTTTTGGAGGGGTTGGGGTTGTTATATTTTGGAAGAAAAACAGTTGCAACGAGTGATGTAACGGTATGGAAATTTCATATCATGGTTATGGTGACCAAAATGATCATGGTTATCATTATTATCGCGGTATTATTGAAATACCCCACCAGCATCTTTAAAAACATCCAAAATGGGTCTACATGTCTACTTTGTCCTTTTTAAAGGTGTTTTCATAAATTAAATAATGTAAACTGGGACTGCTGCTGCTTTTCCAGCCACTGAGCAGCATCATGGTGAGTTTTTCAATGTGCAGAAATCAATCACGGTTTTCACGATAATTACAATTTGAAATGGTACTACTAATCATTGGGAATTTTATCGCGGTTAACCATTTTATTGGTAATCGTTACATTCCTAGTTGCAACATAAGCAGTTGTCTAAAATACCATGGCACCTAGAGGAATCTGAAAGACTTTCAGGCCATGTAAAGCAAAATCCTTTCAACTAATGTCAAAAAGATTAAACCATTGGATCATTTCCCAAATGTGTCAAGGAAGCCAGACATTAAATTTGATAAAGACATTACCACATTTAAACATGATAATGGCAGCGTCATTCTATGGGATGTTTTTCACTGAGAGGTACAGGACTTGTCTGAACAGAAAGGTTAAATGTTAAATACAAAGCAAAAATACGGAGGAACCAACAGCAGCTCTATTGCACACATAATCACAGGCTCAACATTATCATATTACAAGGAGTTATTTTGTGTAGAATTGTTGTAAAGATTTCTATTCAATGGAGAGCACAGAGAAAACATACCTTCACCTCAGCTTTTGCCTTGGTGGAGGAAAAACGGCTGCATGAAACAGAAATGTCATATTTTCATCAGCATTTGCACATCATTCCTTACTGTTTGTGCCCACTTCATCTGTTATGGATTAATGGCGCCAAATGTTTATTGCGAGGCGCTTACCCTCCAATATCTGACCGATTGCATTTTGATGAGTATCTATTGACATCCCAAATCATAGATTTAGCATCGAGGCCAAATGGCACATCATCACTCATTTTAGCTTTAAGCCAAATGAAAGAGAAGAGATGGAGAAGGGGATGGCTCTTTTTTCTGATTTGCTGCAGAAAGAAGCCAGCGAATGATGATAAAACGAACAGAAAAAAAACAGCTGTGGCCTCAGGAAAATTCTGTGAAACTCCTGAATTGACTCAGGCAGACCTAAACCTAATGAAAACATCTCTGGAGAGACTCAAAAATGGCTTTGATTGTCTGTCCACGTCCAACCTGGTTGGGCTCACATGCTGAGGAATGGGAGAAACTTTCAACAGAGATCTATGCCAAGCCTCTAGTATCACTTCCAGGAAAACTTCATGCTGCCAAAGTACTTCATGTTGAGTGAAGGGTCTCAATACTTGTGCAAATTATGCATTTCACTTTTATTTTTCCTCGCAGCTTCACAGAACTCTCAAAAAGCATGTTTTTGGTGAAGAATTGATGTGAATTATGAACTATTCTCAGAAAATAAAAGATTTGCATCTAAAAAAAAAAATTCCATTATGGGGAGAAGCCAAATTATTCTCGCACTTGTGCTTAGCCAGCGACAACAGAGCCAGAGTCCAGTGATTCCAAAATAGAAAGCTTGAGACTTTGATCTCACCATAACAATGAGTCCAAGTTTTATCATCTGTTCCAGCTGTGGGTCTTTGTACAAGGAGAAGCAGACAGCCAAGCGCTACTGTTGAGCCAATAATTAGTTTCTCTTTTGTAGGTTTTACCATGTTGTTGGACTGTTCGATGTGTTTGTAGAGGAAAAAGATACAGATTAAATGGGCCGATCAAAACAATGTCAAGTTGTAGACATCTAAAGAGGAGGGCTATTCAGAGTTTCTTCTTTCATTGTTTTGCGTCTATGGTCTGCAGCTATTCTGAAAGCTCTTTGGGCAGTGTTCTTCTCCCTTGCAGGTGTTCTGCTTTTCTCCAAAATTCAGTTTATTTTTGTTCAGTGATAATAACTGTGTAAGTTCCCATGAGACAAACAGGTGCTGACGGATGCTGTTAATGTCTTAAATGTGGGTCCCGGCTTAATTTCTATCAAAAAGACTGGCGGCCCTTCACTAACTCGTTAATGTTGTTAATGCTTTAAGGGCCACTTACTGAATTACTGTCTCTGCAACTAATGGTTTGACTTAACATTTCTAGAAGTTGTAAAACATTGAAGGAACCTCAATTATTGTGCAAACCCCTCTGATGGTGAAACAGAGCCTTATCTCCTCATAAGATCTCCACATCAGTTTATTACCAAAAGAAAACAAAACACAGATGCCCTCCTGCAGTGCACTGAGAGTGTGATAAGGCTAGATTTCCTACCATAGAACTGCTGTACATGCATGTCAGATATAATCCTTGAATACAGATGGGAAGTTTTACTGTTTAGTTTGAATGATGATTTGATTGTCTGTATGATTAAGACTTTCTTTCTTTATTAAGATCCCCATTAGTAATTACTAATCTCCCTGGGGTCTCATTTTTACTCTCAAATGAACACATGGACAAGATTACTCACTTATTCAACTCATACAACAGCCATAGTAAGATGCATCTGCTTTCACTGTCCTGTCTACTGTATGAACTAAAAGAGTTTCAATTTCTTCTTAAGGTGAGATACAGGCAAATAGGGTAAAAGATTTAACAAACTGTATCACCATGAAACTTTCCTGGTTTATTCCTCACATTAGGGCTATCATTTTTTTGTATTGCAAGTTTTCTGAAATTTTATGTTTAAATATGCAAATGAGGTGTTTTACAGCCAAAAATGGTCTAATATACATACATTTCTGAGGAAACAAAAATCTAAACACAGGATTAAGCCAGGTTCAAAGTTCCTTTTTAATTTTGTTCACATATTAAAGCCAAAGGTTTTTACGAGAGGGGATTTTGGATATCTCTAGTTAACATTTCACGATTGAGAATATACTGTCAACAACCAGAAAAAAAAAATCATTTTTTGGGCATATTTTTGGCATGAAATGTTCTATAAATCAGGCTGTGAATGAGATATCAAATAATCCTTCTGCAAAAACTTTAAGAATACAGTCAGGAGCAAAACTTGAAAGTTTGGTTTCTCTAAGTGCTCCTGAAGTGGAGACTTTTTACCCAGAGAAAGAGAAAAAACTCATTTTGAGAAAACAGTAACTTTGGCTGCATTTTGATGGTATTTGGGTGCATCAGACAAAGTATCATGCAATAAACCCCTAAAATGTTTATTTTGGACTTTTATTTTTTTGTTAGTTTGTTTGTTTTTTTACACTAGTCTGAAAAAAACTGTTTTTTTTTTCAGACTAGTCTGATCTCAAAATTGATCTCAAAATTGACCAGATGTAAAAAAAAAAAAAAAAAGGGGGTTTTGCCGGTAGTGTCTCCCCTCAAAAGAATTTCTCTCATTTTCCAACAACAAAAATCCTGGTAATGCATTCCATTCAAACATTCCCCTGTAAAAAATGTCCTCTTACACGCATTTGTTCTGCCCGAAGGCAGGACACATCGAGCTGTACTTGTCTGTCTTTTTCCATGTTTGTCAGTAAAAAATACAAAATTAGTAAAAGCAACTTCTGGCATTTGAGTTACAATAACATTCCGAGTAAATGACAATAAGGAATATTTCAATCTATTTTTTACTGAAAGCCATCTCAAATTGTTCTGCATTCTAACTGTATTAGACTTAAAGATGTGAGGGAAGTATGATGTGGGACAATCTTTCAGCTGCCTGTAACATCTCAGATACTTCTTCTTTGTAAAGGTATGTTTACATGCTAGAGAATGCTGGAAATTAGCTGAAACTATTTTGATGTTATTAGCTGTAATAAAATACACCCAGTTGCTTTCTTAATTAGATATTTATGACTTTATTCAAGTCTTTTAGTGCATTAAAGGAAACTCTTGGAATGTCAAGACAATGCCTCACATACAACCCATTTGTCCCACTGCGATCCTGTCCTGCCCTTTATACATTTCCCAGTCCACCATCTTGTTGCAATAAAGGCAAGAAAGTCATCAGAAGGTGCAACAGTCTCAATCGCTCAATTGCTTTCTCTTCTCATTCACTTCACTCTCCTGTGACCAAACAACTTCGGAAGGTAAACAGGATAAAGAACCTATCCAAGTGTCAACCTGACTTCCTTTAACTCTCCTGACATTCCTCCTTTCCTTTCCGGGCCAGTTGCTTTACTCACAGTGACATATTGTGTGGCTGCTCCTGCTACTTGGAGGGCATAGAGTGGAGAGGTGGTTTGAGTGTCTGCCGCACTGCTTCATCCAACACTTATCACTACATTTTTGCTCTCGATGTGTGCTTTTTTTTTAAAACGGGATATAATAACATTCTTACAAAAACAGTAAAGCGCAAGCTTGCGTAGCCTAAATTCTGGGGTTTTATACTTGACGTGTAGCTGTAAAGTTAAGTAGGTTGCAGCTTATAATAGGCTAATATGCTTCGGCTTGTTTTCTCCTCGGTGTTTGCAGCTGGTGCAGCACCATGGACAGCACCACACTTGCCTCACTAGTCCTCAGCATCTTTCCCTGGACTGCATTGTAGTTACATTTCCTAATGACTCATGCTCTGTCATTAATTTTGTGCTATTTTGGTGTATTTTACCATCTTTATTTTTTTTTCCATGACTACACTACATCAGTATATTGATTCAGTTCTTTAAGTATACTGTTAACCAGTTTAGGCTTAAGTTAGTTGAACTGAAAGAGAAGTATTTGAAAAACTGCAGTCTTTAATCACTCATAAACGGGTGTCTCAAGAAGACTTGGTTATTTGGGTGTTTCTTTTTGAAGCTTTTGAGGATTTCTAATGTGACCTAGACAGACATCATTGCACTCCACCTTTTACTGCAACTTGCTTTGAAATCATTACTGTTTAATGAGCACATTGTTTAGATTTTGGAGTAATGTCAGCTCTACAATGATTTCAGTAAAGAAAGAGGGGATTATTTTCACTCACAGGGCTATTTAAAGCTCACATATTTCCAGATTTAGTAACACGAGGCTAAGATCAGAGGTAGGTAAAGCAGTTCCTGGACATGTGAAACAAGAGACTGTTTTTTTTTTTTTTTTCCTAGGGAGAGCCTGAAGGTAAAATATTGAGGCTTGCAAGAAACTGAACGCCTTATTGATCTTAGGCTATTTTTGAAAGTCGAGTCAAATTAGATAATGTAACTGTACTGTAAAAGCATCATGTGAAGGGCATCCAGATCTCTATCTCATGGAATGGCACGCATAACCCAGCATGATGGAAAATGTGCATATGGTTGGCCAAAGACTGTTGGGCCTGACATGTTTAACTCCTTCCTCGGGGGGATTTTTGACCCTCATCATCAGCCACACTAAGCTGGGGCAGCTGAGCATTACATCAGCTCAGCGAGTTGTGGTAATACCCGTAATTTTTTAAATCTAGGGCGATGATGTATGCACCATGCAAAGTGCTGGCGTATAGATCTCACAGTTGCAGACGAAGCTAACGTCGTACAGACAACTGCCAGGAATGTTAAACCAACTTTAAAGAGTAAACTCTTAAAATGGAAGTGATTGCAATCAGCCTCTAATGAGCCTGTTAGAAAATGCTCTCGGGCTCGGTGAATCCGCTGAAAGCCTCTCTTCGGTTCGTACTCGTTGGTTATTGACAGGCGAATGATGCATGAGTCTGCCGTCATCTTAAGCCCACCCCCACTCAAATGCACCAAGGTGACCTGAAAGGGCTCTATCAGCATATTACCGTCCACTAAATGCCCACTAACCAAGTAGACTGACTGACAGGAAGCTTTGTCTGCATGCTTCCCGCTTCACCTCCTCTATAAGATAAATGTGCATCTGTGTGCGCACTCTGCTTCATGTAAGACTTTATTCGTTATTGACAAAGCAACAAGGCGAGCCAGAGTCAGGATTATGTGGATGAGGTGCAACGGAGTAACAGCTGTTGCCTGAAGATGATTGCTTTCCGCATTTATGTTACTTACAAAAAACAAGAACGGAAGTTTTCTTCAGTTTGCAAAATCTTAGATAAAGGAAGGAAAAGAAAGTCTAAGAAGAAGTGGAGGTAGAAAAAGATTCAAAAGCTGGCATGCACTCAGAAGCATTGCCTTACTTGAGTATTTGGAGGGAATTTCAGTCAATAAATTGGGTGTCCTACTTAGATGCATGCTTTTACTTATTGCATGTAGCATTTTGAAAGAACAGATCATCTTCAGTATTGCAAACAAAAGCAAACTGGAAGATGAAGTTGAAACTCAAAACTACAGTAACTAAACCTTTAAAATGTAATGCAGCAAAGATTCTGCTAAAAAAAATTTTAAGCTTGAGGCTGTAAATGAATATTTTCATTTGAGAAACAGAAGATAATCACAGTCCGAAAAAATATAAGAGAAATTTCAGTATTCCATATGCTTCTTATGTACATCTACAATGTATTCCTGCACCCACTAGCTTGCTGATGAGTTTCACAAGAGCACCAAATGTGTCATAATCTGCAGCTAAAAATAGTCCGCAGCAAATCTTTTATTTATTCCTGTTTAAATAGCTTTTTTTTAGGAAGCAAGATGACATAAATATAACTGCTTATGAGGTCATTTTTGATGAAGTGTGACTGCATGGGCTGATATCACTGATGGGCTGTGGAAATCAAAAAGACTAACAATGTTGGCTTTGATCTTCTTAAAGGATTTGTCTAAAACAGGTAATAATACCAAATGTGTTGCTGAAAATATGACAAAGCTGGATCTGCTGCCATAAAATGATTACATAAGAACAGCCCTTTGGCACAAATAAATTGACTGGGCAAGACCATCTATTCTACACAGACTTAACTAAATGTGTGTTCATTAATCCTGTCCTTCAGTACATTTACTTACTTTACATTCTCTTAGGTGTCAATTACATTGACAAAGAAATTTGCTTTTCCCACAGCCTGCCCCTCAGTGCCAGTGTGTGAGGATGGAGGGTCCATAATCATTACATTGTTCTGCTATTGTTTTAGTGAGACTTCCTGTACTCAAATGACATCGACAACGATTTGAGAATCCAAGTGAAGTTAATGAAGCTCTGACGTTGGAGCACAAACACTCCTAGATGCCTCTATGTCACGTTTTGGTCACTTTGTCCATACAGGTGCTTCCACAAGGATCACTGAGTTTGTAAGTGTTTAAACTAGCTTAAAGAAGGTGACAAACATGGAGACTACGCAATAGATTTCTAAAGAACATTGATTTATAGGGAAAAAATGGCAAGAGGAGGTGAGAGAATGAGAAGGCGTGAGCTGATGGATGTATGATCTAGCTTTATAACGCTATATATGTTTTTCTTATCCATGATTTAATGTTTATGATCCTTGGTGGTTGTGATAGCAAAAGTGACCCTATCCATCGGGGCACTCAAGGCACAAGGCAACATCATCAGTAGAAACCAGATTGAACTGGGCTGCTACAGCCATTCTGAAAGAGCCTGGAGGTGTTTTGGTCAAGTTATAGAATTATTTTGAATATCACCAATGACTGAAAGAGGCAGAGCTGCCCTTTTGCCTGAGGCTAGATGGAGTTGGACTGAGTTCACTTTGGTTCTGTGCCACATCTCACTGTAATGTAAATTGAAGTCTTTGAGCATCAGGGAGTAACAACAAGACAAAATCAGCAATAAAACATCCTAACTTAAGCTGGACAAGAAAAAAAACTAAATCAAAAACAAGGAAGCGGCTAAAAAAGACTTGAGGCAGAGTGCTGCGTGTGATGCATGGAGGACATGCTGCAGAATATTAACGCTGAAAGCTTGACAAAACTTCTATAGTTTCTTTAAATGTCAAATTTAAAGAACTCGCGGTTCAGCCTTTTTGTTGTTTTGCTGCATCGGCAGAGCAAAACCGGCTCTTATCTGATGGGAGCAATCGATCACACACTGTATTTGATCAGGCTTGCTGGAAGTCCTTACTCCACCCCCTGAATATTCTCAGCTAAGACATTACCTTCTCACTCATGAGCTGGAGTATAAATCACTTTTGGGACAGCTCTGTGGAGCAAGAAAACTGTTTTTCTAATACATAAAAAGTGCTTTGAATATTTTAAAGCTCCTAATCAAACACAACTTTGCATGATTACATTTGCTTGCAACAATGACACAGCATTTTTTTTTTTCTGTCCCCCAAAAGCAAGAGTCTGAGAGGTAAGGAGGAATAAGAGGAAGCAATTGTGGCTTAGTCCGGGTAAGCATCGCCTTGTGGGAAATCAGTGTCGTGGCAGCTCCTGTAATTAGTTCTGCTTGTTAGAAAAATGAAGGGGTTACTAATTAGCAAGTGGATGGCTTCTTGACTTGTTGTGCATCTTTTCTCTTCTTTCCTTGAAGATCATCATTATCGAGAGGGGGAGACGCGGCTCAGTTGTGCCGCTCAACAGTTTGGCTTTAACACGATGAATCTAGATGGACAAATCTCAAAGGGGGTTCTGTCACGCTTTGACAGACAGGCTGGCTGCTGTAAGCACGTGCAGGCAAACGCGCAGAGCTGTGCAAGATTTCACTTTTCAAGTTTGTCAAGAAAAGCTTTCATTGAACTTTACGTGCAGACAGTAACATATACATTATGTTGTGTTGATATCTTCCTACTTTTTGACCAATATTAGATTTATTGTAAGGATTTTAAGTGTGCAATATCCATCACGAGACAGTTCATATAAGTTGTATAATGAGTGATTTACAGATTTTAGAGGGAATTTGTCCCATTTTGGGAAAGATACTTCTTTGCAGTCTTGCTTACAATTGAAATTTACATGAAATAGTTTGATCAGGTGACAGCCAGCAGCCTGTTTGCTGAGTTTAGCATAAGGAATGCAAATACAATAGATAAAAATAGCTCACTTGGTTCAGTCGAGGTAGTAAAATTTATCGCTTAGCACATAAAATTATTAGAAATAAACCGTCGTAGCTTTTTGGTTCAGTCCACACAAAAATGTAATCATCCACCATAGCATGAGTTTAACATCTGAAACATAAATTATAGAAACTCAGAGGGTGTATCCACATGTCTTGTGCTAGTGTGATGTTTTGAAAGATTGTAAAAATTTGTGTGTTGGTTTTCAGAAAGTAGAAATGCCCCAATAATAGCTATAAATTGTAGGGACGATATAACCGGCCCCTATTGGTATCGGCCTATATTGGCCTTAAAACTTAGTATCACACATCAGCCAAACCACCGATATTTAAGTGATGTTTAACCGATCAGCCCACTGTTTTTAAAGTAATTAAAAAAAAACTTCTTCTTCTTCAAAAACTTCTTTTTTACAGACTTTAAAACTTCTAAAGACTAGGGATTGGAAAAAATACTGATTGCAATATTTTCATATGCTGATATATTGACATTTAAAAATGCGGTATCGATCTATTTTACGAACAAAATCTCGCAATATTTCATCGTTTGTTCTGAAATCTCGTGAGAATTCACAAAATATCGTGAGATTTTGTAACAGAATGATGAAATCTCGCGAGATTTTGTAAGTAAAATAGATCGATACCACATTTTTAAATATCGATTTGATATAGGCATATGAAAATATCACGATATTTCAGTGTATTGATATTTTTACCCACCCCTATCTTTCAAAGTGTCAGAAACGGATAACAAAACTGCTGTTTGGAATGACTGCTTATTTTTTCAGATTTAATATCGGTATCGATATCGGTTGTCGGCCACATGAGTTTTAAAATATTGGATACCAGCCAAAATTCCAATATCGTGCATCCCTAATAAATAAATCAAAAAAGCTATATTTACCACCCTCAGTTCTCTAATGCAACGCAGCTCCGTCACACTACTGATGACGTTTCCACAGAGAGATTGCTGATTTCATCTGACACAGTCTTCTCCATCGCCCTTTTACTTTCCTACTTCTGCTGTACCAATCTGTACGCTGAGCTAGCAAGAAGCATAATTCTCATTAACTGTGACATAAATTAGGGTCATTTCTCTAAGTTTGGCAACAAATTAATGTCTCTTTTTCCTAAACTTTAAATATATTTGATGATAAAATCTAAAAAAAAAATGATTGTTTACTTGCTAAAAAAAAAAAAAAAAAGAGAGTTCCTTGAGGATGTGTTTGTTAATTAAATAAAAAACAAGCAATTATGGAAAAAAAAGAATTTAAAAACTCTTAACTGTCTACTCACATAAAAAATAATGAAAAAATCAGGGATGTTACGAGAATGAACTCCAAGGAATCAATCACCCAGAGACTTTAGGCAAAAGATTTTGTAGTGATCTCAAGCCCAAAGGTCTCAGCAAAAGGATACACACATCTAACCAAATATACTTTGGAACACATACTGATTGATAAAGGCCACATTTGGATGTAAAACAGACATCCCAAGGAGGAATTTTGCTCAGAGAAGGACCTTCTCTGAGTAATCACTAATTTACGGTCCTGAGAGCAACTCAGGAGAGGACCTGCATTTTGGTAAAACAAACAGTCCAATTGTTGAACTCTGAACCCAGCCTCCAAGCTTGGAGATACTCCTTCACAGTATTTACGACCTGCTATAAATTGGTTCCTTATAGCCAATTTTGTTATGTGTTCTTAACATCCAAGAACTGTTTTATATTATCAGGAAAGTACGCTCATGTTAATCTCATGATGAAGACTTTTCTTTTGATATGCAACATGATATACTTTGGTGATTAGAAACTAAATGTTTCTTCTCCAAATTCACATCACATGCATTCCAGGATTTGCTGCATAAAGGTGAAGAAAGAGACACTTTACCCAACTGCTGAAATCCACTTTTATGTTAGAAATGGACTTCCTCATATCAAATGATGTCTAACACATGTATTTTCTTTACAGGAATCTTAAATCATCAAGATTAATCCTGTTTTATCTGTTTAGCTGATTTGTTTATTCAATGTCTTCCTTTATTCATATAATTCAGATCTTTGCTTTATTTTATTTTATTGTGTTCATTTTATTTCATCATGTCTGAATAATTGATCCATTTTACACATGCCTCACTTAGAATTCACAGATGTTTATAACCATTAAGCTCAACTGATAATCAAATGATCATTCGAGATGTGTCTGACTATTGGATGAAACCTGACTCTGTCAGCTTCCCATTGGCTGACAAGCTGCAAGCCACATTCCACTGCCAGGCAGAGCGCGAAGCTCTGAACTGTGAGAATCAGAATTGGAGAGATCGGAGAGATCTGATGAGAAGAAGAACGAACAAGGCAGAACTGAAGAAACTTGGAACAATGGGGAAAGAATGAGACGAAACCTGCTCTGAACTCAGCAGAGTTCAGAACCACGGATCACTCAGGGAGGAGTGATGGAGAGAAGAAGACTTTAACCCAAATCATCTTTACTATCAACCATCCCGTGACATCAGTCCTGAAGCTGCACGTCTCTGGGGAGACGGATGAGAGAGAGAGGACGAACCAGAACCACCACTGAGCTGACAGCCCGCAGAGAGCCGGACGAACTTCCAGGAGATCGGGAAGATTTTTGGGATCCATCCACCCGACAATCTTCCAAAGGATTTGAGGAACAGTCCAGCAGAACCAGGGCGTGAGTGAAGCACCTCAGTCAGACGGAACCTCTGAGGAGAATCCTGATCATTTGCTATGAAATATGATCTGATGTCACAAGAAGTTGGTGATAGTGAATTAATCCAGGCCTACGGTTTACCAGACCCAGTTTAACTTTGTTTAGTTGGATTAAGAAATCCTTCCTTCTTTTTCTTTGAACATTTATTAATTAACTGAGGCTTAATTAATTTATGTTTCATTTTCATACCATCTCACATTTCTTTCACAAGATAACTTTTGGTTGATCATCATGCTCACATATTTCTTGTATATATTTTGTACATACATTATCTCATGTAGTTTGTAGACTAGTTAATAAATACTCCGTATTATCTTAACTAGTCGTTGTTTGTGGTTTTTCTGATGTATCATGAAAGGTCACTTCAAGCGAGAACTCATGAAAGCGTCCTGAGACTGATCACTTCATTAAATCAATCTAAGAGTTGATTTAAGACATTAATGGTTTTCCTTGCTTCCATTACATATCAAATAAGTAAGGTGGTGCTCCGAGGCTGTATTAGTATTGATATTAATAGAAATATTAATATTAATATTAATATCATACAAAGTGACGCTATATATATTGTGGTTGCCCAAGCTAAATCACAACATATTATGGATCCCCTGCGTGAGGCGTTTGAAAACTTTTCATGATACAAAGAAACCCACTGAACTGTTGCTGGTCAACATGTGTGAGCATTTCATGTTCCAAACTGGATGTGAAACATTTTAATGCACTTTAGAACAGAGGAAAGTGTGGACGCACACAGACTCTGGCAGAGTGGGGGACACATGCTCTCAGCGAGCTGCTGACCCAACCCCTTTGATTTATGACCTTCCCTCTACACAATAGAAGCTAAAGCTAAGCTATGCTTCTACTCCTACATGTTGCTACATGTTAAGTTGATTTTGCATGCATAAATAGCGCTTGAACGTTCATTTTTGAAAGGCCTTCGTGGGCAACAGTGTTGCGTATTCCAACATTAGTTGACCTGCACTGAGTGTTAGATAATTTAACTGCGTATTCCAGTAAATTAATCTACACCAGACCCTCCGTTAGCTGGCTAAGATTAGCTACCTTGGTTTGCTAAGGCCGTGACTCCCCACGGAGTGGAGACGGTTGGAGGTGCAATAAAAACCCACTGCAGCGTATTCCTGCAAGTGATTCATTTAAAGCAGAAGTTGCTTGATTTTCTTCCCTAACAGACCCAAAGAGGTGAGCAAGGGGCAGATTTAAATCTGAGATTATTGGCTGTAAGAGCATTTAGAAGATTTTACTCAATTCACGCACCGGAGGAAAGTGCTGATGAACAGATCAAACAATTAAAAACGCTTTGATCTTTGAACAGTTGAAGAAATTGCTTGAGAAGTTTGACTTCCTAAACAATTTCATTTTGGAAGATTGTTTTCTGCTCTCTACCCACAGAGTAAGAGAGTGTGTTTATCTTTGAGCATCTTGAAACTTCCAAGAAAGTTTGCAAGCTACTTGTTGTGTTCTGAGACAATCAGACAGATCTGAGTGTCGCTGAAGGAAGCCACTCTTACAACCACAGTTGTGTTAAACAACAAGGTTTCACCTGCCAAATTGGAAAATCCAATTCTGGAAATCCTTTTGAATCATGCTTGATTTCACTAAGAACACGTTACCTGTTTATGCAGGTAAAATCCTCAACACTGACCACAGCAACGTAAATCTGATCACGGATCAGAAACGACCCACAGATAAAAGTCTAACCAAAACCTTTGGTTGCTTATCTGTTGTTTTTCTGGCGCGTTTTAAACAAGTCCACCATGCAGTGGAGAACGCAGGAAGCAAATTTAAAGCGCAAGTCCAGAAATTTTCACAGCTGAAGGAAGAGAATACATCTCTCCAGCACAAGTTTGAAATTCTGGAAAAAGTAGTCAGTCAAAACCAGACTCGCATAACTGAACTAACAGATCAGTTTACTGAGACTAAGAAAGAGAATAATGAACTTAAAGAGGAAAACAGGGAGCTTGAACAATCGCTCCAGAGCTGCCAACAGGAACTGGCAGAAACTCAGACTGAGCTGAAGGAGCTAAACCAGATTCACGAGGAATCACAGAGCTCTCTTCAGGAAGCTCAGAATGAAATCCAGGACTTGAAACTGGAAATTTCTGTTTATGACAAACATCTCAATGATAAACAGACACGAATCCAGCTGCTGGAAAGACAGCTAGCTGAAGCTAGAGATGAGCTAAGCTCAGCTTATCAAGACCAAGACCACTTATCAGAGGAACTGATAAGAGCCAGAAGAGAACTGTTTCAGTCTTCTGAGACTGAACACAGACCAGGAAATCAGAGCATCCTCTGTGATGACAGAGAGGATCTCCTCAGTAACAGGAAGTCTCATGAGAATTCTTCTTGTCCACATTTACCTCCTGTACCACATATTCTTCCTCTAGATCCCAAAACATCTCCAGATCCAGGTGGTACCTACCAGGCTGATGGGCCTGCAGGAGCCAGGACTCACCAGGCTCCCACAGATAAAGATCTTTTCAGAATTGCTCAGAATTTGCCAAAATTGGAAACCACATTTGGCAAATTAAATGACATCCGAACCTACCTGAATGACATCAGCTTCTACCTGCAAAGGTTCCCAAAGGCTTCTGTTAGTGACAAAATCTTCCTGATCAGACTAACAGCAAGCAATGATGTCAAAAAGTTCATTGAACGCCAGACAGATGCGGTCAGAAATGACTTTTCCCTCCTCTGTGAAGCTTTGGAGAGAGAGTTTTCTGAAGAAGCAACTCAATCAGGTTTGAGTTTTGCCTTGAACACAAAACAGGGCAGACAAGAACCACCGAGCCAGTTCTACCACAGACTCCTCAAAGCTTACTTTGGTTTGCGTAATGAGGAAAATATAGATGAAGACCAACACTTCAAAACAATTTTTCTCAATAACCTGCATCCTGCCACGAGCCGTCACTTAGGCATCGTCGCAAATCCTTACAATGCTACAATCCGAGAGTTACGTACGTGGGCTGATTTAGGTTTTCAGAAACACCTGCAAACTAAACACTGCAAACTTGACACTGTGCTGACTGCTGAGTCTTCTCCCAGGGAGCTGGGTAAACAGGCCTCTGATGCAGCCACTTACAGACCTAAGTCAAAGTCCCGTCAGTCCAGTAAGAAACAATCTTACTCACAAGCTGAACATTACGGGTGAGGAGCCTTAATCTCAGAGTTAAGTCTCAGCTAAGCAACCACAGTCTGTACCTGAATGAAAATTGAACAATTTTCTCCAGGTTTGAACCTAACTTTAAGCTTTCAAAGCTAAGTTTACCATCCAGACTTCTCCCACAGCTGATTTCACACACGTGATTTCAACAAGTGGGGGAACAATGAGCTAAAATTTACTGTATGTAACAGCAGAAGTTCGATTTCACATTGAATGTGCTCACATCCAGTTGCAAATTTAAGCTCTATTTACACATGGACCCATGCATGACCTATTAGAGGATATTAATCGTTATTATACTGTAGTGTAGTTAGAAATGAACACTTCTTTTCCTTTCCTCTTTCTATGCTATGTTTTAATTCTTAATCACTTGAAGCAGTATTTTGACTTTTCTTTTGTAGATTAAAACCTTTTAAAGTTTTTTTATAGTGCACATTTGTTTATCATTATTTTGATAATTCAGACTTTAACCTTTAGTCCTGAATAGATGTTTAACTCTTAAGTTACTTTAGGTGTACGAATAGTGCATGCATATCCTTTTGTCGACTTTTATTTTGTTTTCTTATGATTTAGTGAATCCATTTCTTGATGACATCAGTCATATGGAAAAAGCAAATTGAACCTGCAAGAATCATCGCTGCTCCCTTTGGACCATTTCATCTGTGATTACGATCTCCTTCTTAACTGAACATCGTAATCAAGTGGGGGAATATGTAGTGATCTCAAGCCCAAAGGTCTCAGCAAAAGGATACACACATCTAACCAAATATACTTTGGGACACATACTGATTGATAAAGGCCACGTTTGGATGTAAAACAGACATCCCAAGGAGGAATTTTGCTCAGAGAAGGACCTTCTCTGAGTAATCACTAATTTACGGTCCTGAGAGCAACTCAGGAGAGGACCTGCATTTTGGTAAAACAAACAGTCCAATTGGTGAACTTTGAACCCATCCTCCAAGCTTGGAGATACTCCTTCACAGTATTTACGACCTGCTATAAATTGGTTCCTTATAGCCAATTTTGTTATGTGTTCTTAACATCCAAGAACTGTTTTATATTATCAGGAAAGTAAGCTCATGTTAATCTCATGATGAAGACTTTTCTTTTGATATGCAACATGACATACTTTGGTGATTAGAAACTAAATGTTTCTTCTCCAAATTCACATCACATGCATTCCAGGATTTGCTGCATAAAGGTGAAGAAAGAGACACTTTACCCAACTGCTGAAATCCACTTTTATGATAGAAATGGACTTCCTCATATCAAATGATGTCTAACACATGTATTTTCTTTACAGGAATCTTAAGGCATCAAGATTAATCCTGTTTTATCTGTTTAGCTGATTTGTTTATTCAATGTCTTTCTTTATTCATATAATTCAGATCTTTGCTTTATTTTATTTTATTGTGTTCATTTTATTTCATCATGTCTGAATAATTGATCCATTTTACACATGCCTCACTTAGAATTCACAGATGCTTATAACCATTAAGCTCAACTGATAATCAAATGATCATTTGAGATGTGTCTGACTATTGGATGAAACCTGACTCTGTCAGCTTCCCATTGGCTGACAAGCTGCAAGCCACATTCCACTGCCAGGCAGAGCGCGAAGCTCTGAACTGTGAGAATGAGAATTGGAGAGATGGAGAGAGAAGAGATCTGATGAGAAGAAGAACGAACAAGGCAGAACTGAAGAAACTTGGAACAATGGGGAAAGAATGAGACGAAACCTGCTCTGAACTCAGCAGAGTTCAGAACCACGGATCACTCAGGGAGGAGTGATGGAGAGAAGAAGACTTTAACCCAAATCATCTTTACTATCAACCATCCCGTGACATCAGTCCTGAAGCTGCACGTCTCTGGGGAGACGGATGAGAGAGAGAGGACGAACCAGAACCACCACTGAGCTGACAGCCCGCAGAGAGCCGGACGAACTTCCAGGAGATCGGGAAGATTTTTGGGATCCATCCACCCGACAATCTTCCAAAGGATTTGAGGAACAGTCCAGCAGAACCAGGGCGTGAGTGAAGCACCTCAGTCAGACGGAACCTCTGAGGAGAATCCTGATCATTTGCTATGAAATATGATCTGATGTCACAAGAAGTTGGTGATAGTGAATTAATCCAGGCCTACGGTTTACCAGACCCAGTTTAACTTTGTT
Organism: Atherinomorus stipes; assembly: GCA_023101725.1. Classification (NCBI taxonomy): domain Eukaryota; kingdom Metazoa; phylum Chordata; class Actinopteri; order Atheriniformes; family Atherinidae; genus Atherinomorus; species Atherinomorus stipes. The sequence continues at coordinate 3,348,889 of JALJCO010011906.1, forward strand.
TAGTTGGATTAAGAAATCCTTCCTTCTTTTTCTTTGAACATTTATTAATTAACTGAGGCTTAATTAATTTATGTTTCATTTTCATACCATCTCACATTTCTTTCACAAGATAACTTTTGGTTGATCATCATGCTCACATATTTCTTGTATATATTTTGTACATACATTATCTCATGTAGTTTGTAGACTAGTTAATAAATACTCCGTATTATCTTAACTAGTCGTTGTTTGTGGTTTTTCTGATGTATCATGAAAGGTCACTTCAAGCGAGAACTCATGAAAGCGTCCTGAGACTGATCACTCCATTAAATCAATCTAAGAGTTGATTTAAGACATTAATGGTTTTCCTTGCTTCCATTACATATCAAATAAGTAAGGTGGTGCTCCGAGGCTGTATTAGTATTGATATTAATAGAAATATTAATATTAATATTAATATCATACAAAGTGACATCTATATATATTGTGGTTGCCCAAGCTAAATCACAACAATTAATAATGATGGAATATTTATTTTCAGAAGCTTAATAGGAGGAATTTGATTTAGGTCGATGGCCTAAAATGTTTCATGTATTTTATGAGAGAAGTTGAGTTATTTTTGGAGCAGCATGTAGTTGATCGTCTTCTAGTTGTAGATTTCGATTCAGAAATAAGACGTTGTATTAGAGAAAAGAAAGAAAAATTTCCCAAAATTTATGATGTAATTTTTTCAATTTCTCAGTTGTTTTGTTCTTTTTTCTTAATGAATATCTGTGTGTATGTGATAATTTTCTTCTTTCTGTACTCTTTTCTTTCTTCTATTTTATAATAAATAGTATAATATATTATATCCTATCATATACAATACTTGTGTTGGGTTTTTTTTTTTTTTTCTTAATAAAAAACAGGTAGTGATCTGTTATATCTTAATTAATAAATAAAATAATTTATTTAATACCTCACGAGGATCTAAGACCATTTATTTATTTATACTAAAGACTTGAGAGTTTATTTTATTATATTGTGGAGAGCCATGGTATTTTTTATATCCCAAATTATTCCCTCAGCTTTCCTTTGATCCACATTTAGATTTTTGAATTGTATTCCTTAGCCAATTCTCAGACACCCAAACAAATAAAGAGAATTAGGGAAATCCTCACAGGATATATAAAATTTAAGCTTATTGCTTCTTTGTAGCACATCTGCATGATATCAGGTATTTAAAGGACCAGCAGGAGTGATGATGAATGTAATTAAATCTTCATCATTGGCAAACCAAAAGTTATAGAACCCTTTAATGTTGGTTTGGGTGGCAGAGTATTAACCTTTAGTTGAAATTCAGATGACATCAAATGCAAATGAAATTCCTCCAGAAATATTTTTTTTTTTTGGTGTGCTGTTATATTTTATATGTGACGACCAATAATCTGCCACTGATATTCAAAAGAGAGGACTTGCAGCTCTGCTTTCATCTTCCCACCAGTGTCGACAGATTTCTCTAAAAAAGCTCCCACTTTAAGCTGTGGGCAATTTGAGAAGTGATGTCACACTGTTAATCAATAAATCTCCATAACACGGTGTTACCCGCACACGGCTACAGAGGAACATTTATCTCCCTCAGCTGATCCGCTTCCAAGAAAGATCCTGACGTGACATTACGTAAGAGCTAGGCGGCAGAGCTGCTGGTATTAGAGAACACAAAAACTCCCGAGAACATGCTAATCTCCCTATGTGATTATTAGTCATAATATTTAACACCGGCTTAATGAGCGACTCGTGGCATAATTTCTATCCAGCACATTCACCTGCTCTTTCCTAAACCTCCCGACTTGCCTTTGAGTTGGATGCTAGAGAGTGAAATGGAATAATTATACCAGAGTGTGCAGGGAATTAACCTAAAGATATGAAATGGGAAAGGGAAAGGAGGTTAGAGTTGAATAGCTCTGTGGAAAATCTCAGGATTAGCTGAAGTTTTGTTGAATTTTTTTTTTCTTTTTCTTAGGCAGATGGTTTATTTCAGCCCTTTCATTTCTGTTATTAACCTGTAGCTGCGCAGAGGCAAAGCTGAAATATTGTAAATTATGAGCTGTTAAACAGAAACAGTGGGACACAGTTGGTACTGACAATCACAGTGACTGAAGTGATTTGGGATTTTCTTTCCCCTCATAAATTAGAGCCTTCTAAAAAGGAAAAACTTTTCCCCAAGTTAAGCTGAATCTTATCTAAAAGTTTGTTACTTTGGTCTTATCAACAAAGGAAGCCACAAACTATTTAATTTACCCTTTAATTCAACAGTCTCTAGGGGCAGATGCTAACACCCTCACAAGCTTTAAGCTAACAACACAATCTTTCTTGTACAGTCATCAAAGAATTTAACACTCAATCCAATGCATTGTCATTTAGCATGTAAATGAATCGCTGGTTCGACAGGCCTGCAGGAATTTTGTGCATTTGCTCTGCATTGTTAAACACAAGATCAAACTGGATCAGTTTCTAAATTTCTTTTGGCATGGGGCATCTTATCAGCGCACACCAGCGCCTCCACATTCTACACATTTCTCTTTGAAACCGTGTAGGCAGTGAAACAAAGCCTTGATATTCTAAGATCCGAACAAAAGCTTTGTGTTTGTTCCCCTTGCAGTTAGAAATGAAGGCCTTGAGCGACTGTTGTTTCACACTCGGTTTTTTTGGAGATAAAGTGAGCGCACTTCAGTCAGGCAGTTGGTGAAAGGCTTTTGTTTCAAAAATAAGCTGTTACAGTAATGCATGCGCCAAAAAGTCCCGCTGAGAATGATGGCAGAAAATCGAGTGATTGTTAAAAGACAAGAGTCTCTTTGGCATGATGTGGCACATTCTGTGCTGCAAAGTTAGCACATAAAATCTGGCATAATAGACTTGTTTGCTTTTTTGCTGAGAGCTAGCGCAGTAAATATGAATATACAGCCAGCAGCTGGTTAGCTTAACTTGTTAAGTTATTGGTTTAGCTGTCATGAAGATTAAAAAAATAAGGTATGACATGTGGATTAGAGACCTTTAGAGGGGCAAACTGGTGGATTCTTTCTTCTTCTTTCTTTTTTTGTTTTACCTCTGGTACATGTGGGCAGAGCTGTCAGGCTGTTTGCTGTAGTTTGCTGTTTTGGTACCATGTGATGCAAACAGGAAGTTCTCAGAGTTCACTTTGTGTCATTCCTTAAACTTCTCTTAAATTATGTCCACAATTTCCACAATAACTAAACCAAAGCAGGCTGTGAGAGGATTTTGTTCATTTATTCAGAAGACAGAAAAGCTGGAAAATATTCAGATTCTTCACTTGGTATCTTGTTAATGATCTGAGCCAAAAATTGCATTTCGAAGATTTCAACTCTACTGGAAAGCCGGTTTTGCTGACATGACCTGGTATTTTAAGAAACAAGCTTCACCTGCACCAATAGCGATAAATTGCACATCTGCTTGTGTTTTTCTGGTTCACTGCTTTCTTCACAACTGCTTGTGTGGAGTGTGAACATCTTGAGACATTTGGAAAAAGACTTTGATGGTTGAGGTGATGATACGTGTACAGTACATTCAGTTTCTGCAGGAAAAAGTGTGAGAAAGGGAGTTATTGTACAAATTTTGAGCATTGCTGTGTTTTGCACTGTGGACCAACTTAGCTCTCACACTTTCTGTCATGCATTTAAGTTTTGTTGTCTTAAAAGCTGAAGTTCAACCAGGTTGCATGGAGAAAGCAGTGCTCAGTCATTCTCGGGTCCGTCTTGGGATGCTTCAGATCCAAATTTGTTTTAATACAATTTTCCAAAAGCCACTCCTGCCATTTTATTCTTTGACCAATAACTTTGTTAAAGTGTAAAGTGTGGAACAGGTTTTCACCAAGATTTTTACTGTAAGGATGGTATTTACTTTTTCTGCCAGAAGTGGTGCAGTAATAGTGCACCATTACTGCACTATCACTGGACACAATTTGTCCCGCAAATACGTCATCACGTACAGTGTCCAAACTTGAAGTGTGGAAACATCCTTGTTCCGGGCATTCATTTATGCTCTGAAATCGTTTCCCCGGGGCACACAGCCGTTTTTCTGTGCGATTGAATTAGCAGACAAGTGGCTGATAAGTGGCTGGTAGTGGCTGGTAAGTGGCTGGTAAGTGGCTGGCAGTCGGCTAAAAGGGGAACTTTTTCATGCCCAGATCTGTACCCGGCTCTCTCTACAAACACTAAGCTTGTACAGGAAGATTTAGCCTCTTATTGTCTATAACATTTGGGTACCTCAAGGGTACCCTTCACCATAAAGGCCATACTGATGGAGAGTTGCACCCTTGGTTATCCTCCACTGGATCTCATTTATGGTGTCCAGTGACTCGACAAGTCCCTCTATCCCTGATTACCCAGTTTTTAGGACAGGGAGTCTAAACCATTTCCAAAGGAAAATGGGCTTTGGGGCACTTTGTGCTGCAGAAATGTTTCTTATATTAATATAATATCTTTCTACAAATTTGTGCCTTGACACAATGTTCTTTCATATTTCTACAGATAATATCCTCAACCTCATTACTGTGCTTTTCACTCTTCCATTCACCATCAGCTGTGAGATCTGATAGATAGACTTGTGCCTTATCTACTGGATATCCAAGTAATGTGATTCTTTGGCACAGATAGACAGTGAAGATTGTATAAGCATCACTTCAGAATATATACTTGTAGGATGCATCAGAGCAAGAGTTAAAATGGCTTCATGTTCACCAAAGGGTTTGTATTTCAAAAAAAAGACCAGTGAGCTTCATTTCTTCTATTGCCTCTGTATCACTACTGTACTTGTGTAATGTTTAAAAAAACACCAGGAACTTTTACAAGAGCTGACATCCTTGACCTCAATGATGAATTGAAGTGACATTTTTGAATAAATTTCAGGGAAATTCAAGTAGACACAGTCTTATCCTGCTCAGCTTGCGACCAACACAGTGTGCAGGCACAGCAGTGGGGAGGAATCTGTCCCTCAAGTCTTGTCTACTTGCATCACACTCATTCTTCACCATCACTGTTCCAGTGCTGTAATGTCTTTCTCTATCGTCTTCTCATCTTGTCTGTGTTGTTGTGTGCGGCATGCTTCACATCTATGTCCTGTTTTCTCTTTCTCTCCCCCGTTCCCCCCTTTTACTTCTTCTTCTCTCTGTGTTGGATGAGAAGGCGAGTCCTGGGGCACCAGAGGATGATGGCAAGTTGTCGGTAGGTCCTGTCTGATTGACACTTAGCCTTCTGCTTCTGTGTTTGTCCCTGTTTCTGTGTAGATGTGTTGGTGTAACTTCTGTTTCTCCCACCATACTGTGAACAAGACATGCACACTGCTATTTCTAACCCCTCAGCTTCCCTGTGTGCAAAGAGTAGCTCCATCTGTTTTCCGAAGCCCTTTCTTTGCCACCGTTGCATTTGTACACAGCATGCAAAAGGCAGTCGAACAGAGAGCATGTGTTTTTGCAAAGCTAAGACCCTTAATGCTTGTACGGTTCCAAAAAGCTTTCATCCAAAATATAAAAGAGCGAAATGAAACTGAACAGCACAAGGCAATTCTTCAAGTCTCGTGCTGGGAGGCCACATCTCTGAGACCTTGCACAACCCTTGCCAGTCTACATGTCTCCCCTGCCTCCCGCTCACACCCATATGTGCTTGTGAATTAGCACCTAACACCTCCTGTGCCTACACATCACCTGTGAGCCTCCAAAGGTGGACACACTCCCAGCAGCTGCCACCTGCGATGGTGCCTGATTTCTTTTTTTCCACAGTTCTCAACTCCAGCTTCAGCTGCTGGGCTGACCTTGGCAGGAGTTGTTTTGAAGATGGAGCCGAAACATCACTCTAACCGAGCATGCCTGTCTCAACCAGCAGGGCTTATATTTTTAAGAAGCAGTGCTGCTTTATAGTTTTCGCTGGGTTTTGCTCAAGGGTTTTTATAAGAAAAAAAGAAAGAGGATTAGGAAGTCACACTCCAAGTGAGCCGAAGTGAAGGTGGTAGAGCATCTTGTATTCATGAGCAAATGTTGCAGTAACATGAATCCTTCTTTCTCAGCTTAAAATGATGTGAATGCTTAACAATCAAAGCACAAGTGCCTTTTATGATCTTTCCATATGAAGTTGCATTAAATAACCTTACAAACAGCTTAGCTTCCTGCATTTAGTTACATAGGCTTATACATGAAGTTTACATTAGCGTTTTATATACTTTGAGCATTAAATGGGATTTGAATAGAAGAAAGCATGTCAGAAAGAGTCTCATCTCTTGCAGCATGATAATCGACTGACACTTTGCCTCTCTACTCACAGGCCAGGCCTCGCCTGCAAAGGGGAGGTAGTTCAGCCTCCCTGCACAACAGCTTGATGAGGAACAGCATTTTCCAGCTAATGATTCACACACTGGACCCTCTAAGTGAAGGTAAGGTGATTTGTGCTGTGAAAAAGTCCAAAAATAAAACTGTAACCCCCTGGATGTAAAGCATATGCTTTTATTGTCCATAAATGTATATGTTTGGTTGAGTAAACATGATGTTTATCAAAATTCTTGCCTTTTTTCTCTTGAAATGTCCAAAGTCCTCTTTTCAGATGTATCAAAAATGGACCTTAAAGAAAATATATGGCCATCACTCACAGAAAACTGTTGAGAACAGGTTAATGGCAACAAATAACAACACTGTGTCTTTATTAGCTCTCTGTGTACCCCTAATAATCCAGACATTCCACTGTTTACATTTGGAAATACATATGAAGTCCTTGTTTGGATACTGATACTGAGTTATGTGCTTTTTAAAAAATGATCCATGTGAGCCAGGCTGAGCGCCATGCTGTTTCATAGCACAGCTGAGGTGGAAGATCATTTTCCTGTAATCCAAGATGATGGCTTATTAGAACAGCTAAAGAAAATGTAAACAGCTGGGTTACTGCTTGGCAGAGGGGATGAATGTGTTATGATGCTGGGGGAGGTGCTGTGTCATCCCGTTCTCCAACCACCCTGAGAAGATTAAAGAAAGTTGTACTTTCATATTTATGGAGGAACAAACAGACAGCAGGGGTTTAAGGAGAGTTTGAAGAGTTTGAAGAGTTTTCCTAATTTTGTCTCGGCTTCTCAATGGGATGTGGAAAGAGTGATGAAGCCGTGTAAATGGATGTTAATGTTGAATACTGATGCTGATGTAATAATGACATCATTTTATCCCCCTTTTCCTCAGCAGTTTGCATAGAAGTTAGACGTTGCTCACAGAAAAGCTTGAGTGTCAGAGCACTAAACAGGAAAAAATCCAAATGCTATTTATAAATACAACAAAGTGATCAAACTAAATATTTCTGCTGTGGGTATATGTAATTGTATTAGCAAATGCCTTTAGGGTAGTAAGAATGCATTTCATTTTTTGTGAAATAACTTTAACTTCCTTGGAAGCAAAAAACTTGAATGAGTCAGCTGAGGAATGAATAATAAGCGTTGCCAAAACAGACCTCAAAGTATGCATTAACATGCATCAAATCACGCTTGTACACTGAATCCGAAGGGTGTATTCATCATTCCATCTATGTGATTAAAATGTAAATCATGTGAGCTGAGAGTTCATGTCTGTATGGCTGCTCATATATTTACATGAGACAGGCTGAGTGTCCTATTGCCTTTCCACTCTCTAGATTTCTCATTTATGTCTACTTCAGGACATCTAAAATGAATTAATTACTTCTTATTTGCTCAAAGAAACGTTTCCACTCAGATCATAAATTTTTGCTCCCAGTTACTATGAAAAATCTTAATATTCAAGTCCAAATTACATTTCTGTGTGAGATGAATACTTGTAGATTTAAACAGACAAAGTTTGTATAAACACAACAAATATGAGGACCTTTTACCAGATTTGACTGATGAGTTGTTTGGCAAATAAATAACTGGGAATAAATGCACTGAAACAACAAGTACAGTGAGACATGATGTGAGGACAGAATTAATTATTATCAAGAACAAAAGCAACACTTAAGACTCCCGTTAATGTGAATATATTATCTAGAAATTTACATGAAGCAGATTGGGATGATTTCTCATACTTCAGTGGATTACATTTCAACATGCACTCATTTGTTTTGGCGGTTAAATAACTTCATTAACTACATTGCTTTAAGAATCTGACACGTTTTTAAATAAAACAGGGGCAATAAAGTGTTTCAGTGACATTTTACAGGTTTTATTGTCGTAAACTGCAGTTTTCCTGATGAGCTCACAGCATGGAGAGAGACAAATGGATGCATCCATCAAAGATGGAGGCTGTGCTGCTTGTCCTTGGGTGCTCTTAAGAGTAGATCAGCAGGGCCGCGGGGAGCTGGCAGGACTCCATCCATACATTTTTCATTGGTATTTCTCAAAATAAGCTGTGTGCACTTCCATGCTGAGAGAAAGTCTGAGGCTGTTATGCCAGTGCTGGGAAGTGGTTAGCCTGTACTTGTTAGAGTTTTCGAGTGGGGTTAGTTAGCAGTAGAAGTGTGTCTGTGTGTGTGTGTGTGTGTGTGTGTGGGTGTGCAGGTGTGTTTTATGTGTGTGTCTGTGAGTTTTTCTTGTTGAGACACTTTACTTTTCACCATTGATTGCGCCTTTCCTGCACTATTTGATGTGGTTGACCACACAAACGTAACATCATTTTTGGGGTCAGTGATAATTAGAGTATTCTGTGTGTAGTGTGTGTGTGTGTGTGAGTGTGTATGTTTTCTGCGAGCATGCATGTGTCTGACACGTCTGTCAGAAATATGATTTTTCACTCTCTTTCTTAGGGTTAAATTTGAAGATTGATACCATTCTCAGGTGTATAGGGTAGATATGAAATCACTGCCTGAACATAACTGCATAAATTGGTTATGTCTAAGGTATCTTATCTCACCAAGCCAAAGATTTCCCCTGCTATCTGTATTTGGGCTAAGCTAAACAGATTTTCTGGGATCTGCAGGATAAGACAGAGTGGTATCAGTCTTCCAGTCTAACTCTCTGCAAAAATGCATTCCCAAATATCCAATTTTCTGTCTAATTTCATATGATTTCAGTAATTTCCTTGCATTAACAACATAACAAGGTCTATTCATTCTTTCAATTGCATTTCTATTGTACACTTCTCCTCTTGGAATAATACCCATGAATAATTCAATGTTCGCTATCGCACTAAATATCACCTGGATTTATCTTGTCTCTGTTTCTGTCTTCTTCTTATTTCTCTTTCTTTTACTGTCCCCTCAGAATTTGCTGACTCTGGTGAGTTACTCCTCTCATTTCTGTATCCCCCTATATACTCCAAAAAAAAAAAAAATCTGTTTGTTCTCATTCCAGCAGCCTGGAGGCAACTTTTACCTGATGTGTCCCCTTATGTATACATTTCCTGAGCGCCGCTGTGCTGTATGTCAACTCTGTACTGTCCATCCCTGCAGACTCTCTCCTCCTTTAAATATCTCATTCTCTTCTGTGGTTGCATTTTCCCTAGATACCCTCTGTGACCATTTCTGTATTGTTTTCCCCATTGTCCCTAATCCTCTCTCTCCTCTTATGAATTCCTTGTAATCTAAGCTTTGTGCTGCTGTTCTCTGTGAGGAAAAAAAAGAGAAGATATGCAAATGATGTGGTTTGGGATTTCCTGTCCTGCATTGTCCTTCAGCTCTGGGTTTGTGAGGTTAAGCACATGTGTAGCAGAATAGAGATGGCATGTCAGTTCTGTTAACTTGTCAGGTTTGTGCTTAGTTTATGAGCTGGCTCTGCAGCATCCACTTCACCAGAATGTCAATAAGAGCTTGGCAGAGCAATTAATGGAAATTTGTTTCCTTATTTGGCTTTTTTTTAGAATTAGCTGTTCTCAATGAACTATTATTGATTAACGTATTTGCCTACTACGTTCATTTCCTGTCTTCTGCAGCAATTTTGTCTTTTGTTAATCATGACCTTTAAGAATCTTATTATTCCAAATACCTTTAAGTTTTTTTGTTTTTTTTTTAAAGACCTTAACCCTGCATGTTTTGGGTTTTTTTGTATTGATGAAAATGTGATCAAATTGATGCATTCATTGAAAGCACTTACATCTATTCTTCTCATAGTGTGACGCTACACACAACATCAGAGAGGAATGACATCAAATATTAAATTGTAAAAAGATATGGGAACATGGTATAGTGTGTCTCATTTTGCTGTTTGAGGCCTCTGCAGTGTCCCAAGCAGCACTCTGCATTCAGGCTGCATTTATGGTTTCAGTTGGGGCCCTGGAATGAGATTTTCAAACCATTAACTTAAATGTTGAGGTGAAACTGGATACTTGATTGGACCCCAGTGTGGAAAATGATACACATAAATATATCAGCTTTTTTTTTTTTTTTCATTTTAAGAAAAAACCCACTAATGCTCCAAAATGTGGATAAACTCATTTCGTTCAAATGTCCAACGGTGTCTTTATGTTTATGTAACAGCAGAGCTATGTGAGCCACATTAATACTGTATGTTGGTGCAGTCTGTTTGGTTGTTTTCCTGCTGATCGTTATTTCACAGAGATAGACTAGAGAGATCCCTCATATTGCAACTGTGGCCTAGGACATCTTTGTTATGTTAGGGTTATTTTTTATTAAGTCTGGGTTTTACAGAAGTCCTCAGAGACCAGACAAGGTCATCTGCATAAACCTGCAGACAAACCACTTCTAGGATAAACTGATGGTACTAAAGAGGGCAAAGCTCACTGTGTCATTGGAGGTTTTCCAGGCTGATGGGACCGAAAATGAGGTGAATGAACAGTATGTGTATTCTAGACAGGATTGGATACATAAGGAAACAGGAAAGGTCTTCCTTTTCTCTTTTTAACTGGCTTTCAGTATGAGGGTTAAGTGCCTTCATCCTGACTGTTTTGCAGTTTGCATCATCCTGCCCCCACCAGCAGGTCTGTCTGTATGGTGACCCAGGGCCACATTGATCAAATAGTCAATAATGCACTCACTGTCACTGACCCCCTGGGCAATGGAAATGTATTTTCCATTTCTACAGATATGATGTATTGACTTTTTTTCTTTTTTAAAAAAAAGTTTGCGTCAACACTGAGCTTACATCTTTCATAGTAACACATCACATACAGTATAACACTTCAACAAGATGTGGCAGGTATTGATATCATGCATTGTCAGCACGATGTACTTGCTTTTGTTAGCGTGTAATGAAGTAGTGTTCTTTCAAATCTAACACAGTTTGAGTTGTAAACTCATTGAAAATGAAGATATTGATATTTGTGTGTGATTTCTGGATTATTTGCTATGTTTTACAAATATTTACAACTTTTCAAGTCTTTTCCCACACAGCTAGTATTATGATGATACTGACAATTAAACAAACACCACAACACATTTACAGGTAGATGTTGACTCTTTGCTGTTTTTGAAGCACTTTACTGTCCTGTAGCTTGATTTCCAACATCTTCTACATGCAGTAAACATTAAGCTTCATTGATCTTTGTAATCAGGAGAATTCACAGACTGATAATTGATCTTTCAGTGCCTCGGTTTTGACTTTGCTTTGTCTAAAAATACATTAAAAGCAAAATGTAACTAAAAGATCAGATGGTTTTAGCTTTTTTTTTCGTTGAAATTGAACGTCCTGGTAAAACCTTGCCCACATCTATCCTTCCAAAAAATATCCTACATTTGTTGATAAAGTCATTGATGTCAGGGACCAAGCTAGCTCTTAACATTTCAATTTTTAATTAACTGGGATGATTGTGACTTAAAAAGAATCCAGAATCTCAGATTTACCTCACTTTTAAAAGCTCTTTAAAGGATTAGTGATTCAAATATTTAGAACCGTATTTAGCCTTTTAGCCTTTAACATCTGCTTCTGACAAGAATCTGCTGTTGTCAGCTAGCAAACTAGCAGTTACTTTCACCATCAGAATCCTCTTCTTTCTAACCCAAAATTGATTTATAGCCTCATGCTAGGTAGTCAACAAGTGATCAATGAGAGTATGAAGTGTACAAAGTTCCCATTGTATCCTTTTTGACTGGCGCACACTGCATTTAGCTTGACAGTGTAAACATTTAATTGGCTGCATTCTGTTTCACCAGAGTTTATCATGTCCAATCCACAAGTCAATGCTTGTGATTCAGTTACACATGATGATGCGTCATATTTCAAAAGTCTATCACAGGCAACTCTCCACCTGAAAATGTTTTTTTTTAAAAAAGATAGGAAAAAACGTAGAAAGAGATTGCATTAAAAACAGAAGGAAAACTTTCGCGAAAACAAAATTAAAAAGGGGGGGGGAAAAAAAAATTAAAAAAAAGAATTCAAACCCAAAAAACCATTTTTAGCAAAAAATTTTTACCCATGAAAAAATGAAAGAAAAAAACGAGAAATCGCCTTTTTTTCGAACAACTCAGTTAAGAATATAACAGTGCATCCACAGTCCTACCAGACTCAGCAGGTACATAGTGTATGCACGTACTGCAGACAGACACAGACAGGAATATAACAAGGGTCGAAGTATGATGTCTTTGAAAAGAAAGTTATCCTGGGGTAGCTAAATTTACCCCAGGTTAGAATAGAATAGAATAGAATAGAATAGAATAGAATAGAATAGAATAGAATAGAATAGAATAGAATAGAACAGTTGCAAGTGCAACAAACATTTGGGTGCTCCACCCAGCCACTGCTCACAGTGGTGTAAAAGAAATTAGAATGTAAAAATAAATATATCCTATAATAAATAGAATGAGGCTAATATAATGGGACAGTATAGTGCAAAGTAAGGAGTGGGGATAATTTATTGAAAATGCAAGTGCAGAGATGGGAGTAAGGTAAGTTATTAAAATCTGTTGTTAAGTTTGACCATTTGGGGTAGACTGAAAATCTGAATCAACAGATTTTCAGATGACTGGTTTTAAAGATGATTTACCTCTTTAAAAAAAAAAGAATTGGGTTATCAGTTTTCCCCTTAAAGATAGTCGTTTTTTTAATTTTATTTTATCGAAGACTAACATAAAATTAATTAAATTTTATTTTATTTTATTTAAATAGCTTCTGAAACATTTTATTGAACACTAAAGTTTGTGACCTCCTAAGCACGACTCAAACAGAGCATTTCGTGAATTAAACTAAAAAAAATACGAAATTAGAATTATATAGATGTCACTGAAAGTAAATAACATGTTAGTCAAATTACTAACTCTAAAATGAAACAAAAGAATTGCTACTGAAACTAACATTATGTGGAACCAAGTAAAAAAAGAAGCTTGGATTGGCTTCCCAGTTCATGCTAATATATGTATTATATATATATATATATATATATGTATATGTATGTGTGTGTGTGTGTGTGTGTGTGTGTTTGTTTGTTTGTTTAAATAATTCAGTGTTAGATTTTTGTGGTAAGGGTTTGGAGGGAAGATACACTCTAATTTGGGCCCCTAAATGTGAAGCTTAAACCTCTAGTTATCATAAAACTGGAAACAAGAGGAAATAATTCATTTTCTTCTTATCAAATGACAGTTAATTCACCTACAGCACCTTTCACGTTCACTAATTAGCACTCAAGATTACGTTTTTTGACAACCAGATGAGAAATCCCTGCTCATAACCCGCAGTGGAACAAAAAATTGTCATTTTGTATGCATTAAACAAACAAGATGCTACAGGTGCTGCTTCAGTTGTTTTTATGTTCATCTAACTCCCAGCACAAAAGCAAATGAGTATATTTTTTAGATATATAATCTTTTCTGTTGTGTTTTAACGGGTATTCTGAACTCTTATCATCCAAATACGGTTTTAAAGCTTTGCCCCTTAATTTTGTTTTGATAGATAATCACCTTTCCAGTATGTTATGTAACTGTGATCAGGCAACAAGTGCCTGTCAATCCATCATCTCCCGCAACCACACCAGGATCACACATATGCACACATGCCAGTCCGCCTCGCTCGCCCTCTGAGCCACCCCACACCGCTTGAGTGAAATAATCAATGTTAAAAGCCTTTTTGCTTTTGCACTGGCTGTGAATTTAGCCCCACACTCCTACCAGACACAGCAGACGTGCATGCAGACGGACGCACACTCGCACACATGGCTCACCAGAGGTTTAGAGGTCACGCTACAAGGACAAGAGGTTCCTTGGTAAACAACAACAAGCCACTCTCTGTCTCCAGCTACACAGAACAAGCACATGGCCGCATGCAAGCAGCGATTGTGTCTTTGGATAATTACCCTCAGAGAAGCCTCAGTTAGAGGTTAGCCTTACAGTGGTAGCGCACTTCAAATCAAAATCATCTAATCATATGGGATTGAGGCACTTGTCTGTGAGTGCTGCAGAAGAGCAAGGCGTTCTGCAATGAGATGTGTTTTCATCTCATTAGAATGACTTTTCAGGGCTGCCAAGTCTCGCATTCGGCATGAGATTTACACCATAATCCCCTCACATGAGAGCAGAGTGGTCGCCAACTGGTGGGCAGAGCTGGATTTGTGCCATGAAAGGCGGCTTTGGATTGTAGTTATTGACTTTGCGCCTACTACATGTGCAAAAAAAAAAAAAAAAAAAAAGTTTGCTGGAGTGAAGATAGCGAATGAATCCATTTACCCAAAAGTGCAAAAAGTTGTTTTTTATTATAGAGACCAGGCCCAATGGTATCTACCTCAAATTTAAAATCTAAAAGGTTGCTGCCCCCATAGCACCACTATGAGAAGAATAACTTTTCTAGAGGTTGTAAAACGGTTGTAAAACGGTTTGTTTATTACCTCCGCCAAGGAGGTAATGTTTTCGGTTGTGTTGGTTTGTCTGTCAGTCTGTCAGCAACTTTACGCAAAAAGCACTGGATGGATTGACCTGAAATTTTCACCAGCCGTGTGCCTCAGCCCAAGGACGGACACATTCAATTTTGGTGGTGATCCAGATCACCTTCTGGATCCAGAAATTCTTTAAATGATTCTTTAACAATGCGAGAGCTGCTTGGCGGAGGTCTGTGCTCTCTGAGTGCTTTTCTAGCTGTAAATGTTTCATGATGGTCAAAGTTAAGTGTGTTCTCAACTATTCCAGGCTTATTGTTGGTAGGCTAGTCCACACAGTGGGGTGCAATAATTTGTGCACCTGTTGTAAAAATTTCCGTTTCAATATTTGAGTGAGTAAAAGAGGATTTCCCAAATATCCTCAATCACTTCATTAGAACTCTATTTTTAAGAACCAAAAATTGGAGCAATTTCTGTGCTCGGTCATGTAGGACATACAGTAGCACCTCTAATGCAATCCTTTAACTATCTGGCAAAATTCCCTCTTCAAAAGGAAACAAAATCCTCTGTCAAAGCATTTTTTATACATCAGCAATATCCTGTCATAAGCGATGTGACATACGTTTCCAACTTTAAATTCTGTGCTTCTGACTTTGATGGCACACAGGCATTCATTACGCACATTCCTGAAGGAGTCATTGCTCTGCAGCGTCCTGATGCTGAGGAGCTTTTTTCAAACCCAGATCGTCAGGTGACAGCTGTGTTTTGCTTCATGGCATCCATCACACATCAGCAGCTGGATAATAATATATTGGCCATTTTGATTGTGCACCATGGCAAAGAAATTTAAGAGGACACTGTCAGAGAAAGCAAGGGAAAAAAGATTACAAAGCAAGAGATAAGATGAGTTATTATCAAACAGGCTTTTACTTGCTGCAGAGAGCTCAGAAAAGAGACGGGATGCAAGTTTGATGCCAGATTAGCCTTCATTAGTCTGCAAAAGCTCAGTAGTACCACTTTAAAAGCCACATCCGTTTATTCTTCTTTTCTACCTTCACCAAGTTTGAAATTTGCTTTTTTGAAAAAAATATTTTTCATCTTATACAAAGTTTACCTGCACATCAATGACTATTTTTGCACTTGACAGGTTTTAATCCTTAAACCTCTCATGAAAGAGCACACACAACCACTGACTACTTTACTGTTCTTTTTAACGCCGTCTGAACAATCCTCTTCTTTGACATGCCCTTTACGGCCAAATATCTTAAGTCTTCCATGTAGAAGGACCTGATGCATAAATAGTTGTACACTACATGTTCATTTTAGTGCAATTAGAAAATAACAGTTCATTTATAGAAACATGGTTTTGATCATTTATCATTTCCTTCAGCATAGGTTTTTGTTTTTATTACCCCCTGTAACTTAAAAAAGGGTTTTACTTGCCCTTTAAAAAAAAAAGTGTATGTATATATATATATATATATATATATATATATATATATATATATATATATATATATATATGTGTGTGTGTATATATTCAGTCTAAGTTTTTGAATGTCTTATAGGCCTATACATTATTTATAATGTAATAATGTATACATTATTTATAAAGCAATCCTTTTCCCTCAAATTTCTTGAAAACTTCCTGTCTAATTGACACCCACAGCAGTCTTAAACAGCGATTGTGAGTGATTTGTTAGATATCTGTTTATCATTTATATTTTCCATCTAAAATAAATAAGGTATCATTTCATTTTATTTAATCCGCTTCATCTCATTCTCAGGCAATCAGTCTTTTGAATTAGTCTATTGTGGATTTAAAGGTGTTGTGTTTTGCATCATCATTAAGCTGTAAAGACTTTTTCTTTTTAATCTTTTTTTCCGGTGGTGGAATGATTGCTATATAACTTTCTTGTAATTTATTGAATCTACTGTTCACTCCAGCAGTAAAATGCTCCCTGAGCCACTGCTGCTCTAAAAGTCCAAAACACAGTCATACAGTTGTATTTGAAGGCACCTCTTTGTCCTAATATTCTGCCATCTTTTCCTTTAAACATGTCCACTGTATATCAATTGTAGCTTTAAAAGTTCTATTTAAACTTTGTCAGTAAGCAGGACATATTTCTGAAGTGCCCAAGGCTCATTTGGATGTTCGTGTACAAACCTTTGAGGATGTTTGTTGGGGAAGAATCAGGAAAGCTTTTCTTTTTTTATTATCTCATCTATAAATATCACATATAGTATAACAGTGTAGCAGCACCACAGTCTACCAAATCTTCTTTTAGTCAAATAACCATTTTGATTTTCTTTTATCCCTTTTAAAGTTTTTAAGTTTTTGGTCATCAGCTTCACTCTCACCACTTTGAATCTTTCTTAAACATTAAGAGACTGAAGATAAGCTTCAGAGAAAATGATGCTATAGTCTTACAGCCCTCTCCTGCTTTTTGGGGATCAGCTGTTTTTACTCCTGTTCTTTTTAATTGCAGAGTACTATGCAGCTGCAGAGGAGCTCATAGTTCCTGATAACTGGGATAAGGTTTGATGAGTAAAATTGGCTTATAAAGTTTCCCTAACAACAGGGTGAACAAGCTGTTGTACTAACAGGCTAAGGTCTGAAACTTCAAACCTTTACAAAGTCTTGTTTTGTCTTCTTTTGTATGGTGGTGGTGGTGTTTGTTTGATTTTTTTTTTCTTCTTCTCCTCTTTAGATAATATAAAAAGAATTTTCTCAACCTACCTAAAATCCTCAAATCTTTAAAAATCAGGACTTTTGCGGGCTCTTTTTTCTGGTTAAAACACACAGTTGCATGTTGGGTTTTTGTTACTTGAGCAATAGATTGTCAACTATGATGACGTGGTCTAATACAGTGGTTCTCAAAATAGGGGTCAGGATCCCCTGAGGATCCAAAGATAATGTCTGGGGGTTGCCAGATCATCATAAAAAAAAAAGGCTACATTTATCAGTTAAATTTAGAATTGTTATCATGGCTGTCAAGAGATTGTTATGTAAAATAAAATTTGCATATAAAATTTTTAACACACTTCTCATACCATATTGAAAATCCAAATTTGGTATTATCTTGTTGAGAGAATCTGGTGTGCATGTTGGTGCTTTACAGTGGTAAACCAAATTCTTCATTTTTTATGAAAATTCTGATACTTCAGAGCTTTAAATTAAGAAAAAGGCTGCAGGGTGACCCCACTGATAAGCCACTCAGTAGTAAGGAGGGTCATCACAAAATCCAAAGTGGGTTAACTTGGAGGTTGTGAATCAAAAAGTTTGAGAACCACTGGTCTACTGTATGAAAGAGGGGAACTTATGAGAATTTCCAAGATTGGTTTTCAGTGATGAGGCGCGTTATTCCAAATCCATGTCGTCCATCCATTTGATGCACACTATAGTAATGAGTCACTCTGCCAGTCTACTAGAGTTACCTATGCTGACTATTATATCAGAGCAAACTACGATAAATTGTGACACTCTCATTGGTAGAATGGTTTTCAAGGTTTGTCTGACATTGTTAGATTCTTATTGGTGAATTTTCCACACTTCTTGGTTGTCTTTTCATTTAGTATTATCCCAAACTCACTCCATTCATTGTCGCTGTTACCAGACCACTTGTTCTGCTGAGCTTTTTCCTATTTTTTTTCTGCCTGAATGGGGTTGTTGTCTGCTGGATGAATTTGAGCCCAAACGTATGTTTTGGGCCTGTAGTTGATTCGTATTTGTTGCAGCACTACAAAGAGAATTTCAAAAGAAAAAATAATAATTATGTCTTCTTTATTAGTTTTTCATTGTTGAAACGGGCAGAGCAGCACCGAGCTGTCAGCTGCTTTTCTGAGGCAAAGTGCAGCGTGGGAGGCACAAGTCTGTGTTCTGCTGCCTCATGTTCAGCTGTTGCTGCAGGTCTGAATTCCCGGCTAATTCATCATGCAGATGTGCTGACCGTCTGTTTACTGTGGCACGAAGAACTGCTTCAGTAAGGGAATCAAGTTAATTGTTGGGGTTTCATTGTGGAAATAAAATGCTGAACCACAAAGTTTTTGAAAAAGCTTGCACTCAGAGGAGAGGAGGACTCATCTTTTTGTTGCATGTTGATCCAGTATATTCTCTTCTGACTTTCCTGTTCAGTTTGTTTTATGTTGATATATCTTGATATGAAGCTTGGATTATTATTATTACTATTATTATTATTGTTATTATTATTATTACTTTATGGTGGTATATTGACTGCCCTTTCCTCTTCCTTTTCTTACAAACCCCCTACCTAACCCGTGCTATCGGCCGGGAGTTATTCTGAGACTCTGATGTATTTCATTTGCAATTCAATCCTTGCTTTGTTTTGCACTTATCCAGTGATGAATCAGAGAGACTCTGTCTTTCTGTACGTCACGTCTTGTGCCTGTGTGAGTGTTTGAACCATATGTGATGTACGTAGATCCAGCGGACTTGTCTTGTTCTGTCTGTGTTCACTCTTTTCCTTTTCTCTGTGTGTCCGTTGCCTTACCCTTTGTCTTTTGCTGTGATGTTGTAGAGCTTGGAACTTATGGGAAACTAAAATATTATCACTCAATGACTGAGGAAGGTAAGCCCGAAAGTTTTCACTACTTGATTATTTGGTTCAACCTCTGCCATCCCTCTTGGTTTTTCTCCATCTTCATCATGAAACAGCTCCTCTTGCTCTGAAGTTTTGTTTGCTTGTGACACATAGTCTGCACATATTTTGCTTTTTAGTTTGACAACCTCTCTGAGATTTCACTGACATAAGTGCAAATCATGGTAACCATGCCATTTTAAGATGTTGATTTTGGATTTTGTTTGATTTGATTTTTTTTTATCATTATTATTTTCTGCGCTGAATATACAGTATGTACATACTTGTTGTGTGTTACTATGTGTAGTGTTTCATTTTATACAGTATATATACAGTATACATTTATATATACATATATATATATATATATATATATATATATATATTTGTTTATATTATATATATATATATAAATAAATATATATATATATATATATATATATATATATATATATATATATATATATATATATATATATATATATATATATATATATATATACATATATGAAGAGTTCATTTGCAAAAACAGATGAACACCATTTTGAAAAACAGTTAACTGCTTTTGCAAATAAACTCTTCATGTAAATATATATATATATTTACAAATAAATAAGCAAGTAACTCATAAGTTGCTTATATTTAATTCTGTGAGCATACTACAATAATGAAGGCTGATGAAACCACAAACATACACATATATAGCACTCAGTCAACACAAGATGCAAGAGTTTTTTCTCTCCATTGTCCTTTCTTTGTTTCTTTGTTCTTGTTACCCATCTGTGTTACTGAGAAAAATACATCATCTTGCTTCAGTACTCACTTGGAGGTTCCACTTACACCAGCAGCGGGTGAACACACCTGAGACGTACGCTGCTGAATTTGGCAAACTGCGGTGACTCATCCACCCGCTGCTTACGTAACTGACAGAGCTGACAGGGAAAAAGAGCGGCTGTGTGAGGCGGCCAGGGATGGACTGAACTCTTTTCTTAAGGACTCTGCTCATTATTAAGCAAATGATCCACCTTAAATAGACATCACAGGAAACCTTCTTTTCCATTCTGTAATAATTACAACCATTTTATCAAGATTGTTGATTAATTCTATGTTAATGGGTTGAATTAATGGTAAACACATAACCCAACAAACATTTTTACATCTTTCTTTTCTTCTTCATGTATAATTATGGATGGGTGCAACTTTTTGAGTTATTATCGGTCATAGAAATAATTTTTTTTTTCAAAATCTGCTTGGATTTGGACTATCATTAAAGGTAGAGTCCGGAGTGTTCCCCCGTTTCTGTTTCTAAACACTATTCAAACTGAAAGCCCCTCCCGTCAGGCTAATGGCCGCATCGCTCTTCGGCAGTGAAGGGGGCAGAATGAATGGGCCTCTATAAGGCATTATCTGCAGCACAACTGCATTTCATCAATACTTTAAGATGAATGAAGGAACAAACACGTACTATTGTCCTGTGAGTTCAGATTTGGCTTGCTGTAGTTATTGGTGGCTAGGGATGTAACGATTACCGGTAAAATGGTTAACCGTGATAATATTAGTAATATAATATTAGTAATATAGTTTCTAAGTGTAATTATCCTTAAAACCGTGACTGATCACTGCACTTTGAAAAACTCCAAGTGATGCTGCTCATTGGCTGGAAAAGTGGTAGCAGTCGCAGTTTGCAGTGTCTAATTTATGAAAACATGGTAGGAGGCAATGAAGGCACCCACATAGACAGCACTCTTGAGATTTTTCCCCCTTTAGAAAGGACAAAGTAGACAGTTAGACCCATTTTGGATATTTTTAATGATGCTGAGGGGTATCTCTATAGTACCGTGATAAAAATGATAGCGGTGATCATTTTGGTCACAATAACCGTGATATGAAATTTTCATATCATTACATCCCTATTGGGGGCATTCTCCTAATATCTACAGGCCACGCGCCCGCAACACCGTGGTCAACAGAGTTGATAAAACGGACAGCAGATAAATCACGAGCTCAACTCCCTCCATCGTTCTTCAGTGTGCGTGTGTGTCGCAAACAATTGACTTCACAAAACTTCACTATAACAACCTCAGCCACACTGAAAACCATTGCCCTCAGTTGTAATGTGAACAAACTAAACTGGGCCATTGTGATGTCGGCCTAATGAGGGCGGGGCTAAGTAGGTGCTAATGTGAAAGGGGCATCAGAAACTGGTTGGGACGGTTCTGCTGGGTGGCGCCTTCCTGGAAAATTTACACAAGAAAGGCTGAGTTAATTAGGCGTGACAGACTATGGGGGACTACGGCAAATGAGCAATGGCAGAAAATGGTAGGTCTAGTGTAATATTTTTCTTTTTTGTATTAGCTGATAAAGATTTTTACATTCAAATATAAACAAAGCATGCTGTGCCGTGTTAATAGTACATAAGTGTTGATATAAACGAAAAAATTTTTTTTGCTGGGGTGGCCATCTTTTTGTACAGGGGGCCCTAGCCACCCCTGGCCAACCTTTGGGGGAGCCATTGGCCCCAAGCCTCTCCTTCAACGCTCGGAAGTGGTTGAAAGGCAAACCAATATTAACCCATGGTTTTCGAGCGTGCATCTAATTCTCTGTTTGGTGCAAAATACTTCCTTCTCTTCACTGCATCCACCATTTTTATTGAGAATCCGAGTTAATCGGGTGTTGGCTACAGTCGACATTCCAAAGAATAATGATAAATAAGTTTACTCCAAACAACGAGTTTATCCCAACAGAGCACTACACCCTTAGCTCTATCATTGGCTGGAGACAATATGCAAATCTCCTCCAAGAAAAATCCCGAACACACCAAAACAAAGGGAAAAGACTAAATAAAATCAGGGGAGGGGGAGTTGCAAACAAAACTCACCGCCACATGAGAGTAGAGGCCCAAAGGTGCAGATTGAGCCAGATTTCACTCACACATGTCTAGCGTTTATTTTCAGGGGGAAAACTCCGGACTCTACCTCAAAGGTTAAGACAATGAGTTTGTAGCCAAACACACCCTCAACTGGGAACGAAAGATAACTAAACAAACCAAAACTTACCAGCAGTTTGTGAGGTATCAGCTTTCAGTTCTGCTGGATTTCCTATGAATTAGTGTGAAAAGTCTTTCCTGAAAGCTTTGAGTGGACTTGGTAAGAGGGGTGAAGAACCTTTGCATGTCTACACGCAGTTTCCCTTTTGCTTTCAAATCCAGCCACGGTTGGATATTTGACACATTATTTTAATAATCCATTCTGATTCGTCATCTCATAGCGGACTTCTTCCGCTTTAAGGAATTCATCAGAACGTGGCAGCAGAACCACTACATGTCATGATCAGAACTGTCCGAGCAGAAACCCGGTGATAATCTCACACCCACATTTGCACAAATACACTCTCACTGTAACACCAACTGTCAATGATCGCCTAAGGTGAGTGATGTTGAGGCTGTGGAATGTGTGACGCTGTCTTGTGAAAAGGTGCAGTGAAAACGTTTGTGTGTGTATGTGTGTTGTCTTTTGCATGTGTTTAAAATTAGAGACAGAGGGATCAGCAGGGAGGGGTTGCGTGATGTTGAATAAGGGGAAGACAAAGTGAGAGAAAGATGAAGGATAAGTGAGGAAAAAGAGAGGAGATGGAGAACAGAAACAGAGCTGGATAGAGGAGACAGGAGGGATGCAGCCAGTGACTTGGGGTTGTTAATGATTTTGCCAGAAGGTCACAGACAGTGTCGACATGGCTGGGTGGAGTCCGTATTGACGCGTTACTGTGTCAAGCACTGACAAATCAGTCATGTCCTCCTAAAATGAAAAAAAAAAAATCAATGCATTTATTTCAATAGTATGATTAGGATTGAATTCAACAGGCATGCAAACAGCAACACACACAAGAAGTCTATGGGCTAGAACATGGATACATGACACATTAACTGAAGTGAGATTTCTTCTCAACTCTGCTATATTTACCGATGACTTAGGTCCACTGGGATTTAATGAAAAACATGTTCCTACAAGTCAGAGGCCAATCATTATTAGTCATTATAACATGAGCAGAATGGCCATGTGTGAACCACTGTTCATGCTGCTTATGTAAGCCACAAGCTCATAATTTCAATAGTCTTCTGCATCACCACATCACCTCTGCATTATTTGGTCACACATGCTACAATATTGTATTCTTTAGCACTCAAGCTAAAAGGGAGGGCTATAAAATTATTGAATTAGTTTTTTTTTACCGCTGAATATTGCCTCAAGCTTGTTAATATGTTATTTGTGAAATGTTTTTGTTTGCTTTTAGTGTCCTGATAGTGTCAGACATCTCTTGTGAGTTTCTGATGTGAAACCAAACAAGATCAGGAGTGAATCTGACCTCCGAAAGGCAGATCTTTTCATAAGAGATTCTCTCTTGGCTGGCTTTTGCCTTCACCAAGGACCAGGACATTGCAGGATCATCAGTATATGATATGTTGTACTGACTCAGTGTTGTTTGAACGACTCGTTTGTTTGAAGCCGCTGGCCTGTTTGCACTGTGCTTTTGAAATGTGACCCATCAGAGGTCAAAGGCGACAGCAAAGGAGTTCTGGCTGAGATGAGGCCGAGAGGCTTTGAAGATTCCTCGCAACATTTTTAACTGCTGTGACTGTCTCTGTGTTTTCCCCTTTTTTTCACCCTTGCAGGTAAATTTCGAGAGAAGGCATCCATCCTCCACAAGATTGCTAAAAAGAAATGCCAAGTGGAGGACAGTGAGAAGGCAAATGGAGTTGCAAGCCGCTCAGGTAAAAATTTCTGCAATGCCTTTTAGTTGTTTAACTAATAGCTTGACATTATTGTACAGCATACACATTTATTCACTTGCCTAATAAAAATAAAAGTTAGAAGGTGGAAGTGAAGCTGGAGTTAGTATCCAGCCCCTATGCTTGACTAACCTACTGTAACTACCTTCTTCCTGTTTTTTTACCTTCACACTGCATCTCTTGAAAGTTTCAGTGAAGTTCTGAGACTGCACGAGAGCAAACACACATCTGCAACTTTTACCTCCAACTTCTTGTATTAATCTTGCAGATTATCTGGCCAGCATCTGAGTATGAGCTCTGGAAGATTAGCGAGTGCGTTAGTTGGCACAGAAGGATCGAACTGATCTGAGGGACTCGGTTCTCGGTTATGAGGATCGGTGATTTAGACACACCTGTTTGGCTGAATGATCTGTGCACTTGACTTACACCTGGGAAGCTGGTGTTCAAATCCTGCTCTTGTGCTACCACAGCAGCCTTTTAATTTAATTCATTTAGATGCAATCCTGCGGGAGGGAAGCGCCCTTGTTGGCAGTGTTAAGATGATATATAACTGTCGCATTGCTTAAAGGGACTAGAGGCAAGATTATGAAATGAAACTCGCAACTGCCGCGACTGGCGCTTCAGGTAGCTGCAGCCATGAGCCAAGCCGTCACGGGAGCGTGCACAAACTGAAGCTATAATGTTGTTTACTACGCTTTTTCTTCATAGTTGCACTTTTTAGTGGTCTTTTAGTTGATCTGGATCGTTTGCTGACGGCAGAAGAATCCATAACTATCGCTTACAGTGTTTGAATTTACCGCAACCATCTTCTTCCTGTATCAAAACTGTCGGGGATGCAGATGCAGCGTCATTTGACATCACATCCGCAGGGCAGTGTAGGAAATTCGGACACCGAATTGCAGCGCATTTTGCAGCACACAGCCTGTTCAAGGCAACAGAGAGAGACGTGGGTGGGCTGGTTGTTTTTGGTATTTAGCGCTTCATCACCCATTAGCATTAAAATAAATGGACATGCATGTTTGTTTTTTTTAAATTCCTGCCTCTAGTCCCTTTAAGGGAGTTAGGGACAGGAAAGTGAAAGAATGCACATGCATGTTCAGTTTTTAAATACTAATGGGTTATGAAGTGTTAAATTACAAAAAGAACGAGCCCACCCACGTCTCTCTCCATTGCCTTGAACAGGCTGTGTTCTGCATAATGCGCTGCAATTCTGTGGCAGAATCCGCAGTCCTACGGATGTGACATCATTTGACACTGTATCGCATCCCTGACAGCTTTGAGACAGGAAGATGGTCCTGGTGGATTCAAACACTGTAAGGGATAGATACGGATTCTTCTGCTGTCAGCAAACGACCCAGATCTCCTGAAAGCTCACTAAAAAGTGGCACTACAAAGAAAAAGACTATCAGCGTAGTAAACAGCATTGCAGCATCAGTTTGTGCACGCTCCCGTGCCGGCTTGGCTGGTGGCTGCAGTTACCCGCAGAAGAACCACTGCTCTACATTAACCCAGTTTCAAAGAATCTGTTACTCTGGTAACTGACCGAGGGTTTAAGTTACCCCTCTTTGTGAAACAGACTAGAGTTACTCCTCTTTCTCTGGTTTGAGTTACCTACCTTTGTGAAACAAAAAAACTCAGAGTTTCGCTCATTTCAGGGTTAAACAACTCAGGTTTTTAATTAAACCTGCTTAGTGAAGCAGGCCCAGGATCACTGATGTGATGTAATGGCAAGATGACTTTGGTAGATAGGTGAAAATCATTTCCTGCATACAGGCAGGATTAACTCCCTTGCTTTAATGTAGCTTCAATCCTTTGTGTTGCGGTACTAAGAAGCTAATCTAAGAACTGTTGTTTGCACTGCCAACTTTAACTCAATGTTTTGCAGTGACGGCAAGCTCTGGTGTTGATAATCTCTTCAGTAGCCACGTTTACATGGAGACTTTTCCCTTTAGGATTGAAATCATTCCAAAATAAGATTTCAGGGCAGCTGTTTACATGGGAACTAATTCATTCCGATCTGGTGTGTACATGTGCTAAGATTTAAGTAGAATGGTCCTTCCTGTCTGACATGCACAGAATGACGTTACATCACGTGATTTATCAAAGACGAAGATCTACAGACTGATCGTCACGGTTAGTGTGGTTTTTGCAGTACTTTAAACAAGCAGCAGTTTGATACTCCTACTGCAGTTCAGTTGGTGGGCTCCTACTGCTAAAAAACGAAGAGAAAAAGGTGTAAAGACAGAGTTTGAATTAAAAACCAATTTTCTGCCGCTGTCCAGGGAATTTTGTTGTTCACCGCCATCTTTCAAAGTGAGGCAATATCACTCATTGCATGTTTACGATCGGTTTGGGAAAAGAAATATTTTATCCCCTGTGAAACCAAATGGAAATCATTTCTGTTAAGCACTTTTCATTAGGAAAGAGGTGTTTACATGGATCATTTTCATTCTGATGGAGCTTTCAAATTGATTCCAATCAATCTATTTGGCTCCATATAAACATGGCAACTGTTTCATAAAAGCAGTCATCGAACGGCCTAATCACATACATCTCTCATGCATAAAATGAGGGGAAACTGCTTTAAAAGAACGATTAAAAGGTTTTTGTGATCGGAAAGCAACATATGTGTAAATACAGCTCTAAATTCCCAAGATGATTCACTCTTTCCCACTGATCTTTACTCTGCCTTACTTGGATTTACTACATCCTGCATTGGTGCTGACACAAAAACATCTACTATTCTCCGCATGCAGATAAACTTGAGTAGTTTCCATGTCCTACTTCCTCCATGCTGTACCCAGACACCCCCTTTTCTATTTACAGCTTCTGAAACATGTCTCTAGTGGTAAAGCAACTGTGGGGGAAGTCTAAACCGAATTTTTCTTAACCTGCTTCAAAAAATTTCAAGTGTTCATGTGTCAAGATGGTTTATGTCATTCTACCCAAAGCAGCAATAGGATGTGTCATTCTTTTATATAGCTACAGCACGAGCTAATTTTTCCTGACAAGTCTTCATGTCCTCTGTGATCATTTCCAGCCCCTGATGGATAAATGTCCATCCATCCATTTTCAATTACTGCTCTACCCTGTTCAGACTATATCATTGGCACGCATGTCAACATCATGTAAGCCAGTGTTTCTCAACTCCGCTCCTCAGGACCCACTGCCCTGCGCATCTTCCATGTGTTCCTACTCCAACATACCCGATCCAGATGAATGAACTTCCTAATCAAGCTCTTTGCAGGCCTACTAACAAGCCATTAATTTAATTCAGGTGTGTGTCAATGTCAATGTCAAATTTATTTCTAGAGCACATTTAAACAGCCCTAAAATCCACCAAAGTGCTGTACATGGAGACACAATAAAAACTCAATAATTTAAAACAAAATCAAGAAAAAGACACAATTGATATTTAAACATCAAGTAAAAGTAGAGATACATAAAACTTGAGAGGAGGGGGAGAAAAGGGGAGCCCGTACTCAACCATAAGCCACTGAAAAAAGATGTGTTTTTAAAAGTGATTTAAATGGTGACAAATTGTCACTGGTACGAATATGCAAAGGCAATGCGTTCCACAATGTAGAGGCTGCCACTGAAAAAGCCCTGTCACCCCTAGTTTGGATCTGGGAACCACTAAGGCCATTCAATTTTCTGACCTAGAGTTCTAGAGGGTTTATATAACTCAATGAGATCAGCCATATATTGACGGACTAATCCATTTAAAGCCTTAAAAACAAATAAAAGAATCTTAAAATGAATTCTATATCAGACTGGCAGCCCATAAAGGGAAGCGAGTACTGGGGTGATGCGCTCCCACTTTTTAGCTCCAGTCAGAAGACGAGCAGCAGCGTTCTGAACCAGCTGGAGACGGTTTAAGGCGGACTGTTCTCTGCCAACATACAATGAATTACAATAGTTCAAGCGAGAGGTTATAAAGGCATGAGTTATTATTTCAAGATCGCTGGTGCTTGGATATGGCTTAACTTTAGCAAGCAGTCCCAGCTGAAAAAAGATTGTCTTGATGACAGAACCAATCTGTTTATTTAATTTAAAAGAGCTATCAAGAATCACACCCAGATTCTTTGTGTGAGAACAGCTGTAAGGTGTAAGGGGGCTTAAAGACTTGGTGAGATTTTACCCTTCATGACCAAATAGAATAATCTCTGTTTTGTTGTCAGTGTGTGAAAGTAGGGTTGCCTCTAAGACACGCAGGGCAGTGGATCCTGAGGACCAGAGTTGAGAAACATTGATGTAAGCCCATGGCTAAATGAGTGTCACTGTTAGCTACTGACAGAAATTAATTTGCTGTTCCCAAACCTTTGCCAGTATGTGTTGACCAGCTTCATATAACCTATAGGAAGTACCAGAATTACCCCACAGAAATTATTAAAGGGCATCATATCCCATGTTAAGTAAGCATGACATTAGCAAAAGCAGTCAAATTGATTGCAAGTGTTGTCTTCAAGCAGTGTTTAAATCAATCACAGTCATTGCCAAGAGTAATTTATGTGTGCTTTTTCACTTCAAAGCCCATTGGACCAAAGAACAAAGAATAAACAGAGGCCAAAGGCACCACTTTCATGGCTGCAATGTTGTCAGAGCAGGAGAATCAAAGCAAGACATAGATGTTGATCATAAAGGCAAAATTATGCTAACAGCGTCACATTAACATATTACCCTCTTAATCAAAATGCGTGACTGGTAGCCATCTTTGCATTTTTGACCTCATATCTTATTTTTGTTTTACAATATCTTGAGAAGATTTACTGTCAGTGAAGTTGAGTGTACGATGCGTGCGATTAGATTTGTATCCCATCTTTATCTGAAATATCACTGCATCCAAGCCAGCCAGAGTGAGGTCATGTGTTGGGATATTGTCATATCAAGTCACATTATCTGCGTGAATGTAATTCTAATTGTGTCACAACCACACTTGATTTAAACCAATTTCCACAGCAATTATAGTTTTATCATCTGATTACATGGCTTCAGGCTTCATGTATTATAGTGAGGGCTGTTAAGTAAGTCTGGTCTCAGATGAAATGGAGTCATATCAGCCACCAGAAAATGATGAGGCAAGATAGTGTCATTGTCAGATATGCACATGCATGTTTGCACTCAGAGCTGCTTTGACAAACCAAAACCTTTTGATCACCATATTCAAAACTAGTGCAACTCTCCACACATGCAGGATTTTATTATTTGGATTTCCACTTGTGTCATTATATTGTTTTCCACCTAAATAATTTAAGAAGATATAAAAATGCAATTAGCAGCCACACATTACCCATATCCAACAGACATCCAGTGAAATGAGACAAAGAGTTAGAGATTAACCCTTATATTGTGTTCGGGTCATTTTTTTTTCCCTTTTTCAACTTTAGAGATGTAAAAAGTGCCATTTACATTTTTTTATTGGAACAAGATTTCATGACATCCTCAGGAACAGCATTTTAACACAACAAAAGACATTTGAAAAATTGTTGTCAATTCTGAGGGTGTGTAAAATAAATAGTGACATTTTTGGTGTCCCGGGTCAAATTTGACCCGGTATGGTTTAACGGTTGCTACATGCAAATTAAAAGCTATGGGTTGCTTTGTGGATCAAATATGGCTCACTTTGACTCACCTCACACACATACACACACACACGTCCTCACATGCACACACACACTTAAACACATAATCTCATTCGTCTTCCATGTAAACACAAATTCTCTGCTTAATATTGACACATTCTGGGTAAGATGTGATCATTTTCATTCTACAGTGCATCAACCAACATCAAATCAACTTTAGCTGTCTTTGAGGGTATTGACCTCATTGTTTGTCATGAAAATGATGCTGCGGACAAAAAATAGCAAAACTGATGAGGATGTGTCTGGGAATTATGTTGATGTTCCCTCCTGAACAAGAAGATATATCTGATAAACAGGATGACCAAGATGACAGATGTTCAGAAATGTAACATGTCATGGTCATTCAGCCCTTTTAATACTCGATGCAGAGCACCATCAGAGAACACAATCACAATGACCCCTAACCACAACCTGATGAAAATGCTCAGTCACACACCAAAGAAATAGACAACAGATCATCATCTCATGAGAAGGTCCTGCTGTAGATGACCAACATGGAGGGAGAAGGGTGTTCAGCAGCCGTTGCATGATTACATGAGACTGGTGCTTCTTGCTGGGGTGAACAGACCTTATATTGCAGGTACTGGCAGATTATGGAACGGTTGGTCAGGATACTCTATTTTTCATGGTATCATGTCACTTCAGACATTCATGTGCTGTCATGAGTGATCCACGTTTACTGTTGCGAGAAACGAGCAACTTGGCAAGTAAATGCCAAACTTGCCGTCATTGGGAATGTTTGGAAGAAATATGGAGCAACCGTCATTCATCAACTATCACCATATGATCAAATACTGTGATTCATGCATGTAAACACACAAAGACAAAATCATAGTTTTACATTATCAATTTACCATTATTTTCAATTTGCACTCCCGATGCTGAGTAAGATAAAGTTGGTTTTATGAAAAGAAATTACTTTTTTGTACCTTTTATCCCAATATAAAATCTATATGGGTAATTTTTGACCCGAAAAACCACATATGTCACTATTGTTGATAATTTTACATGAAGAAAAAGGATCAAAAACTTTTTTTTTGAGGTTGTTATACTATAATAGCAATCTAGTAGATGCAGATAATAATCTTGACCATTGTCATTCCCAATGGTAACATAATGAGCGAATTTAAACTGTTTTGTGAGTCAAAACAAGTGGTGTAATATAAGATAAAAGGTCTTTGGGGCCCAACAAAAGTCAATTTTAAAACAATATTTAGGTGGACATGAATACATACTGAGTTAACTTTGAGGTGAAAAACAATAATGAATGAATTATAACTATTGTCTTTTGAGTATTTTAGGTAAAGTTAGATTCTGGGTCAAATTTGACCCAGCAACACTAAAGACGGCGGCAGCTTTAAAATGATAAGTAGACAGGGAACTGAAACTCAAGCCACATTGAATCTTGAGAATATTGTCACTGTTGGGATCTTGGTATTGACCTTGAGGATCGTGGTTTTATGCACTTACAATGAGATAAGCCTTTTAAAAATCATGCCCCGGTCCATTTCTGCTCTGCCTAACAAAGTGCAAACAATGTCTGTCCACTACAAGGTCAGCAACATGTTAGCAGAAAAAACACACACCTTTTTTCCCTAATGTCTTCTGTGAAATACTGTTTAATGAGTTCAGTGTTTAGGCTACACTTAAATATTGTATTTTTTTGAGATATACACCATGGTGAGAATTCTGCCACACAGAGCTCTGAAACATCAAGCAATTTCTAAGTTTTGTACCTTGCAAGGAGGTCACTCTATATGCTGAGAGCCATATGGTGTCTGCAGAACAATCATTTATACACATGGGTAAGACAGATGGATGGGGCCATTCTCACCTAATTTAGAGGAAAACAACTCAGTCAAAGAAAAACTACTTTAACGAGGAGACACTCGTGCAGCCCACACAAAGCACATGCTCCTGCAAAGAAATCACACATTCTTATTACAACCCTGTTACCTTATATGCTGTTGAGTAATAAAAGGCTGCAGGGAGAGCAAAGTTCTTAGCCAAAGCCAAGGCCCAATGTTGCAATCTTAGGAAAAGTGATTCAAAGCCACACCCAATCCCCACCCAGTTTCATGAAATTCCACCATGGGGGTGTTTGATGAAGTCTTACCAACAAACGGAGGAACAAACTTCAATCAAAGCATAGTACCATTTTGGCTCCTGTGCAATGATTAAGAATGAATCATGGCATGTAGTTGAATAGAAGTGTATTTTAAAAGCCTTTTTATACAGAGTGTGTCCACAGGGTTGAAGAGGATGGACATTATAGCATCGCTGAGGTCTCCACCTACAGAAGTTGATTCACTCATACTTTATCTTTCAAAAGCAGCAACAGTTTTCACCTCCTCTAAACACGTCTCTTGTTATGTACTCTTCACTCTGCCCACAGATAAGAACCTTCCAAACAGTTCCAGCGTGGAAGTAGAGGTGACGCCACCCATGAATGGCACAGCAGGGCAAGAGGGGGAGACGGTAAGAAATCATTTGATACATGCAGATCTCAACTTGAGGGTGGAAAAGCCTGTATTTTGCACCAACTTGACCAACTAACTGGGTCATGCTATGAAAAGGCAACAAAGGTGTGAGGCTGATATCAAAGTTATTCAGACTTTCATGAATATTTTAAGCCTCACATGTGCCTCTGTTTTCCTCTGTGATTATGACTGATGCGAAGGTTGCATAAACTATAGCATAGGCCACCTCTGCTGATAATTTCCCAGCATGCACTTGGGTACGTTCCTCCATCTTCAGCCAGACCTGCCAAAGACCGCCTACTCCCACTGAGTTCTGTAATCACACTCCTCACTCACCTGCTGCTCCCCACCGCTGGGCGTTCGAAATGAACACTATCATACACAGACCTTCACACAAACACACAGATACGAACACACACATCGCATGCACTGTCTTTGACGAAGGGCCAGGCTCTGAGAGTTTCAGAACAGCACCTGCAGCAGTTGTGCTGGCATTAACGAGGACGCCAGGATGCAGAAACCCGCCAGGCCAGCAGACGGTCGTGGAGCAAGTGGGCAGCAATTCAGAGTCGTGTGGAGCGGAGCGGAAAAAAGACAGAGAATGTGTCGGGTGTGTGTCCGT
The DNA here is from genome assembly GCA_023101725.1 of Atherinomorus stipes. NCBI lineage: Eukaryota > Metazoa > Chordata > Actinopteri > Atheriniformes > Atherinidae > Atherinomorus > Atherinomorus stipes. Next base: position 3,381,724 of record JALJCO010011906.1, read on the forward strand.
CATCCTGCTGGAACTTCACCCTTCACATGGCCCTGACCAAAAGTAACCCCTTTTTAAACTGAACCGTGCTGCATTTTTGAACAATGTCAGTTTTCATTTTTGCCTGTTGGACTGAATAATTTGTAGATATTGCATAAAAATAAGCAAAATAATGACAACAAGCTGCTTAAGACAATCTGATCTCACATTAAACAATGTAATACCAAAAAATTAACCACACAGATTTTTGGTGCCAGTAATCATTTTTTTAATTATTTTGTCCTCTACTGTACATCATAGAATACTAAAATATCTTGGTGAGAAAAATTCTCTCAATGATTATATGCTTATTGAGCTTTTCAGGGTGAGAGCATCCAGATGAAGAACAAAATGGCCCTGATTTACTAAAGAGCGCTAATTTGTTTGCAGCGCATGATAAATTGTGTGCTGTCTCTTTAACATTTGTGGGCGATCTGCAAAGATTACACATGCAACAGCGAAAACAGCAGTATTTAAATATGGATTTAGCGTGCGCTATTGCTTTGCCATGGAAAGTTCAGAAGAGCCTGTGGCAAACGGAAAATAAAATTCGACTTGAAAGAGAGATATTTTTTCCAGATATAATATGAAGCAAATAAAAAACAGAATATAAGGTAAGTGTAATGACTATGAAATAAAAACAATCAAGCAGATTTCCCTGTGGGTCGTAAGAAGAGGCCAGATTGTAAGGACATGGATAAGGAGATGACTGAAAGACACTTTTTAGTGTCTTTCAGTTGATCTGGATAGTTTGCTGAAGCTACCTGCTTTTCAGATGTGCTAAAAAACACAATTCTGTGCGCCCACTTTCCGGTGCTCGGTTGATAAATCACATTGCATGTGCAAAGCTGAGTTGTTTGCAAAGTCTCCTCCCAATATTTTGCAATTTGGAAAAAAACCATAATAAATACTAAGAAGAAAAAAAGGAGAGAGGGGGATTTTGTAGAAAGGAGAAACCTCCCGGCCTGGTAAAAAAACAGCCCAGGGGGGGGAAGGAAAAAAGGCGCCGGTTTGGGTAGGGGAAACCTTGTGGAAAAAATGTTTCCCTTTCGGAAAAATTGTTTTGTTTTGTATGATATCATCATCATAGTGTGAAATTTATAAAAACTAAAAATTGATTTTAAAAAAATGTATGAAAAAAATTAATAAAATGTGTATATAATGATTTACATCGTAAATTAAAGGGACTAGAGGCAAGATTAAGAAACGAAACTCGCGACTGCCGTGACTGGTGCTTGAGGTAACTGCAGCCATAAGTCAAGCCGTCACGGGAGCGTGCACAAACTGAAGCTATAATGTTGTTTACTACGCTTTTTCTTTTTAGTTGCACTTTTTAGTGTCTTTTAGTTGATCTGTATCGTTTGCTGACGGCAGAAGAATCCATAACTAGTGCTTACAGTGTTTGAATTTACAGCAATCGTCTTCTTCCTGTATCAAAAATGCGGATGTAGCGTCATTTGACGTCACGTCCACAGGGCAGCGCGGGAAATTCGGCCACCGAATTGCAGCGCATTTTGCAGCACACAGCCTGTTCAAGGCAACGGAGAGAAACGTGGGTGGAAACGTTATTTTTGGTATTTAGCGCTTCATCACCCATTTGTTTTTTATTTAGTTCCTGCCTGTAGTCCCTTTAAATAGCTATTGTAAATCATTAAAAAAAACTTGATTTGAAATTAAATTTTATCCAAAAAAATTTCACTTTAACTTGCAGCTGAATTATTCACATTTGCTTTAAACGTCTTGAGTGTTCACATTACAGGAAATAATGTCTTATACAATTTATATGAAACTATTGTCAGGGTTTATCTTCCAGGTTAATCTTTTTCGTTTTACCTTGATTCAAACAATGAACCGACTCTATTATTCTTTTTATTTCATTCAGATTATATTGCATCACAGGATTTGTAAAAGCTGCATATAAACTCTAATATGATCAGTAGCATTGCATATATTGATCCCACAATACAGGACAGATTTTAATCTTCAATCATCCTTCTAGCCCAGTGTATGACATTGAGACTGTGGTATACTGTGGTATATCAGAACCTAAAACGAGATATTTTCTTCACTTACAATAAGAAATAAAGTTCTAAATATGCAATACATACGAATGTGTATAAAAAAGTATATATTCCTTCCTTAGTATTTAGACATCAAGCATTCCTTCTACATATACATACATTCTTCATATATATATATACATATATATATATATATATGTATATATATATATTATACATATATATATATATATATATATGTATATATAGTATATATACAGTATATATGGTTGGGGGGGGTGAGTGCATTAAAGCAGCTTGAAATACATCATTTTACCTCATTTGTATTGATTCACTGTGCTGCACAGTGTTTTTAGGCTCTTTTTTGATGATCTGTATTTAAACAATCTTGCAAAAAGCCACCTGACACTGTAAATACCTGTTTCTGTAAAGCAAATAGTATCTTTTTGAGTCAAACCAAAGCTTCTCATGTGATTCTAAAAATAATGCAGAAAACCTTGTGTCTAGGATTAATGAGCACTTTCCCACCCCTAATTGGTGACTGACTAACTTTGAAAATCCTGTATGCTTATTGGCGTGCCTTATTCCTGCTCGTTGCTATTTTTAGATGTCTGTCCCACAGAGCACCTGCCTATGTCAGCCAGGAAGTTGTTGGAAACAGCTCAAGCCTTCATATGTCGCCAGAGGCCCTATCATGCTAATTGTCCTATCCCTTCTGGATGCCTTGGCAACCAAGACCGGGGAATAAGGAGATAGTTGAGGTCAAATTAAAATCTGGAGCGGTTATCTTGTACTGTTTCCAAAATGAAGCCCTTGAGAATCACACTGATAAAAATGACCATAAATGGTCATAATTCACAAAACAAAAAAACGAAATCAAAAAGTGAATTTTCCCTAAAAGTCATGAACGATGAACCATCCCAGCTACAATGAAGATTTTATATTTCAGCAGCACACAGTTTGAATATTTATAAGAGCATAAGCTTTGTGCAAAAACGTCTTTAAATAACAAACCAGAAATCTAAAGAGGTAGCATCATCTTGTGATTCATCTTCCAATTCCATCGTAACTAAAGCGATTTAGAAAAACATATATAGTGTGTCATGTGTGTATCAGTTATAGGATTTAATGCTCTATTTGGTTTTCCTTTTGATAAATGCTGTTTTATATCCAGATGGAGCTTGTGAGTTAAGCCAGTATCATACAGTAACATGTGGCAAAGCACTTTATTGTGACAATAAAGGTAATGTTTCATGTGTAAAATGGAACTCTGCAGTAAGAAAATTCATCAAACTGTCAAAAAACATTAATTAAAGCTTTTGAAAATTAGGGTATTAGAAAAAAAGTAGTTGGAGAAAAAAAACTGCTAAGTATGCAAATCCATCAGATTTTCAGCCTTGTTGCAGCTGTGCTTTTATGCATAAAGTTTCTTTATTATTATTATTATTATTATATCATATTCAACTCTTGTAGATTTGTGGCCTCACGGGATATGGGAGCAAACAGATCCCTCCAGGAAGAGAAAAAAAAAGAAAAAAAATTAGCCAAATGTCACACCACCCCTCGTAGCTCTGTGGTGTCTGATAAAAGTCATTGCCTTTAAGCATAGAGTTGGCAGTGTTACCAACCGAGCCACCACAGGGCAGGAAAGGCCCCCAAGGGGCTGGCATTTGGGAACCAAGTCAGAGTAGGTAGCACCAGCAACATGGGGTACTTAAATGCAGAAAACAAGTAAAGCAAATCATAAGGACAAAAATGACAAATTCATTTTGAGGCAGAAAACGTAGGTTGAATTTAAATGACATGTCAGTGGAACAGCTGCAGGGAAAACAGCATTCCTGTTTGGATTGTCAATAATGTGCTAAAATGAGAAAACAACTCTTTGCTGATAATATTCTGCAGATTCTGTAGAAGTTTGATGGAAAAAAAAATACCTTCTTATTTCCTCACTTGTTTAAATTGTGGCAGATTTGGTCCAGAACTGATCTTCACAAGGCCTTGGGTTTTTCCCATGGACCTTTTAACATGACAACAATGCAGCCATCTGGATATGGAAAGGAGGAGAAAGCAGAATGCTAAGCATAAGCGATGCAGGCGCCGTCTTTTGTTTGGCAGCTCTGATTACCAAGGTTACCAGGCAATACTCAGCAGCAGTAGCTGTCACCGCAGGATAAGCTCCATATGATTCATGATTCGTGCAGAAGCCATCTTTAAAGATTTCTGCTTCCCTGTCTGGGCATGCTTATTTGATCTGACTGAATTTCTTGAGAAAATTACTACGTACTGTACAACATCTGTCACCAGCATCTGTTTCCTGTATATCAGACTTTTCTCCTCGTTTAAGTCTTCTACATTTATTGACTGCATACTTCTGTTTTCTATATTTTGCTAGCATCATCTAAACAAGGGTACAAGACAAATTCTAGCTCATCATCCATGTATCCAGGTGTGCATGTGGGAACTCGCTCTTATCTCCATGGTCCTCTAAATACCAACTTTGATTCTGAGGATCCAATATGCACTAAGATGCATTTCTGCTTTCAGAGGGCAACTGTTGTACCATAACAGCTCACAAGTTTTACTGCTTCATTCAGCAACTTCAAGCTAAAAATATTCATAATTTAGCTGTCATTTTTGTTCGTTTTGGCAGTAATCACTAACAGTTGCTGGCTCTTTCTGCATTCCTGTATCAGGTCTAATCAGACCCCGGGGGTTGGCCTGTGTAGCCTGCATCAGTAGTGATGAGCCCCTGAGCTCCACTGGGGAGACTGAGCCCTTCAAGCTCTGTGCAATCACCTAAATCAGTCATCATATTTGTCCGCCTTAAGGTCACCATAGAGGAAAGCCATGCACGCTGTCACGTCCTGCCATCAGTTTCTGCAGACCTCTGTGATGTCTTTTCCCTCCTGGTGGTTGTGTTGCAGGGGTTTTGCCTTCCTCCTTGATAGTGGCTGTAGAAAGGTGAATCCGAATTTGGTGATCCCTGATATACACCAAACATTTCGGTAACTTGGCAAATGGGAAATACAGAATATTACAATACAGCATGTTTATCCCTGATATGCAATTTATTTATTTAACATTATTGTCATATTTGTTCTATAGAAGCTCCTTTAATCATCATATTGTTTCTCTAAGACATTCAAGAAGGTATCTCTTCTTTTAAAGGTAAATCAAAGCAGTTAACACTGGTGAATGTCACAGGATGTTAAAGTAAAACATTGTTTTCTCTTATTTAGCCACTTTTATCATTATGTTATATCAAGTTCTGATTTGAGCTAGCTTTCTAGTTTCCCTGAACCCAAGTGTGATTACATGGCTCATAAACTAACACTTTTGTTTTTCTTCTGTTTAACATAGAACTGATGACAGAATAAATAATAAATAATGAATAAAATAAAAAATTTAAAAACAGGAAAAGTGAATGATGAGACCATTAATCAAGCTAAAGGGTTTTAATAAATTTTTGTCATCCATTTGTGGGACCTGCAAAAAGTGTAAAGCAGCTCCGTCCGTGGCTTATTTGCTTCTCATTAGCTCGCTAATTACTTGGTGGTTTTAATGATGTAATAAACATTTTGTGACAGTCTCATAACTGAATAAACAACAGATCATGTTTTAAGATGTAACGGTCATTCTTATGAATATTCTATGACCTCTTTCTCCTTTTCCTTCTCTTTTTTTTCTTTGTTTGGGGTGGGGGATTTTACATCTACTCCCAGGCTGAAGATGAGGAAGAAGAGGACCAGCCTCTGAGCTTGTCCTGGCCTGAATCCTACCGCAAACGCTTTACCTACCTCTTCATCATGCCCGTTGTCCTCCCCCTGTGGCTAACGCTGCCCGACGTCAGGAAAACGGTGCGTGAGACTGAGTTTTCAAAACATTTGGAACAAGAATTGCCTTCGTTTTAATATGTAAATTTATGGAGTCCTTCATTTCATATTTTGCTCTATTTTTAATCTTGCAGTCGTCAAAGAAGTTCTTCCCCATCACATTCTTGGGTGCCATCTGCTGGATCGCAGTATTCTCCTACTTAATGGTGTGGTGGGCTCACCAGGTATACAGAACTGAAAGACCTGTTTTCTCTGTAGGGAATGATGAGATGAAAGCATTTCAACAACATGATGATACCGTCAATAAGCATAATCCTTATCATAAAACAAAGGGAAGATGCTTTGTCGTTTCTCTTTATTTCACATCCTTGACATTTGATGAAAATGCATTCCATAATCCAACCTTTCAGACTTAATTACAGCTTTCTTATTCAAAACAAGAAAACTGTCAGTTTTGTCACCCCTATCAGTTCCTAAGCATCATGAGAAAATTAAAAATAGCTGGAACAAAGGGTTAGGTTTTATTTACTCTAAAGCTTAGTTTTCTTATTTATTTTTTTCTTTTTTTTCAGGTTGGAGAGACTATTGGGATTACAGAAGAGATTATGGGCCTGACTATATTAGCAGCTGGAACCTCCATCCCTGATCTCATCACCAGTGTCATTGTGGCACGCAAGGGGCTGGGTGATATGGCCGTGTCCAGCTCTGTGGGCTCTAACATCTTTGACATTACTGTTGGGTATGCAATCTGGCAAAGATCTGAGTCATGATTAAGTGCATGTTGTCATTTTGACCCGAGGTAATGCATAACAGAAATACTAAGAAAACAGGACTTCTGAGTGAGCATATGCTCCATTTTAAAGCATTTTTTTATTATCATTATTTTACATTTCAAACATTATTTGCGCTTTTGTTGTTCTTGTTGTGTAGAACTCTTTTTAGTGTAGCAGTGAAAATCGTCCAGTTAGTCTTAAGATAGTTGATATTTTTTGTCTTCAATCAAATCCCCAGCATGTGCAGAGGAATTCAGATGTAAGTGGCCAGTCAGCAGAGAAGGAAAATTATATGACCGATGTAAAGTTCCTGATTTCCTAGCTTGAATAGTAAAATTAAACATAGTGTGTACATTGGCTAATCAGCTGATAATTTAACAAGTAATGAAGCAGAACTGCACCACCATCACACATTACTAGAGGTGGTTATAACACTTTTTTTAGCACTTCTTGTAAAGTAAAAACTAACCTTGAAAAACTGTCATTTTCTTGCAAATAATTATAATTTATTATTATTTATTTTTGTGAATATGTGCATTTACACCAGATTCTACGCACAAGAAAAGTAGCTATAAGTGAGCATCTTTAGAGGCCTTTTTAATGACTCAGCATAAAGGCCTCCAGGTTCAAGAAGACTATTTATTTTGTGTATTTTCACATTAGCATCGAATGGAAAATGTTTAAAAATAGTAGTGAAAACTGCAATAATCTGAACAGAAGTAATTCATCAGGGTCAGAAATTTGAAATTTATTAAATGGATAGCCCCTTGAGATGCAGCATCTCGTTTTCAAGCTGGTCCAGTCCAGCATCTGTGTTATGGTTTTATTACTTTAAGATGATTATGCAATGGTGGTGATGACAGGTGGAATTGACAGTTAAGTTTTTCTCATAAAGTGGTACTACCATCCTAACATCCAGCCCGGTGTGATGCATTTATTAAAAATGTAAAGATGTAAGATGTTTTTTTTTAAAAAAGTCACATAAATAATAAACCAGGACTTCGGCTTAACAGGCTCTTACATTTTCAGCCCTTCCTTCATGATTTCTTTCATACAGTTTGATAAATAAATCTTTATATATTTTTTTTTTTCCTTAAAAACAAATATAATGCAAAGTGAAACATTGCTTGCATTGTTTTATGGCACTCAAGTGAATTTAGGGCATTTGCTGGCATTTTGTTTTTTGTGTTATATAATAAAGGCAGAGTCAGCATGGAAAGACGAGAGCTCTTGTCACTGTTAGACTAATAGCCTGTGGTCCTTTTCCTGGGATGCAGCTTTAGTGTACCTGTAATCATACCAGTGACTTTGTGCAGACTTCAAAGGATTATACATGAGATGCAGTATTACAGTTCTCAGTTGACACCTAATCATTTTTCCAGTTTATTTTTATGCCACATTACATGTAACGAACATAGGAGCAGTCTACAATTATGCATTAGCATGGCTAAGTAATGCAAGTCTAGATACATTTAAATTACTGCAACATGGGGGAAATTAGCCCACTGTGGCCCAGAAAAAAATAGATTTTCTCCTTCTCTTTATTTGGTTCTTAATTTGATCTTTGACTGATTCTACACGTCTCCCATCGTCAAACCACATGCTGATGTTTCTGTCTCAGATTTTCTCTTCAACATTCATCAGCAGCAGCGGTAACCGTCAGCATGTCCCATGTGCTTGTGTGTTTGCAGACTACCTTTCCCCTGGCTCATGTGGTCCATCTTCAGCGGCCTGAGTCCAGTGCAGGTCAGCTCCAATGGCCTCTTCTGTGCCATCGTGCTCCTCTTCCTCATGCTCCTCTTCGTCATCATCTCCATCGCTGCGTGCAAGTGGCGCATGAGCAAGCTTCTTGGCTTCATCATGTTCATGTTGTACTTCGTCTTCCTGGTGGTCAGCGTCATGCTGGAGGACAGAGTGATCACCTGTCCGGTGTCTGTCTGAGGACTTGTCAAGGAGCTGCCTCCTCTCCATCATCACCACCGATACCACCACCCAAGAACCATCCGTCTCGTCTGCTGTCGCTCTCACCTGACCCTTGTGATCCTTTACAACAGCAAGAAAGAGATGAATTGTACATCAGAATAGAGTACAAATGTGAAAAATGAAAAAAAAAAAAAGGAACCTCCATTTATTTCCACAAAGAAGTTGACGGCAGTGGGAGGAGTTAAACAAATATGAAAACAAGACTTTGTCTGGTTTCACATCGGCCGAACCTGAGCTGGTTTTTATTTGTGATTATTTCACTGGCAGGTGAGGAGGGATGGAGGTGGCAGGGTGATGGGTGTATGCCAAAAGTAGAAGTATTATGCATGTCTTTAGTTTTACTAGATAAGCTGGAATCAAAACTGGGCCAGGTAGGTTGGGGGGAGACTGACTTGTGAAAATAAAAAAATAAATAAAAAAAAACAAGCAAACAAGAGTTGCTCTGTGTAAAACTCAACAAATGCAGTGACTGAGTTAAAATTGTGAGCACATTTGAACACACACTTGTTCGGCTGACTGAGACGCCATCGCCAGGAGTGAATATTGGATGTGGATGAATTTATGGATGAGAGAATTGCAGATGAATATTTTGTTTCCTGTCGAATGGTGTTGAGCAGAAAGACTCTCGCGGGCTTTTCACCTGAACAACAAGGAATACTCTCACTGCGCGGACAAACTTTCTTCTCCTTGTTCCTTTTTTTTTTTTTTCCACGAATCTGTGTGTGCTCAGTCTGAATGACAAGTTTAAGGCTTTCCCTCTTTCCTGCCAGATGTATTTTACACCACTGAATGTTTCTTCAGAGGATTTTTAATTTAATTTTTTGGATTCATTTTCATTAGATATTAGAAGTAGCATTAGATTTACTGTAGCGGTATTAGTTCATGTGGAGCCATCTTGACAATCTGCTCTGTTTTTCTTTTTTGCCACTGAACATGTTTCACAGGTCACATGCACCAACTAAAAAAAAAAGGCAAGAAAAAAAAACCTTAACTGAAGTTTAGCTTCTCAAAATATATGCTAGCCTTCAATATATTGTACTGGTTGGGGAAAAATGTGTGAGTACTTAGGCTCATAAAAGTTTCATACTCAGTCAGTGTTAAAATAATCCATTTGAAAAAGAACTTTACTGTGTTTTCATGGCTGACGTAGACCAGTCAACGTGTAGTGCTTTGTTCACAGTAGAACTTGGCTGAAATCACACAATAGTCGAGCAGTTGAGGTAGGCATTAAATGCATGACAAAAGAAAAAGAACCCCGAGGGAGAGTATTAGCCTTCCGATCAACATTTAAGAAGTCGTATACCAAGATGTAAACTTTTTCAAACATGTTTCATAACTTCTTAATGCAAGCCAGTGCTCAATCTCTATGTAGAAATTGTCAGAACATGTATGGTCAATGATATCTATCAAACTTGTGCAATTTTTTTTAATCAAAGGTGCTTTTGTGTGCATGTGTGCAAGCTGCATTTGGAGTCATCACACAATGACCATTCCTTAAAATTAATCCATAATTAGATATTATACTATACAAGTTATACCAGTACTTTGCAACTAAAAGCAAAAAGTATATGTATACATACATGCATATATATATATATATATATATATATATATATATATATATATATATATATATATATATATATATATATGTATACAGTCTGTGTTTTATACTGGAGAAAGAAATCATAATCACAATCTATCTTTAAACTACTAGAATGTGGAAATCACAGCAGACTTTACAGCAATATACCATGTGTCGTTGTTGAGAATCACATCCCTCATGCGTCTGTCTCCCTCTGTCCTTTCTGTCTGTTTCAAAATCAAATGATGTAAAGCCGGCGACCAGTTCTCCTAAAATGAATCCTTTCCTCTTAGAGCTGGTCAGAAACGCCTGCTTTACCTCAACACAGCCTCTGTACAGCAGCATAGTAGAAGTTAACTGTAAAATAATAGTATATAGATTCTCTGAATGTGTGAGGAAAATGCATGCGAGGAACTTGGGCTGGTTACCCACGGACTGTACAGCAGAGCTTAGAACAACTGTATACTGTATGTTGACTTTTATGCATCCATTCAGAGAAAAACACCAAGAACTCATTGATTTTGTTTTTGTAAATATGAATTTTCTTTTTTTGTTTTTTTTTTTTTTTGTTTTGCAACAACCAAATGTTTTACATATATTTTACTCACAATTATTCCTTTATTTATTTATTTATTTTGTAATATTGGATGGAAAAGGATGTCAATATTGTATGCAGCTGGCCCTTTAGTATCATCGTACAACCAAGAAAAAATGCGTAATTTCACACTGCTCCGTACCTGATTTGGATATTTCCACGGAGGGCTTTGAATACCAGACTGGCTCTTCTAATTTAACAAATACAACTGTTATTGTATTTGCGGTTTCAGTCATGTCAAAAGTGCACTGGAAAGAAGGCACCTGCATTGGCCATACCCATAACTGTTATCAGTGGTCTGTTCTCCTGTATTACATTCTCACCACCCAGATTGAAAGAGTCAATTTATGGCCTCTGCGATGACTCATGTACATTGTGAGATCCTCCAGTGCACATTTGCCATTAAACTCTTTCGTAAGAGCGCCCCACACACTGTGGTAAATGTGATCACACTTCACCTCCGGTTTCTTCGCACTCTTTTTTTTTAAATAAATAGTTGGACATTTTAGGAAATGCAGGGTACTTTGTGTTCTTGCTGAGAGTTGGGATGAGAAGGCGGACACCATCCCTGCAGTTGAGCAGCACACAGTTCGCTTTGCATAAATACTCGCTGAGGAAGGTTTGCCAAATGAACATGTTGCGTCTTATCTGTATAAAATCCAAAGTGTGAAAACAACAAGTTATGGGTAATATGGTGTCAGTTTCTCATTCCCACTCTTGAATTGAGTGTCTGTCTTCTCATCTAACACCAGGAAAGAACGCAAATGAGCCTGTTCCCCAAAATATCTCACTGTGACATTTATTAGGAGGCATTTGAGTGCAGTGACAGGTAAGAAATGCCCCTTTAATTTAATGAGTTTGCTTGATCTCATACCGTTCCTGTTGGCTCACATTCTTAAAGCCCCTCACAACAAGACAATACTTTCCAGTTATCATGTTGTATATTTTGCGTGAGATCACAAATAGAGAGAAAAACACAAGAAAAAAAATATATCAAATAGGTTCAGCACGTGAGCTTGGCATTGGTTGTGGTTTAGCAGGACAAGCAACCTGAAACTTAACCACTAACAAACATTCTTGCACTGTAAATGTTTTTTTTTTTTCTTGGTGTTAATGTAAGATTTATTTAAGGTGTACATATAATGTATACAGATACAAATTAACCATATAATCTATATGTGTAAAAGAAATGTCTCTTTATGTAAAAACACAAAGTATATAATAAACACAAATAAAGATGCTAATTCAAATATGCAACAGTGTTTGCTTATTTAGCTCACTACTGGTATAAATTGCTGCCTCTTTACCCTGTCACACAGCATTAAGAAGATATTAATGTCACTTTCTGTGGAGATTTGCAAAGATCTTATGAGTTCATCAATAGTTTTATAGAGAATGTTGCATTTCTCACAAAGTTTTGACAGGAATAATGATTTTTCTACTGTTTGCCTTCTAGTTTGTGTCAGTATAAGTTGTGGAGTAGTGCGCCCTCTTGTGGCAAAACCTCCCAACACAGATAGTGATGCAATCATCACACACCCAAGTGTCTTCCACGGCTGAATGTTTCTACTGAATCCCTTTATTTTCGTCTTTCCAGGGAATCATGTCTCAGGATTTCCCCATCTCTCTCTCATTTAGTTGCTCTAATTTCCATCTAATTCAGTTATAACTAGCAATATAGTTTGTGTGTGTGTGTGTGTGTGTGTGTGCTTTTTTTTTCTTCTTCTTCTTTCACCATCATGCTGGTTCACTTTAAATATATTGTCTTTACAGAGTGAGTTCTTCTTGGAAGAGTTAGAAGAAGCACAAAGAGGCCCATTTCAGTGGCGTATTGGACATGTTTACAGAAGTGTGTCAAGCTTGTCATTTCAAGTTTAGTTACTGACTCAGGAGAGGCCTCTTAGGACAAAAATGAATAAGGAATTGCAAATATGGATTCCTGATAAAAGTGTATCTATGAAGCAGAGTGGTATTATCTGGGCTGACTCATGATAAAATGGAGCAGCTCGTCCAGAGGTGGTAAAAGTGGAAGTAAAAGTAGCTTTAGAATAGAAACCCTGTCATGTTTTTGGATCTGTCAGTACAGGTGTTTTCACCAACAGGCTCACAACTGGTAGAGATTATTAAGCCCAGCTGGTTCAGAGATTGGCTAGAAAACTGCCGGACAGGACTTCGACTTTCTGCTTCCAGCCTATTTTTGACACCACTGATCTTATCAATGTATACAGACATCAGGTTTCACATGTGGGTGAGAGGTAAAAGTGCATGGTGTCCATGTTTTTCTAACCTGACAAGACAAGTATGGATTTATGTAAGTTATTCAGTCAATAAATTCTCCAGTGTTTCCTCATAACATGACTAACCACTTCTCCGCTTTTTTTTTTTAAATTTCTTTGAAAGTTTTCTGCACACTCACATCACGGCATATTCCTGGGAACGTCGTTCAGAACACAAATATTTCCCCTACCACAGCTTCAGATTTCCATGCCACCTGAACACCCAGTTGGCAGAACTTTCCAGACTCAAACATTACCCAGAACACCATTTTTGATCTTTCTTCAGAAACGTGCTTGTTTCTCTCGGGCAGCCCCGGAGGTTTCCCAGTAATCTTTTAGAGTCCCTCCACTTTTCACTGGAAACTCCTTCTGCTGGTCCATTCACTGCAGCAGCTGCAGTGAGACAAGCTGGAGTCATCAGTGAAACTGTTTGCAGTTATAGTAAAGCACACTTAATTCACTTCCGATTCCACAGTGTGAAAAGATTATTATGGGGATTCCCCTTATAGAGCAGGGCTTCATATACTGTTTGCTCTCTTTTGAAGCAGTCATGACTTAGTTAATGACAGTTTGCTCCACAGCTTTAAACAGCCTTGGGGTTTATTTCTGGATATACTTTAGATGGTGGTTGGAATACATTGCTACGGTAAGTTTGCTAAAGTTGTGTAAACAAAATTGTTTTTAAGGTACTGCTTTGTAAATGTGTTGCCTGAGCAACATTATTTATAAATATGATGTTGCTTTTGTAGATAAGGTGGAGAATTTCTGGAAGGGTGGTATAATTTTAGATAATTTGGTACATATACCATAATTTCACGGAGCTAAAACAAAACCATTGTGGGGCCATGATGCAGCCAGAGAACCATTTACACTTCAAAAAGAAAAAAAAACACAAAAAAAAAAACAATGACAAGAAGGTTGTGGCTTTCTTTTTTTTTTAAAAATCATGCAAAACAGGGAAAAATGTTGCAGAAATAGTTGCAAGCACTTGATAATGAACCCTGACATTCTGTAAATATAAGCAACTTCATTCACAGCTTATAGTGAATGTGATTGAAAATTACGACGCATTTTCAGGAGAAAAAAATCATTTGAATATTCATTTACTCTTCAGATTATAAATCTAAGCTGCTACTTTGAATGTTGTGATCTTCTATTCTTATAAAACCAAGTTAATGCATAGAGGTCTCTCCCGGCAGGTTGATTAATCACTTATTGCAAACATTGCCAGTGGGTACAATCCACTTAACTTTCCCAAGAAGTCAAAATAGTGATGAAACGTGAAGAACACCAGGAGCTGTTTGTATTATTAACTGTGAACAGCCACCAATTATCTCCATTAGAAAGTTAACCACTGGAACGTCATATAATTGTGCTTTTTCTTTGATGACAGTTTATCATGATGACAGAGTTAAGTCTCCAGAGTGGGATTGACAATTTCAGTTGTTTTCAGTTAAGCTCAGTCTGCTGCCAGATAAATGTGTCTAGGTAACTGCAATCCTTCTGTTTGGGAACAGTGAAGCAGGATAATACTACAATCACGATTATGCAAATCAAATGTTAACAGTCCCCTAAGAATGTATCCATAATAACTGTACTCATAAATAACAAAAATAGCAATAAATTCCAGAAAATACATCAATTTTATGAAAGTTTATGGAATATGATTTTAAAAAAGAACAATCAATAATCATTCTTATTCTGTATTAATTTTATTTAACTTAACATTTTAATATCAAAATGTATTTAATTTGTTCAGTTTTATAATAATATGATATAATATAATATAATATAATATAATATAATATAATATAATATAATATAATATAATAATATAATATAATATAATATAATATAATATAATATAATATAATATAATATAATATAATATAATATAATATAATATAATATAATATAATATAATATAATATAATATGTTTTCACATTGCCTGTAATATCTTGTATCTGCAACAGAAGTTTGCACCATAATTCAGATTTTTTTTCCTCACCTTTTTTGCCATTTGTTTGTTTATAATTTCCATCTATTTTTTCCATTGGGATGAGAGCTGTGTTTGCAGAAAAGCCTAATGTCATTTTTCTGCATTTACTGCTTATCTGTGAAATAGTCACAGTTTTCATGGCCTTTATGTTGTGACAAATAGTTTGTATTTCCTTCCCTTGAATGTAAAAAATAATATTTTGTAGTAATCACATAGGATCAAAGATATGCCACATTACACATGGCATTAAATGTCTGTCAGCACTGTTAACCATGAAAAAGAAGTTGTTTTATATTTTCATTTATTCTGTTTGGGCTGTTTGCCAACTGTTCTTTATTTTATTAATTCTTTGTGTCTTTCTTTTTGCTTTAGAACATATGTAAAATGTATGTGTGTGAGCCCAGATTTTTTCAGATTACATTAAATCAACTATGACTTTGAATCTGCACGGGTAATAGCTTACAAACAATCTAAATAATGATCACACATTTCATTCCACATCAGCTCATTTAAGTCAATACAGAAAGAGCAATTTTGGGCTTAAGCTGGAAGCCGTTACTTTGTGTTGCCAAATCTTGAAGCTGAATCTAGCCATTGATTCCTCTTAAATTTGTGAGTCATGGTCATTTGTGGGGATTTTTCTTCTCCCTTTTCCCACTTATGACAAACTTTTTTCTGTTCAGTTCTGAGGACAAGGTTACAAGGTTTGATTTTGTTTGCTGGGTCTTGCAGGGTGTGCTTGCGTTTGACTCAGCAAAATGACTCTCTGGGGAGCCGCTGCACACTCATTTGATCCTGTTCAAGCATGGCAGCAAAACGTTCAGACAGTCAGACTTTGGCAGCAGCGTGAGAGAACTGTCTGAAAATATCGCCAATGGAGACGAGTCATCACCAAAACTGCTCTGTTTAGCTGATTTTTAGGCTTCAGTTGACCTGCACCATATGATGACTCATGACAAAGCTTGTGTTCTTTTGAATTGTAACGACTGGACATGTGGCCGTGTGATTCAGCTTGTGAAATGTCGAAGAGAGCATTTTGGTTAGCAACACCGGGATAGTGATGTGTAATGATAGCCCTACAAGTGGACATGCATTCAGATGTCATTGTAACATTTACTGACTCAGAAGTGGAAGGAAAACACCAAATAAGGAGAAAGTAAAACATCAAAAAAACCTTTGAATGGATTTGAAGGATGACTCTTCAATAAATCAACAGTAAAAAAAAAAAAAAAAAACCTCTAAAGTCAAGTTAAAGTGAGACAGCTGCATAAAACTTGTCATACAGCCTGTTTAGAATAGAAAGCTTGTTCAATCTAATAACTGGTTTTGCTGCTATGATGTTCCATACCTAAAAATAGCTAAATATCCTCAAATTTGTGGAAACTTTAAACAAATTCTTCTAATTAGCAGCACGTTATATAATATTTCAAGCAATAAAACCCACATAAACTTACTTAAAATAGGAATTTTTGTCTTTTGATCAAGTTATTTTCAACATTTTAAAACCTGACATCCCCCAAATGGGCGGCTTTCAGAAGGATGGTGCCAAGTTAAGTTTGTGCCAAAATGGCTAATAATACGACTTCGCCTGAACTATCTGTACCATACGCAATTTTAACCCTTTTTTGTTGCAAAATTAAATCCAGCACCCCTGAAATTTCAGAGATTTATTTATAAATATATTTTACTGCATGTGCTTTTTACAAACTTAAAAGGTGTAAACCATACTGTACTTTAAAAAATATTTTCACAACAAAAATACAGCAACTCCCACCCTTGAAAATTGTTCATACTTGCCGACCCAGCACATTCAAACTGCAGCAGTAATAGCCTAACTGTGTTCTTATGATAAATATTAATGTAAGTTTGGAAAACTGTCGGAATCTCAATAAATAAGCAGGTTACTGCGGGGTTTTGATGGATCTGGTTCCCCGCTTACACACAACACCTGCATGCCCAAAATAAGCTTCTCTCATTGACATAAAGCTGAATTCGTGTTCTTGAATAGCACCACTAATACTGTAACTTTGCTTCCGGACGCAGGATGATAAAATCTTAAATCGAAGGCTTGAGAACAATCAGAAACTTAGAAGGAGGAAAAAGTGGGTTTCGGTGGATCTGGTTCACCATAGTAACAAGGCACCAATATGCTCAAAACTAGCTTCAATCACAGCTTCTCTCTTGATAATTAATCACAGACTTTCCCAAATACTGTTTTGCTTATCTTTCTTGGGAATGAAATTGTGTGAAACAGTAAAAAACAATTAAATTTATCTTGCCTGGCCGGGCAGCTCTCTGGGTGCTCAGCACCCCTAAACCTGGGATCCCAGATTCGCCTCTGGTCTGTGCTAAACCCTCTCTTATTTTTTTCTGCTTCACATAGAGTTTGCCTTTGCGGCGATAATCTTCACAAATCGTCATATGATTTGATAAAAGTTTAGAGCTACAACTGCATCATTTACATTCATCCTGAAAGTATTTGTTTTAAGTGAGCGTAAACTTTTATCTCATTTGTTCAATGTGCTATCTTCATTTTTCTTCACTACACATCTTAACAAATCTCTCAAGTGTTCCCTTTACTATGACTGTAAAAGTATTCAAAAAGGCCAGGTGGTTGCAGCGATATACTAATTTTATTAAAAGTACAAATTTGAGCAGAGGTCTAAAGAAATAACCACAAGGCTCAAAGATTTTAGAATAGATCCAATCTGGTAATAAAAATGAGGGAGGGGGGGGGGGGGGGGTCTTAGAATAAGAATTTAATCAATCTGAATAATAAAAACAAGCAATTCTGACTGAAATTAATATTCTAAAAATAATATTCTAAACTATTTTCACTATTATTTTTTATTAGCTACCTTTATTAACACTTTAACAATGAAAACGTCATCAAGAATCCCCTTTTTCTTGTTCCAAAGATAAAACAGACCAACATGTGGCAGATTGAAAAGCTGCATTTGGGACACCCACACACACACACACACACAAAGTAGCTGATATCTGCGTAGCACACATTACTTAAATAAAGTATGTTCTACAGCTGTCATACAGACTGGCCGCTCCCCACTGCTTTCAATTTTAGCCCAGGGCCACGGCACAACACTGCAGATAAAGACAGACTGATTACCAACAAGCTACAGCGTGTTAATCTATCCCACCGGCCGCAGCTCCCTGCTTACCCTCCCCTCTCTACAACTGACCAGAAACCACACACCACCACACTTGCTTTCAAAATATGAAGAAAACCATCCATCATAATAGCATACCAATAACTTACAACATGCCCTCAGCTGCTTTTGCATTGTATTGTGGGGCAAAAAAGGTTTTCAGTCACACAAACAAGTGGATAACTTGTGATCATTTTTTGCTAGAACAGAGCTTTGTTGAATCTGAGACTTTAAAAGAAAGTAAAAGCATAGCGGCACCGTAAAACACCATCACAGATACACCCACAGCTACAAACACAGCTCTTTGCTTCTTGTATTTGTCTTGCATATGTACAAAACCATTTGTACAGACAATGCACTGAATCTTTGCACTGACTTCCTGCATTTAACAAGTGGGTTTCTGGTAAAATTATCTGAACATTGTTTATACAAAGGAATGGGTTGTTCTGCGTGGATGGGCCCCCTGGCAAGAATAATTAAATATATAATAAGATATTCCACATCAGTGATTTACAGACAGAAAACGGTACTCTTTGTCCCTAACCTGAGGATGGGATCACATTATGTTTAACACTCATATTCTCACAGAATGTGAAATATCCAATATAGAAAAAGGCATCAACATTTTAACTCATTCAAACATATATGTGTCTCTATACAGTATCTCAAGCATGATGTAACTTGAACATCATATCTTAGCCACTCATAAGACCGCAGGCTTTACACATTTGATTATTCTGTTAAGATAACCAGGTTCACACTTGCTTTGCAGGGAAGTTGGATGCTTCAAAAGCTGTTTTTTGTTTGTTTTGGGGGTTTTTTTGTCAAGATGTTACCACTGTCTTGACAGTGAAAACATTTGATAGAGTTTGAATGAATACTTTGGTACATTGGGACAGATACAAAACCTGCTATATAGATAAATTTACCTTGGCCTGCCTTACTCTGTGTTTAAGGTACATTAGATTCAACTGGATCTGTCATGACATGTTTTTTTTTTCTTCTTTTTTTTTGCCAGTTATACCAGATAGATACATGTAATTCTAAGAGTTCATTTGGTTGTTCCTGTTCTTCTTGTTCAAACAGTGTAAATGCTACTTAACCATTTCCTTGTGAATCAAAACTGCCTATTTTGTTTCCTGTTGGAAAGAAGACCTCAATGAGACAACCTTTTTTTTTTTTTTTTTACTTGAATTTCTAATGTTGACTGTCACCAAATGTTTCTATTTCTGATCAGGTTCCTGTGACAAACGAATCACAGCATGAAGTCACATTTTAACATTTTATAGGGAGTGGTGCGCAGTGAGTCAGCGGCTTTGGGAAAGTAGAGTTACGCACAGTTTGGCCAACGTATGACTTGGACAGTTACGCTACAGTATGTGATTAAGGAAATGTTTAGTGCTCGTGATGTAAGCTATCATTCTGTAATTTTCCCTTTCATTTTACATAGCTGCTGCAAGGGAGTTGACAAGTGTGGTCAGAATCTACTACATTGGAAAATATGCAATTTCAGGGTTGCATAACTATGACAAGACTAACTTCTGCACAGACTGAAACAATAGTCTGTTTCATTGTCTCACTTGCCTCAAGGATATTTCATTATTGATGTATTCTTGCTAAAAACTTAACAAAACAGCTAAATTAGCAGTGATAGATTTAATAGGTATATGACAAAACATGATTCGTTTATATAGAAATATTGGGTTAGGCCTATTTATGGTTTAACATTGAACATTACCGATACCAAGAGAAAGCTCTGCATGCAGAGGAGTGTGTTCAGTTATGGATAATCAGAAGCAAAGGCATCCATGTGTGTCATGATCATAAAACACATTGCATTACACCCATGTTGGTGAATCCTGTTGAGGTGTTTTGATCTGTTCTGCCTTCATGTTTGGTGATTTCATATTTTAATGAAATATACGTTAGCTTATAACTAAATGTCTGAGGTAAATATCACTCTTGGGTGAGATCATAGGGCACTAAGATTAGGTTGTTTTTTTTTTTTATCATAAATGCAAGTTAAGAAAAGAAACCTAAGGCAATGCACAATGGCAGAAAAATAAGAACTATAATGTTTTATTGGGAATATAAAACAATTGCAGAAATGAATGGAGTGAATAATATTGAAATTGACTTTTAAAAAAATTGTGAGGAAACAAAGACAGAAAAGGGTGAGAGACTATAGTAAAAACATTGAAGGACTAATAGTGAGTGGTCACGCTTTGATGTCGTTCCTGTAGTGGATGGTCTCTATTTTTTAGTCTAGACAGTCTGAATCACTCTGTATGATTCATTTAAAAAGAATTGCTATTTTTAATCCATCCGTGTAGATCAGATTCAGCAAGTCAGATTTCTGATGAACTTCTTTTGTGTCTGAAGACTGGACAAGTTTGTCGGAAATTACTGACAGACTTGCGCCTAATTTTATAGTAGACTTGTTTTGGGGAGGGGATCTATTCCGTCCTGGCAGGTTTGGACGAATTTCTGTTTTTCTTTCTTATTCTTCTTTTTCTCGCTATTTTTATACGGACCTCGAAGGATGGTCCTCCTCCTTTATAAGGCTAGGATTCCTCGTCAGCACCCAAAGGTGCCGGAAGCCACGCCAAGCCTTAAAACACACACACACCTTACAAAGTGCAATACTGCCGCTACCTCTGAGGTACACGGCGGAAGACAAGCTTATCCTCCACCTACTTTCAGTCCTCTCCGGATGCCACGAGGATCCAGGACTGCCGTGGGAAGAGCTGGACATTGGGATTCTTGCTCCACATGCAGCAACAGGTATGCAACAAGCTGTAGGCTACACACTAGTCAGATGAGATATCCGCAGAATAAAATGGCTTTTGTAAGTTTCAAAAAGGCCAACTCGTCCTTGAACCGCTTTGTTTTTCTTTTTTGTTGATGTACTGAACATTTTTAGGCTACGTGATATTTTTGTTTTAAATTTTTAATAAGAAGCTATATCTTACTAACTGAATAAATAGCTTACGTTATCTGAAAACTTAATTCCTCTATTGAGCTAGATCGGGATCTTTCAGCTCGGCAATGTCGCTGTGTATTATCACCAATCTTTTTCACTTAAGCAGCCACCTCACACCCTGATGGAGAGGAAACTGGACCTGAGAGCAAGAATGGACTGGGAAAGCTCTTAAACTGGGCTTTGACATGGGTCCCGAAGGAAGGCAAGATGTTGGCATAGCTGTTGAAGTGAAAGCCCTGCTATGCCATGAACTTGCCATCTTTCTCTCCCCGTTGCAACTAAACCCTAGTGTTTCTTTGTTTTTCTGCGCAAGTTCTATTCAGTGTTTTGGTTTAATTTTTGTCTGAACTCGCCATTGCAACCCTTTTTTTTATTGTGAATGCAGCCAGTTTAAATAGTTTGAAGGATTGGTCATACTGTACCTGAATGATACTGAGACAGACATCACAATTACGACAGACGATAGAGTTATTACAAAACGGTAGAACAATTTGTGCAGACCCAACTGAGGTCGTTGTTGTTGATGATGTTGATTTTACTAAATAAAAGTCATAAAAGGCCAAAGTCATATCAGGATGTTGTCATTTCACAAAACAATTTAGTCAGTCTTTTTTTTTTATTTCTAACTTTATGAAACATCAAAAAATATTATTTTTCCATGACACCCCCCTTAGCCATTGTATATCATTGTCATTTAGCTAAAGAACTACTGTACAAAACAAAAACGGATATACATATATATATCTGTATATATAGTGTATATATGTATATATAGTAGGTGTATGTATATCTTTTCATCTCTTTCCATGCAACTGCCTACTTCTAGCTTTCTGGCTGTTTGAAAATGATAGTTTTCCTCTGGCAAAATTTGTGGAAAAGGCCTGGTATCTGCAGCAAAGTGTTTTGTATCCCATATAATGAACTATTCTCTCTGTATGTGCCCAGATTTTCATAGGTTTTTATTATGTCATGCTTTGTTCTGTATTTTGCCATGAGGCTATTGTGTTGTACATTATTTGATAGTGTCTAATAAACCCATGAGGGCTGGGCACCAACCAAGGTGCTTGACCCTTAAATAAACAATCAATCTAATCTTCCTATTTCCTTTAGTCAAAAATAAGTTCAGATCTTACATGTTCAGAATACTGCGTGTTTATATGATTATAGCTGTAATGAGTATTATTCTGTTGACAGAAAACATGTATTTTATTCAAATATTGAACTGTATATAGTTCAGAACAGATTGCATGGTACATTATACAATAAACAGAAAAGGGCAGGGCAGATGACCAGAGAGCCCACCATTTAATTTATTAATAGCCCTGGCCAGAGGGGGTTTGAGGAAAAATTAAAGAGGGAGAAGTGAAAAAAAGTACAAATATGTACAAACTGAATGAACAGATACCACAATGATACAATAGAGAGGAATGATAAAATAATGAGGGGAAATATTGTACATCAGCATCATCCAGTTACTGGCCTATAGTCCTATGAGTTAGAGGCAAGATGGGCTATGAAATAATCCCAGATTTCCACTTCCACAGGACCCCTTTTACCTTATTCTGGCCAACATACAGTAACTTCATATGATGTGATTACACTCATTAGAATTTTCTACTTTTGGAGTGTTGGATGTTTGTGGGATTTCTAGTATCTTAATTTTGACAGCTGAGGCTATCCCAGCCATTTTAAAAACCCTGAAAACTCTGGTTTTGGTAGAGTTGGGATGTCCATCTTACTGTCCACTTCTACTCTCTCTATCTAAACAGTAACTTCATATTTCACATTTTAAGATTATCGTATGCTTCTATGATTATAGCTGAAACAACAATTATCTGTGAAAGCAAGTGGAGTTTTTTTATGTTTTTGAGCATGTGTGGCATAACTTGCATTTTTTACTACTTCAGAAATGTTGCAAATCACATAATAAGTGGATGAAATAATCAGACTATTATATAAGCATACGTTGTAGGTGATGTAAAAACAGGAGGAACGCCTCAAAATCTTGCAACAATGGTACAATAGCCAATACACTGACTGAAAACAACATCAACTTAACCCACTGGCATGCAAAATAAGTATTATGTTACAGTACAGTGCATTACTCTACTGGGAAAACCAGAATCTTATCTCTTGCATGGGTGTTTCTTTGATCCATGTAACCTGTGCAAACATTTTTGCTGACCACTTATATGTCATGAGTATGGCAAAATTATACCTCTACATTGGCAGCCTCCTCAACTGGAACAGCACTGTTTTAAGGAGGGCTTAAACAACACAACAAAAACTTTGAGGTGCCTGCCTGGCCCACTAACTATCCAGATGCCACTCTGATGGGATCTGGATCCGTAGGAGGTCAAACCAGTTCACAAAGATCCAAACCCCACGCTCACCCTGAGCAACTCTCCACTGTGGAGACCTTCTGCTTCTTGGGCACTATCATCATTAAAGATCTCAAGTGGGAGCATTGGCTCTCTATCCAAAAAAGCCAAACAGAGAATGTACTTCCTGCGGCAGCTGAAGAAGTTGGCCTGCCAGTGAAGATGATGGTGCACTTCTACACCTCCATCATCTAGTCCACCTTCACTTCCTGCATCACCATCTGCAGCTGCAGCTACGGCTAATGACAAGTCCAGACTGCAGCATATCATCTGCTCAGTAGAGAGGGTCATTGGCTGCAGTCTGCCCACCCTCCAGGACCTGTACGCCTCCATGACTCTGAGGTGAACTGGGAAGATTGGGACAGACCCCTTCCACCCTGGAAACAACCTTTTCCAAACTCTTCCTTCTAGCAGGCAGCTTTGGTTCATCAGGACCAGAACTTCACTACAGCTATTGCTACTCAATTCTCTATTTAGTATTTTTGTATCTATTTTGTGTTTTTTAAATCTATTTTACATCATTGTATTTTTGTATATTTTCTTTTACTTGTGTTTTATTTATTTTGTATCTATTATTGCACCAACACATCACGACAAATTCCTTGTATTGTGTCTAACTGGCAATAAACCTGATTCTGATTTTGAAGAGGACACATTGATCAATATGTATGAAGTGTAAAAGCAAAGGGGAACTTTTAATTCTTTCAGAACATTTACATAGGCCCACTTTTACTCAATAAGCAAGAATTTTATGATTTTATCATTTAAAAAAATATTTCCTCCATGCAAATCTTTATGATGAACCACTTGTGTATGTAATGGAGTCTAATATTGCAACAATTTTTTATTTCAGACTGGTAATTAAAAGGTAATCTTGGTTGAGTTAATTTTAGTTTAGTTGTTTATTGGACAGCGACAGTGTACAAAACACATTAATCTTTTAAAGAAAAGATGCTTTGTACCAGATTTAGCAATTGCTTATTTCTATATGATCTCCCCAGGCAAGTGTACACATTTTAAAATCACATTACAAATATACCCATCAGTACCATTACAATAATTACTTATTTCCATTAGCATACATAAACATTTAAAAATCCATTTGATATTTACTCCAGATCATGGATTTAAAATTCAACATGAAATTGTGAAATTATTTCCAAAGATATCAGTGACATGTATGTATATGTCATATTTAATGGGACAGTTTTTTGTTTGTTTGTTTGTTTGTTTTTCTTAACTCTGCCAACAGAATGCCTATCAGTAAACCAATTTCTGCCACTGGCCTAATGAACTTTGAAAAAACTTTAGAAATTCTCGTAGGTCAAATAATTTTTTTTTACATTTTAATCAAGTTTTACATTAAACGTTTACAAAAAACACACATTAAAACCTAATTATTTCAACGATACTTCACGTAAAACTCTTGAAGCTCTCTTCTTTTATTGCTACCACGGCATAACGATTCCCAAGTGACGCTGGTCACGTGATCCGAGACCAGCACTCACGTGACAAGCTGACGTTTTCATGTAGTTCTCTGCTTCCATGCTGTTTGGAGCTCACTGCCAATCTTCGTTTACTTTATTCATGTGAAGACCTTTTTACGGTTTTAAATAAAAAGTGGTTTTCAGGGAAGAAATAAGAAGAGCGGCATCACAAAATTGGCCATTGTTAAATTGCATGGACCCCATTTTTCTTTGACAACGTCAGCTTAGCTTAGTTTAGCATAGCATAGCTTAGCATAACTCTACCAAGCCTGTAGCTAACCCAAACAACATGCGGCATCAGTTTCTCAGACTGTAGTCAGTCTTCAGCTAACATATCAAATCAGCGTTTGAATTAAATTATAAGCGGCTGGTAAGTTGGGTGACGCCAATATAATGCTTATGCGGTTTCATTTCTCTGCGCCATTTAAGCAATGAAGTGTTTAGTTAAAACTACGTAACAAGCCTGACATGAATTCTCTTGCTGGGGTTAATAGCTGTGTTTCTTATACTTTCAATTACCGTTTGATATTTTCTAAATGCTCAGTGCCGTGAAGGAAATGAAGTATAGAGCATAAGCCACGAGTTAATTGTGTGTCTATCTCTCTGTCTGTCTGTATGGGGCTGTGTGCATATTAGATTTCAAGTTCCCCATTGAAATCTTGGTGCATATTGCTAGTTGAATGGATCAGTGAAGAAATAAACTTCCCACCCCATAATTATGAAAAAGTTCAAATTGATGGCGCTTTTATTAAAAATGTGAGGTTTAAGCAGGTAGAGATATTTTGTTGCTGTTTAAGAGCTAAAGAGATCCATATCCTTCAGAGCTTTCACTTCCTATGCAGGTATAGAAATATTTCCCATTTGATGCTGGTCTGTGAGACACCTGTTTTGACATGTCCTCAATCCAAACCAAAATAGATTACTGCAGAGCAGCTCAACAGCAATGTTTTAACAGAGCCGCTGAAGTCTTTGTTTTGTAGTCAAAGCAAGAAGTCAGAGGCAAGAAGTCACTAATGCTTATCATTACTGTGGATTGCAAACATATTGTTGGAATTTGGTTTCTGTCACCAAAGGTGTGTTTTGAGAACAGAATAATCACGATTTAATTTTTTTTTTTTTAAAGGGGGGGCACAAGCAGGTGGAAAGTTGTTTTAGTGGTTTTTAGGATTACATCGTTGCTGCTAATTTAAAAGACATGCACTCAAATAGGAAAAAAGAGAGGATTCCTAAAGCATCAGCAAACGGGATATTTATCCCGAAAATACACCACTAACTGAAGTTTGTAAATAGGTTTGTCAAATATTGTGTATATTATCACATTAATCTATAACAGCCTTTAAACAACCAAGAACTTGATATGGTTTGCAGAAAAAAAAAACTGAATATCTGCCAATAAAAAACACGAAAAGACTAGTGAGGTGTCATTTCTCCCAACGAAGGCAGAAAACAACTGGCATACGTTTGACGAGCTAAGTTTCTGCACATCAGTTATACAGCTTGATTTCTTTTTCTTTTCTGATTTAATATATTTCCTGTTGTGTTTTTTCTTCAAAAAAAAATACATTGTTACTGACTTGTTAATACAAGGCTGTTTGTTCAACAGAGATGAACAGTGAAAACTTCACCCTCAGTGAGAAGATCGTGTCATCCTCCTACATTCGACAGGGGTCTCAGGCGCGGCGTGGTCACGAGCAGCTTATCAGACAGTTACTGGAGCAGGTAGAGCCAACTCATGTTTTTATGATCCTTCAAGGCTGCTGCAAATATGGGCCCCTTTTCATGCTATTCATGTTTAACAGGGCAAGTGTCCAGAGGAAGG
This sequence comes from Atherinomorus stipes, assembly GCA_023101725.1. NCBI lineage: Eukaryota > Metazoa > Chordata > Actinopteri > Atheriniformes > Atherinidae > Atherinomorus > Atherinomorus stipes. Next base: position 3,408,645 of record JALJCO010011906.1, read on the forward strand.
ATGGAGCGAGAGCACCATAGAGCTGTTTTTAAACGAACTAGCTGTGATGGACAGTAACAACTTCCTTGGCAACTGTGGTGTAGGAGAGAGGGAGGGCCGGGTGGCGTCGGGCCTTGTTGCAAGACGACATTACAGGTTTGCGTATCGTCCAGAGCCTGATCGTGCTTTGGATGTTGTCTGGAAAATTGTGAGTTTTTGATGTTGCATGGCAGGTTTGTTGTTACAAACTTACTGGAGACATTTGGGTGTTGGTCTTAGCTGGGGCCATGCTGCAGAATATAAAGATGCCACTCTGTTCACTGGTGGAAAACACAGTTGTAGCAGCATGCAAAAATGTGGGTATATTCTGAGTAATTTAAGCATGTTCCCTTCTTTGTGCAAAAGTCTTCTACAGTCATTCATTCCCTGCTTGTTTGAGGTTTATATGCAATAACATTGTAGTAGCAGACTGAAGCCCTGGCAGTCTCCTCCTCAACATTTCCCATGTTGAGGTGTTTGGTAATCATTATCTAGAAGTCTTCTCCCTTAATCCATGGCTTTCTTTGTTCAGACTGCATGATTGTTTTTCTAGAACTTATGAATAAGTAATTGAATCTATATTTCTTGTTTTTCCTGTGAAATATCCCCTTTGCATCTGGAAGCAGCACAAACCCATAGCACAACTTTACCGTTATACCCTCCTCAGGACACTTTTGTCCATTTTGGTCCCTTTTTTTATTTGGTTATCATTTCAGCTGTGTTGCGACAAGCAGCATGAATTTTTAAAATTCTAAAAAAAAAAAACATATTGAAAGTCTAGTAGTTTTGAGCTCGATATAAGTTGTTTAGATGATTTATGAAAAAAATAGAAAAAAATGAATGTATTAGAATTTTATTACAGTTCCTATGTGCGTTGACACTTTTGTCCACAAGGGTGGCGAGCATCACAGTTTTTGAAGAGGGCACAAGGTTAAACAGTTGTACAGTTTAAACTAAGTAATATTTCTAACATCACTGGCAAAAAAGTTAATTTTTAATGTAAACCTTTTGGAAATCCATTCATTTTCTACTCATTTTCCATTACAACTGAATTTCTGACTCAGGACTGCAGACTGCTGCTTTATTCAGGGGTAAGCAACTCCGGTCCTCGAGGGCCGGCGTCCTGCAGGTATTAGGACTTTTCCTGCTGCAACACATCTGACTTTAATCAATGGGTAATTAGCAGACTTGTGCAGCCAAGCTCTGGACATCAGGTGGTGTGTTGAAGCAGGAAAGCCCTGAAGACCTGCAGGATGCCGGCCCTCCAGGACTCGAGTTGCCTGCCCCTGATGTACACACATCAACATCTTTTATACAAATTGTATTCTAAAAGAGATCAAGCCAAATGTATTTACTTTAGTATGAAATTGCATTTTAGAACTCAAGGTCCGCTTACAAGTAGTGATGTATAAAGTACAAATAGAAATCCTGCCATGTTTTGGATCTCCCTGTACATTTTTAACAGATGTTTTCAGTTACAAGCTCATCGAATTCCGCTGGTTAAGAGATTAGTTGGAACAACTGCTGGTTCTGATTTTTACTTTAATTTTTTTACATCTCCATTACAAGTTTCTGTCCATCTCCATCAGTGGATAGAGATTTTTCAGTTTTCATTGAGTTAGTAGAGCTGTTGTCACATTCTTCATAGTTAAACTATAGTAAAATGTTCGCTGGTAACTTGATTCATACATCCAACACATCCATTCTTGTCCTGATGTTTTTGCAGGTTGATTCATGGCATAGGTCGGTCAGGTGACATTGCTGCTATTCAGCCTAAAGCTGCAGGATCAAGTCTGCTTAACAAGTTGACCAACTCTGTTGTCCTGGACATCTTAAAGCTTTCAGGTGTGTCCATCTTACTGCTTAAGCACGCTTCCCAAACATTTTTTTCTTTATGTCATATGAATTTTGATTTTCATTACTTTCAAGCAGCTGACTGCTGATGCCACACACAAGGCACTACATTTCCCATAATCCTCAGTAGAATTATTAATTAGACCACCCCTCTAATGTTTGTAACATAGTGTTAGCATTAGAAAATGGGTTAGTATTTTTCATTATTTTAAAAACCTACCTTCCTGCATAATAAGTAAAGTGTAATTACACCCTGCTTCTTCTTCATGACAGGTGTTCGGAGTGTGGCCAGCTGCTTTGTTGTTCCCATGGCAACAGGGATGAGTTTGACTCTCTGCTTCCTGACCCTTCGTCAAAGGAGACCCAAGGCTCGCTACATCATTTGGCCTCGCATTGACCAGAAGTCCTGTTTCAAATCTATGATCACAGCAGGTGATGATATGAAATAATGTCCCGTCAGCCAAACATCCTGTTAACAAACTGGATTTGTGTTTGAAATGCAAACAAAGATTATTACTCAATATTCGTTGGATTTTTTAAATTAGATATGGAATTGTCTTTAAAAGAAATGGTACATCTAAAGATGGACACCATCCTTTCATTTTCCAGTCACACCATCCTTCATTGCTATACTAGTTAGGTGCGTGTACCTCCCATATAAACATGGACTCTTTCATCAGGTTTTGAACCTGTGGTTGTGGAGAACACACTTGAAGGGGATGAGTTGCGAACAGACTTGGAAGCAGTTGAACACAAGATTGAAGAGCTTGGAGCCGAGAACATCCTGTGTGTTCATTCTACGACGTCCTGCTTTGCTCCGCGGGTCCCTGACAGGTAATAAAGTGGCATTCATACAGTATTACTTAAAGGTTTTATCACTTTAAATACGTTAAATGGCATCTGTTTAATTTGATAGAAAGTGTGTTGTGATGTCTTGCAGGCTTGAAGAGCTGGCCAGTGTGTGTGCTAAACACAACATTCCCCACATAGTCAACAATGCATATGGAGTACAATCATCCAAATGCATGCATCTCATACAACAGGTACCACTCATTCCTTGTCATTGGTAGTTTTGTAGGGAAATATTTTCATTTTTTTCTTTAATTTGCTGCTTCCCTCTGCCTCATAAACAACTCTGTGATTTACATGTACTTCAGGTTTTGTCACTAAAAAAGTGGTTGCTTCAATAACTTCTTGGTTTGTTTTTGTTAGGGGGCTCGTGTGGGAAGAATTGATGCCTTCGTTCAGAGTTTGGACAAGAACTTCATGGTTCCAGTAGGTGGTGCCATAATCGCAGGTTTTGATGAATCTTTCATACAGGAGATAAGCAAGATGTACCCAGGTGAGTGACACTAATACTGATCTTAAAGTGATGTTGCACAGGTAATTGCTGAATCAATTTTGGGTAAATGTCTATACATGTACTGTACAGAATGGTTTGTGTTGTTTTTTTATGTCACATCTTTACTATAATTTTTTAAATTAATAATAAACCAAGTCTAAAAACAATTAAGCATGCACCAAAGCCCTTTTTTTTTTTTTTTTTTTTACATTTAGCTGCTTCTATGAAATGTACTTTAGAATGAGGATGAGTGTGATTTAAAAGGACTAAAGCTGTTAATGTTTAACACCAAAGCCTTTAGCTTACCATTTAATACTTGGCCTTCGTTTAATTGCTGCTCTGTGTTTTTATTTTCATCAAGTACATGGTAGAAGGCACACACTTCTCAACTGCCTTTATTTCTTGTCATCTCACATTTAAAGTTGATTGTTTATGTGGGATTCACTCACATTTAGCTGTGGCAGTTGTGTTTGAAGGGACATGTCTAACTAAAGGACCTCTGTAACACTTCTGAAGATACTATACAACTGAATCTGCTGAGAAAAGACATGGAGAAATAAACAGATTGATCATTTTAGCTGAGATCTATCTAAATTGTTGCGTAAACAAAAATGCGATCTTGACCAAAGCTTCAGTGCAAACATCTGATATTTAATGATTTTTTTTTTTTATGTATTTGTATTACAGGCTCGTTTTTTGCCTGTACTCAAAACATATTTAAACTGGATACTTCTCTTGCTGCTGTCTGTGGCTACAGTTTCTAATTTAAATGTTTGCCAGCTTAGCCGTGGTTCTACATACTTAAAAACGCCATATTTCACATGAAACAGTATATGTTTAACTGCATGATGTGATTTGTCTTCTCTTCAAACTTGCATGAGAATTTGACCAGAGTAGTTACAGTAAACCAGATCTATTGCATGCTCCACCATTAACCAGTAGAAACACATTCATGCCACTTAATTAGGTACACCTTGCCAGTAACAGTTTGAACCTCTTTACTTTCAGAACTGCCTTAAGTCTTCAGAGCATAGATTCAGCAAGGTGTTTGAAACATTCCTCAGAGATTTTGCTTCATATTGACACAATAGCATCACACAGTTGCTGCAGATTTTTTTAGCTACACATCCATGATGAGTCTCTCCCGTTTCACCACATCCCAAAGGTGCTCTAATAGATTGTGATCTGGTGACTGTGGAGGCCATTAGAGTGCAGTGAACTTAGTGATATGTTCTAAAAACCAGTTTGAGGTGATTTGAGCTTTGTGATGGTACATTTTCCTTCTGGAAGTAGCCATCAGTAGATGGTATACTGGTTATGAAGGGAGGGGCATGGTCAGCAATACTTACAGTCATCCTCAAAATTGTTCATACCCTCCAATTCAAGAACGAAAAATATCAGCAGTCAGTGAAATAAGTTTAAATTGACAAAAGTAATAATAAATGAAAATTCTATGAAAATCATGACATTGATTTTGTATTGTAATTACATCATTATTAAAAACAAACAAAAAATAAAACAAGAAAACAAACATGATGGGGCTCCGAAGCTAAACTTTTTCGAGCAACATTTTGAGACAATCACTGCAATCAGAGGTGTTAACTGTAATATTCAGAAAGACGTCTGCACCTGTTGACAGGTATTTTGGTCCACTGTTCACTGGAAAGGTGCTCTAAATTGTCTGGGACAGTTTTGTTTGTTCATTTTTTTAATTATTATTTTTATTCACAATTCAAATGCAATATTTTATTTCACTAAAGTATATGTTTTTTAATTTTATTTATTATTAGTTTCTGTAGTTTCTTGTTATTTTGATTACAATTGTGAATTTAGGCTTTTCTTAAATTGGAGGGTATGAATGATTTTGAGGACGACTGTAAGTAGGATGTGGCTTTTAAATGAAGCTTCACTGGTATTAATATGCCAAGCGTACCAAGTAAATATCATCACACCATTAAACCACAAGCTGCCTGAGCTGTTGACCCAAGGCAGGATGCATCCATGCTTTCATGTTTTTGTTGTTGTTTTTTTATACAAGAAAGACTCCCGCACACTGTCCAACTTGCATGTATTTATTTACATTGTTTCGGTGCCAGACCTTCATCAGGCAAACATTTCTAGTTTGGCAGAAGCCATCTTTAATAGGGAGTGGTTGAATCCCCCACAACCAATTAAATTCCCCCATGTGACGCCAGAAGGAACAAGTTAATATAATTTATCACAAATACCAAATATAGGGATGTAACGATTACCGGTAAAATGGTTAACCGTGATAAAATTCCCAACAATTACTAATACCGTTTCAAATTTTAATTCTTGTTAAAACCGTGACTGTTTACTGTACTTTGAAAAACTCCCTGTGATGCTGCTTATTGGCTGAAAAAGCAGCATCAGTCGCAGTTTGCAATGTTTAATTTATGAAAACATGGAGGAAGACAACAAAGGCACCCATGTGGACATTTTTTTCCCCCTTTAAAAAGGACAAAGTAGACTTTTAGACCCATTGTGGATATTTTTAAAGATGCTGGAGGATATTTCTATAACACCACGATAAAAATGATAACCCTGATCATTTTGGTCACAATAACCGTAATATTAAATTTTCATATCGTTACATCCCTAGCTACCATATGAATGGCTGATTAGCTTTTTGTGTTAGCAAGCACTTCAAAAAGGTATACCTAATAAAGTGGCCAGGGAATGTATAACCCATTTTATGTACAAGGCAACTTAAAGTGCCTTATGCAGGATTTAGAGTAAGCATTCAAAAATCAAATGCCATAAAAGACGTCATCACAGACGCAAAACAAAACGGGCTGAAAGCACACAATCAACATTAAACCGCTTCTGCTGTGTATAGTTTCATGGTGCAGTCTTCAAAGTCAGGGTGGCAAACAAAAAAAAGGGACAAGACAATATCCTCACATCTCCAAGATGGAATAAAAATAACCACAAGAACCATCAACTTAACATTTTATTTAACAGGTAAAATAGGACACATGACATTTAAAACCTATTTTGCAAGATTGTCCTGGTCAAGCTGGATATCAGCTTTGACCAGTAATACACACATCTTCAGAAAAATTTTACATATTTACTTTATATTTCATGAACATCAAAGCCATTTAAGCTTAATTACATAACTATATTTAAGAAAGACACCTGAACATGAACTTGTCAAATCAGCTCAATGGCCATCAAAACAAGGGCAAAGACACTCACAGCCTTTACAGGGATAAGGATAAGGATGCAATGTGCATTGACTTTTCATTCATTTCACAGTTTTTGAAATGTCATTTCCACAGCAGGCAGGAGTGGTGATAATACATCTGTATTGACAGCTGCAATCATTCAAAATGAGTTGAACAATATTTGTTGTCAATAAAATTCACTCTAATTTGGTTTGAAGTTTTCAGACCGTTTGTGTTTTACCTGCATTACAGTCAATTCTCGACTTTCTCCATCCAGGTCGAGCATCAGCTTCTCCCTCACTTGACGTTCTCATTACCCTCCTCACTTTAGGAGCCAATGGTTATAAGAAATACTTGTCGGAGAGAAAGGTTAGCACATGCACACATCAGCTTTGTTTTTCCTAAAAATTGTTTGTCCAAGTTGTTTTGGATTGTACAGATAGAGAGTGTAGACTGAAGGTGGGGGGTGCTTTAGACTAGAACAAGTAATGAGCGTTGTGGAGCAAGGAGTACACTATAGCAGGATAAAATTGATCCAGAAGTTTTTAAAATCTCCCCTGGTGGCTCACAGCTTTAAAGCAGAGTTGCTCACAATGCAGCATTTCTCCCTCTTTAGATGATAGGCACTGCAGCATTCCCACACCTCCACACTGCTGTAGCATAAATATACTGGTGAGAACCAGGCCTGCTTTGTTTGAAGCTCATGGTATAGAAAAACTCCACAATATGGAGTACAAGGGGGAGCTTTTTATTTTTTGAAAGTGATTGCATTCTTACATTTTGTGTCAGTATCAACCCTAGAAAATTCAACATAATCACAAATTATACACAATACCCAAAATGCTGTTTTTGTAAAACCTCTTAGCAGCACATATATCCATCCGGGGAATTCATCTGCCCTCTTTTATGAGCTGACACCATCAAGCCCTATTGATTTCTCTTGGTCTGCTATATGCATAATTAATGTACAGAATCAGTTTGCCAGAAGTGTACGCAGATCAAAGTGAGTTCCTCACATCTTTCTCTGGGTCAGAAGCTTGGAATTATTAGGACATTTCATCTGCTTATAGCTTCATGTGCCACCAATTTAGGAAATGTCTATCTTGTTAGATGTGAGACAGACATTAGATGAGGGCAAGTTGTTTACATAGATGTGGTAGACTCATTACACAGTCTTATTGTTTGTTTACTCGTAGCCGTGCACTCCTTACACAAAGTTTGCCCCGCCTCCTCTGGGAAAATAAAGTTGCTCTTTGTTATTGGAGAACAGAGGACACTTGAGGACACTTGACATTGTTTAGACACTCTTTGTGTTTGACTCCACAGAGAAAATATTCTCAATTCTTTCTAACTAGGAAAGTACAGTATGAGTCAGCAGAGTATGCTCACACACACACACCCATGTGTTTCTCAGAGTGAATCCTTGAGTGTGTAACACGTCATAAGGGAGGTGCAAGTAGCCAGCAAGAAAGAGAATTGCAGCTGGTTGTTGTTCAGCTTCCCTTGCCAGGCCTAGACTCATAACATCTGGATCCCGAACTCCTTCGCTCTGATTCAGTCTCTTACACACTGCTTCAGACTCACTTGGTCAGCATCTTTTAGACATGTGGGTGTTCAAATCTCACATTTAAAGCATTCACTCTCCTCCTCTTGTTCCTCTTACTGATCCCAGAGGTGCATATGTGATTCACTCAAAGATCCGTAGCTAGAAATGGACAGGAAGTATTTCCATCAAAGTGGTTCCAGTTCTGGTTTGGAGCCAAAGCCTAATTTAAGACCAGTTCTCTCTGTTCTCCAGCCAAAGCTCTGGCTCATCTCCCAAAACTGGTGTTAGACTAGTGCCAACTCTTCAGTGAGCAAGAGCAAAGAGACACTTATGCTTGAGGTGAGGTTATATAAGAGCTAACCAGAACAACTAAACTCTTCTGACTATTCTCTATTATCTACTGACTATTAGTATTATCTGGTCTACTTCAAGAGAAAACCATTAAAGACTGAGTTTCATCGCTGGTGTAAAGTGGAAGCATCAGTAGAAGAACATGAACTCTGTGTTTTCTGACTTTCCTGCTGTATTCCAGTCATCATCATAAATACTTTCCAGTGTGCTTAAAGTGGCATTCAGCATTTGGAAATTCTACCGGGGACTACAGCAGTCAAAACGGGCTCGATTCTCATCTAGCTTTCCTCGTTCATGTGGAATGTTCGTGTGAAATACTCTTAGGTCGGTATGGAAAGCTCATCATACCCACATATGAGCAAATCCCACAATATTCTGCATTAATTGTAGTTTTATTACTAAATTCCACATTTCTGTCCATGTTTTCTGCGTCACTGAACTCATACGGTCCTATTAAAATGGCATCATGATGTGGCTGTCTATGGAAAATCAAACCAATTCTTAGGTGGTTGTTTATTAAAAAATAATAAAAACAAAGGAGACTTGGAACTTGCTCCATTACCAGCTCTGAACCTGAAAAGGAACCTCTTTGGCCAGAATGGGGAAGATGTGGACGTGCCACCTGCACTGAAACCTGAGTGACAGCCGTACAGTAAAGCAGACAGGGGAGTATTAAGAGGGGAGTGAGGAGGGATCCAGACTGCTGGTTTTAGATTTGCTTGATTGGCAATAGCCCCAAGGCTGCTGCTGTTACAACAACGCTGTGGCAGTGTGCAAAAGGAGGGTTGTGCTGCTATTTATAGCTCTTATTGTACAGCCCCTGCAACCTCTTGCACCGTCTTTTCATGTGTGTCTGTATGGCCTGCAGGAGATTTATTCGTTCCTGGCTCAGGAGCTGAAGAATCTGGCTTCTGCGCATGGGGAGAGATTGCTTCACACCCCACATAACCCCATTTCTTTGGGTGAGCTCAAAGTGCTGATTTCAGCAGGTCCACACACTGTCATGTTTTTTATTTTTTTGATCAGGTTTCTGACCTTGTATTTGTGGCCTCTCTTCAGTGAAATCATTTTGTGTGTGATGGGTGTGGCACCTCTTGTCTTTCAGCCATGTCTCTAGATGGTCTCCAGGCCCGAAGCGACAAGGCAGTGACTCAGCTGGGCTCCATGCTGTTCACCCGACAAGTGTCAGGCGCCAGGTATGACGGCTTTACAAGGTCATGATGATACTCTGACCTAGAAATGGGTGGTTTGTTGAGGGAAAATAACCGTGTGGATGCGTTTGGCACATAGGCAAAAATCAAAGATTGATTTTTCTGTCTCCTCAGAAATGATGGGGTGAGTCATGTTTTGCCAAACAAAATGAAAAGAGGATAGCAATCAGCCAAATGGATGAGCGGAAAACTACTTTAGAAGATTAGGCTAGCTATTCTCTCTGAGGGTCACCTTTATTTTAACAGGATGCTAGATGCAGAAATATGTTGCTTCATCTGAGACAGCAGGTGTAAATTGTGATCTGCCTGGACACGCTGCTTTGTTCGTTCTTAGGCATGAATAGCAGGATGTTAGCCACCTGTTTCAGGCCCTTGTCTTGATGCAGATGCGAAAGAAACAAAAATCAAATGCACCCAATGGTAATTTTTCTTTTCTTTTTTTTCTTAAAAGCTTTTAAGAGAAATGGGACACAGTCTAAATATTTCAAATATCCAGAATGATTTATTTATTTGGGTCAGTCTGTCAAGGTTGTTTACTATAATTCATTATGATACACTCACAGCTCAGTTGCATCCCTTCTTTCTTCCAGGTGGACATTTTTCCCAAGGTCAGAACATGCAGCTTTAAAACATCTTTGCTTCTGTCTCTGTCGCATACTTGATGAGATAGGCTGACCTCTGAAGTGTATGCTTCAATGGCACATTCATTTTAACAGTTTATAGCAGGATACATTGCACTTCTATGAATTCTCAGCAGGAATGCTGTGAGATTGAGCTGTTTTCTTTCCTCTTTCTTTATTCACATCAGCATCCAGCAAAACAGATTAATAGAGATCTATCCAGTCATTATAATGCATTTCTCTGCCATAATGGTTCTCATGCGCATTGTGTTAGTAGCCACCCAGTAATTGATTTCCACATCATAGTGAGTCTGAACTGTGCTGACAGTGTTGCAGCCTTGCCATATTTGATAGGCACAAGTGTTTTTTACAGTGTTGCAGGGTCTGAGTCTTTAAAAGCAACTGCAGTTTAAAAGTGAGAATCTTTTTCAGATTGCAGTGCATCAGTAGTGACCCATTCTTGTCATTTTTTTGCTTTGCTTTTCCCCAAAAAAATATTATTTGAGAGTTAAAAGGTTGAAGAATGAAGCTTTTAGTTTTTTATCATCTAGCAGCTTTTAATTTGCACGCCACAATAAAAAAAGAAATTAAATCTCTGCCAAAGCTGTGACCACTAATTTGTGGCTCTGTGGCCAAATTGGTTGCCATTAAGGCAGCCCATGAATAAGAAACTGTGTTTTAAAGATTCTATGATGGATACATGAGATGCCAGCAATGGATCACATGACTGCTTGTATCTATAAAGAAAGTCACTTATACCCCCCATCTCATTTTCCAAATTGCACACACTGTATTCCCCCACTTGACTCTTCTATTTGTGTCTTAGTCCTGCCCTCTATAGATACAAGCACAGGCAAGGACAGACACAAGGAGAGAAATAACACAATGACCATCCTTGAGTCCGATCATTCTTTTAAACCGTTGTCAAGTGCATATGACGTGTGACACAACATAACAATGTTTAGTTGCAGCTTAAAGTGTTTTTTTCAGTCTTGGTTGTTTTATTTTTGCCAACCTGTATGTGTAAGAACTTCCTCTATCAGATGCCTAAATATGTAAATACAGCAATTGTTTGCTTCCAGATTGTGTTTAGTTTAGAAATAAATCGGTTATAAATGAATGTTTCAGCTGCTGATTTGTGCAGCTGAGAAAAGATAATTATCAATAAATTCTTGCATGCTGAGGTTCTTTATGACGGTACTGCATGAACTTTATTTTCACCCTTGTTTCCAGGGTAATCCCACTCGGTAAGGAGCAGACCATAAGCGGACACACTTTCCATGGGTTTATGTCTCACTCGGAGTCCTACCCCTGTCCTTACCTCAATGCTGCCTCAGCTATAGGCATCACTCGGGAAGATGTGACACTGTGCATCAAAAGACTTGACAAATGCTTGAAGATGCTGAAGAAAGAAGGAGCTGCAGCAAGAAGCAGCTCTCCTCTTCCTCTGGTGAACCAGGAGGTTGCTGATGAAGAAACACTGAGCTGAAATAGAAAAATTCAAGTCAAGGTTTTACCCTTAATCTAGCAAGTTTGGATGGATTTGCAATCGGGATCTAATGTCCATGAATAGTAACCACTGGAAATCACATTTTGTACATGTGTGCTTTACAATCACACTGATTCTATCTCCATCATGAAGCTGTGCTAATGAGTCTATAATGTGAGGATAAAACCTGCATACAAGTGTCTCATTTATACAAGCATATGGTCATTAACCTTGTCTGGATATGGACCAAATGTCCTAACAGACTGTTTATTCATTGAGTGTACATGTTAAAGAAGCAACACAGATTGCAAGTCTGTCATTTGCAAATGATTTCATGTTTGTAATTGTTCATAATTAAAGCCATCTGATATTTTCACAGCAGAGACTCTGAATTAAGTATTTTAAAAAGTATTTGGCAGGTAGATGGTTCATGATTAATGTATGTTTCTGCTTTTGGAATACATTAAGACTTACCATTCAGTGCATTAAATACCGGTAAAAGACCATATCACAGAAGGTTCTAGCATGGAGTTGTTGTGGGGTACAAAACCCATGGCGAGCTTTGGCCTAGCAGTTACAGAGATAGGCTTGGCCCTAGAGGAGCTGGGCTCCGGTCCCTGGGATGGCAACAGAGGTGAACCGATGTGGGCTCCTGAGCGCCCAACTGCTCCTTGAGTGCCAGAAAATAATGCGAAATAATTGAATTTTTTTAAAGCCACTGAGCCATTAACTCCATCTGAGCCCCATATATTAGATTACCTCTATTTTTAGTCTGTAACAAAACACAATCAATGACGAGCACTAAACATAGATCACTGTTTAGTGAGGGAGATGTTCATTGTCTCAGTACTACATTAAACATCCTCAGAGGTATGCTGTGATGGGATGAATTTCAATTATTTTTGGAACAGTCTAGATCAAAAGTCTGTACCATGTACCTCTGCTCTCTGCAGTCCAGAGCAGGAAGTGTCCCAAGGCATTGACCATGTTTCTGTAAAAGCCAGTCGGACTAACGCCTATATGGATTTCTATATTTTACTATCCCAAGTACCTAATGTGCCTTCCACTTCATATTCTGCTCCTTATCAGTATTGATTACTCTTAAAGTGTGGGGGATGCTCTGAAGCTTAGACTGCTGTGTATGAATATACTGGTTGTCATAGTTTCTGCATCTGTGTGAGGTGCAGACATCAGTATTTCAGCACTTGAAAGTGCAGGTCGGAAAATGTGTAGCAACAGCAGAACCAATCCACCCAGCAGCATTTGAAAGAGGGTTGGACTCGGATAGTTATGCTGTTGTATCAGCACATTTTCACTGTTCCCAAGCTGTATTGAACCAGTAACAAAACATAGTTAAAAAAAAAGACTGCTGTGATGGCACTGGCACAATGCAGCATTCTAAAAGGGAGATAGAGTTTTCACTAAAATTAAATTCACGGCAGAAAATGTTGCACCTTGTTAGCTTGAGTTTAGAAGTTGTGAACTGTATATAATTGTAATGACTTGATTGTGGATTAAATTCACTTGATTATAAACAAAGGCGTCTAAAACCAAGCATGACACTGGAAAGGTTTTCTGCTGCAGACTTTGGAGCTGCAGCAGGGTTTGAGGCTACCATTTTCCCTTGCAAGAAAATTTAAAGGACCCCCCCCCCCCCCTTTAGATTTTTTTTTGTTTGTTTTTTGTAATGAGTAAATCAGACAAGAGCTTCTGGGTTTATTTGTTTTTTTTTCTTAAAGCTAAGTAATTGATGTGAAGTGACAAAACTCATTTGCTGCCTCATTCCCTTGAAGCAAAAATGTTTGTTTACCTTGAATCATCTTCACCAAAATGCCCTGCCCCTGTAGAGTACTCCTCTTCAGCCTGGGCTCCACGCACTCAAGCCTGAAATGCAAGAACCCCCTGGGATGTTTCCACATGACAAATACCCCTTGAATCTTGGCTTCTAAGATATGCTAGGAAGCTCAAATGATGAATGAATGACAGTGTCACATCTAGTATTTTTGTCCAGTATTGACAAATATCACTTTGCTGATATTTCAAAGCACTCTACTCCAAAAAAATCCTTCAGTTGCAAGATGTTTAGGTTGTTTGTTTTCAAGTATAAATCAAAATATAAATTCTGTTGTGGAAGAAAAGGTGCGGAAAATTAATAAATGACTTTTTCCTCAGCTGTAGATGCTGATGCTTATTGAAATGTGTCCATGCCAAAAAGTTACAGTGGGGATGGGCTTACTTTTTCACACTATTCCGTATGGTGTGACTGCATTTGCAGCCATGTGAGCAGCTGCGTGCGTCGCCATGAAGGCGCTGTCCGTGGTGCTGCAGTTATGCGCCTCTGAGCTCCGATATGTGGGGGTGGGGGTCTATAGCTTATTCACTGTCGGAGAAATAAATCCTTTTTCAGCCGTAATAAGTAACCAGATTTCAGTTAAACGCATCAACTGCAAGAAAAAACTTTCCTGTGAGCTGTAGTTCGAGAAAAATCACATTGCAAAAGATGAATCACTGTGCCAAAATATGCGTATTTATTTATTTGATTTTTTAAAACCAATAAATGCATTTTGTCCACGTGCTAAGAGCTAATATTTTGTGATGAATCTACATATATGATACATTATGACTGAAAATAGTCCGAGCTTCAGTTAAAGCTCTCCCATAAATGCAGCCCATAATAAATAAAACTCCGCTATGGCAGACACAAGCTACGTCATAAAGTCTCTCTCTCTGTCCCTTTTTTAAATGTATGGTGTGTGGTTGTTTAACCAACAGTTATCCGGCTGGAGCTCTGACTTAATAAATAATGAAAGCGTGCGGAGGGGAGCTGCAGCTGATTTGCTGATGTCAGGAAGCCAGTGCAGCATTTCATGGTGCAGGGTGGAAACGCGCGGTGTGCCATCAGCCTCGGTCGGTGCTCTCGGCAAAAACCTCACACATGCAAGCCCGGCAAGAAACATGCTGCCAGCTCTTAAGATTTGGGCATTACTGTCTTTGTCGCTGTGCTTCCTGTCTCAACCGGGTCATTTAAAGAAGGCTTTCAGATGTCCTTCAACATGCAGCTGCTCCAAGGAGTCAATCATTTGCGTCGGGTCCTCTTATATCCCAAGGCTTGCCCCCTCCGAAATCAGTTCTTTGTGAGTAACTATCCTTTAAATGATTATTTTATAATCTATTGTTATTATTATTAAAAAGATACATGTATATAATAACCATTGCGGCATTATATAAAGAGTCTGCATTTTCTAACACCTGTAAATGAGAGTTTGTGGCAATGCAGTCTTTATTCTTTGCTCTATACCCAGCTTTACCAGTCTCAGTATTTTGTGTGGATGATCCTTTCTGTCTGCCTTTTTTAGGAGTATGGTCAATGGGACTTTCACTGAGGTCAGAGAGGCAATGTTTGCTCACATGCCATCCCTCCAGCTACTGTAAGAATACTTTAACTGCCTTTATAAATACAACTTTGTGCACAATCTGACTGACTCCCCTTACCTTGTTAAAAAGCTTTCAAAACTGGAGAAAGGTGTCTTTAATGTGTAAACACAGCTTTAACACTGATTGTGTCATACATAGATATGGCAATAGCAGGCTTTATGCATCTTTAGCTCAGCATGTTCAGTGTTTAACTTTCTATTCTGCTTTATTTGTATGCAGTGTGTCGTGTAAGTGCATTATAAAAGTTATTGAGGAGAGCTGGCTTTTTAAAAGGGTTGGGCAGCTGGAAATAAATAATGGAAATGTCGTCAATGCTGTACTGTACTTACCAGAGGCCATTAATCTATGTTGTTACTGCATTAGTGACAGTCTGCATGTCAGCATAAACAAAGGCGTGGCAGATGGAGAGAATGAATAAGTCATTTCTAATATTTGGGTCTTTGATATCAGCTATTTTCATGGGATAACTGTCTTTTGCTGCAAGCTGATTTTTTAGACTGGCTTCATCTCAGTAACATAAAGGAGTTTATGGTTCACTGCTTGAAAGGAAAATTTTTCCCACTTAGTTTTATCCAAAGTTTTTGTTAAGATTTGCTTCTTTCAACAGTTCCCAGTAGAAATGAGTTAAAGTGTCAACAAAAGTCACAACATATGTTGTTAAAGGATAATTCTGTTCTTAGTTTCATGGGCTTCAGAGTATTAACTGTTTTGTTCACTTATTTGATTTGAGCAAGCTAAACCTAGGTCTGGGAAATCTCATCTGTTCAATTTTTTCAGACAGAAGCATGATGCAGTGCATTATTATGGTTGCCAGCCAAAGTAATATGTTTAATTTCTTTCAGGCTTTTGAATTCAAATTCTCTAACGACTGTAAGAGATGATGCATTTTCAGGACTTCCACATCTGGAGTACTTGTAAGTAGACTCTTTTTTTTTTCAGGGTAGAACAAATTTACTTTAATGCATTTTATGCTGCTTGTCTTACAATTATGAAAAAAAGAGAAATGCCCAATTAAACCTAAAAAAAAAAAAAAAAGGCTGCTTTGTTACTTCAGAAAAAGAGTTTATCATGGATTCCATATACTACCACCTGGATTTAAAAGCGCTAAGATCTGAATTCCCATAAGAAGAGTTCTGTGGTGATTAACATGAAACAGTCAGAGGACACAATGAGGTCATAGAAAGGATGTTACTGTGTTTCAGAAGGGTCAAATTATTGGACTGTATCAAGCAAACTAAACAGGTAGGACTGTCCAACCCAATATTGAAACCTGAAAGGATCATGTTGAACCATCATTTTCAAGATTTGAAATTATCTGGAAGAAAATCAAAACTTCAGTTTGAAATTGTGAACATAACAGCATTTCAACACCAAGGTACTGGGACTAAACAACGTGTAATATTAAGACTTCAGTTTGCTATTGAGCTAAAGTTTAGACTCTGGATCAAGGGGTAAATGTTGTCAAACAAATCACATAATTTAGATGTTATAGGAACATCAGGGTAGAAATGGTTCATGTTTAAGAGCTGACCAGCTGAGTATTCTGAGTCACCGTGTTTTTCCATTTGTTGTTTTTTCTTTTTTTTTTTTTTTTAACCGTGCATATTCCAAGAAGACAGTGCCAGGATTCATTGGCTCAAAAAGCTGCCTCTTTGGATAGCACAAGACATCTTTGTCATACCCGGATTGGCTGCCTTAAACTCCAGATCTCAACCCCACAGTAAATCTTTGGGATGGACTGAGGATTGACTGTACTGTCAGTCATCTGACCATCATCGATACAAGATCTTGACATTGCATACGCTCTTTAAAAATGTGTTTTATTTTGTTATTTTGTTGGGTTGTTTTTTTTTGGGGGGGGGGGGGGGGGGGGTGGAGTAAAATCCAGCTATAGTAGTGCTTTTGAAGTTATATATACAGTACACAGTACAGTATCTATCTATCTATCTATCTATCTATCTATCTATCTATCTATCTATCTATCTATCTATCTATCTATCTATCTATCTACACACACACATTTATGAACGTGTATATATATATATATATATATATATATATATATATATATTTTTTTTTTTTTTTTTTTTTTTTACAGATTATAATTTGTATGTTTCCTTACAAAGTTTACCAGAATCTGAATCTGAATTATACACAAACCATTTTGTCTGAGATAGCATTTGCTTCTTTTGGATGGATGCTACGTATCCGTCTCTTGGCGTGGTGATTGGGGTCTGGGCCTTTAGGTGGCTGCTGGTCGTCCAGGTCTAGGTAGTGTAGGCTTCCTCCAGCTCTTGCAGAGACGAGGTTGCATCTGCGTGACTGCACTCACCATAGAGCACCTTTTATTATGCATATTCTGCATGCTGACACTGTGATTGTGCTTCTAGCTGGGTGTGTACTAACTACTTCTGCACAGATTTTACCTCTTTTCTGCGTAGTTCTGTGTGTGTATGCATGATCTTATCACACTCCAGTTGCTGTCTTTAGTTAAGTTGTTTTCAGCTGTGTTGTCACCTGCAGGTCCTCCTGTAGGGGATTGCTAGCTTTGTTTTCCAGCAAAGACCATGGAAGGTTTTCTGATGGGTTTCTGTGTATGCTTCAGTTGACTGTGTCAGGGAATCCTTGTTGTTTCTTTTTCTCTTACTTCTCTCCTCTTCCCTCTTGTCCGGCCCAGCAATATAAAATATGATGTAAAATGCAGTTAAAATGCATTTAATTAAATAAGATTAAATAAAAGTAACGTATCAAGAGGAGCCCTCATATTCATAAAGCTCTTCTTGGCAAAGTAAATCTGTTCAACACAACAAAGAAACCAGATCGTCATTCTGCTTGCAAACGATGCTGGAAAGGGCAATTTTTTTTTTGTTTGTTTGTTTTTTGCTTCTTTCCTGTTTTTGAGAGGCAATTTCGGACAACTGCAACATTTATCTCAACAAGAATTTTTTAAAATAATCATCATTATTTTGTCATTACATTATTTCAACTGTATTGTAAATTATTTTTCAATTCATGTTAAATTTGAGTTTCCCTTTATTCTGTCCACAGGTTCATCGAGAGTAATAAGCTAGAAACCACATCTAAATATGCCTTCAGAGGACTCAGGGACTTGACTCACTTGTATGTTCTGAGATTGTTTATAAAATACATCATGCATAGTAAACTTTAATGATGTGGCATTTCCTGGTTTCATATTCCTTCCCTCATCCTGGTTAATTCTAGGTCTTTGGCAAACAACAACATTAAAGCCTTGCCCAGGGACCTCTTCTTAGACTTGGACTCACTAATAGAGCTGTAAGTTTATCATGCAGATAAAAGTATTCAGAAGAAAATGTTTTATTCTACTCTTTTTTGTTTTGTCTTGACTTTTCGGCAATGACGTACAGCATTCCTTTTCTGCAGGGATCTGCGAGGTAATGCCTTTGAGTGTGACTGCAGAGCCAAATGGCTCATGACGTGGTTGAAAAGCACCAATGCCACAGTATCGGATGTCGTGTGTGCCGGACCCGAGGACATGAAGGACAAGCGCCTCAATGACATGAACAGCCTGCACAATGAGTGCATCTCAACGGGTGAGAAACACCTGAGCCAGCTTGACTCATCTCAAGTCTGACTGGCATCAGTGTCGGGCAACTCAGCTGGGTCATATTAGGAAGTGTAAAGGTTGTTTTTTGGATGTGACTTTGGGGTATCAGTTTGTAAATTAATTAACTTACGATGTTCTGTACCTTTCCACAGATTTTGCCCTTCATCAGTCTCTGGCAGCTGAATCTTTGTCCGTTGACACGTTCAGCTATAAGAATGACGTCTATGTGACCATTGCTGCTCCCAGTACCGACAGCTGTATGGTTTACCAATGGGACCACATTGAAATGAACTTCAGGACTTATGATAATATCACAGGTAAGGAAAAGTTGCTTCAGGATACTCTGGTTTGAGTTTTATTCTCACATGGCTTTTTTTCCCCCCCATCCCCTTCTCTTTAGGTCAGTCCATTGTGGGATGCAAGTCAGTTGTCATCCAAGATGAAGTGTTTGTCATAGTGGCTCAGCTCTTTGGTGGTTCCCGCATTTACAAATTTGATGAGGATCAAAGCAAGTTCAATAAGTTCCAAGACATTGAAGTGTCCAAGATCTCCAAGCCCAATGACATTGAAGCGTTCCAGATTGGCTCTGACTGGTTCTTTGTTGTTGCTGACAGCTCAAAAGCTGGCCTGTCCACTCTCTACAAGTGGAACGATAATGGCTTTTACTCATATCAGTCCCTGCACGAGTGGTATCGTGACACAGATGCAGAGTTCTTGAACTTGGATGGGAAGGCCCATCTCATTTTGGCAAGCCGCTCCCAGGTCCCTGTGATTTACCAGTGGAGCCGGAGCAACCAGAAGTTTATCTTACAGGGTGAGATCCCCAATATGGAGGATGTCGTAGCTGTGAAACACTTCCGGATCAAGGAAGAGCTCTACCTGTCCATGACTCGGTATATTGGCGACTCCAAAGTTCTACAGTGGGGTCCCAAACAGTTTGTAGAGATCCAGGCTTTGCCTTCACGAGGCTCCATGATCCTTCAGCCCTTCTCTTTCAAGGAACGTTACTACCTGGCTCTGGGAAGCGACTACACTTTCTCACAAATTTACCTGTGGGATGATGAAAAAAAACTCTTTGAACGCTTTAAGGAGGTGTACATCCAGGCACCGCGCTCTTTCACTGTGGTTTCCACTGACCGCAGGGACTTCATATTCTCCTCCAGCTTCAAGGGGAACACACAGATCTTTGAACACATCATCATTGACCTGAGCTTGTGAGGGGCTGTGCCTTATTGTCCCTCCTGCAATCAAATGTCTTCCATTCAAGAAAAAAAAAAAAGATATATTTGTAAGGGGACAAAAAGGATTTACTAAACTGTTAAATACTGAATACCTGCATAGTTCTGACACAAAATTAGAGCTTGGTCAAGTTGTGTCTTTACTATTATTTGATGGCCTTGTCTTATTCTTGGATCTCATGGTTTTTCTGACTTTAAGACATTCTACTATTTTTCAAAGACTGCAATTGTTTTCCAAAAATTCCCAGCTTACATGGATGGTGAGAATGAAAAAAAAAAGAGAAAAGCAAACCTCAGAAAATAGAAATGAATCGGTTTGGATGGAAAGCATTTCTATTATATATTCATCTTCAACAGAATACATCAGAATCTGTGTTAAAATATCTGTGTTAAAATTTGTTTTTACTGTCCTCATAGCCTGTGGTGATTGTACAGTTCTTTGCCCTCGCAGAGCAGGGGTTTAATGTTCTGATGGGCCCACAGTGCCTCCCTCTGGCCGTGATAATGTATTACACCCTTATTTCCAAACAGGGAATGTATTGAAAGCACAAACCTTTAATTATCATAGCTGGTATCTCAGAGTGTATAGTTGTTTAGTGGCTAATGTAGGTGCTACAGACTGTAATGCATCAGTAGTTTAAAAAATGGTTGGTTGTTTTAGGACGTGAAGTTTTCAGGAAGGGGTGTAGCTGAACCCGCCTCAAACAAACTAATAAATAAAGAATCCCCATTTTGATACAACTTTTAGATGAGAGGACTTGTTAATGGCAAAATAGACAGTGGCTCTTGTTGATCAGGGAAACTAAACCTACCATCAAGTTTGAAAAATAATTTTGGGGGGGGGCTTTCAACGTGATTTTAATTCTTTCTTTTGTAATGGATAGGCTCGTTCTGACAATTCTAAAGCCTCATAGAGAAAAAAATGATAAATGTATCCACTGATAATTTGAGGCTTTATTAGTATGTTATGTTGTTTTAATATTCTGAATGTTGACAACCTTCAAGATGTACATAAAATCAGGACTGCAATGCCACTACCTGTTCTCAATAGATCTTTGCACTTACACAAATCAAATGTTACCGCAGCTTGCAAGAGCATGACTTTTTAAAAAAAGGGTGGTTGCCAACTTATTTTTAGATAAGTCTGACAAATTAAAGTGCTTTTATTAATGAAGAGAATGGCATTGTTAACAAAAAAAGAGCAAGCTTTACAGTTCTTTTGTATGATTTAGGTTAAGCTTATTGAATGTTGCTAAAAGATCTACTGTAAGTTTTATCAGTTGACTAACAATAAATGTGTAAAAATATGATTGTAAGATGAGTTTTTATCATTTATTTGCTGCTTGTAAAGTATGAAAGTTTTTTTTTATTTTGATCAACTTTGTCAGGAAAAATATTCATTCATTTTAAATGCTTGTCAAAACACTTCAAGTGCTCTGCTACACATCCATGTAGTCATGAAATATGTTTCACTGTCATGGCCAGATCACCAAATCAGCTTGTGACTTAAGTCCTGTCTCTTCCAGTGGGACTTTATCATTTCTGTGTGAAGTACATAAGAGAAGAAAGGATCTGGAAATTCAGAAACCTAAGGTGGAAAAGGAGTGAAAAGCTTTAAAGAAAGGAAGGTAACCTGGAAGGGAAGGGAGGCTTTCAACAATGAAAAGAAAGACTTGGATGTGATAAGGAAGGCCTTCATTAAGAAAAGGTAGACACCCAGAGGATGAAGGATACTTTGCTGCAGGAGGCTGGGGAGAAAAAAAATATAATCATCTGGAAAGACAATGAAGAAAGAGGAAAACTATTAGAGTCCCCCAGAAAACTTACTGATGAAATGTATAATCATATTAGGGATGTTTGTTCAAACATAGTTCAAATTTCAGTGGATGTTTCAGCCGCGGGAACTTGTGCACACATTTTAGGAAGCCGATTGGCTCCAATCCCTTAGAATTCAAAAGGCCATCTTCTCCAAGTCTTCCTTTTTCCCTCTTCATCAATCCACCATTCCTGTCAGTCATCTGTTGTGATATTTGAAGTGTTACAAAGACTTTTTAAAAGTGAAGATTGTCTCACCCCTTTTATTACTTTGATTTTGCTCATTTAAGAAATTGGGGAAATTTCTTGTCTCTTTTATTCGATTTGGTCAGTTTAAGGTAAATTATGATTGTCTAATTTACAATTATCTTTAAAAAAAAAAGGATGTATTGAGCTAAAAAAAGGGGGGGGGGGGGGCTATGAGATGAGATACTTTCTTTAACAAATTGAAAAACCTTTGCTTATCCATTAGGAACATTATGCCTGCATTTGCATGAAACTTAAAATATGGCTTTAAGTATGTCAATTTATTTAGTGTTTCTCATCAGAGTACCACATATTGACAGTATTATTACCAGATAATAACCTCAGTTACCAACACATTAATCTAGATCCAACTCCAAAAACCTATAAACACAATATTTTATTATTTTTTTTAATTTATTTTCTGAGACTGCAGTCTTCAATTTGATTCAAGTGCAGTTTTGATAAATGAATGGCTTCCCAAAGAAGATTTCAGAAGTATTTAATGAAGTATTATCATGAATGTAATCTACTAAGAAAATGAAAAACCACAAATCCAATATAACTTGTTTTTAAATATGAAACAATGTGTAAAAATGAGCCACCCATTACAAGGAACCACAAATTTTCTGTCTGGTGAAAATGACTAGAAACACAACCTCATTTAAGAAAAAGAAACATTTGGACACAGTGTAAAATGTAGGCAAAAAACAGAGCGCAATAATTTGATTATCTCATTTCATTCCCAGTAGGACATAAACAACATGTTCGATGTTAAAACTGACACACTTTACAATTTCATGGAAAATGTGAACTCATTTTGAATTTAATGGCAGCAATTCATCTGAAAAAATTTGAGAAAGAGTGGTATTTATTACGACACACTGAAACAGATGTTGCCAAACGTCCATGTACCTTACAGCATTGATGGAGCTTCACAGGTGTAGAGGCAGGCTGCCCACGCCAGAGGCACAAGTGCGCCCCATCAGAGATGGTGTTTGAATAGTCTGCTGATAACAAGGATGGTCATTTTCCTCTGTCATCATCAATGCTTTCCAAGAAAATAAAAAGTCAAGTTCTGATCCAGCTGACCATAGAACAGTTTTCTTCTCCTCTTCAGACTTTTTAACAAGAGCTTTGGTCCAGAAAAGACTGCAGCTCTCCTGGATTGTGTTTTCACACATGTGTTAGCTTCCTTACACGATAGAACTTTAAGCTATTTGTGGATGCGAACTGTGTTAATGGACAGGGATTTCTGGAAGTTATCCTAAATCCAGATATTTCCAAGAGATAGCAAAGATATTTCCACCTGAAGACCCAAAAATCACAAGTACCTGCTATTAAACCTCAGCCTTGTTCCAAATGCACAGAGGTTTGTCCTGATTCTCTGAATCTTTCAATAATACACACTAGATGGTGGGATCTGCAAGGTCTTTGCAATTTGATTTTGAGGGACATTTTTCTTGAATTGTTGTTAAATTTCTAAACCAAGTTTGTCACAGATTGGTGAGTCTCTTCCCATCCTTACACCTGAGAGGCTCTACTTCTCTGAAATGCTCATTTTATATCCTTGATCTGGGTGCTTCCTGTGGACCACAGGTGTGCTGTGGTAGCAGCCTCTGTGGTCATGGGTGGGGTGGCTCCCAGTATGGACGGATTCCCAAGGTATTGCTTCTTCACAGCAGCATCAAGCCTGATATTTTGGATTGGAGTTTGTGGAAAATGGGATTGGTGGGTAAGGGGGCTTTGTGTTCTTTATGTGTATGAGTGTGTGAGAGAATGATCGATTAGTGGGTGTATGTTTTTGATTCGGGGAATGAAATATGGGTTTATGAGATTTGCTCATCATTGCATTTTGTTTTAATTTACATGTACAATTTTACAAGGTAAGGCAAGTTTATAGCACATTTCATGTATACAATTCAAAGAGCTTTGAATAAAACATTAGAAGCATTACAGCGGGGTGCAGAAGAAACGAAGCGGAAAAGGTAAAAGAATAAAAGCATGATTTCAAATTTTAAAACAAAGACAGAGGGAAAAAAGTCTTTAAAAAATTTGGACTCCTGAATAAGACTTTATGTAAATGCAGCTGAGAACAGGTGGGTCTTTCACCTGGATTTTAAATAAACTAAGTGTTTAATGAGCTGATCTGTGGTTTTGTGGGAGTTTGCTCTGATGTGTGGAGCATAGAAGCTGAACGCAGTCTCTTCATGTCTAGTTCTGACTCAGGGAACTGATGAAAGACCGGATCCAGGAGACTTGAGGAGTCTGCTGGATTCATACTGGGTCAGGAGGTCACTGATGTATTTTGGTCCTAAACAATTCAGAGATTTATAGACAAGCAACAACAGTTTTAAGTCTATCCTCTGGCGGACAGGCAACCAGTATAAAGATCTCAGAACTGGACTCTACAATATAAGTTCACTTTACTTAACAACAACAAAAAAAGAAAAAGTCAGGAAACCAGTTGCCTAAAATTCCCCAGTAAAATAGATTCATTCATTTTCTGTACCGCTTATCCAGTTCAGGGTCACGGGGGTTGCTGGAGCCTATCCCAGCTATTATCAGGTGAGAGGAAGGGCACACCCTGGACAGGTCGCCAGTCTGTCGCAGGGCCAATACAGAGAGACAGACAACCATTCACACACACATTCATTCCTAGGGGCAATTTAGAGTGATCAATTAGCCCAACATGTCTGTTAGAATTGTTTGAACCCCCTCCCCAGCTGGGAATTGAACCAGTGAACTTCTTACTGTGAGACTGGTGCGAACCACCACACCACCGTGCAGCCCAGATAGATGATTCAATCAATCAAATCAATCAAAATAGATCATTCATTTTAAGTTGTTAAGTTGAAATTAATTGTGTTCATACAACTTATAAAATGGCTGTAAATCCAAGTATAGTTCACTTATAGTCATGAGTTAAGATTGACTATAAAATGTCAACTTAAGTGTTGACCAGTCCATAGCTGTAGCTACCATCTTATTCCTTATTTAAATACATTTATTGCCATATAACACACGTGGCAAGGTACGCAACAAGGGGCCAGACAGGATTCAATCCCCAGTGAGTGTAATGCACGCTTCCCAGCCAGCCAAAGGGGATATCCCTGTGGCCAAGTAGCCACGGGACATGATCAACTAGAGGCATAGTGATAGGACCCCACACTGTCACACACAGAAAAAGCCCCTACTTGATGCTCTTCATCCCCTATATCCCTATAGTTTTGTTTGTTTGTTTGTTTTAATTTTTATTTTCAACCATAATTCAAAAGCAATATCTTGTTTCACTACAATATAATTTTGGAATATTATTTTTTATATATATATATATATACACACACATATATATATATATATATGGATATCTTTAGTTTATATATATATATATATATATAAACGTAATGCGTACTG
Source organism: Atherinomorus stipes (assembly GCA_023101725.1). Lineage (NCBI taxonomy): Eukaryota > Metazoa > Chordata > Actinopteri > Atheriniformes > Atherinidae > Atherinomorus > Atherinomorus stipes. The sequence continues at coordinate 3,434,001 of JALJCO010011906.1, forward strand.
TAACCCTGAAAGCCAAAACTGAGGGCAAACAGCTGCTTTAGGAGGGTGGGTGCGACGGTAAAAATACTGTAAGAGCACGCGTTGCCAGGTCCACGTGTATGGGAGCTTGTCCTGTTTTAAGCGGAGGTGGAAAGACAGCATGCTTGCTTGTCCTTCAGTAATTCTATAAACTTACTTCCTGGACCCCAAAGAATTTGTCTTTAAAATGTAGGTGTACTGGGGTGGATGGCTTTCTATCCCGAATTAAAACTAAAGAAGAATGAGCATTATATTATATAGTTTCTTTGTTCAGTTTGCTTTAATTATGCCTAATCTATTTTAAATGTACTTTTTCGTGTTTCTTTTGCCAGTTGTGTTGTTAAATGTTTTTAGTTGTCTTGTATGTGAAATGGACTAAACAAATAAACCTGTCTTGCCTTTCCTTTATTTAAAGCCGGTTTTTGGCTTTAGTTTATTTAAATTAAATGTAATTCAGTCTTGATCAGGCTGTTGCAGAAGCTTTCCAGTATGGGACATTACAGATTACATCGTGTCTTTCATTTTTATAGCCTTCCTTGACTTTAGGAAGTTTATGAATGCATGGCGTTGTTTACTTGTAACAGAGCACTTTTTTCTAAGTCAGTTAACTATTCTGTTTTTATTTTTTGTTGTTTGTTTGCTTGTTTTCTGTCTTTTTTTCGACGAGATGTTGGTCGAAAATAAATTAGTGCTGCTTGTTTTTGTCACAAGATCTGGCAACGCAGATGCTGATGTAAAATGGGAGGAGCAGAGAGAAAGCAGACACGCAGATAGATGGGAATGAAACAGCATGATCCTTTATTATTAATAAGAGATTACAGCAGCAGACGGTCAGCTGCAACACTGTAAGTAACTTTCCATCGATTACTTTTTTCTTTTCCTTTTTTAAATCGTGACTGTAGGCCTATTTTGCAGAATAATCCGTGTTTGCTCAAAAGAGAAGCGTGAAGACATGTTAGGGTTGTTGTTCGGAGTAGAATATTCACACTGGTCGATCTGTAGGAGCAATGGTGTTACAAGGCGGTGTGGTGTACACCGATATTCGGATTATTGAGTCACTGAAGCACAAACAGACTGATTTGCAGATACTGTACGTGTTTTATCCGTTCGTCACCTGACATTGTAGCCTACGTGTTGTGACTGCATCTAAACGCAGTGGGACTTCGCTACGTTTTTCTTGAAAGTTGATCAAATAGCCCAATATCACGGACAAATAATGAGGATTTTGTCACCCCAGATGCGCAGAACTGAGGCGAGGTCTAAGGCCTTAAGATTTAAAAAAAAAAAAAAAAAAAAGGGGGGGGGGGGGGGGGGGGGGGGGGGGTTCTGTTTCTTTACACTTATCACTTATTTTCAGTCCAGCTCTTTTAAATGATCAACTAAATAGGCTATTTTATAGCACATTCAAGCTCGTAAAGAAGATTTAATTCAACAGATTAACCACTGTTGTGTGTCTGCAGAAACTATTTTAAAAAGCTCTTTCAAACCCAATTCCAAACATTTTGGATGCAGTGCAAAATGTAAATAAAATAGAATTCAATATATTTCACTCTCAAACCCATATTTTATTCTCAACAGAACATAAATAACACAATGAATCTTGAAACTGATTTTATTAATTCACTGAAAACACTATCCTCACATCTGAGAGGCTCTGCCTCGTTGAACTCATTACTGACTTGTTGCCTATTATTAGTAAAACACTCCAGGAGGGGGGAAAATAAAAAAAATTTAGGAAATAAATTATTTAAAAAAAAAAAAAAGAAGAAGAAAAAAAAAGAAGGAAGAGGAGAGGAAGGAGAGGAGGAGGAAGAAAGGAATATGGTAATATATAAATTATTATAAAATTAAAATAGGAATAAATAAATATAAATGCCTCCATCCCCCCAGTTGTATTTAATATGTGCAATTTACTTTCCCAGCCTTTTGTTGCCCCCTCTTCCAACCTTTATGAGAAGTGTTGCAGCCAGTGATCACCAACCCTGGTCCTTGAGGGCCGGTATCCTGCAGGTTTTCCTAGTCTCCCGGCTGCAGCAGACCAGGGTCAGACTCAGACAAGCTCTGCACAGCTCAGCTAACCAGTCATTGTTTTGAATCAGGTGTGTTGCAGCAGTGAGAGATGGAATACCTGCAGGATACCTGCCCTTGAGGACCAGGATTGGTGATCACTGTGTTGCAAAATAATTTATTTTCCATGAAATAGTCAAATGTCTCACTGTCAACACCTTATATGTTGTTTATGTTGTATTGGGAATAAAATTTCCCAATATTGAAGATAATTGCAAGTCGCTGCATTCTGTTTATCTACTTTTTAAACAACATCCCAACTTTTTTTTTAAAAAGTGTGTGGTATGAGTTCTTTTGGCACTTTGCAGCCTGCCACAAAGTAGCCCGATTAAGATGTATGAAAGATGATATATATCAGTTACACTATGTATATACTGTATATTTAGCATGAGAAATGTCTTTAAAAAAAAAAAACAGAAAAGCCAGAATAAGACAAGCCCTAAAAAGTGTGTGTACAGCATACTGCAAGTTGCATAAGATGCATAAGCTTTAGTGCAAACGTCAGTTGTTTGGTGGGTGGGTTGTCTTAACATGAAATTGGGACTCAATTTTGTGGCAAATATATGTGAAATTCTTTGTTTCCCCACAGGATATCTGAAGCAAGAAAATGAATATCATCACTCAGCTAAAACTGACATTCCCCCTGCCGACAGAAACCCATCCCGTAATCCAGTGTATTCTGAGCAACAACTCGAAGAAGTTAAAGAAGTTGCTGCGCGACCACAACATCAATGAAGTTTATCCCTGCAGAGAGTGGAATGATTATATAACCCCACTGATTGCTGCTGTTGTAAGTCAGAGCAGTGATATCTTCCATTATCTTCTTCATCAAGGAGTTGATCCAAATCATCCTTCACAAAAAGGCCTCACAGCTCTACATTATGTCTCAATATCCAAAGCACCACTTATTTTTGCGCAGGAGCTGTTTGGTGCAGGTGCACATCTGAATGGATGGAACATCATGACACCACTGCAAGTTGCCGCTGCCCACGACAGAGACGATGTTATGAAATTTCTCCTTTCTGCTGGTGCACACGTGACTTTAATGCCTATAACTGATCCTCAGCATCTAAGTGTCGTAAGAAAATTAGCTCAGATGATTCATAACTTTGCATCCAAAGGAGATGAATTGTGTGCCAAAATCTGCCATTTTTTGGACTTGGAAATTGCTGTACATGAGAAATCACCAGAGGAAGTGTTCAGAATTTTTCACAGTCACATGCTGCGGGAGGATCCTCAGAGCCATTTGACTATGATTGAAGTGTTGTTCACTGTTACTGGGCAAGGGAAGGAAAAATACTGCCAAGGAAGTATTAAATGGCTGAAAGAAACTGGAAATCTGAGCACCTACCTTGAGGGTGCAGTCAGTCGTTTTGCAAGCATCCCCAAAGCGCACATACAGAGATCTATTCTGAGTATGCATGCCATTTTCTGCATAATGGAAGACATACTAAATGAGCAAGCAGTGGCTATAATTCCCCAACTACTGGAGCAGCTTTGTTTAAAAGAGAGACCAGACATTTGGGAAGCCGTCCTGCAAACTTTATATGTGATAACACAGAAAACAAAGGGCAGTGACAGCTGGGATTCCACCTTTATGGAGAAGATGTGCAAAACAATTGCTCCTTTTGTAAAGGAGCAGCACTCTCTTGACGTCCGGATGTACACATATGGCATATTTGCAAACTTGCTGGCAGTGGAACATGCAGCTAATGTAATCAAATCAGTGGGGATAACTTCAGTGCCTGAAGACATACTGATTTCTGCAGCTATGACAACTAATGACAAGCTAAAAGAAGTCCTAAAACGTCTGAAAAATGATCTTAGCAACCCAGATTCTGAGGACATTCCAGCCTTACCTGAACCGAGGAAAAAAAAAAGAAAAAAGAAGAAGAAAAAAGCAAAAAAAGACGAGAAGGAAGAAGACCCAAATGCTAAAGTTGATGGCGCTGCAGCTGCGACAGCAATGATGGTTTCTCCTGCAGATCCGACAGGTGGACAGTTTAATCCTTCCAGTTCATCAGGACCAAGAACATGGCTGCAAATCAGCCAGAGATGGAGGGAAAAACTCGAAAGGCTTGTTGGCACTTCTGAAAGTACAGTAACCAGAATTCGCAGCATTATTTACGTGAATGATGCAGAATTCCGTATAGCAAAGGGAAGTGATGGAACCGAGGTCTTCTTGGGGCTGAGGGACGACGGCACAGAGGTGGCGATAAAGAGAATGTCTAAAAGCAATTATCAAGTGTTGAAGAACGAGGAAGGAATCCTGCGACTACCAGAACTTGATCATCCATCTATTGTGCGATACGTCGATGCTGCAGAGGACCAAAACTTTGGATATCTTGGTCTCCAACTCTGTGAATTCACCTTGGAGGAATATATCAGAGATTATAATGATGGCCCGCGAGTCAGACAGAAACTTGTTTACGAGGTTCTGGACAGTTTACGAGTGCTTCACTGTCAAAATCCTCAAATTCTCCACCGAGATCTCAAACCACAGAATGTTTTGATTGGTAAGACGAGTTTAGATTTGTTTTACCAGAAATTTTAGAAAAAGCATCATAGCACTTTGCAAACAGGTAAAAACATTGTAAGTGAGGGGGGCGCGTGGCTTGAGCCTTTCTGTGAGGAGTTTACATGTTCTCCTCATGTACTGTATGCATGGGTTCTCTGCAGGTTCCTCCCACAGTCCAACACCATATATGTCAGATATGTCAGATTAATAAATGATTCTTTAGTTGATCCTAGAAGTGAGTGCAAATGTGCATAATACAGTAAGTTCTCACTGTGTTAGCCTTGTGATAGACGGGCAATCTGTCATCCAAAAGCCGCAATGTTGGTTGCTGCTTCTCTGAGAATATGTAGCAATAAAATCTGTAGCACATTTTGAAGTCAACATTTTTTTGTTTAAAGAGTTAACTATATATTTATCAGGAGTGCAACAATACATGTATTCGTATCAGACTGTTCAATACAGGTGTGTACCAAACTGTGAGCATGTGTAACGTGCAATACAGCATTATTTTGTTGATTTTATCAACTTGTCTGACAATAAGCTCTGTGTTGAAGGCTCAGTGGATCTGTTTGATTACTCCACCTAGGCTGTGATGTCAAGTGCATCCACTTAGCACCTCCCACAAGCAAGTGAGACAAATGAGAAGTTAGCTTGTTGCAATTAGCGTGCTTTGAGAGAGAGAGAGAGAGAGAGAGAGAGAGAGAGAGAGAGAGAGAGAGAGAGAGAGAGAGAGAGAGAGAGAGAGAGAGAGAGAGAGAGAGAGAGAGAGAGAGAGAGAGAGAGGGAGGGGGAGAGAGAGAGAGAGAGAGAGAGAGAGAGAGAGAGAGAGAGAGAGAGAGAGAGAGAGAGAGAGAGAGAGAGAGAGAGAGAGAGAGAGAGAGAGAGAGAGAGAGAGAGAGAGAGAGAGAGAGAGAGAGAGAGAGAGAGAGAGAGTTGTCGAAAGTTCGACAATCTGTCCAAAACAGTTCCCAGAAATGATTGGTGGGCAATTCAGTAATCCAAAACCATAGGAAAACAGTAACAGTCAGTAAGTAATGTCAATAAATACTTTGCTTTGCAATATTTTTATATTATTTTTATATTTATATTGAGTAGCAGTTGCTAACTGCTAGCTGCTAACTTCTGGGAACTGTTTCCGGGCCCTAAGCATCGCTTTTGCTGGGAAAAAAATAAACCATTGCAGTGAACAGAGTTTACGCCACTCTCTCTCTCTCTCTCTCTCTCTCTCTCTCTCTCTCTCTGTCAAGGCACACTAGTTGCAATATGTTTCCTTAACTATACCCAAAATTGAACCTCTTCCACCATCATTCAAATCTGGTGTTTAAAACTACTTTAAGTATGACCCTGATGGTTATGGGGGACCAAACTGAACCGTAAATTGTTTGTATGGTTGCACCCTTAATGTTTATGTAAAAATGTAGGTTGAAAAGGTTCGTGCATGCACTATCTTCCTGGCATCTCCTATTGCCATATAGATTGAAGAGATAGTGGTGCATAATCTGACATGACAAACTGAAAACTCGTTTGCCTCTCAACGCTACAGTAACCTTTAGAATTTATTAATTTTTACCATGGCTTTTATCTATCTATAAAATACATGTAAAGATAATTATGTACTGTATCTAATTTTAAAACTATTTGTCTTTAAGGACTAAAAACTGTGTTAGCATGTGGTCAAAGAAATCAGCATTTGAGTGCATGCGTACCTACACTCCCTCAGAGTAATGTTGGATTTTTTAAACACTGCAATACCATGAAACTGGATAAGATGTAATTGTTGCACCATTCTGACAAAGGCCAGACTTTTACAAAGCTTAAGTTATTAGTCTGACTGAAATGATACCAAAACATTAAGTTTTTAACGCTTGACTAATGTTAAACTACCACTGTGTGAGGGTGCAGATAGGATAAAGACAAAGTAATAGCTGGTACTAATGAATAACACCAATGAAAAACAGGCATTTTCCTTTTACAGCACCCTTCTAGCAGTGCCTATGTAATAAACAGAGTTTTAAAGCTGTCTATTTCACAACTCACCATATTACCTACAGTATTTCCCGCCTGTGAAATTATCCTGTTTTGGCTTGTGACAGGTTTTATACTAACAAGCTAAAAGTGGTACATATCCACTGGAACCAAAACAGCAAGCCAATTACGTAAATATCCATCACCCACTAACTGTAACTATAGCTCCACTCAACTGAGCTCCACTCAACTGTGCCTTTACATGTACAGACCATTAAGTACCAGTAAACTATCTAGCCGTGGACCACCTTAAGAAACTGACTTTAGTGAACAACTGATAACTTTTACTGGGTTTTACACAATTACAAGTGCTTCCCAGAAATTTTCATGCCTCTTGATGTTAGATTCACGGGGATTTCACTATAAATTCAAAGTCCTTTCTGGTTATTACACATAACTGACACAAACTGACTTTCAGTGTTATAACCTGAATCCACTTATTAAACTCCTGTTAGATTTAAATGCATGGTGTTATCTCTTAATTGTTATGCCTGCTTCCCCCACTGAAAGCTTTATAAGAAGGGACTGTCATGAAAATCCCCCTCTCTGATTTTGATTTTTTTTTTTTTTTTTTCATTTTAATCACATATGTAATATTTTATATTTTCTCACAGATGTCAAGGGAAGGGCGAGATTAGCTGATTTTGGCATAAGCAGACGTTTACTCAAAGACCAAACAACTCTACGAACAGCCAGCGCAGGAACGAAGTGCTGGATGGCCACAGAGACTCTAGCAGAAGAATCTCACATACCGTACAAGTCCAACACGGATGTACAGGTGAGTTCTGCTGCTTGATGAACATTGTTTGTAAAATAGCAAAACTGATGTGATGCTCTGTGGATATTTAAGGTGGCAGGGATGCTGATTTACTACATCCTCTCTGGAGGACACCATCCATTTGGCAAATCCTTTGAATGTGAGTTCAACATTTACAATGGAAGGTACAGTTTGGATCATGTTGAAGATGTGGTGGCGAAGGATCTCATTGAGTGGATGATTAATAAAGAACCAAAGAAAAGACCCAAAGTGGAGGAATGCCTGAGTCATCCTTTCTTCTGGTCTGCTGAAAAGTAAGAAACAAACACTGGCTGATTTCTAGGTTTACACATTAGTGTAACATACAGTTATGTGCTATAAGAAGTGCACCATCTTTCAATTTAAAAAGTTTTTCTGTAAGGTTTTACCACCTCAGACTATAGCCTTGTCTCAAACTGCACTGGAATTCAGTGCGTAGTGCGCACTGTGTACTTCGTCTGTAGTGCACATTATTGTTGCTAAATGCTGACCCAAACAGAGCACTGCACTTACAGGACATGACGGACTAGCATTGCCCACTAACGTGAGCTAACTCTACGGAGCCGGTGTAACCGTGGCCTCAAACAAATGACCAGATCATAACTGTCATAAATTGCAGAAATACAAGAACTTTTTCCAGATATTCTAATTTTTTGGGTAGTACCTACCTGTACATTAGTAATTATGTCTAAATCATTTCATAAACGTTACTTAAATCAGTACAATACCACCTCCGATGCAGCAGGGGTCGCCAACGCTTCATTCACCGCCATTATTCAGCTCTGAAAGCAGTTCGAAAGTCCCTCCTCTTCCTCTACGTCAGCAAGATGGCGTCCGTTTAGTGCGAGTAGTGTGCTTTGTTTTGCACTTCAGTTTTGGCCATTATTAGGGCAGAATCCTTGTACTTTCATTGCACTGAATTTTTGCTTAAATGACAGCATGAACGCACTACATACTCAAAAAGAGTGTTTGAAGTGCTCAAGTGTGCGGTTTGAGACACGGCCTATATGACACATTCCACTATAGAAGAAACACATAAAAAAAAATGCATACTTGAATCAAGATGTATAGTTTTTTACGATATATTCAGTCAAATGTGTCTTCATAACATAAATGGAGCTGCTAACTTTAGCTTCATCTATGGTGGTGTATAATCATCCAAAACCAGCAAAGTTGGTGGTAGAGTCCGGAGTTCCTCCCCGTTTCTGCTTGTAAATCAACAATTTTCAAACTGAGCGCTACTCCCCTGGGGCTAATCGCCGCCTCGTTCTTCAGCCTATTCAGCTTCAAGCCTCTTTCAAAGCTCAGAATCGGGTAAAAGCCAAACTGGTTTTCCAACGTGCACTATCTCGAAGCTCTTATCGCAGAGTACTTCCTTTTCTCCACAGCGTCCGTCGTTTTTGTTGTTTCTTTTTTTTTGCCGCCGAGAGTTTGAGTGACCGGCGTCTGCTCCAATCATGAGCTTATCCCCACACAGCGTCATGCCCTTGGCTCTGTCATTGGCTGGCTATATAAACAGAAATCTCCACCCAGAAACGTCCCAACAAGATAAAAAACAAAGGGAAAAAGCAAATTACAGACAGAAGGAGAGAGGTAGTTGCATTCAAACTCACCATCCCACGAAAATAGAGGCCCAAAAGCACGGATTGAGACGGATTGCACTTGCACATGTCTAACGCTTATTTTCAGGGGGAAACTCTGGACTCTACCTTTTACCATTTTAATGTCTACAGCTCTGAAAACTGTTTAGTCCATTTAATTGACTCAAGCTCTTGTGGTTGAGCATTGCTAGCAAATGCAGTTTGGAAACATGAATAAAAACTTTTGATGTATTTGTTTTGGGGTTTTTCTTAGGAAAGTGGAATACTTGAGAAAAGTTGGCAACCGGGACGAGGCAGCGAATTGTCGAAAGGCAGATCAGGAACTGATTGATAATTTAGAACAATGTGCTGGAAATGGATCCTTCAAACTGTGGAAAAATGAGGTATCTTCAGTATGATAGCTTCTGAACTGATATTACATTTCATGACTTATGTGTGCTTTCTGATTTATGTTTTGTTTTACAGTTTCCACCAGAACTGGTCCAGAAGATGGATGGAAAAAGCAAAAGCTACCCAGAAAACACTCTTGGATTACTGCGTTTTATACGCAATCTCCAGGAACACTAGTAAGTTGAACTACTGTAAATAAGATGGTAATAAGTGTAAGCACACTGTCTGTCACGTTTGTTTTTCTGTACTGAACTCTCCATTATTCACTTTACTAGAAGAACTCCCATGTGAATGTTTCAAACCAGCAAACTGTTAAAAAGTTACTGCTACTGACACTTCTACATCTTTTAGAAGCAGACGGTGATTATATAAGAGGACTGAGTGAATTTATTGACATTATGAGAGCAGCTGTTTTACTCCAGAGATATATGATTGATTAAACATGATAAAGTCATGTGTCCTTTCATCATTTATGAACATTTTCCTCTCTTGGTCACAGTGTGAAGGAAGCAGTCCAAGTTGATGTCCTGCTGTTGTTTCCCAGTCTCTTTGGATGCATTTACAATTTTGCCAAAAGCCAAGGTTGGAATGAAGAGACACCCTTGAAGGAAATGTTTCGAAGAGAAGATATCAGCACCATCTTTGTGACGCTGTCCACAAACACCAGGGAGAATCTGGCGGTCCCAGTTCAAGAGTCACAACTGGGTGACTTTACATGAAGGTGAATTTTTTTTAATAAAAAAAAAAAATGAAGGATGCAAAAAATGACTGTAGTCATATGAGCAGATGGGGAAATACACATGAGCAGCCATGACTAATAGGGGTAACACAGAGTTAACTGTTCAACTTAATGGTTTCACTGATATCTGACATGATTTTAACAAGCAAACATGCACATTATCACATCCTGAATCTAAGCAGCTGTAAGAAGTTTATGCCAAAAGTTAAGTTTGTTTTTGTGCTTTTGCATCTTTGTGATGTAAACCTGTTTTTTTTTTTGTTTGTTTGTTTTGTTGTATTTTTCAGTGCTGTTATTGAAAAATTAATGTTGTTGTCATGCAGCGGCAAGGAAAAAGTTGGGTGAGGTTTTGGTTATTTTAAGTAAAAAGAAAGCAGAGGCTCAGCTGATAACAGATTTTTTCACTGTTTATCAATATGAATATGTTCAATGGATATTTAATAGAATATATTTAAAGGCAGGGTAGGGGATCTAGGAAAAACAGTTTGAACAAGCTACATTTGAAAAAATATACGCCCCCCCAAAACCACGCCTCCAGTGCACAGGAATGGTCGCGTGCGCTCTTATCAACGAAGATAACCGAGAAAAGTCGAGTGGCTAGCTTGTTAGCTTCCAAGTAGACAGCAGAGGAACCACGTTTCCTAAAAGTGATAATTATCTCACCTCCAACTTCTTCTGTGGCATAAAACATCCTCACTGCAAACACCAACACCTCCATGACTTAATCCACATCCGTTTTTTGCCGCAAACAGCGGCATAGATAAGAGCGGCGAGAAGCCACGTTCTCTTGGTTTGTCTGCACTGAGATGCTCACAGCGAGCGCACGCGAGGATGGTTGTTGCATGACAGACAGCAGTCAAGTTTGATGGACATAAAAATCATTCAATCAATCAGAACGGGCCGCTCAAAACTCCATCCATTCAAATTAATTTAATTGGAAGGGGTTTTTCCAGTGCTGTACGTTCCACAGGTGATTTTTTTTGTGTGTGTGTGTGTGTCAGAACATTTAATTAATTGGCTGCAATCAGTGAGTGAAGACGACTTAAAGCAATATAGTAAAAAATGCTCCTGGAAAACATCATCCACCCTGCCTTTAACTACAAAAGTAAGCAACAGATTAACTAAATGATGAAATAGGTCAGTACAACAACTCCACACCTAAATTTATCCACCTTATTCCTATGCCCCATGAGCCCTTGCATGAAATATGCGAGCAATTTCCGGTTGCTCCGCACTTGTAATCATTTGCAGTTTCTCGGCATCTATTTACATGCTAGATCAGTGTTTCTCATTCCTGGTCCTCAAGTACCACTGCCCTGCATGTTTTGGTTCTTACCAACTCCAGCAGACCTGATGCAAAATCACTGAACAACTCATCATGTTCTTTGTAAGCCTGCTGATGACCCATTCATTTCACTCAGGTCTGTCAAAATATGGACACCTGGAACACATGCAGCAGGGCAGTGATACTTGAGGACAAGGATTGAGAAACACTGTGCTAGATGTTCACGCTACTCCACTTTTTTACAAGCTTTTTAGGTAAACTACGTGGGAACATCAGTTGCCACAGCTCAGACAGGACAACGTCACATTCCCTCCGCCTCCTGCAGCAGAGGGGTGGGAGAAGGATGATGAAAATCTGCCCAAAAATAACAAACAGCAGCCTTTAGCTACTTCTAAGCTCTGTCACATCTGACTGGGAAGCAATGAGCAATTGTAAAAGCTCCAAGGCTTATCAGTACCTACATAATAACAATAATAATAATGATAATAATAATAATAGTGTGCATAATAATAATAGTAAATACATTTAATTTGACAGATGCCTTATCAAAGCACCAAAGGACACTGTACAAAGCAGACAAAACATTAAGCTACAACACAAAGCAGAACACAGAAAACAACATTGGATTGATGTACGTGGAATTAGGTGAAATCAGACGTCTGTACAGAGGAGTTTTGAGTCTGGATTTGGAGAGAGGGAAGGAGTCCACTGCGGAGATCGGGAGGGAGGGAATTCCAGAGATGGGGAGCAGAGTATTACATAGGAATAAGGTTAGTTGTGTTTTGTTGAAAGAGGTGGGATACGATCTTATTTACTTAAAAGTAGGTGATATTTTAGTCCTAAAATGCGACCACTACATCGCAGTCTGGAGCCCTGCAGCCACTCTCTCACTGACCGAGGTGCGTGTTCTACAAATGGCTGTTGTAGCACAAATTTAACTTTCTCTGCTTGTTAGTACAAACACAAACCGCACATGTTACCAAACCGTGCAAGTACATTTCTCTGAGGAAAATTGTTTAGAAATGTTATGAATACTCGTGGAAATGTTCAATTAAACTGCAAGCAGAAACAACATCTTATAGTGAGAAATAGAGTGAAACACAGGAAGTTGATCGCATTGTTGTTTCTACTTTTTCTAGCTCAGGAATAAGGTGGATAGGACCCTTTAATTATATCAAGATCCTACAAACTGCTTTGCTGTTTGTTTTTCTGTCACCCATTCATTCGAACACTCCTGTCTTTGCTTTTTTTTGTCTTTTTACAGTCACACAATGATGAACAATGGCATTTGGACACATGAAGGGGCTGGAAATTCAACCAATCTTCTGACTGGAAGAGGATCAGTGTATTTCCTGAGCCACAACAACCCCAAAACATTTGTATGCAAAGATGAACGACTGGAACAGAAATTATTACGAATAAGATCTCACAATGTAAAATCCACTTTGTTGCATTATTATCAGGTTGAATTTAGAAAATTAATTAAAAACATTTTCAAACTTGTATATTTGCATAATTTTTATTATACAAGACTGGAGAGAGAGGGGTACAGCATGAGGACAGAACAGAGAGGATGAGATACTTGAAGAGGTTGAAAAGGAGAGTGATGTCATGGACAGTCAGGTTAACACCTCAAATTAGTTATAGTTAAAAGCCAGGACTTATCAAATAATAAAAGAAGGGATTCTTGAGCCTTGGATCTGATGTGTAAAAAGTGCATTACAAAAAAACAAATCTCTGCCTTTTCCTACAGACAAACTGGTTTTATACAAGAGGATGCACACTTCACACAATAGACCACTTGCACATGCTTAGAGCAATTACAGTAGCTGGCTCATGTATAGACTTATGGTATACAGGCTTTGTTTTAATTTAGTTTTGATAAAGTAAAGGTTGCTGGTTCTCATCCCATAGCTCTGATTTGTTAACCCATGTGCTTTTTTTTTTTTTTTTTTTTGTGTGTAATTCTACTAAACAGTATCTCTCCTGTCTGCAAGTCTAGTATAAAGACCACTGGATATTTTTATTTTATTATAAAAAAGAAGAAACTTCTTTCTTCTGCTTTACAGATTCTATGAAACTTCACATGAAGTGAAAATTTGTTCTTTTCTTCAATGTCACAACTATTTACTGAAGTTGTGGGGCAAATTGTTTTTATTTGTGCATAGGTAATTAGGTGGGTGTCTTTACAGATTAAGAAAACATGATTGAACTCATCTTGCTGGTTTGTCATGGGATCTTTTTTTTAAGTTTTGTGCGTCCAAAATTTACTGGAACAGGAATATTGTTTAGCCTATTCTTTTCTTAGGGCAGTTAAAAGCTCTCTCTCTCTATGGAGAAATATATTTTTTGTTGTCTTAACGACTCTGATAAGAACCTAAATATCCCGAGATACAAAACTGAAGAAAATGCAATAAAGTAGCCTAGATATGGACCTCCTATAAAATACCGTCAATGGGAGGAGCAGGAAATAAATCCGGGGAAGGCAGGAAAGAGGATTTGGAGCGACGAACAAATGATTCCAAACTGCATTATGAGATATGAATACTTTTACCAGTACTTAATTATGTCCACAGATTTCTAGTTGTACGAAGACTGATCCTCAAGGCTTTACCAAGGTGAGTTAAAATAGCTTTGTCGTGACTTTTAGTCTTTTAGAGTCCATGGCAACGAAACTTTTTAACCAAATAGACATAAAGGCCTGTGCTACAACTTAATTTAAATCGACAATTTTGAAATTTTAACTCTTGAAAACAATTGAGCTCTCACTCTCTCTCTCTCTCTCTCTCTCTCTCTCTCTCTCTCTCTCTCTCTTTCTCTGGTTTATGGTCGTCCGCGTTTTTCTTCATGGTGTCATACTAGTTTCGTTTCACCTCAAATGAAGTTTAAACTCCACTCTTGAATGTAGGCTAAAGGTGTGGCAATGTTTGTACTTAAAACATTGAATAATTATTACAAGCAGACAAATAAGAATCCGCTAAATTGTGTACAAATTAAACTTGTTTTGTGCTACTTTTCCTTACAACTAATTTTCAGTCAATATGTCCGACAATCCATTCTGTTGTTTGAGGTTAAAGCTAAGAAATCTAAGTTATTGTTCTGTATTTTTAATTTAATTTTCCAATGTGCATTACTACGTGTATGCTTTATTTTTTAATCGATATGTATGTATGTATATATATATATATATATATATATATATATATATATATATATATATATATATATATATATACACACACATATACATACATATATTTGTGTGTGTGTGTATACACATATATATACCAGTGGTGCAACAATACATGTATTCGTATTGAACCGCTCAATGCAGGTGTGTACAGAACTGTGTATTAAATATCGAACAATGAAGAATTTTAAAGTTATTTTATCAAATTGTCCTCTGAAGATGAGCTCTGTATTGAAAATCTGCGTTTAACAACTCATTTGACTAAATTCAGGTCAGTCGTTTGGAACTGCTTTTGGTTTTCATGTTAAAGCTATGACCCCAGTGGGAAGCTGTTGTGGACAAAACCCCAAGAGCTAAAAGAGATATGAAAAATTTTTGTATCGAAAAAATATTGAACCGTGACACGAAAGTATTACTGAACCGAACCGTGAACTTTTTGTATCATTGCACCCCGAATATAAATCATATGCTATAGGCTATGTATACACGTATGGTCTTCCATTTTTAAAACGGTGTTTGAACATAGTCAAGTAGCCAACAGTAAGTTACCATGAAGGCGCTGTTCCTGGTTTGTGATTTCTGAAAATTTATCTTCAGTTTAGATTGGAACCGTCTCTGTGATCATTTTCTTTGTCTTCTCACAGGTTATCTAAAGGAGAAAAATGAACACTGTCACCCAAGTACAACTGAAAGTCCAGCCATTGACAAATACTCATCCTGTCATAGAGAGTATACTGAACAGCAACCTGAAGAAGCTCAAGAAGTTACTCAAGGACAACAATGTTAATGGGGTTTATACCTGCAGAGAGTGGAATGATTACATAACCCCACTGATTGCTGCTGTTGTAAAACACAGCACTAATATTTGCTCTTATCTTTTGGAGCATGGTGCAGATCCAAATCGTCCTTCTCAGTATGGCTGGACACCTCTGCATTATGTCTCACGATCCAAAGCACCACTTGCTTTTGTAGACAAACTGCTTAAAGCTAAAGCAGAACCAAATGGATGGGAAAAGCAGATCTACACGCCACTGCAAACAGCTGCCCTCAATGACAGAGAGGATGTCATGAAAATGCTCATCTCTGCTAAAGCACAGGTAACTTTATTACCTCAAGATGTTTCTGGGGATTTAACACCAAATAAAACGATGGCTCAGATGATTCACAACTTAGCATCTGAAGGAGATGAGTTGTGCTCTAAACTATGCTATTTTTTGGATATAGTAATTGCTTTACTAGAGAAATCACCAGAAGAAGTGTTCAGAACTTTTCACGAGCACATGCTTCTTGAGGATCCTCAGAGCCATGTGACCATGATTGAAGTGCTGTTCACTGTTACTGGGCAAGACAAAGAAGAATACAAACATAGAAGCATTCAGTGGCTTAGGGAAACTGAAAACATGGACGCCTACATTGCAGATGCTGTTAGTCGCTTTCCAAACATCTCCAAGGAGGGAGTGATGTTAGCAATCATTACTTTACACAGTGTTTTCTGCACAATGGAAGATATACCAAATGAGCAAGCGCAGGCCATAATTCCCCAACTTCTGGAACAACTACACTCAAAAGAGAGACCAGACAGATGGGTAACTCTTCTGCAACCACAAGACAGACGCGATCTTTGGGAGTCTGTTCTGCAAACACTGTATGTGATAACACAGAAAACAAGACGCATCAGTGACTGGGATTCCAGCCTTTTAGAGACATTAAGCAAAACAGTTGCTCCTTTTAAGAATGAGCAGCACTCTTCTCACATCAGGATGTACACATACGGCATATTTGCAAACTTGCTACCAACTAAGATTTTTGCATCAGTGGGGATAACATCAGTGCCTGATGACATACTAACCTGTGCAGATATTTCAACTAACTACAAGCTGAAAGAAGGCCTGAGACGCTTGAAGGATCATCTCTGCAAGCCAAACTCATCTGAATCCAGGAAAAAGAAAAAAAAAGAAGAAAAAGACAAAAAGGTCAGATGAGCAAGAAAACCCAGATAATGGAGGTGACAGCCCAGCAGCTGATCCAACAACAACAGTTGCAGTTGTGGAAACGGCTTCAAATGTAAGGCCATTTTATGTCAGCCCCATGGGACCATCAGCATCAAGAAAATGGCTGGAAACAAGCAAAAGGTGGAATGAAAGATTAAGGAAGCTTGATGGCACTGATGAAAGTAAACTAACCAGAGTTAGGAGCATTATCTACATGAATGACAGAGACTTCTGTATAGCAAAGGGAAGTGATGGAACCGAGGTCTTCTTGGGGCTGAGGGACGACGGCACAGAAGTTGCAGTAAAGCGAATGTCTAGAAGCAACTATCAGGTGCTGAAGAACGAGGAAGGAATCCTGCGACTACCAGAACTTGATCATCCATCTATTGTACGATACATTGATGCTGCAGAGGACCAAAACTTTGGTTATCTTGGTCTCCAACTTTGCGAGTACACCCTGGAGCAATATCTCAGCATCATTGGTGAAGATCTGCTGAAGAGGAAGAAACTAGTCTATGAGTTTCTTGACAGTTTACGAGTGCTTCACTGTCAGAATCCCCAAATTCTCCACCGAGATCTCAAACCACAAAATGTTTTGATCGGTGAGTAAAGCAAAATATTCACCATCTGGAATTTAGAAATCATATTTTTACATTACAGCATGTACCACAATTATCATGAGGCAAGAATCTGATAATAACTAGTTCACATTCTCATTGCAATAGTAAAGATGTACTATGGACTCTTTAGAGGACAATAATATATTACTAGCTGTTATTTTGATTTTAAAAATGTTATTGAACTGTAACTTGACTGTTATGTTGCTGTTTACATCTTAATGTATTAATCTGAACATCTTTATTAACAGATACCTCATTATTACACATTTATGATCAAAGTGTAATGCATAGTACCAACACAGCATTAATCTTTACATATATATTCATTAGTTATAATACTCTAGAGTTTTGCTGCAATATTTTCCCTCAGATGTCAAGGGAAGGGCGAGATTAGCTGATTTTGGCATAAGCAGACGTTTACTTAAAGACCAAACAACTCTACGAACAGCCAGCGCAGGAACGAAGTGCTGGATGGCCACAGAGACTCTAGCAGAAGAATCTGACATACCATACAAGTCCAACACTGATGTGCAGGTGAGTTCTTCTACCTGATGAGCATTGTTTGTAAAATGGCTAAACTGATGTGATGCTCTGGTGATATTTAAGGTGGCAGGGATGCTGATTTACTACATCCTCTCTGGAGGACACCATCCATTTGGCAAATCCTTTGAATGTGAGTTCAACATTTACAATGGAAGGTACAGTTTGGATCATGTTGAAGATGTGGTGGCGAAGGATCTCATTGAGTGGATGATTAATAAAGAACCGAAGAAAAGACCCAAAGTGGAGGAATGCCTGAGTCATCCTTTCTTCTGGTCTGCTGAAAAGTAAGAAACAAAAACTGGCTGATTTCTAGGTTTACACATTAGTGTAACATGCAGCCATGTGCTACAGGAAGTGCACCATCTTTAGCCTCAGACTAAACAACACATGGCACTGTACTGTATTAAGACCACATAATAAATGTATGATTGAAACAAGATGTCCTTAGCTTTTCACCACGATATTCAGTCAGATGTGTCATTGCATAGATGGACCTGCTAACTTTATCCTCGTTTACGATAATGTGTTATCCAAAACCAGCTAAGTTAACGCAGCATTTAAATATTTACAGCTCTGAAAACTGTTTAGAGCATTTAATTAATTTAAGCCCTTGTGGTTGAGCATCACTGGTGGATGCAGCTTTATAACAAACTTTGAATTAATTTGTTTATCTTTTTCTTAGAAAAGTGGAATACTTGAGAAAAGTTGGCAACCGGAACGAGGCAGCGAATTGTCGAAAGGCAGATCAGGAACTGATTGATAATTTAGAACAATGTGCTGGAAATGGATCCTTCAAACTGTGGAAAAATGAGGTATCTTCAGTATGATAGCTGTAACTTCTGTACTCATATAAATTTCATGACCTATATTTTTTCTGATTTTTCTTTGTTTGTTTTGTTTGTACAGTTTCCACCAGAACTGGTCCAGAAGATGGATGGAAAAGGCAAAAGCTACCCAGAAAACACTCTTGGATTACTGCGTTTTATACGCAATCTCCAGGAACACTAGTAAGTTGAACTAAATTAGATGGTAAAAAAATAAGCACACCATCTTCCACACGTTTGTTTTTCTGTACTGAACTCTCCATTATTCACTTTACCAGAAGAAATCACATGTGAATATTTCAAACGAGCAAACTGTTAAAAGTTACTGCTACTGACACTTCTACATCTTTTAGAAGCAGACAGTGATTATATAAGAGGACTGAGTGAATTCATTGACATTATGAGAGCAGCTGTTTTACTCCAGAGATATATGATTGATTAAACATGATAAAGTCATGTGTCCTTTCATCATTTATGAACATTTTCCTCTCTTGGTCACAGTGTGAAGGAAGCAGTCCAAGTTGATGTCCTGCTGTTGTTTCCCAGTCTCTTTGGATGCATTTACAAGTTTGCCAAAAGCCAAGGTTGGAATGAAGAGACACCCTTGAAGGAAATGTTTCGAAGAGAAGATATCAGCACCATCTTTGTGACGCTGTCCACAAACACCAGGGAGCATCTGGCGGTCCCAGTTCAAGAGTCACAACTGGGTGACTTTGCATGAAGGTGAATTTTGTTTTATAAAAAAAAAAAAGAGAAGGATGAAGGATGTAAAAAATGACTGTAGTCTTAGGAGCAGATGGAGAAATACTCACAAGCATCATAAAACATAGAAGATAGTTTATTTCGGTGTCACTCCACAACACACAATACCAAACAAAACAAAGAATCCAGCTATATACATTCAAAACATTGTTACACCCCTCCCGTTAATGGATAAAAAGTGTTGGGAACCACTCAGAAAAAGAGTTATGAGACACCAACAAAAAAGAAAAAACAAGAACAGACAATAACAACAAACAACTGAAAACATTAAGATAAACACAAAAATAATGTACATACAGTATATGCATCCCCATATGCATACCATATGTTCACGCATAAAAACCCACAAATAACCACGTACATGAACACACAGGTACACTATGGTACCATAAAAACCAAACATAAACAGTTATTTTTTAAGTTAGAACTCATAAAAGACAGTCTTCTATTTAACATGAGGTGGCAGGCTTTGGCACAGTCATTAATTCAATGTTTCCCAGCTAAAATTACACATAATTTACTTACATCAAGACAATTAAAATTAACAATAAACCTAGAAAGGCTTCATACCTAAAAAGAAACCTAAAAAGTGTTCATATTACATCATGAGAACTTTTGTCGATATTGAGATTCTACTTGGGTGCTTTTTCACAAACACTCCATTTACTGCCTTTGTTTTTTTTCTCTACACAGTGATGAACAATGGCACTTGGATGGGGGCTGGAGATTCAACCAGTCCTCTGACTGGAGGAGGATCAGTCTATTACCTGAGCCACAGCCACCCCAAACATTTATATGCAAATATGCAGAACCGCAACAGAAATCATTGTAAATTATTATGAGCTGTTCTTTTAGCCCACAATGTGAGATCCATTTTTTTCTGTATATTACATTCCAATGAAACATTTTTTACTTGTTTGCATCATTTTGAATGAGCAAGACTGGAGATAAATTAGGTTGCTGGTTTTAATCCTGTAGCTGATGTTGATGGGCTGGTGTGCTGTTTTTGTGTTTTGTTTTATTTTGATTTTTTTTCCCCCATTGAATCTTTTATTTTTTCCAGGGTGCCTTGGTTTGCTATGTTGCCTTTTTGTTTTTTATCATTCATTATCCTTTTCTCAGGCATTATTCCAGGGTTAACACCAGTTCATTAAAAAAAAAAAAAAAGAAAGAAAAGTCTGCTTAACAGATGAATTTCTTTGTTTTATGTTAAGTAAAAAAAACTGCTCCACATTGACTGTTGCCTTCAATGTCATGACTATTTCATCTTGTTGTGGGGCAAATGGGTTTTGTTTACATGGAAATATGTAAATAGGAGAGTGTCTGCATCCATTTGTGACTAAGCAGTATCAGGCTCTTGCATGAATAAATTTTTTTTACAACAGTTGAAACATAATGGAGAGAAATGTTTTATAAATCTCACTTTTTATAAATATATTAATTTATGTAAAGCATCTTACCTTTGGGTTTACAATTTAGTCTTGAAATTAAAAAAATAACAGATCTAACTCTGCGTTTGGCAAATTTGAATAAAATATTTGCAAATTACAGTCTGATGTGTCATTTTCCATCACTGCTGAGGAGCTTTTCATCTTTTGTTGAAGAAGAAAGAGGGGGGGGGGGCTACAACTGGATGAGAAGTCAAATTAAGTATTCATGGTCATTTTAACTTTACAGCATTTTTATATAGCACACATCTTTTGCCTACTTCTAGTTATATGCATATCTGATACACCGTAATGTGCCACATGGTGGAAAAAAGTTTATATTTTTCTGATTTTAAGACATGGTAAGGACCAGATGTTTAAGTTTATGACTGATACATAAAATGTTAGAACTGTCATTTACATTATTGTTTAATCTAATTAGTTGGATATTTTTCTCAACTTCTTGAGCATCAATCGAAGATTACAAGATTCATGTACAAAGCAAAGCCTCTCTGAGAGCAAAGAGGGATCATGTTTTACAATAATTTGACATATTCCTTTGGACCGCACAGCAGTCTTTATAGCCCTCAAGCCCTTAAATAAGTGTGTGCCAGCAATGTGTAAAATTCTAGGAACTCTGTGCAAAGTAACTAAAGACTAAAAGAGGTAGGTTAATCACTTTTCAGTGTAGCACTTTGTAGTATTGTTCTGTTGTATCACTTAATATATCCACAGAGCCATCCTCCTCGATGGGAGGAGTAAAAGAGACAGGAAGTTGTAGCTCCAAGTCCAGAAAAAGCCAGCAGGGCCTGGCTCAAAATGTGGCAGTGGCAGCACTTCTGGCAGCTGCCACAAGGTGCCACTAGGTGCCACAAGGTGCCACTAGGTGCCACGGGGTGCCACAGTGCTTTGGGCTGCCACTAGGTGCCACTAGGTGCCACAGGGTGCCACTAGGTGCCACTAGGTGCCACAGGGTGCCACGGGGTGCCACTAGGTGCCACCGGGTGCCACAGTGCTTTGGGCTGCCACTAGATGCCACAGAGTGCCACGGGGTGCCACTAGGTGCCACAGGGTGCCATGGGGTGCCACTAGTTGCCACTAGGTGCCACAGGGTGCCACGGGGTGCCACAGTGCTTTGGGCTGCCACTAGGTGCCACGGGGTGCAACTAGGTGCCACGGGGTGCCACACTGCTTTGGGCTGCCACTAGGTGCCACAGGGTGCCACGGGGTGCCACAGTGCTTTGGGCTGCCACTAGGTGCCACGGGGTGCCACAGGGTGCCATGGGGTGCCACTAGGTGCCACTAGTTGCCACTAGTTGCCACTAGGTGCCACTAGGTGCCACGGGGTGCCACATTGCTTTGGGCTGCCACTAGGTGCCACAAGGTGCCACTAGGTGCCACAGGGTGCCACTAGGTGCCACAGGGTGCCACGGGGTGCCACAGTGCTTTGGGCTGCCACTAGGTGCCACGGGGTGCCACTAGGTGCCACAGGGTGCCACAAGGTGCCACTAGGTGCCACGGGGTGCCACTAGGTGCCACAGGGTGCCACCGGGTGCCACAGGGTGCCACAGGATGCCACCGGGTGCCACAGGGTGCCACTAGGTGCCACGGGGTGCCACTAGGTGCCACAGGGTGCCATGGGGTGCCACTAGGTGCCACTAGTTGCCACTAGGTGCCACGGGGTGCCACAGTGCTTTGGGCTGCCACTAGGTGCCACAGGGTGCCACGGGGTGCCACTAGGTGCCACGGGGTGCCACAGGGTGCCACAGGATGCCACCGGGTGCCACAGGGTGCCACTAGGTGCCACGGGGTGCCACTAGGTGCCACAGGGTGCCATGGGGTGCCACTAGTTGCCACTAGGTGCCACAGGGTGCCACGGGGTGCAACAGTGCTTTGGGCTGCAACTAGGTGCCACAGGGTGCCACGGGGTGCCACACTGCTTTGGGCTGCCAATAGGTGCCACAAGGTGCCACAGGGTGCCACTAGGTGCCACAGGGTGCCATGGGGTGCCACTAGTTGCCACTAGGTGCCACAGGGTGCCACGGGGTGCAACAGTGCTTTGGGCTGCAACTAGGTGCCACAGGGTGCCACGGGGTGCCACACTGCTTTGGGCTGCCAATAGGTGCCACAAGGTGCCACAGGGTGCCACTAGGTGCCACGGGGTGCCACTAGGTGCCACAGGCTGCCACTAGGTGCCACGGGGTGCCACTAGGTGCCACAGGGTGCCACGGGGTGCCACAGTGCTTTGGGCTGCCACTAGGTGCCACTAGGTGCCACTAGGTGCCACGGGGTGCCACTAGGTGCCACAGGGTGCCATGGGGTGCCACTAGGTGCCACTAGTTGCCACTAGGTGCCACTAGGTGCCACGGGGTGCCACTAGGTGCCACGGGGTGCCACACTGCTTTGGGCTGCCACTAGGTGCCACAGGGTGCCACGGGGTGCCACACTGCTTTGGGCTGCCAATAGGTGCCACAAGGTGCCACAGGGTGCCACTAGGTGCCACAGGGTGCCATGGGGTGCCACTAGTTGCCACTAGGTTCCACAGGGTGCCACGGGGTGCAACAGTGCTTTGGGCTGCAACTAGGTGCCACAGGGTGCCACGGGGTGCCACTAGGTGCCACAGGCTGCCACTAGGTGCCACAGGCTGCCACTAGGTGCCACGGGGTGCCACTAGGTGCCACAAGGTGCCACAGGGTGCCACGGGGTGCCACAGTGCTTTGGGCTGCCACTAGGTGCCACTAGGTGCCACGGGGTGCCACTAGGTGCCACGGGGTGCCACTAGGTGCCACAGGGTGCCATGGGGTGCCACTAGGTGCCACACTGCTTTGGGCTGCCAATAGGTGCCACAAGGTGCCACAGGGTGCCACTAGGTGCCACAGGGTGCCACGGGGTGCCACAGTGCTTTGGGCTGCCACTAGGTGCCACGGGGTGCCACTAGGTGCCACAGGGTGCCACGGGGTGCCATAGGGTGCCACAAGGTGCCACGGGGTGCCACTAAGTGCCATAGGGTGCCACTAGGTGCCACAGGGTGCCACGGGGTGCCACAGTGCTTTGGGCTGCCACTAGGTGCCACGGGGTGTCACTAGGTGCCACAGGGTACCACAGTGCTTTGGGCTGCCAGTAAGGATGGGCGATATTTTATCGTGTGCGATATATCGTCAAAGAAATTCCCCACAATAACAATTTGAATTTATCGTTTTTATCGTGATATGACAATTTATCAGGTTGTGTTTGCAGTTGCACTACTTTGTTTTTTTTAATAAGCCAAGTTAGTTTTGCTGATTGCATCGTTTGAATAAATGTGGAATTTGGTCTCATATTTCAGACTTGTTTGATTGGTGTCACTTCAATTTTGCAATACGGGTGCACTACTTGAAATTAATTGATATAGTTTAGTGGCTTCTAGTATGTTGTAGGGCTTTCAAGACAGAATTTAGTGACAGATTTATAATACAAAATATTTTGCTGATAGTTTTTATCGTCACTTATCGTTACCGTGATAAATAACAGAAATTATCGAGATACATTTTTTAGTCCATATCGCCCATCCCTAGCTGCCACTAGGTGCCACAGGGTGCCACGGGGTGCCACTAGGTGCCACAGGTAGCCACTGGGTGCCACAGTGCCTTGGGCTGCCACCAGGGCCGTTTCTAAATCTGCGTACTTGTGCGTACTTGCGGGCTCGTGGACTCGTAAAACGTTATCACCCGCGGTCCAAGTCATGTTCCATTAAAAAGTTCGCTTCTCAGCAAGTTCACAGGAAATCCCGGATGAAAACTTTCTCCGCCCATTTTACCGAGCATGCATCAGAGGAGGCTCGTGCGTACTTGGCCAGGTATAAATCCCAGCATGCACCTGCACACGCGCAGCGTTTGACAGCCTCCTCCTTCCTCCTCCTCCCTCCTCCGCCTCCAACAGCCAAACCTGAGCATCATTTCTATTATTTTACTGTTTTTGGCCTTTTATCTGCAGCTCTTCCTCCAGCTTTCCTCTCACATCTGTCTTTGATCATATCATTATGACCTGATTGTCTGTTTGCATTTATGGGCGTATTGGAAATAAATATAATTTACACGTTTGGGAAAACTCCCCCCAAAAAGCATCCACTTAGTAGGCTATAATTGTTTTGGGGCAGTTGTTTTAATTGTTTTAAACAATGACATTTAAACAATGAATAAAGCAATGAAACCATAACTGAAGTCTGTCAAATTTGATAATTGTGCAACCCTAACCCTCCTCATTTTGTCATATTTAGCATCTAAGCAGCTCAAGTTTTTTATTTAATGCAAGGGGCGCAAACTCGTTCCAAAGAGGGTCCTGTAACTGGAGATTTTCTTTCCAACCAAGAGAAAACAGACCACTCATTTCATTGAGTTTACTCTTATATTGAAAACTTGATGAAATGAATAGACTCTGGTGCTGAATGAATGAAAACTTGCAGTCACAGGGCCCTTTCTGGAAGCAGTTTGAGACCCCTGCTTAAATGTTTTAAAGTGGTCATGACCAATAGTTTACAAGAATTTCTGAAAGTCTATTAAAGTTGTTTTTGGATTTTAGCCATTATACATTAAGTATTTTGGGGAAAATGCTTTTTGACAAATCAGTTGGGACTGACATCAATGATTAAAAAATGCCTGGCTTAAAATGACAAAACAGCTTATAATAATTTTTTTTTAATTCAAATTTTTCCCCCATTAAACTTTACTCTATCCCAAGTGTGAACTTGTCTTACAGTACTACACTCTAGGACCACCTTAGCAGGCTCTAAAATGGCACCTAGTGGCACCCCGTGGCACCTAGTGGCAGCCCAAAGCACTGTGGCACCCCGTGGCACCCTGTGGCACTCCATGGCACCTAGTGGCACCCCGTGGCACCTAGTGGCAGCCCAAAGCACTGTGGCACCCCGTGGCACCTTGTGGCACCTAGTGGCACCCCGTGGCACCTAGTGGCAGCCCAAAGCACTGTGGCACCCCGTGGCACCCTGTGGCACCTAGTGGCACCCCGTGGCACCTAGTGGCAGCCCAAAGCACTGTGGCACCCCGTGGCACCTAGTGGCACCCCGTGGCACCTAGTGGCAGCCTGTGGCACCTAGTGGCACCCTGTGGCACCTAGTGGCAGCCCAAAGCACTGTGGCACCCCGTGGCACCCTGTGGCACCTAGTGGCACCCAGTGGCACCTAGTGGCACCCCGTGGCACCTAGTGGCAGCCCAAAGCACTGTGGCACCCCGTGGCACCTTGTGGCAGCTGCCGGAAGTGCTGCCACTGCCACGTTTTGAGCCTGCTGTCTCTTAGCAGGTTAGCATTAGCCAGCTCGATAACATGCCTAACTTTGTGCGGCTGAAAACACACAAGCATCTGAAAGCGTCTCCTTTCTTGGCAGTCCCCAGTTGTTCCACTGGAAACGGGGAGGAACAGACCCGATTTTCAGATGTTTGTGTGTTTTAAGACGCACAATGTTAAGCACGTCAGTAAACGTTAGCTGGCTAATGCTAGCATGCTGTGAAGTGCCGGTGTCGTGCCCCACCGGGGATAAACAAACGTGTGTTTTATTATAAAGTTCGGCCCTTCACCGCGGCAAATCGATCGCTTTGATCCAGCTTTTGATCCAGTATCACTTCAGTCTAGAATGAAAACTTAAATATGTTTGGAGTTTATCCGATTTAAACAGTATAACAGAGCAGGAACGGCTGTCGTTAACATGGCCCGGAAGAGGAAGTGTCTAAAGCCGGCAACTTCCGGTAAGCGTGATAATCCCCTATTAGTCATCTGTGCACATCAGAGTAGCATTTTTCATTGCGTTCATCAAATTGCAACTGCTTTTGGACATGTAGCTGCTGTTTTTATCCTCTGTTACTATCATTTGCTTTGGTCAAAATTAGGGCTGTGTGATTGCCTCTAATTTTCACATTACACAGTGTATGGTCATTGCACTATATTGCCAATACACGATTAAATTGGCAAGGGGGCAGGGTCTTATGTTGATCACTACCAGTCAGTATGGCTGCATGAATAATCCAAATTTGATTGCATGTGTGACCCCTGTGACGTGACTTTGTAATAAGTACTATTATTATACAGTACTTATTACATGTATTGTATGACCAATATGTATAATACTATGTAATTGTATAATACTTCAACATTTTAACCTTCATCCAAGCTAGACTGCACTAATAACCTTAAAATCACTTTTGCTGGATGATGTATTCATGAACTCTCTTTATGAAAGCCCTTTTGTGAACATTTAAGTAGTTACACGATATTTTTTTGCAATTTTCCTTCTCTGTGGAATGACCCCGAAGCATAAGCAAACGGGCTTCGTCAGTTCCAATCGCAGAAATGCGCCCTGTCCGTCACAGGGCTGCTGGCGGTGTACCTGCGCTGAGGAGAGAGAATGTGGTTTGTGGGTCTGTTTGTAAACAGGGTTTCTCCAACAGTCATGTATTTCCTCCAGAAACATCTCTAAATGCAGCATAAAGCGGCGTTTTGTTTGTTTTTTTTCCTCAAAATTGCCTTGATAAACAGCAAATTGCCTGGCAACCTTCCAATTGCCAACATACGATTTGATCAGTGATTGTCCCAGCCCCAGTTAAAATTAACTAGATTTTCAACTGCAAAATAATGAATATCCATAAAACTAATGGTCCTTGCTTCATTGATTGATATTGATTGTTCGTATCAGATGTGATGTGGATGAACATATGTGGCCAGACAAGAATGCGTTGATGCACAGGAGATTTATTTATTGATGCATCTTAGACAAAATTTTGGGGGTACAGGAGTGATTTAGTATGTTCAGTTGCATCCAGTACAGTATAGCACAGTGTATGTACTGTTACATAAGTATATTGATCACAGTTGTGCACAACTCTACACCCAAAGGTTGATTCTTCAAGTTTGTTAAATAGAAGTGTCTGAAGTGTGTTTTTTTGTTTTGTTGGGATTTTTCATAATGCTATGAATAAACTACTATAAGATGGCAAAGAAAATGTCATTAACTTGTAACTTTACTTCACACGGCTAATGTGTGATGCTGTCTTTAGCATTTGTAGTGTCTCCAAGATCAGACTTTTCTGTATTCAGAAACCCTGATCAGACTGTCACGATGAAAACACTCATAAGCCATTTGAGTACCTGTACGTACTCAATGGCAACAGGACTGTTTCACTGACATAAATACTTGCTTTTTGAGGAATTAACAATTTTTTAACAAGTGATGGGCTTTTGCAGGTTCTCCACTAAGTTTTGCAGTTTGTACTAATTGTTCTGAGGAAAACACCAAATTCTGTGCAAATGTTATTTCTGTTGTGAGAAATTCACCAAAGCAATAGTGCATTTCATGGCAAATGTGTGCCATAATCAATGATGGTCCAAAGATAGATAGATAGATAGATAGCTTTAACAGGTTGCAAATAAAAACAAAACACATAAAACTAATCAACACATGAATACAATAGCATGTGGCCTCTTTTGCCCATTACATCAAACTGTTGTCCGATTTTTGTTTTTTTCAATTCTTGTCATTTTTACCGATTTTTAACATGCTATTACCTATTAACATTTATATTTAGGGCTGGCGGTGGGTGGTGGGTAGGAACGCAGGCCCACAGAAGGAAGGTGGTTGGTTGCCCGGGTTGGGGGGGGGGGGGGGGAACAACAAAGAGGGGGGTCTCTGTGGGGGGTGTATGTGTTCTCCTGGCATGGGGGTTTCTTCCGGGGGGCTGCTTTCCCCCCCACCCCAAAAGAAAGAAATATGGGTTAAAGGGTAATTTATAAATCCCCATGGAAAAAGGGGGAGGGAGGGTGGGTGGTTCTCCCTTTGGGCCTTGGGCCAGCGGGGGGCCGGCCCGGGGGTCCCCGCCTCTCCCGCCGATATCAGGGGAAAGGGCCCAGGCACCCCCGGCCCGAACGGAAGGGAAAGAAAAAAAAAAAACATTTATATTTAAACTGTTCAAATTGTAATTCAAGGTGCTAAACAT
This sequence comes from Atherinomorus stipes, assembly GCA_023101725.1. NCBI lineage: Eukaryota > Metazoa > Chordata > Actinopteri > Atheriniformes > Atherinidae > Atherinomorus > Atherinomorus stipes. The sequence goes on from JALJCO010011906.1 coordinate 3,462,776, forward strand.
TAATATTTAATATATATCTATCAGTTCTAATACGCTAGAGTTTTGCTGCATTTTTTTCCCCACAGATGTCAAGGGGAGGGCGAGATTAGCTGATTTTGGCATAAGCAGACGTTTACTCAAAGACCAAACAACTTTGCGAACAGCCAGTGCAGGAACAATGTGTTGGATGGCCACAGAGACTCTAGCAGAAGAATCTCACATACCGTACAAGTCCAACACTGATGTACAGGTGAGTTCTGCTGCTTGATAAACATTGTTTGTAACATAGCAAAACTGATGTGATGCTCTGGTGACATTTAAGGTGGTAGGGATGCTGATTTACTACATCCTCTCTGGAGGACACCATCCATTTGGCAAACGTTTGAAATGTGAGTACAACATTTCCAAAGGGAAGTACAAATTGGATCATCTTGAAGATGTGGTGGCGAAGGATCTCATTGAGTGGATGATCAGCAAAGAACCAAAGGAAAGACCCAAAGTGGAGGAATGCCTGAGTCATCCCTTCTTTTGGTCTCGTGGGAAGTAAGAAGCAATCACTGGCTGATTATAAGTATTCATACAAGATCTGTTTCTCATTTTGGTTCTGTGTGGACTGAGGAGCAAATGAAAGTCATTCATATTTTTACTTAAAAGATTAGCCATTGAATGAAATTATAAAACATTTATACACATGGGATATACCCTGAAATATCATTTCCTATGTTCTTCAAAGAAATCTTAACTGCCTTGAGCAAGTGCAGACCTGCCAATATGTATACATGTTGTGCTGCAAGTATGCAATTTGATATCTAAATATGCCAGTACGGCTTGCCTCTCAAAACGAGACAAAAAGTCACTGTAATGTGAATTCTACGGGAAATATGGTGTTAGGTCCATCTTCAGCCAAAGCCGCTACAAACCACGCCCCCTATTAACCACCCCCCTACACGAGACGCCCACCACACCAATGAGACCACGGTAAAATCTTACTGTGACCACGACACGCCCGCTACACTACATCTCACAAACAGCTGCAGGGCTAGTATGGAACATGGAAAACTTGCTTGGGTTAATGTGAGTTAATGTTGTGCTACATTTTTAATACATAGCTACCAGTTAATGTTGCTCGGTATGCGTGGAATTAAATAATGATTACAGGGGTAAAAAGCTCAATTTTACACTTTATCTGCAAACTACCACATACCACACATAGGAAGAAGCATACAAAGTTGAAGAATTTGTGCTTTTATTTTTAAAGCCCTCCGTTCCAGTTAAACTGGAATAAAAGTTACATTTGTAACCAGTGACCATTAAAATGTGGTATTATTTGTGTGGTAAGATTAGTTGACTTACGGCATGGAACAAATGTTCCATGGCCTAAAAAGGCCTACCATAGAACATTTGCTTCATTTTAAAGGAATCATGTTTTATTTCTTCTTTTAGGGTTAGAGAAAATGTGCAAAAAGAGGATGGATACATTATATTCAGTCAGATTTTCTTCTTTCTCTGAAAAAACTTAAAATACTGTAAATAAATAAAACTGAAGATGTGGCAAATTATGAGGAAAAAAGCCCTAATAAGCTAATGGCAAGAGGAATAGATTTAAAAATATATTACAATACTTAAAGTGTCAGCATGTTGTGGTAATTCAACTCAATTGTTCCATTAAAACTGGCTAAAACCTACAAATATTATATGGCTGTATATTTGAAAATATTAGTTGGTTCTTCATCATCTTTAGTGAAATAAAGCCATTGTGGAGCTCAAAGAGCCACTTGTGGCTCAGGCCTGCAGGTTACGGACCCCTAACCCAGACCCTGATCCTGGGGTGCAGACGAGATGCAACGTGGCCCACAGCATTAAGGAAAGATTCCAGTGTTTGCCTGGTCTGAAGGCCCGTCCTGAGAGGGCGTTATGTGCCACTTCCGTAAGGAGCCGGTATCATATTATGCCAGCATCATGGCTTGAGGGAAAGTCACCGTGTGATTAAATATTTCACAACCATTTAATTTCAAAATGGTGTGAAGAAAAGCAACCTATCCATATTTTTATAGATAAGTATTTTATTCATGTGAGGCTATTTCAATATTCAGGATTTTTTCATGTTCTGCTTCAAAACAGGTAACATGATTACTGAATGAAATAGAATATGATCAAATGAAATAAAAAAGTTAATACAATAAAGCTGACAATCAAATAACTTGTGTCAACAAGCCAGCAAAGTCAGTGTGAAAGGGATGTAAAACGCAGTAGCTAACTGTGTTTTACATCCCTTTCATTCTGACTTTGCTGGCAGTCCTCCACCAAGTGTTGCAGCGGGCGGTACTGTATGCAGATGTGTTGCTTTTTTCACCAGTATTATAATTTTCTCCTCCTCATAAGCTTCAAGGACGACCTGCAATTCCATTGCCATTTTCATTCTGATTTCGGAGCTCCATAGGTGATGCCTCCCTTTCTCCGGGCTTGATCAAGCCGGCTGATTCATAGCTTGAGGTGTGAAACCGACAGAGGGGGATAAGTTTTCAGAGAATTTAGCAAGCCAGAGATCAGGCTTTATTACAGCATTTGTTAAGCCTCCTTTCTGGAATACCCCCCTGGTCTACTGTGCTGGCATATCCAGTGCCTCCATTTCACAGCTTATTACTTTAAAAACTGCATTATTTCTGTGGGTATTACTAGGAACTGGAATGTTTTCTTCTGATCATATATCAATAGACCAAGATCCATGTTTGTAGGTGAACTGAATCCGCTTGTTTGGTCCGAATCATCTCTGTTTATGCATTCAGAATATCACAAACGAAATGGACTTCTTGAGCAAACTGACCTTGATTTGAATCAAAAAGGGTGGTGTGAATGTGCCCTTTGTCATTGAACGTCAATTAGATGGTTTAATACAACTTTCTAAATAATCTTTGATATAAAAGAGGGTTTTAAAATAGGTCTATAGTTCTTTACGCAGTCATTTAAAGTTATGTTTTTAAGGGGTGGCTTATTAGCAGCTATCTTTAGTGACTTGGGGAAAAATACCTGATGCCAGTGAGCTGTTAGATTTGACAGATTCATTTTTGTATATATGTTTTATGTGAAACAGCCAAGTTAACCACTCACTCTGACATCTGAAGTTTCAGTAACAATTCCTGTAATTTATAACCTGTCATGCATACTGCTTGAATAACATTTGATTTGATTTTGTTTTTGTTTGTTTGTTTGTTTTCCCCAGGAAAGTAGATTACTTGAAGAAAGTTGGAAACAGGAAGGAAGCAGCAAATTATCGAAACACTGACCATGAACTGACTTATTCACTTGAAAGGTGTGCTAAAGATGGATCATTCAAACAGTGGAAAAATAAGGTGAGTGGATGAAAATACATCTAACGTCTGAGGGGTAAAATAAACCCTGTTTACTACAAATTGTTGCTCAATTAAAAAGTGGTAGAGTTGTATAGTTTTTTGTAGCTGAAATTAATTTCATATGGAAACCATACTTCATCTCTCACATTACCATGGAAACCTACTTGCATTCTTGCAATGTGTTTTATGTTTAGTCTTGATTTGTTCCCAAGTTTGCATTAGAGATTGGTTTTGTGATGTGTGCAGGTTTATTAACATTTAACAGGCTTTATATGTTGATCTTGGGGCTGAAAGTCCCCTCTTTTCTGAGTGCAGCATTTCTTTGCAAATAAAAGGAACAGCCATGTGTGAATAGCAGGGTTTTTAAATATGTCTACCAGTAATTTTTCTAATATTATGCTTTTAAATTTTATTGAACTAATTTGTCACTATTTATCAGTAATAAACCAATATTCCTCTTTTACTTCATTTGTAATGATGTTTCCTTTTTGCCAATATCCATTTAGTTTTCTTTACAAATTACACACTAAACATTTGATATCATCAGCACACATATCTTTGAAAAGAAAACCTGGATGAACAGCAAAGGCCAATCACTGTACAAGATCATTCCTGATATCTTTTTAGATTTCACTGAGTTATTCAATACAAAAAAATCCTGGCTTTGTTTAACTTGGTTTGCTGGGATGTTCTCTGCACTTTATTTCAATGTGTTTTTTTTATTGTTTGTTTTGGCATTATTTGTCTTCCAGTTTTCAGAACAGTTGGTTCAGAAGATGGATGGCAAGGGGAAAGTCTACCCTGAAAACATACTGGGATTGCTGCGTTTCATCCGCAACCTTCATGAGCACTAGTAAGTAGAATCCGCAGTTTTCCCCCTGAATATAAACGCTAGACTTGTGCAACTGAAATCTGTCTTAATCCGCACCTTTGGGCCTCTACTCTCGTGTGGCGATCACTTGCAACTCCCTCTCCCCCTGTCTGTATTTTCCCTGTTTGTTGTGTTCGGGATGTTTCTGGAAAGAGATTTGCATATATATCCCCAGCCAATGACAGAGCTAGGGATATGGCGCTGTATGGATCACCGCGAGCCTACGTCACAACCCGGAACTCATGTGACCGCGAAGCTGGTCCCGGTGAAAATATGCTTCGTATTTGAACGGCGTCTGATGGACTATGAGCCTCAAAAACTGCTTTTGCACTCTTTAATTTTTTTCTCCGCCGGTCTGTCTTTGAAATATTATAGAAATGACGTCCAGTTATACTGAAAGTCTCACTGCCGACGCTAGAAGAAGATAAGAAGCTAAACTAGTATCTGTTGGACTAAGTGATGCCATCTTCTGCTGCTACAGCCTGGTTAGACGAACCTACCTGTACATAACATCAGTTTCCCGATCTCATGATGTATTTGGTTTCATCAGGTAAGCCCCGTGTTCAAGCCATTTATTTTTTATAGAATATAAATTTTCCCCGGATTTTTAAGAAATGGTGGTATTTCTTTGATGTACTTCTCAGGAGTTTACTCTCATTGATAAAGCTATAAATTACCGGCAGTCTTATCTGTATGTAACTGGTTACGACTGTGCATGTTTATAACGCTGCAAATGCCTTTCTGCCGCTTTTTATGCTTTTATTCTTATGTGGGAACATTGATGGCAGTAATCTGGATGAACGTAATCGTTAACAGTCCTGAGGAGACGGAACAGCGGGCGGCGCTGTGATTCTGTACATCCACTGATTTAATGGTGTTTTCTATCATCTGTACAAAAACAACTACAGGGTTTAAAAAGTGAGACCACATTATATGCTTTTTTTATCAGCCACAAAGTGATCGGAACATATTGTTGGATGTTTCCATGGTTTCCAGCGTAAACTGTCAGCATTTATGGGCTTGATAGCAGCTAGCCACTTAGCATGTTGTTCGGGACTTTTTCTGTTGTTTTGGGAACTGGAACAAACATATTCTCTTGTCCGTGTGATAGATATGTTTATGGCAGCCATACACAGCGGGACTTCTCGGTATTTCCAAAGTAGAATAAACGAAGATTGACGAGTAATGAAGCAGGTAATTCAGTGGCTCCCCTATGCAACGAAGCCATGTTTTCACCTGTTACCTAACCGGATGTGACGAATTTGGCGAAAATTCCCGGATGTTCGCGGTGATCCATAGGGATAAACTCATGACTGGAGCAGATGCCAGTCACTCAAAATCTCAAAAAAAAATAAAAACGGTGGATACAGCAAGGAACTTTGGCGACGACTCCGGATTCTATTTTTATAGCTGTAGTTTATAAATTTTCTAAAAAGTACTTATTTGTTACATTGGCTAAAACTGTCCCTATGCCCAGGCAGCATTACATGACACATGTAATCTGTGGGAAAAAAAACTGGTCCCAATTGGTCCCTCCTACTGCTCGTATTGCAAAGTGCAAGAATCTATCGGGACGAAACCGAACATCCACTCAGAGCCAAAGGAGCGTCTGATGGAGTGTTTGACATCTGTCAATCATTGCTCACACACATGCTGCGTCCTACCCCCTCCCTCCGCTGAAGCTGCTACTGCTGCTCGTCAGGCAGTGAGAAGATCACCAGATAAGAAAAACAATCAAAAAAGAAAAAAAGTCACCCATATGTTTGTGACTGTGATGTCACTGTTGGGCAGAGCTAGCTTGTTCCTGATGTTACTGGCTGATTAGTAGGAAAACTATTTGAAATACCTTTATAAAATCACAAGATGGTCTCGGTTTGTTTGAATGGTGCAGATGCTGTGAGTTGTGTGTAGCGCCAAACTTGTTTTGCTTCAGATTTTTAGGCAAAGTCTGCGATCTTCTCAGGGTTATTTGTGAAAAGTATCAGAAATTCTTCAGTTCACCGTAATTTGAACCAAATCTTTCTCTCTTGTCTACAGTACTGAGGAGGCAGCCAAAGTCAATGTCCTGGCATTATTTCCTGATCTATTCGGATGTGTTTTCAAGTTTGCTAAGAGCCGTGGGTGGAATAAGGAGTCACCCTTAAATGAAATGTTTCAAAGAGATGACTTCAGTGCTGACATTGTGATACCATCAGGAAACAAAGAGGAGCCTCTCTGCACCCCAGTTCAAGAGTCTCAACCCAATGATGGTATTTAAGTTCATTGCTATACTTGTCTTAATATTATCTCAAACATCATTGCATTTGAAAGGTTTTGGCCTCTTTGTTATAGCAGATTGTCATCTGTAGTCCTTAATAACTACTTTCTTTGTGTATGCAAAAACCTGTGTTTCATCACCTGCCTGGGATTGGCTTCACCTAGACGTGTCTTCAGCTCTTCCTCCCTCTGGACCAATCGCTGCTGCCTCTTCTGGATGCCAGGATAAAAGCTCTGCCACCCCAGCTGGGTCTGCTTGCCAGACAGCTTGTCTATTTCTTTGCAACTCTGATTGTTTGAATAGTGTGCAACCTCCTCGTTTGTCCTCATGAGATCTAGAGCTGTGCCTCTGACGATTCTCTATCGTTAATTCTTTTATATTGTATTGTTAATGCTTTTATAGAGGTCGGGCCAAGTTCTGCAGATTTTATACACGTTCAGCTTTTATGTCACTTTATGTTGTTTGGTTATAGGTTTAGTGGTGCTACTGTCTTTTGTAGCTTGTTTTTTGTTAGTATAGTCATCCAAGTTTAAAGTCTTTTGTTTCAGACTTTACTTAGTTTATTTCTTACCAGTTCACCAACAACAATCTTGTCCTGAATGTTTTTGAGGGTGGCCTTTTGAAATTTTATCATGCTTTTTTGAGAAATAACAAAGGGATTCTAATCTTGGCAAAGATTATAAGACTTTTAAGTTGTTTCTTAATTTTTTGTTATTTGCAAAATATTTGTGATTCCTTATGTTCTTTGGTAAAGTATTTAATCATATATGTGTCTTTCTATGTACATATATATAAATATAATATTGGGGGAGTGGGTAGCGTAGTAATTTCGCGGGCTTGGCCGTGGCAGGCCCGGGTTTGAGTCCCTGACCTGGCACCCAGGGGAACCACTGTGTACCCTTGAGCAAGGTCCTTAACCCCCAATAACTGCTCCCTGGGTGCTCTTATTAGCAGCCTTCTGCTCTCAGGTTCAACCTGAGATGGGTTAAATTCAGAGAATGAATTTCCTAATTGGCTCACTAATTGGGACTAATAAAGTAAATCTTTATTTTGTCGTACATTTTACTTTGATCATCAAAGTGATGTTTGTAGAAAGTGAGGACATTTTGGTGGTCCTTACTAAACAAGTCTAAGAAATAACTATTTTAAGGTTAAGATTTGGTTTTAGAGTTTAGGTTACAATTAGGTTTTGGTTAGGGTTAGGGCAGGGTTTCCCAACCCTGGTCCTCAGGGACCCCAGCCCTGCTGGTTTTCCAGATATTCCTACTTCAACACACCTGTGTGGTGGAGTTGGAAACCTGGAATACATGCAGGGCTGGGGTCCCTGAGGACCAGGGTTGGGAAACCCTGGGTTAGGGTATGGTCGGTTTAGGCAATCAATTGTGATGGTTATGGGTTAGGGTAAGGGGCAGGGAATGCATTATGTCAATGAATGTCCTCACAAAGATGGATGTACAAGGATACGGGTGTGTGTATGCGAGATGGTATGTGTGTTAAGTTTAATTACATAAGATAAGTTTATTATTTTGTTATGTATATTACTTTGGTACTGCTGTCTGTAGTCAACCTGTTCAACCCGAGGACCACTTGAAAACGAGTTGTTGCATTTCAGTGTATTATTTCTCATCAAATACATTTGAATAAAATGTATATATATAAAAAACACAGTGTTTTCAATTTCTTGTTTTATTGAAGCGACAACGGTGGCCTAGAAGTGTTTACTGATTGTGAAGTACAGATTTTGGTGCAGTTTTTCTGCTTTTATTGTGAAAGGAAAGTATTTCCGTTTTGATCAAATCTTGGCTTTCCATTACATATTTCAGAATAGAAGATACAGAATACATTATCCTTGTGCTGCTTCATATACAATTACATCAAAAGATTGCTAGAGCTTGTTGATTCTCAATGAGTTGTTTTCTTTTTGTTTTTTTTCTCGCTGTACCGGAAGTCGTTTCATTTTGACAGCAGAGTTTTAAGAAAAAAGTGACGTCGTCTGACAAACAACCGGAGGAGGCGAGACTGCCTTGTTCAGCCTGCATCCTGGCAATTCTGTGACATTTTTAATATTTTATTTTTGTACCATTATGCAGTCTTCCAAGAGGAGTGAGAGTGACTGGCAGGGGCTCGTGAGCGAGGTAAGTGAAAGACGAAGACCGTGAACCGCTTCTGCAGCGGCGGGCGGGTTTACCAGATGCTTCACCGGTCCATATGGTACGAGCATCGGTGTCCTGGCTTAATGTCATTGACGAACAGTTGAACTTAGCTGCTTTTTGGAAATCACCACGTTTCTAGTGGTAAATTAAGATGACTGCTCTTTCAGGTGGAAACACGTCTGTCACGACATTGTGTTTGTTTTGTAGGTGTAACCCACCTGTGGGCCCACGTTGCTGCTCTTTAGGACAGCTGAGCGACAGATACAGATCTGTATTCATATGAAATGAAACAGCTTGTCTTATGAGTAACAGATACAGAAAAAGCAAATATGTGAAGCTCAAGAGTGATACTGAGAGACTAAACAGAGATGTTTTCATATATATATATATATATCTACAAATATTTTTTATATATTAATTAAAACCAATAATATTGATAAATAACAATTAGCAATGTTGAACTTTTGCACGTTCAGCTCTAGCTGCTACTTGATTTGGCTTTGAGTTGCATGTCATGGTTTCTGTTCTTTTGCAGTTTGTTTTTTTCTTTTTTGCAAAACAAAGTTTTCCTGTGTTTGTTTTTCAGTTTGTCTGTCCTGTGGAGCTGGAATTAACCCAATGAGTTGCATGACATGTAATTAACCATACCCCCACAGCAGTGTGTGTAGTTAAACTCTGTTTTTTGTTTTGTTTTTTCTGGTTGTAGTTCCTGATATGTAAACGCAAGCTGGAGAGTAAGAAGGAGGCGCTGCTTATCCTGTCCAAAGAGCTGGATACCTGTCAGCAGGAGCGAGACCAGTACAAGCTGATGGCCAACCAGCTGCGAGAGCGTCACCAAGGACTCAAGAAGAAGTACAGAGAACTCATTGTGAGTGAGTCAACGTGATGCTTTCTTAAATATGGTCAATTTACTTTACACGCATGAAAAAAAAAAAAGTTATTTATACACAGATTGACAAACTTGTATTTGCCACTTGCATTTTATGATTAACTGTACATGACTTATCAGATTTTTTCTGGCACATTTTAGGATGGTGACCTCTCTTTGCCACCAGAAAAGCGTAATCAAGTAAGTTATGGGTTAGTTTTAAAGACTGCCTCACTGGCTTGTTTGTTCTCATCTGTTTGTGTAAATGTCATGGCATAGTTGATAGAAAGGGATTGTCTCTTGTTGTGCATGTGTAGTTGATGAAAGATGGTTCTGTCTTGCAGGTATATTGTAAGACTCTGTTTTGTGCAGCTTTTAACTAGCAGTTAAGAAAAGAAGATAAGCCACCTGTAATGTGTTTTCTTCAACTCTATTAAGTTGCAAATGTCAGTACATAGATGAGAAGATTTTTACACAGAAAAAAAAAAAATCCAAATCTGTTCACCCTTCACTGATCCACCACTCATCTTTCCTTCAGGTCAACCTGGCACAACTCTTGAGGGACTCGAGGGAACGAGCAAAACATCTCACAGAGGAGGTGAAGGACCTCAGTCAGAGGCTTACAGAGGCTCAAGGAGACAACAAGGTGCAATCATACACTTAAACACAGAAAATACCCTTCACATAATATGAATCATATAAAGACACTAAATCAGTTGAATGGGAACATGTTTGTCAGAAGCTGTAACTTTACCTTATCTTTCCTGCAGCTGCTGAGGATGACCATTACTCGACAAAGGCTGGGAGATGAAGAGGTGGGGGTACGTCACTTCCCTGCTCATGAGCGTGAGGATCTTGTTTGCCAGCTGGAGAGAGCTGGGCTTCAGGTAAATGCTTTTTGTTTTGGGTTTCATATCTTAAAACACTTAACACTGTTTACAAACCAGGCTCTGACAGTAAATAATTTTTTTTGTATGTTTTTATCGCATCTTTAATCTTGGGTTTGTCTTTTTTTTTTTTTTTTTTTTTAAATCGGGATCCAGCACACCGAAAGAGAACTTTGGTTTCGGGTGAATTTCAGCTTTCTAATACCAGTAACAGTTCATGTCTGAACCAAAACCACAGTGTATGAGGCTGAAATAACTTTTTCTTTTGAAGAGAAATGAAAGCATGTTGTGAAATCTTGAACTTTTAACCAGAAGAAGCCTGGACTGCTTTTTGTTTCCTCTGTTCCAGGATCTGGTGCATCTAAGGTTTCCGTATAACAAGTAACCCAGACCAGACTCCATTATGTTTACAGTAATCAGCACCTCACATTCTTTTATTTGTGTAAAACATCATTTATACAATAATTATTGCCAATGATGTTCTCATATTTTTAGTAAGTTTAAATGAAGTGAATGTTATTGGCTTTCTCAGAATCTAAATTGGATAAAAAGAAATGGTCTATGTAAACAGGTTGAGAGCAAAAGAAAGTGAGTAGTGTTTGAAGTAAGAGGAAGGGATTCAGGAGAGTTCAAATATAACTATTTTGTTCATTGCTTTGATTTTCATCAACAACAGAAGATAATCAGCTGCAGATTGTTATTTCAGAGAGAAACAGTCTGTAGATTTAAGCCTCATGTTCAGCTTGTAGTCTTTTCTAAAAACATCACTTCCATCAAATGTTTTTTAAACTATCCAGCGGCTGTTAAATATCGATTTTGCTTGCAATTTAGTTAATCAGTGCAACACTTTCCAAAACATAGATTAAAATGTATTCCAGAGCAAAGTGAAATGGTTCAATGTATGAAGTTAAAATGGAAAAGCAATACAGCTTAAATTGAAAGACAATATTTTAAAAGAAACTAATGTTATAAAAAGACATTAAACATAGTTCATAAGATGGAGACATAATTTGGACTTTGTATCTGGGGCTGACACTCATTTTGGTCTGAATTATTTGCATTCCACCACGACTCTCTCGTCTTTCACTTATTCTTTCCTGGTGTTGTGTGCACCTTGTATGAAATTAAATAAGAATCGCATGCACTCACGAAATGAATGCATCACAGACATTACTGGAATCAGTCTTGCCTGAGGACATTTTGATGTGTAGTCTAGGGAAGCGAAGTTATTAAAAAAAAAAGATCTTCTAATTGATAGATGACCAATATTCCTTTGTTAAGGAAATAAAAAGTACCTTGAATTATAATAACTTAATTCACCTTTAACTTTAGTTATGATGAGAGTCACAAAAGGTTACAGTGTGAACCATTTTTATTTTGTGACTGGACCCAGTCAACCTTGGTTTTGATTAATATTTTTTCTGGTTGCCTTTGTCTAGATGGAAGAGATGGAGCACACTGTAAAGGCGTTAACAGACGAGCTGCAGGACGTGAAAGCCGAACGCAACGTGTTCAGGGAGAAGGCTGACCGATTAAATGTTGAGCTGAACCACATTTTGGGAAATCATGAGACGCGTATCATTGACGTGGACGCCCTTTGCATGGAAAACAGGTGAGTCTGAGACACAGATTGACATCTATATTACAAAATAACTCTTATTACACACATTTTTCAACAGTGTTTCACTTGTATCTCTCTGGCATATTCAAAGGTTTGTTTTATTTTTTTTACTATATTGTAAAGTCTTGAAAAAGATGTTGGCAGTATTAATTAACAGATGTTGCTCTTAGAATTTAAAAAGTAAAACAAAGCAAATCAAACAATAATCTCACCAAGTCCAAATTTTATGATTTCATGGCTCCACACTGGTTAAGTTTTGTTCCGATTATGAATAGTTCTGTTAATTTTAACACCAAAGTCGTCTTATCAAAGTCCAATTTTGTTCTGGTCTAACATTAATTGCTGAGGATTTGTGGCTCTGTAAATTCTCTTCACCCTCTTGCTGTCCTGCTGAAGTCTCTTTGCAGCACAAGAGCCTGATTTACACAGAAGTCACTGCTGCTGGTTCTTAGATGTTGGCTCGAACATGAGCAGACGTTAATTGGCCGTTACAGAGGTTGAAACTTAAATGAACTTCTTTGTAAGACTGAGAAAACTGTTAAGTTTTTTTAAGGCTTCACTTTGGGACTTTTCAATTTCTTGTCATTTTCCAGACTGACCGACTTTAATTAACTAAGGTGATTAGTTGTCCTTTAATCTTTCTTAAGTCGGTTTTGACTACGTGTAGAGAAGCACTGTTGGGTGCAACAACCCAGCACAATCACGCACCCCATCATCTTAAAGACATAAAAAGAGATTGATCATTCGTCCAGTTAAGAAATGGTCTTAAATCAGCTACGCTTTCATCATGAGATGAAATAAAGAAAAATCCAAAACTAGATAAATGATATTTAACATATTTAACAGTCACTCAAACTGCCCAGAACACCAGGTGATTGACACAAAGTGTCAGTCAGCGTGTAGGATATCCTGATGTGCCATCGCTTCTTATTCTAATAGTTTTGCAGGATTGTGTAGAGTAGCAACACTTGGAATGCAATTACTAGTACAACCATGCAGACATGCTAATTCTGGCAACAAAAAATCCCACAAAGTGACTTTTGGTTTTTTGGGGGGGGGGGGGGGGGGGTTAAAAAATACCTGCATATCCACACTAATTTTGGTGTAACAATAATATTAAACACAGCCATGGTATCTTTATGGATTGTCAGCAAGAAGATCTACTTTAATTACCACAACAATACCTGATAAAAAGAATTATGGATAGCTGGAGAGCTACAGTAATAGGCAATGTAGTGGAGCTTTTGAAAATGTAGGCTGTAAAGGTGTTACTGTGTTGCATCCACAAAGAAGCTGCAATCAACATCTACTGGACTGTAATGAGCAACACAGTCCCTACATCTAGAAGAATTTGATAACCTTGAAAAGCAACGATCAATTTCTCTATGTCTGAATTTCTTTGATCCATTTTACTTTCTTATTTCTGTCAAACTGCCTCAGGCTGTTTTAACCTTACCTGGTCACATTTGTTGTGCTTCAAGTTTTGGAAGTCAGTGCGCATGCATCGGCACTAAGATTGCCCCAGATTGTTGCTTTGCTCGAACTAAACCTTTCAAGTGTGAACACACCTTAAGGTGAGACACTACAGGCAAATAGGGTAAAAAAAATGAACTAACTGGTGTCACCATGAAACTTTCCCGGTTTATTCCTCACATTAGGGCTATCATTTTTTGTAAATATGCAAATTAGGTGTTATATTGCAAAAAAAACTCTAATTTGCATACATTTCTAGGAAAAAAATCTAAACGGTGGTTTTTAAACGGTGCTGCGTCCGTTTAAAAACACCAACTTTAGCTGCATTTTGAGGGGATTTGGATGCATCAGACAAAGTATCATGAAATTACCTCCTAAAATGTTTATTTTTTACGTTATTTTTTCTAGACTAGTCTGAAAGAAAACCTGTTGAAGGAGGGGGAAAAAAAATGAAAATCTCAAAATTAACCAGGTGATGAAAAAATGGGTTTTTTACCTGTGGTGCCTCCCCTTAAGGAAGTAAAATTATGTTTTAAAAGTTTTGGAAGATCTATTCAGATTTAAAACTCGGTGTACATTTGAACTCAGTGTTTGCTGGAATAATTTTCGACACAGCCGTTATGGATAATTGAATTTATGCCTGCAATATAATGAGCATTGTGCTCTGATAACAAAACAGATACAGTATTGCACATCTCTGAACTTTTCAGATTTTCATTCTTGGAGTTTCAGCTTAAATCAAACTGCCATGTCTTGCGTGTAACGTGCGTTCTGTCCTCTGCTTTGACTCCACCTTCTGTATTACTATGGTTTTTAATCATTTTTACTGCAGGTATTTGCATGACCGTCTCACACAACTGCAGGAGGAGGTGAACCTGCTGAAATCAAACATTATGAAATACAAGGTAGATGTTGAATTCCTCTGTTAAAATAAGAGCTGAAAAAATGATTGAAACTCTGTGAATCCTGACAAAGTTCTAGTTATTTCTAAAAGTGTTTTTTTTTGTGTAAAATAAATAGCTTTTTATTCAGAGCATTCATCAAACTAGCAGTTTGAGCTTTCTTTTGTTTTTTCTCTCTGACAGACAGCCCTTGAGAGGAGGAAAAACTCCAGCTCATATGGGAAATCAAACAACAGTCCCCTTACCGGAGTACTCTCAGCCAAACAAGGTGAAAACAAAAGCCACTGAGTTCACTTTGGATCCTCCTTTAAACCCAGAAATAGGTGTCCTAATGCTCCATCTCAGTAGAAAGACAGAAACTATAACCGACCATTTTCTTTGTCTCAAACCATGTCTTGCTGATTTTTCTTCTTTTCATAACTTCTTTTTTGCCAATCCAAGTCACCTCCAGCTGAGTTTTTAATTGTATTCTGAGTGGTGGAGAGCACCACTGGCAGGGAAATGAGCCTGCCATGATGACTGACAGTTGCTGGCTGAAGCAGCACAGTGGGTTCTGGAGTTAAAGTTAGGAGAGTGTCACCAAGTAGACAGCTGTTGCAAATGCTCCATCTCTGTCTCACTCATGCTGTTTTCCCCTTCTCTTCTCCTATCACTTTGTTCTCCCTGTTTTTAACCTTTTTTAAAGTTTTATCCGTGCATTATTTGACAGCCCCATAGCGTTCAATCCGCCTAACCCCTAACCCTCTCATTTATATTTATTTCTCTCCACACCCCTCTTCCTCCTCGTTCCAGTCCAGGAGATGCTCCTGGAGGAGCAGGGCTGCAGCTTGCCGGCCACTCCTCAGTCCATCTCTGACCTCAAGTCCCTGGCCACAGCCCTGTTAGAGACCATCCATGAGAAAAATCTTGTCATCCAGCACCAGAGGCATACCAACAGGTAAGAAGAGGGTGCAGTGATGCCTCAGCTACTTCTCCACTGATTGCAAACACTGTTTCATAACTTTAACTCCAACCGCCTGACACATTTATAATGTTTGGGTAGTTGTCATAAGAATCCTCCTCAAAGGCAAACAACTGAACTGTGTCACACAAACACATCATTATGAAGAAACCTGACCTGCCTTATCGGGTCTACAGGATCCTGGGAAACAGGGTTGCAGATTTGGAAAGGAAGCTCAAGACTTTGGAGGTCTCGGGGTTGTGGAGCCTACCAGGTAGGTCTAAAAAGATAAACTGTATATGGTGGACCACATTCCTCTTGGTAGAAAAGTCCTGAATTGGATCTCCCCATCCATCCAATTACTGGCAGTTCTGTATATGTTCGAAGATTGGATCATTTCAGTTGTCAGTTTTAGATTGTAAAAGTGGGATTGCTACAAAACAGGGGATTTATAACAGCAACTTGTATTCATTTTTTACAAACGCACATAAAGAATTTGTGCTTTTTCATCAACCAGCAAAAATTATATTTTGATGTTTTTTCCTCATTTGAAAAACCACATCTGTTTCAACTTCTGTATGCATCCCATGATAAAAACAAACTTTTTTTAAAGTCGCATACAGCCGCAGAAGGCCACAACTCAAGAGTGTTATCTTTACCACCCATTAAGTAAACCTGAAGACATGAATATATGTGTGTGTTTGTGTGTACCGATTGGAAACTTTTATTCTGACTTCACCTGAAGTTTTGGGGACTAGACCACAAAAAGCTTTGTCACCATGCTTCACATTAAAGTAAACAGCATTTTATTGGCTAATATTATGTTAGAGTAAGTGGGTTGAGCTTTAGAATTTAGTTGTGATGGTGAAATGAGGCATATAAAGCCTTTTGTTTTAACAAGTTGACATAATTTCCTGAGGTCTTAATGAAATTTCTGTGGTTATAGTGCCGCAGAAACAGTCCAAAAGCTTCTTTGCCTGCCCTTTTCCCACCAATGTAAAGCTTTTTTCATGGCAGACAGTTTAAAAGCATTAAGTGAGCTACATGACTCATCTCCACCTTTCTCTTTCACAGGTTGTGCCTTATTTTAGATCTATCCTACAGCCTCAATCTACCATGCAAATGGAAATTTGGAAACAAATAGCACTCAGTCACCCTTTTGAACTGTTTGTGAGGATATACTGTAAATAGTTTTAGATTTACCTTACATCAAAACTGATAGAAAAATACTTGACTGACATTTTGTGCTATGACTTAAATTTAATCATGGCTGGTACTGATCACTCCTATACGCAGTTTTGTCACCAAACATATATTAAACTGGACCAGCTTGTGGTGACCTGCGTTCAAAAATTAGACTTCAATTCCTCTGCCACATTTAAGCTTGATAAATCTCAAGGCATCACTCTTTTTTGTGTTTTCTAATACTGAGCAAAATATATCTAGTGATTGTTTCTGTTACGGCACAATGCTGCTGCACTTCTTAAAGTGAAGACAAATGCAAAGTTTTATTTTTGAGCTTGAGACTGGGGAAGAATAAAGAACGCAAATTACTGTAGAAAACCAAATCCCCTAATTATGGTTTAAAACATAAAATACTGCCTAGTAATATCTTTAGGCTAAGAGAACTATATTGATAATGAGAATTTGCTGTTAATAATGACAAAAAAGTACAGTGAATGCAACATGATTTGAAGTTGAAGCGAGATGAAGATGAGGAGACAAGGTGTTTATACTCTGAGCTGGAGGTGTGACATGAAAATTCCCACCAAATATGAACGCATCCCTGACTGAGATATTTTAAATACAGAATGGGAAAAACCTCTTCTCTAATCGTTTGACCTCACTGCTTTAAATTTTTTTTCCCTCTTCCCTCTTTTTATTAATCACAGCATGAGGCTCTATGTTCCTAACAGTGTGTGTGTCTTTCTCTCTCCTCTCTGGCTGCACATCAGGCTTGACCTACCACGTATCGGTGGGAATTGGGAGTATGTATTCCTTCTGCCCCACTTAGCCAATCCATGCCCTCCACGATGTCATGCCAGCACAAATCTGGGCAGATGCCCAGAAAACACCCCACCTCATGCTCACCTTTTCTAATGTGTCAACACCACTGACCACCAGCTCATGTGTCTGTTCATGATACCATTGAATAAATCCGGCCGCCAGACTTTCACACTCATTTCCTCTGTGAAGTTGGCTTGTCTCAAAATACAGATAAAGGAAAGAAGACATTTTGATGTTTACATTAATGACAAAAAAGTGTTTTTAAGACATTACTGTTTGAAAATGGGTTCAAATTCTCTTTTAAAAGAACTTTGTATTCTAGTATGTAGTTTTTTATTGAAAATTTGGAAGACTTTTTTGACAGGTAGCGTCAGACTAAAACCACATTTTTATTAATCAGGCCAAAAATAGCATGAGGATGAAGATATGAAAAGTTAAATTTGCTCTCAAAGTCTCTTTTGGTGCTGCTTGAAATAGTGTTGCACTTTTGTTTTGCAAGTTTTGGACCTCGATTTACATACTTACATCCGTAAAGTCCACTTATGCTCATAAAAAGGACTTCGATAACAGCCGTCACATTTTGTGAAGAGGCACAGCTGCGAGCTGTTCCTCTCCAGTAAACAAACCCAAGTTAAAATGTAAAACACAAACAATCTACCAAATGGAATCAAAGCAGCATCCCAAATTAAATTGGCAGTCTGAGACCAGGAGACAAAGCATTTTACCGAGAAATAAGTTCTTCCTTTTCTCCACCGGAGGGAGATGTTGTGCCATCTACAAAGCGCTCTGATGGTAGAGGGGTTGCGGCTGGATGGAGGTGCCCTGTCATGAGACCGTCATTCTCTCCGCCATAAAACTGACAAGCATCCATTACTGAAAATGATTGCCCACATTACAAACACATTTAGGGGAATGTGCCGTTATTAGGGAATTTGTAGGCAAGGGACCAGAGTGCTTGACGACCACGCTGTCCACCACAGTTAGGGAGACAGAGATATAGAGAGAGATGAGAATGTCTGTGGCCTTGATGTGATAGGAAGTTGGGCTGATGGATATTAAAGGCAAACAGGATAGGATGGAGGGCCTTGGCAGCATACCTGAAGGCTGGAGAGCACTAAAGGTGACTACATTGTCTTCGGATGAGAGAGAGCCAAAAACACTAACAATGACATCGATGCAGTGAGTCAGAAAAAGTTGAGATTGATAGATGTCTCGGTTCAGCCTACCTCCATGCTGTATGAGCGCAAGCTGAAATGTAACATTGCAAGTGAAAGCCCGTCAGTGTGCATCACGTTTGAAAAGACAGGGGTGAAGACAGCCTGCATCATTATGGCTCTGTTTTAGACTATTGACAGTCTTTTTCCAGTTAAAAGGAAGACATTTCACCTAGACAGCACGGCATCCCAGTCTGTGACTGTGGGACTGATCGACAGATGTGTGCATTTTTCTTCTTTTTGTCTCCATATTTGTGTTAGATGGCTTATGATTTCTTATATTGTAATGTCACATCATGTAGAATTAGTTTAATATTGTTGGATAAGCGTATGAGCAGAATGTTTTCTATGAGTTGGCTTGACAGGCAAATGCCAGTAAGGTGCCTCCTGCCTCCTCCTGGGTGCTGCCTGCCTCCTGAAGGCACAACTGCTGTGCTCTGTCTAGGCCTTGCTCTGCATGTAATACCATGCACCATCTTATTAATGACTCTAGGAAGCGGTTTGCAGAACTCTTTTAAAGTCCCTCAAACATACTTAATGAAGGAAATCAAACTTTTTTTCAAACATGAAAGCAACTAAAATATTCTGTATCGGTATCTTAAGAGGATCACAAATTTTATCCACCTAACATCAGAATTTCTACCTTTTAAGGGACAGTGCATCATCTTTATGTTCTAGTTGTGTCAAAATTACTTTTCCCTGAAGCTGAACAGATTTATTGCATTTTGTCAGGCAAAAAAAAATGTTAGGCGATGTAAGCACAGTAGGGGGGAGCTAAACATCGAGTTGGTAATAGTTTAACAAACTGAAAAGACTTGAAACAGTTGTTTCCCCTTTGTTGAGAAGGTTATGATAAAGGTTTTTTTTTTTTTTTTTTTTTTTTACAATTATTTTAATTAATTTGTGCTCATTCAAACTGGGTACATTTTGAGTACAAAAGCATACAAAGCTTTTGAAATTAAACTACTTATTAACTTGCAAATTTTTATAATGACTTGTTTAAAGGAACTTTTTGGGCAACTTTTTTGCCTGTCTTGATCCAGATCTGACACCCCAGACACTTCCTGTTTCCACATCAGAGTTCACTGAGCATCCATAACAATATGGACTACATTCATAACAATATGGCCTCTGTTTACCATTCATTATTCTCATGCATCATGTCACCCAGTCATCCATTTTTCCCCACTCCTGTTTGTTTTTGAGCCTCACACTTGAATAATCTGAGAAACGTGTTGAGCTTTGCCTATTCAGAGTTTCTCTGAAAAGCAAAGGCTGCACACTTGCAGGCGTGTCTGTGTGCATATACCATGGTGTGTATATTTGTGATGTCTGGTTTGTAGTGCACAGTCTCCTATGAGTAGCATATGGTGTCAGCCTGAGAGGCGTGCAGCCATCACTAATGAAGACAGATGACAGGGAGCCCAATCCTCTTCCTGTGAGCAGTGCAATGCATATGAGAGTGTATGTTTGTATGCTGTGTGAAAGCACCACTGTACATGTGCTCCATTCATTCCGACGTGTCTAAGAAAAGACTCTTGCCACCAGCTTTTTTGTTTTCTGCCGTCATTTTGATGTGAAATTAACAGCGGGGTGTGTTTCTTTCTTGGTGCTGGTCTTGCAGGAACACGAGACAGTATAACACTGAATGAAAACCTTCAGCCAGAGCTTCATCCAACACCCGTCACATCTCTGTTAAATGCACAGCCGAGACAGCAGCCACCCAAAAGTGAGTGTGCCAAGTTTTTTTTTTCTCCTTCCAGTGGTTGATGAGAATCCCCACAGCTTACGGCATAAACACTCCAATTAGCCACCGTGTTTGTAACACCCCATTCTATCTACCATGTTTAACCCAAATCCTTTCCCTTCCCGCCTCCACTCCTCTCTGCTTCTCATTGGTGCAAGCTGCCCAAATGCCATGGCATTTTGGAAATGTGAGGCAAATTCTCGCCCACTGACATTCAGAAACTTCTGCCGTGTTCTCTTTGAAAGGCGGTTGGGGGGGAGAGAGTTATAAATATGGATACCACTTCCAGTAATGTTGCTTTCTTCTTGCGTGTTTTTTGCATGTGTATGCGTGTGTGGGTAAAAGGTGGCTGGGACTCAGAGAGCAGTCTTTAACCTTTTTCCCTGCACGTCCAAAAATATGGGTCAGTAAGTCCCAAAGTGGAAGCATATTTTGGCAAAGTAGCAGAACTAAGCTGTTGCTGAGATGCACGGCGTCACACTAGTCTTGAGTCCCCTTGTCTGGGGCGCTCCTGCTATATTTAGCTTGTTGCCATGGAAGCTCTTCAGGCACACAAGTAATTGAATTAACTTTCCACATTGGTACAGTGGTCCAACTTTTGCTCTTTCTTTCCACTTTATATAATTTTGTTTTTGCCTGCATGTTAAATACTGACTATGAAATTACTGTTTTTCAGTTATGAAATTAATAAGTGTGATAATAAAGCCCTAGTTAATAACTTTCATTATTCTTGTGGAAATATTCATTTTTGATGAACAGAAATTGCAGAACACCCTTGTTATCGTGTTGAAGTCATCTGTCATATAGCACGATGCAATCAGGGCAGAACGAGGCAAAAATGTTTGTTTTCTGATGTGGCGTTGGCTTCAAAACAAGTGAGCAATTAAAATGACCAGTCATCTCATTTTCCTTCTCCCATTTCTGTCAGACGACAGAAGTTTGCATGAATCATCTTGGGACTGCCACACCGCTGGCAATGACCTTGGCACAGATGGCGTCGGCAGGGAGGACGCACCTGCACCGCTCAACAGCCTGGATCCTCTTGAGGGGGTGGAGACGAATGGGATTGACAGGAGAGAAATCGTGACCCTGACGGACGACCCAGAGCTGGAGGATGGGTGCAGTCCGGTGGAAGAGGCGGGGCGAGAGGTGGAGGGAGTTGAGGATGAAGAGCTGGGTTCCACGGTGGAGGAAGGAGAAGAGGCGGCTCTGGCGCTGGATGTCCCTCCCACTGAGTCAGACCTTCAGTGGCTTTCAATTGAACAGGCTTGTGTCAGTCATCCGCCCTGCACGGACAGCAAGTCTGATGATGAACGTGAACATGAAGAAGCGTCTCTATCAATTCCAAAGAGCGAGACCACAGAGGGGTCAAATTCAGCTGAATGGGACATTCACTGTCCATCTGCACAGAGTGACACCTGTCACAGCAACAATTTGGTATGATTTCACATCATAGAAAGATTTGAATGCGTACTTAAATCCTTGTCATTGTTATTGATGATGACATTAATCATTCCTAGTTGCATTCCCACAGCATAGGCTCTGCTCATTAGCTCCTTCCTTGCCAAGCAGCTCGCTTTTAGTCAATAAAACAGAGAAAACACTTTTTCAGCTGCTGCTGACAAAGCCAGAGGTGCACAATCAAGACAAGCTTGTTGCTGCGTGGTAGCATAAAATCTTCAAATCAATGGAGTTGCAAACTTCATGCCCTACAGGAAGAACTTAACTAGCAGAATAACAAATATGGCAGTGTCAACTCATGTGGCCCATATTCCCTTTCTTCTTTCCCCTGCGAAAAGATAATCCCAGTTGTTTGCTTTTTAAAATGACTACTGGATGCCATTAAAGTCAATGCTGCATTTTAGTGGGAATTCTCCAGCGATTCCAGATTGGTATACCAAAACTTTTAATGAATGTGTTGTACATATTTGTATATTAAAAATGCCACAGATTGTTTTTGATGTCTGTTAGTCTTGAGGTGTACATCCAACTAGTCATTCCAAATTTAGTTTTACATGTTAACACTTGGCCATTGGATGCGAATACATGTGCCTTATATATCAGAATACTTAATATTTGTAAATATTGATGCAAAAATTCACAGCAACATTGTTGGATATTTTCCTTCCTGCCAAGGTTTATGATTATACATTATTATTGAGTGCAGTAATTCCCTGTTGGATTTTGGTGTAGCTCAACTTATCTGAGGAAGATATCTAGCAGTTCTAAAGAAAAAGAGAGAAAATGTGTGTTAAAATATAAATAAATCTTATATTGTTTGAAGCCTATTTATTTCCCTTTTAATGCGGTGCCACATTTGTAAGGAAACTGCATTTGAGGGACCTGTAGAGTTGATTATGTGCACTGAACCCATAATAGACCTTGCCACATTTTCTCTGACAATGCTTTACAGATTATTCTGCAATTATCAGCTATTGCAGCTATATCACAAACCACATACTCGACTCTGCTGCTCATCCCACAAATGCATTGTCCTTACAAATATGGCTCTATTTAAAAGGGAGATTAACAGGCTTTCCAAGGGTATAAGATGCAGTATATTGCCAAGAAGCACTGTTACAGTAAATACATAATCCACCAAACACACACTTCCTTTATTTATTTTCTTGTAAGTTTATATACATTTAATTTTGCTGTTAAAATTAACTGCACTTTTTTTCCTTTCTTAAACTGGAAGGATACAAATAATTATGTAATAATAACAGTTAAGCAGCCAAATCAGAAGGGGTCAAAAGAATACGACTTGGAATAGTTTCCCTTAAGCAATATAAATGGTTCAACAATTCACCATTGATTATGTTAATAGCCAATAAGAAATAATAAACAGTGCAAGCTCTTCTCAGTTCTGCTCAAGTGGCCCTCAGCCACTCCTGTCTCCACACCAACCCGTATTGTTAAACTCTGTCAGGAAAACAATCCCAAACATTTTACATAAAAATGTTTTCTCTAACATCTGAGCAGTGGCTTCCGATGAATTAGAAATGTTTAACCTGTAATGCTGTAATGCATAAACAAGAGGTGGCAGCACAAATATAGATAAAACTTCAACTTTTCATTGTTGTATGGTGACATGAATGCAAGAAAGTTGATCTTTTTCATTTAAGAGCATTAAATTGGGTGTGGTGTCAGTGATGGGGCACTTGAGGTCATCTGACAAGGCTGACCATATGTCTGACAAAAAGTTGTGATTCAGTGCACAAGAAATAAAAGTTTGATATTTGTATTAGCTCTCGAGCAATTTTTATCTGATCAAAGCTTCAGTTGATGGAGTCTGACTCTGTGAACTTAGTGTAATAGTAGTTGGAGCTTACACACACACACACACACACACACACCACACAAGGTTTGTTTGACAGTAATGTTCTCAACCAGAAAATTTAATTCGCTCAGTGTTTTCGCAAGCTTGGTTTCTTATTAATTCCTTGGGAGCCCAGGCAGAGGTCTTCTGTTTTTCTGTCTGTATTGGTAGCATGTTTACGTAAAAACAACACGAACAAAATGTGAACCCATTAAATTTGGGTGAAAATACAGATTTCTCTCTTGAAACTAAAAAGTAGAGCCATAGTGGAAGAATCACCTCCAGGAAACTTTATCTTTTGCAAACCGACTGACAGATTTTAGGTTATCAAATTATTTCCATTCAGCCTCAGAACAGAATTGTTATTGCACATTAAGATAAGAAGACTGCAATATGTGAACAGCAGTCTTTGTTTGAACTGATTTTTTTTTTTTTTTTTTGTACCAGCTCAATATGCAAGCACACACATGCAAAGCGTCTCAGTATGGCTCAGTATAAATGACAAGTTACAGAGCAGAAGTTTTTGAGCGCTGATGGAAGAATATGGATGCACAAACACACCCGTCTTGTCCCGCAGCCAACGTCCAGAGCCCAGTGTGTATTGAGAATCAGTGGTGAGGCCTTCTCTTCCTACATGCAGGTGACAGCTGGCCTCTCCAGGCAAACACAGCGTCAAAGCCAGAATGCATGAACTGCTTATTCTGCAGAAGGCTACTTGCTATTTTTAATCTCTGACATAAAATAAAGGAGAGAAAAAGAATTCAAGCTTGGGAGCCATGGTGCGTACCCAGCATTGGCCCCATGCCAGACAGCTGATTTGGCAAACAGTCCCATGCTTTTATTTATTTATCTATTTATTTATTTTCCAAGTTTAAGTTTGAACCAGATGGAAACTGAACAAATGAATTTGCAAGATGGTAGCAGCTTGCCACTGACTTGAAATAATTAGTATATTTTTGACTGTATACATGCATATGAATGGATATTAGTTAGCTTTGCATGTGAAGAAAAAAGTAAAATGCTATTTTTTTTTTATCTCTGTTGTATGATGTAAGGAGCCGTCGTTGAAGAGAATCATATTTGGTGCTCTTTGTGATCTGGCTAATGTAGTAGTATATTTTTCTTTTATCTTTCCCAGCTGTGATGTACAATTTTAGCCACTTTATTTGAACACTCAAGCATCAAAGTGCCAAACTCATGAAACAGTTCAAGTTTGTCTAGATTATGTCTATATGACATGTTTTTATTTTATTAGTCTAAAGAAATTGCAGCACTTGTGACATCACCCCATTTGGAACCATTACATACTTATGTCAGTGTTTGTCTCATAAATCCTCTAATGGCCAATGCATTCCAGAAAATTGACACTTCTACAGGAAGGAAAGGCACGGCAAGTGCCAGCTGAGCTGATGAAGAGAAAATAGTCTTAAGTATTTTGCTTGCTTGCTTAAAATTGGAGTTAAACCCATATAACCTCAGATATTATACTTGCTTCAGATTCAGCAGAGACATTGGCCCTATCACTATTCCCCGACAGGATTTCATTGTCTGGCGTTTGGTTTTGTCACACAGCTGATAGATACACGCTGCCTCCATGGAACCCCCCAGAGAGCAAAAGTAAATTGCAGAGAGCTGCTGTAGCCAATCATCACCACTACAGATAAAATGAGCCTACAGTCCCAGCAAAAAGCCTGTGCCAAAAACTAATGTCAGCCCCATATCTGTGACAGCGACACTCCCCACTGGAGAAGAAGAAAATATAAGCAAAGTGTTGATTGGCCCCTCGGTGCCGAAATCACTCTGCTGTGTGTTTGCTTCCACTATTTGTTTCTGAAAGTGATAACAAGGGAGTAATCATTTGTATGTTTGTGCAAGATGTCAGTGATGACTTAAGCTTTGTACTTACAGCTCTGATGAGTTATTTGCATACACTCATCATGGACATGAATTTCATAGCGAGAAGGATTTTAAACTTTTTTTCAGCTCTTCCTTCGTGGAGCAGTTTGATTGCATAGCATCTTTTGTGGAATTAAAATTTGTTGCACATAGGTTTTTTTTTAAAAAAATAAACACATGGCAGAGATTATCCATCCATTTAGATTAATATTGCATTTGTGCTGAATGTTACAAAATGTCCGTTAATTTAAAAGTAATGTAAGCTATCATAAATATGGCTGCTTGCTTGACAACACTTGCTTGATTGCCCAATAGAAAAAAAATGCAAGGAGTAATGGTGGTTTGTAAGAAAACTCACTGTCCCTCTCAAGTCAGAATTAGTTTAAATGTTCAGAGTCAACCCAAGTCAAGGCTCTCTCGTGTGTTTCAAGCTGTTGAAACTCCAGTACATGTCTAATGAGTCTTACTAACTCCAGCATATAATATAATATAATATTTATATTTAGGTTATTCGTCTTTTACTACTGGAAGGACTGAACTGAAAGTCATTTTAAATACCTGAGATCCGTAGTGCATAAAGCCAGACCTCAAATCCGCAAACAAATGACAATTTAAGTTGTATATTAAAATTCTAACTCTTTGCAACTAAATTGCTTGCTCAAATAAACTTTCCACAGCTTCGCCCCCCCAAAAAATAAATCCCCTTATTTTACTCTTTCAAGTTGACAAGAGCTGTGGAGCTTGTGTTTGTTTCTCTTTCTACAAAAAGTCCGCCTAATCAGCCCCTGGAAAGCAGCATGGAAAGCTGTTTTTGCCACTATATTTCTAGGTGAGGAATAGGTAAATATTTCAAAGAATTCCTCATGGCATTCATACTAGGTTAATACAATGAAAGATTGTCAACAGAATGTAGTAGGAACCTTATAAGTTGCATAGACTCAAACTTTAAAGTGATCCAGGTTGCACTCTAATGTGGGCACATTAACTTATGTGGTACTGCCATAAAGTACAAGGCTTCTGGACCTCAGCCCGCAGCTGCATTCGGAGAATAGTTGGCAAAGTAGCTCTCCTTTGCATTTGTTTATTTTTGCTGGGAGACCCTTCCTTCTTGAAAAACACAGTTCTCCTCCTTTTATGCCAAATTGGCTCATGCTACTATCATGTTGGGTAGAAGACTGCTCATTCAACAATGGAGGTCAGCTCATGCACCATCAATCACTGACTGGCACAACCTCCTAGCTGGAGTTGCAGCATATGAGCAGGTCTCCTTCACCCAGATGGGAAGGTTAGAATGATACTATTCAATATGAGGAAGACAAACACGTGGCCTAGTACGCCTCCCAACACAAAACCATACATTTTTGCCCAATTTATTGTATCTTTTGGATATTTGTCTCTCCTTTACTGAGGGTTTTTTGATTGTTGTTCCAAAGCATCTGACTCTGAAAGACTTGCAGCTGACCACATACAGATGAGATGATTTAGATATTTAAATATATGCAAAAGCAAGATTTAGTGCTCACAATGATGAGAGGGTTTGGTAGCTGCACAAACACTGGGTAATCTGTTCCACTGTTAAGTAAGGTGTTGGCAATAGCATCTGCTAGCTGAGCTGGAAGATTGAGCACTAAGTGAATAGTGAATGAATAAAGATTAACACTGATTTCTAAATAAACTTAAATCAACTAGGCAGCTGGACTTTAGACACAACTGGATGTCTCAACATGGAAATGAACCTGAAGAAATGTCAAAACTTCCCACGGTCCGTTAAAAAAAAAAAGAAGTGAAAAAATCATATTGTTGCCTATTCCCACTTTGAGGGATGAAAATTAGAAGTTACCAGCCAGGTCGTAGTGATGCTCATCAGGCCTAATAACAGTGAATAAGAGCCACAGGGTTGCTTGATAATAGGAGAGTTTAACAGTGGTAGAAGAGATGTGAGCATCAGGAACCAGCACTTTCCAAGCCAAACATTTAGCAGAGGTAATTACCTTCCCAACCAAGCTCTCCCTATGAGTAATGATCAATGCCCTTATAATCCATGCACTATTCTCTCAGCTTGCTTTTTTTTAATGCTTACTTGAATTTTATATCTTGTAGTACTTCAGAGACACTCGAAATATGTCGACTTGCTCCCTGGGCATTGTAATTTGAGCAGAGCAACTTTCTGCTCTGCTGCTGACATGACTATTATTATCAGAGATAATAGAAGGAGGAAGCATACCAGCTTTTCCTACTTATTCCTTTCAGAGTTAATTGTACTCAACAACAATATAATATGCATAATTGCACCATTTGCACCGTCTTCATTCTTTGGTATTGTTTGAGTTAGGGTGTACATTTTCTCATTACTTGGGTAAGATGGGTAAACTGTGTCATCTTCATGTCCCTACTAAACTATGAAGCTAATGTACTGGCTGGAGCTTGTATTTACTAGACAAATATGACAATAGTATCAACCCTTTCTTTTAATCTTGACAATAAGTCAAATAATTGTCATTAGTTTAGGAGAATTTCTTAAAAGATATTCAAACTTGGCATATGCCCAAGTAGTTCAGCAAAAAGCATAAGGAAAATGATCAAATTATTGGGAATGCCTCATTTTAGTGACCTGTCTTGGTGCCTGTGGTTCCTTATTCCCTGTGACCTACCTCAGTGGTTTCTGTATGTCGCGGTGCTTAAACTGAACCTGGCTGTAGCAGTGGTAACTCCCACAGGCCTGCTGCGAAGTGAGGCAGCCAAACCTGCAAGATGCTGTGGAGCAAGAGCTTGCGGACAGCCGATAAGCAGAGATGCCACGCTGGGGGTCAGCACATAGCCACACCATACAGTCAGATCTCCATTAAGATAGGAGATGGTGGGCTGGTGTGATAAGAGCTGACAGGACCTAGTGATGCGATATCAGTGATGGGGCACCAGCTGCAGATGCCACAGTCCGTAATCAGCAGGAGAATCACGGATGGACTGCACTTGTTCTGGGGCATCATTTCATATTTATTAACTGTGTTGATTAAAATTTTTTCAATATTTTATCAACTGCGTGAAAAAAAAAACTTTTAAGAAAAAAAATCTTTTATATTTATATACTGTAAGCATCTCCTTACTGAATTACTGAGAAGTGCGTCAGACTTTCAATTTGACAAAATGAGTTCGTTTTACAGGTTTAGTGTCAAATCCATAAAGCTAGTATATTTTCCATCAGTCTACATTAAAGGTAGAGTCCGAAGTCCCCCCCACCGTTTCTGTTTGCAAACAACAGTATTTAAACTGAGCGCTCCTCCCTCTCAGGCTAATGGCCGCCTCGTTCTTCAGCCTATTCAGCTTCAAGCCTCTCCTTCAGTGCTCAGAAACGGGTAAAAGCCAAACTAATACTAGCCCTGGTTTTCCAAGTTGCATTCTCTAAAGCTCTTACCTTTTCTTCGGTACATCCGCCGTTTTCCTTTGTTTTTTTCTTCAAGAGTTCGAGTGACTGGCATCTGCTCCAATCATGAGTTTATTCCCACACGGCATCATGCCCTTAGCTCTGTCATTGGCTGGCGATATAAACAGAAATCTCCATCCAGAAACGTGCCAAACACAACAAAACAAAGCTAAAGAGCGAATTACAGGCAGGGGGAGAAGGAGTTGCATTCAAACGCACCACTGCACCGGAGTAGAGGCCCAAAGGCACAGTTTCAGATGGATTTCACTTGCACAAGTCTAACGTTTATTTTCAGGGGGAAAACATCGGATTCTACCTTTAAATTACCCTTAATGAATTATTAGGCAAAGTTTAGAAAAACACATCTATGTCAGGCCTTACAATTCACACCTCACATCAGGAGGAAAGAACAAGTGACAAAATAATTATAATAATAATGATCATTTTTTTAAAAAAATCATCAGATAATTATTATAATACTGCAGTAAATAAGATATTATAAAGTATGTACAAGTTTTAAATCTTTGAGTGTCTCTTAGAAGCACTGTCATCTCAATGATATTGAGATTAGGGTCATTTTGAACCAAATTGAGAAACTGACCTGTCTATCTTGGCAACACTCCTCAATCAGGACTTTCAAGGCCTAGAACAAAAGGATACTACAGTGTAGATGAGAGAAAAAAAAAAAAAAACTTCTCTGAGGTTATCAAACAACTTCCAGAGAATTATGCAAAAAAAAAAAAAGTTCTCATTCAAGAGACATGCTGGTTGGGTAGAGCTCTCAACTCACACTTTATGGTTCTGGCTTTATGGTTCTGGTTCAGACTTTCAGTGAGGAAATGGCAATCATTTACTAATGAGCCGTGCCTTGTTCTTTCCTAAAAACTGGATATACTCTATTTAACTGTATACCAGTTGAATTGAGCCCAGTTACCTAAAAAAAAAACCTTGACTCACCTTACAGTGTGACGGCGTCTCAAAGCATCAGGTAAAAACAATGCTGGAGTGGCTTCAGAGCCAATCTCAAAGTTTCAACCTGTCCTTGAGAGACCAGCCTAAAGCCCACTCTTAAGCCCCATGTAGTGTAACATCTTTGGTGAGACCATATCTGTTCTGTAAAAGCTTGACAGAACTGGACAGGAGGTAAGGGATAAAGTGTCCTGGTCCAAGTGTCTGCTGAGACTTTCAGATGCTATTGAAGTTAGGTAGCATTTAATTAAAGTTTACTGGTTTAAATGAGACATATCTGGTTTTGTTTCAAGAAATTAAAAACATTTTAAGGATCTAAAAAACATATTTTTGCTCTTCCTGCGTAAAGAAGTGTTTGATACCAAATAATGTTTAGGCAATTGTGAGGCTCTTGACTCTTATGCAACAATATCTGTATAACTGTAGCTATATCTGTATCATAGATAACATTATTTACACTAATTGATGAATGGGTTCTATATCGTGAAAAATGTATGTGTATGCATGAGTGTATGTATTTGTGTATGTATTACATGTGTGTTAATGTTCTCTGTATGTGTATGGATATACACAGATGTGCATGGATGAATGGATACATGGAAACTTATGTGCCACCTTTCCCCCCAGTCTGAGCCTCCTGCCTGCACCCTCCATCAGAAGATTTTTACAGACCCCCACCTGCTGCTTTGTAAGTGGGATTTCAGCTTAATTGCAGTGTTTTATTGGTTGTTTTGAGTTGTTCAAAACAAACAAATAAACAAACAAACAAAGAACAATAGCAAAAAGAGTACTTAAACATTTTTTGGGATGTGTTCCTTTAAAAAAAAAAAGAAAGAAAAATAAAGAGAAGTTTGATTTTATTTATTTATTTTGTTTGTTTTTGTTAAGAAGGGTAATTAAAGTATACAGATTTGACCTGGCTACCTCTTTGACAAATATGACAAGAGTATGAATTTAAAAAGTAACACATTAATAGGCACTGACATGAGACGCAGACCTGCAGTGTGAGGGGTTTTGGACTGAAGGGGGCGAGGCTGTGGAAATGCCTCTGTGTGTGTGTGTGTGTGTGTGTGTGTTGCGTGGCGAGCACATCAACCCGACTCAACTGAGACGCTGCAGACCTCCTGCTTCTGCATCTGCATCCTTCTCCGCTTCCCACCAAAACTGTGTTATATCTGATTCTGCTGACGCAGGGAGACACTTCAATGACCAGCGCTGTTTGCAGGAATCGGTAAATCCGGGGACGTATACGTACGACGCGTTCATCAAACTCAATCAGCCGCGGCTTTCGAGTAATTTTTTGTCAAGGATAACAATGATGAGGTAAGAGCTTCCGGTGGCCATTTTGCCGGTGTTTAACAGTTTTTTGGCCACTGTGTGTATGTGATGATTAGCTACACTTTTTGACCTATACCGGTTTCAGTATGTCTAAGAGACATCGTCTAGACTTGGGAAACGATCATCCCTCGAGTAATAAGAGGTCCAGTGATGGGTATGTCACGCTAGCCTGAGCTGGTGAACTCTTGAAGAGTGGTTTATTGCAGTTTGTTGTTGTTTTGAGCTAGCAGGGCTAATGCTTAACATGCTTGGCCACTACGGTAAAGGAAGTGAAAATGTGCCGTAAATATATGTGATATGAGCCACTAAGGTTGCTGTGGGACGACAATGTAGCGGAGTGCTTATGCTGCAAAGCACGTTATTTCAGTCACCCTGCCACCGGCCTGGTGTGC
Source organism: Atherinomorus stipes (assembly GCA_023101725.1). Classification (NCBI taxonomy): domain Eukaryota; kingdom Metazoa; phylum Chordata; class Actinopteri; order Atheriniformes; family Atherinidae; genus Atherinomorus; species Atherinomorus stipes. Next base: position 3,494,380 of record JALJCO010011906.1, read on the forward strand.
TATGCACATGGCTAGTGTTTCATGCTAACCGGTGTCTCTTAACAAGGTCATTGTTTTCACAAAATAGACTTGATATGGCCCTGTGAAATGCTCTGAATTTTACATACCAAAGAAGCTCGGCTCATGTTTTTAATGATAAAAGCTGTCTTGACAGATGCCTGTTATGTTATGTACCTGGCTGAGACCTGATTTCTCAGACGTACTCGACTGAATTTCACCGAAAAACCTCTAAGTATCCCTATAAGCCAGTGTTGCTACTGAATTTAAGTTTTTTTGTTTTTTTTTTTAACAACTTTTTACTCAAATGTTAGCTGATTAATATCAAGCTGGAAAATTTGCTATTGAAGATTAATCTGACCCCTTCTCCCACTTTTACATATTTTTAAAATTTTGTTTCAAATGAGACCTTTTGTGCCTTTGAATTTGGTCACTTTAATTGCTAATCCAGAATTTTCCTCTTTAAAGTCACCGAGTTTGAGTCAGTGTTTGGTCTAAAATCAAAACAGGCTCACAGTGATGATATCAAGTGACTTTACAATCAAATCCGTCAGGGGTGTGCTGATTCACTATTAAATCAATGCATTTCGATCATGGATGCACAATAACTGTTTTTTAAAACCGATAAATTTCAGCTCCGAAAGGCCCGATACTGATAACATACCTAATTATACCAAATCAAAAATTCCAACCATATGGGTAACTCATGTCTAAAATAAGAAGGGAAAGTGGTTTGAAAGCAGCTTGGGGTCTCCCCTGTGAAGCAGCAGCTTTCTTTCCCCAGTTGCAATATCTTGGTGAGAAAAGCAGGATGTTCAACTTCTGCACATCCAATCTGAAAAATTCCAACTGTGTGGTGTATAAGTTATTAGCAAGTTGTCATGATATTGGACTTATCGTAATGTTGTGTCATTGTTCAACCAGAGACCACTCTCTTCCATGATAAAAATTGAAAGTGATGAACAAAAGCTGGTATGCTAGCTTTCATACAAACTCGGAATAAATTAGCTGAATAACCTTATTGTTTTTGTATTACATATGCTGGCACATAAATTTGTAAAAACTGTGAATGATTTTGGTAAAAAGAAGCTCTAAAATCAAATGATGTTTTCTTGAAAATGTGGTCTTCAATCCACCAAAGTTTAATACTATACTTGGGTGAAAATAGAAGCTAAATGGATATAAAATTTTGAGGTGGCCACTGAGTGAAATAGAAACCTGAAAAAGGAAAAAAAGATGCCTCCAATCGTATAATAATCAATATGTGCTTATCATTTGATAATAAAGTCGTTGCACCCTTAATAGTAATCAAATCATGAGGTGTTGGTACACCCTAAAATCCATGAAGACTTTGTTATAAGTTGCCAATTAAAATGAGGTTTTCTTACTATGCACCATAAAACAGATTTAAACCATTAAAGTTCAAACCATTAAAAAAAAAACAGGTGTAAACAATGGGAAACAGTGTGGTTGCATAAAATCTAATTAATTTCACCCACTATGCTATAGGATACAGTTGTACAGTATCAAGTTATTGTTTCAAGCATGTTCACCCAGATAATTATTAGGGTTGCATGATCTAATCGGTCCCCCATTGGTATCAGCCTATATCAGCCTTAAAACTGAGTATTGGGCATCGGCCACCCCACCGATATTTAACAGATATTTAACTGACCAGCCCCAAAAACTTGTTCCTCTTCTTCAAAAGCTTCTGTTTTACAGACTTTAAAACTTCTGAAGACTAGGGGTGGGAAAAAATATTGATACAATGAAAGATCGCAATATTTTCATATGCTGATATCATATTGACATTTAAAGATGCGGTATTGATCTATTTTGCGAAATCTTGCCATATTTCATCGTTCTGTTACAAAATCTTACGAGAATTCACAAAAATTTTGCGATGTTTTCATATGCTGATGTCATATTGACATTAAAAGCGTGGTATCTATTTTACTGACGAAATCTCGTGATATTTCATTGTTCTGTTACAAAATCTCGCGAGAATTCACAAAATATTGTGAGATTTTGTAACAGAAAGATGAAATCTTGCGAGATTTTGTAAGTAAAATAGATTTATGCCGTGTTTTTAAATATCAATTTGATATTGACATATGAAAATATTGGAATATTTCAGTATATCAATATTTTTCCCTCCCCAATTTTTTAAAGTGTCGGAAACTGATAACAAAACTGCTATTTGCAACAACTGCTTATTTTTTTCAGCTTTAATATTGTTTTCGATATCTCTTATCGGCCACCAGAGTTTTAAAATATTAGCATATTGGACATCGGCCAAAATTTCAATATCGTGCATCCCTAATAATTATGCATCTGCTGTAAACTTGCAGTGCTCTGAGTGAATATAATGGCTTACTGTACTGGGGTTTAACATTGCTGTGTAAAGTACTTTGATCAACTGTGTTGTTTTTAAAGTGCTTTACAAATAAAATTGGATTAGATTGGATACATTATGATTGGACACCGTTAAATGAATCTGTGCAAGAGGTGAAGAAATGTTGCAGGTAATTAGTTTAGTCATGACCTTTGCATGCTCTACTTGATTAGACTGCTTTCTGTCACCATGAACTATATCAGGTAACCTTTTTGTGTGTGCTTATTCTAAAAGAATGTGCAAAGCATTAACATTTGCACACTTTCTATTACACATTGTACCTTCTGTATCTGGTTATGCAGTGTACTGTTGGCCTTATTGGGGACTAAGCTGGTTTGTTTATTTAATAGTGTCTTTTCAAATCTTAACCTCAGGTATTTTTCCCTTCAAAGGCGTGACAGAGACCGCGATTGGGACAGGGACCGTGACCGGGTGAGAGAACGAGACAAGGACAGAGATGCAAAGTCATCCAGAGTGCCCACCAGCCCAGCTGCAGCCAGCTTTGGCTTCCTTAAGCAACCTCCCATTCAGCAGCAGATAAACCCCTTCACCAACCTGCCCCATACGCCACGCTATTATGAGATCCTGAAGAAACGGCTGCAGCTGCCTGTTTGGGAGTACAAGGAGAGATTTTCTGACATCTTGATGCGGAACCAGTCCTTCGTGCTAGTGGGAGAGACTGGCTCTGGAAAGACCACACAGGTAGAAAGGCAGAATATTTAACACATTTGAAATGTTGGAGTTGTCAGGAAAGGAAAGCTAATATATATACAAATGTGCCACAGTAGATGAAAGCTTTATATTCAGTGATTTAAAATTGATTCTGTGGCATTATAAAACAAGATCGAATAAATACATGTTTTTTTTCATGGTTTCTCCAAGGAATTGGCTTCCACGAAGATAAGATTAGCAGTTAATTTTAATGGAGTTGTCTCATTTTTATTTTATCTGTGAGAGAAGAGATAACTGAGAATCAGTAGTTGAAATGCAGCCTCTTTCTAGGGTGAAAGTAAATTATCCTCCCAAAATTTTTATGTAGAGTGGAGTGATCATATCAATGCTTTCTGCTGTCCTTACTGACAGACAGGGACTAGAAGAATTCATAAATGTTTAGTAATTACAGTAACCTGTGTTTTTAGAATGAATAATTAGCCCAAAGAACATTACAGAGGAAACTTCAAAGTTCTCTTGCACCTTTCAGAGAAAATCAGCATGAGTTTTCCCTATTACAAATAAAGCATTAGTCTTTTCTTTTTTTTCTATGAAATATTACTTTTGATGAAATGTTTTCTCATTTCCCAGCTGTTTATAACCATTTTGCACCTCTTTGACTGTTCGACATTTCAAGATAAAGGGGGCAGTCATCCAAACTGTAAATGTAATAGATCGGTTTGGTTTATTTTTTATTTCGAGCATTTCGCGCATGCAGAAAACTTAACAAAACATACAATTCATAGACACCAAACATAAAAGACTGAGAAGTTAGTGTTTAGCTTCTCTTGCTAAGTTGCTTCCTTTTAAAAGTACACATCTTTAGTGAGACTCTGATAGTGACAGCATGACTTTAATTAAATTTAGGTAGTGAATTACTAGTAGAGATGTTCAATATTTGCTTTTTTACCGATATTCAATATTGCCCAACTCTTAATTTCTGATATCAACCGATACCGATCTATGCAGACAACTGTGAGGTTGTGTCTCTTATATTTTGAGAAATACAACTATATTCTGCTCTTAAGAGCAAAGATCTCAAAATAGCCTTAAAGTGCCAGTGGCATGAAAATCCCGGCCACTTTTGGTCCCTTTTTAATCACACTCCAATTACCTCAATACTGTATGAAAGGATCATTCGCCATAACTCAGCCTTGTCATAGAATAGCAGGCGCTACTACAGTGCCTGCCCCCAAAAAAAAGTTGCCACCAAAAAAAACAATACTTTGTTGGACCGCCTTTAGCTTTGATTACAGCACACATTCGCTGTGGCATTGTTTCGATAAGCTTCTGCAATGTCAAAAGATTTATTTCCATCCAGTGTTGCATTAATTTTTCAACAAGATCTTGCATTGATGATGGTAGAGTCTGACCGCTGCGCAAAGCCCTCTCTAGCACATTCCAAAGATTCTCAACGGGGTTGAGGTCTGGACTCTGTGGTGGCCAATCCATGTGTGAAAATGATGTGTCATGCTCCCTGAACCAGTCTTTCACAATTTGAGCCCGATGAATCCTGGCATTGTCATCTTTGAATATGGCCGTGCCATCAGGGAAGAAAAAGTCCATTGATGGAATAACCTGCTCATTCAGTATATTCAGGTAGTCAGTTGACCTCATTCTTTGAGCACATACTGTTGCTGAACCTAGACCTGACCAACTGCAGCAACTATAGGTCATAAAACTGCCCCCACAGACTTGTACAGTAGCACGAGGCATGATGCTGCATCACTTCATCTGCCCTTCCAGCCACATTTCTTCCTGGAAGATGATGGGTCCCCACGATCCTTCCATTTTTAATAATGCGTTGGACGGTTCTTAACCCAATTTTAGTAGTTTCTGCAATCTCTTTAGATGTTTTCTCTGCTTGATGCATGCCAATGATTTGACCTTTCTCAAACAGACTAACATCTTTTCCACGACCACAGGATGTGTCTTTCAACATTGTTGTTTAGGAAATGAGAAGCGAGTCATTGCACCAGTTGGGGTTAAATAACTTGTTGCCAGCTGAAAGATAATTACCCATGCAGTAATTATCCAATAGGAGGCTCGTACCTATTTGCTTAGTTAAATCAATTTGCGACTTTTTTTTTTGGCCAGGCAGTGTAGTTAGCACTACTGTTGGCACTGCCGTACAATAACCGAGGTTAGATGGACAGGACCAGTAGGGACGCTTGTCACCATGTGCTTCTGTTGTCATGGTGTCTCGTCTCGTGGAGAGGAGGCGGAGTGATACAGAGATACCTGGAGACATTCGCCCATACACTCAGCAGTAACCTACAGATACACGCCTCTCCACACACTCATGATTGAGTAAAACATGAGTGGCTTCACCACCCATGTTCACCAACCTGACACAGACGCTGATGCGCGAGTATGAATAGAGTTTAAGAGGAAAACAGCATCATATTCCAGCAACAAGTTTCCCTGAATTATTTACTTCACCCATGACCCGAATTCAGTTAATAGTTAATACTAAAGATATATTACACTAGTTCTACTCGTTAGATCTGTCTTTGTCTGACCGGAGCAGTACAGAAACAGTGATGATGATGATGATGAAGGCCTGATTGCAAACCCGAGTCCGCAGCCGACCACGCGCGCACAATGGGAAGAATTATAAACTGGAATCATCCCAAACATCAGTTTCCCTCAGAGATAAAAGACACCAACATGATGAGAAACGTTTATTAGAAACTTTGTGTTTCTTTGTGGTGGCTGGAAGCCGTTATAACGTCCTGAGGAGGAGACGGAGCTGCAGCGAGATTTTCTGTTAGTTTGGTTGACACATTCCTGCAGAAATGAAATCCATCCACAAGTTTTTCAGTGGGGAGGACAAAAAGATTGCTGTTGTCTTTCGTATGCCAGGTACAGAGCAGTTCTGATGCGACCTGGACGCCATGATGTTGGTTTGTTGTTGTATGTCTCGAAAGGGATTTGGAAAGTGTAGTTCGGGGGAGGGGGGTAATTGTCTGGAAGTCATGGTGTCACAAGCTGCACTAGGAGTAAAATAGGCCAAACTGCCAATCAGCCTATTTGTGAATGCTTCGCCATGTAGGCAGACATACCCAGGGAAAAAGGAAACGCGAATCTATAATTTAATCCCTTCGGGGACATAGGCAGGCTGGGGAAACTAAAATATATGATTGAAAACCTCAAAAAACGCAAATTTCATGCCGGGGCACTTTAACTCAGCCAGAGGAGTTCATTTTGAATATCTGGCTGCCATATATCAGAACTAGCAGGTATTAGCCAGCATGTGGCTAATTGTGTTTTTGACAACTTGGTAACTTAACCTACAACTTAAAACCAGATGCATTATAAGCAAGTCGGTCTGTAGCAGAAGCAGCTGCACTGTAGTCACATGACTCTAAAATGAATGCTGGGATATGAAGTTCTTCCAGAATAACAGGCTTTTCTACATGCTGGACAAGTGCTTGCGGTCTTGAGAGTTTGTAACGAAACAAAATCTCACGAGATTACATTAGTAAAAATGTCGGTCCGAAAAAAAAAATACTGATATTTTTCGATATCACATTTAAATGATATTGGATGATAATATTGGACATCCCTGCTAAATAGTGTTTTTTAGTTTACTTGTCAGCTGCCCTGTATTAATCTGTGACTCTGTGAGACATTTGCAAACCAAACCATCTTGTGTTCTGTCATCCAGATCCCCCAGTGGTGCGTAGACATGGTGCGGTCAGTGCCTGGACCAAAGAGAGCAGTGGCTTGCACCCAGCCCAGGAGGGTGGCAGCCATGAGTGTCGCCCAGAGGGTTGCAGATGAGATGGATGTCATGCTGGGGCAAGAAGTAGGCTATTCCATCAGGTTCGAGGACTGCAGCTCAGCCAAAACTGTACTCAAGTAAGAGACATAAATGTTAATTACACCTTTAATAAAACTCCACAGATGTTTTTTTTTTTTTTACGAGATTATTAATAACAATCATAACAGTTGGTATTTCATAATCTGCAGGGTGAACTAATTTGTTTCCATGTCAGTTATTAATGTGTAATAACTGATATGATTACCATTTCTTGTCCTGTTCTTGGCTCACTGCTGTTTGAACTGATTGATATCCATCTTAATATAAGTATTATTATGCTAATGAGTAGAAAGTAGTTTAAATTTAAATTTGAGGACTTTAAAAGGGGGAAAAAGAGTGGGAATCTTCTTTTATTAATGGAATTTTAAGGCTCTTTTATCAGATAATGCATTGGTACATAATAGTGGAGCCTCATTGTACTGTATAATGAGTGTTTGCTGCGTCTCCTCTGCTCTCCCAGGTACATGACAGATGGAATGTTGCTGCGGGAGGCTATGAACGATCCCCTGCTGGAGCGCTATGGTGTCATCATTCTGGATGAGGCCCACGAACGCACATTAGCTACAGATATCCTCATGGGGGTCCTCAAGGAAGTAGTACGCCAGAGGCCTGACCTTAAGGTAGAGTGCATTTTTGAACTCTATAAAACATTTATGCAGTATTTCTGTCTTTTATGGACACAATTTTAAGATAGGCAGTCTTTTTGAGAGTAGCTAGATTTATTTTTGGGGATATTGCGATTGTTTACACCCAGATGTTCCTGTTAATGCCTGTGAAACTCTGTTAAGGCCCTAAATATTTCTTCCATTCTTGGATAAACGATGACAGTCGGTGTTTGTGTTCCTCATCTATCACTTCTTTCTGTTTGTCACATTTTTATTCCCCTGACACTGTCCTCGTGTCTGACAGCTGTTTGTGTGTTGTGGAAAGAGAGATGCTCCTGTTAGACTCATAAATGCACATTGATTGTGCACTGCAGCAGCAGCAGAGATTGTCTCCCAGAGTCCACCACCATTTTAAGCCAGGAGGAGAGCAGCAAACTGTTGGTGTAGATGGGATGAGTGTCAAGGCAGGCAGAGGTTTTACAGGCTAGAATGTGCCAGATTTAATACTCATAAAGCAGATGGATAATGACTAGTTGTTTGTCAGTGTGGAATCAAAGGTTAGATTGTTGTTCGCAGACTGTTAAATGAGGTCTAGGTTATTGGAAATGATCATCCACCCACACCCCCTATCTCCTTCATCCCTATCGCCTACCAAATTTGAAAGTTTAATTTGCCTTGATTAAGAGCAATTATGATGTCTCGCAGAGCGTAAAGCGAAATGCAGAGACGCTGGCCCCTGAAAATGTTAGAGATTGAAAATGGGAGACGCGTTTCCCATCAGAATTCTAATGCACACTGTCTAATGGCTCAGCAAAAGAACATTGTGTACCCAACATGACGAACAAGGACTGCCATAGATCTGTGTAGGTCACTGACTTGGGTTGTAATGCCAACTTGCACTTTATGGAAACCATCTTTGGTTTATGCCAAGACCCTCTGCCTATATTCTAATTCAGAGAGGTATCCATGCTGTAAAGGGTTGTGGACTCTTCATTTATCATCAATTTAATTCCACCCTTGTGTTTTTAGTATTTCTCTTTATCTGTAGTTATCATCAAGGCATTTAAAATGTTACATGACTTTTTTCTTGAGTGCTAACATTCATAATGACTGCAGCTATCTACACTCTACATTTACTCTTACTTTGTTTTATGTTTTTTTTTTTTTTTGTATAATTGCTGCGTGTCTTCCAAACTGGTTAAACACTCACATTCCTTTACCATTTTCTGCTCAGGTGATTGTCATGAGCGCAACTCTTGATGCTGGTAAGTTCCAAGTGTACTTTGACAGCTGCCCACTGCTAACCATCCCCGGACGCACGCATCCTGTGGAGATTTTCTACACGCCAGAACCAGAGCGAGACTATCTGGAGGCAGCCATCCGCACTGTGATCCAAATCCACATGTGTGAGGAGGATGAGGGGGACGTTTTGCTCTTCCTCACTGGACAGGAGGTATGACCCTAAAGGTTTACAGCAATTATTTGTAGCAGATTGCCTGCATTGCTGCAAAAGGTTTTAGATATGAATAATCTAGACTTTAAAACAGCTGCTTTGGTGCCAATCACATTTTTCTTGAGCTTAAGATTAGGATGAAAACAGCGGTGTATCGTAACATTTGAGAAGTCGTGCATTTAAAAACTAAACGATTTTACCAGTTTTATTGCGAATACATCCACAATGTCAGGCAGGTGCATATCGATGTTCATACACAAACACGTGTACTCGCTGAGTGAAAAAATGAGTCCCCAGATTGACGGATGCAGTGACCATGGCTGTTGGGGAACCATCAAGATTTGTTCTGCTTGTGGAGGAAAATGGAAAAAAAAAACAAAACCAAAACAACAAAAAACAAGTGACCCAGATTCTGCCCTTCCCACAAATCTCTAAAATTAAGCCATTTATTATTTTTTTCCCCTTTCTCCTGCAAATGTTCTCCACTGATGTGTAATGGAGGGCAGGGTCCATGCCCAATGTGATGAATTTTGTTACAGCTGGGTGGACACACACACAAACTCTCTCTCTCACACACACACGCACACATAGAGAAAAGCACCAACAAATGTCTCAATCTCCTGATCACTGGGCAGGAGAAGCCTGTCAGATCCAGCGGTGCTTGTGTTGGCATGATTAGTCTCTCAGCACTCTGACAAAATGGCGTTGGGGACTATTTGATCATTGGCGGTTGTAAAGGAGAATGCCCCTGGTGAAGATTGAATGGATGTTTTTTTTTTTTTTTACTTAGCTTTAGTGTTTACACCTTGCACAGTATTAACTTCTCAACTGGTCTCATGCAGTGGTGGTTTCCCCAGGTTATGATGGTTGTTTATTACCAGTAATTAGTTGTCATTTGATGCCAGCTTGACTGGTGTAGACCACCAATGTCTGTTTTCATTTGTAAAAGCAGGATCGATATGTGGTTTGTTACAAATAGGATAAAGTCATGGGGGGGGGGGGCACAGTATTTGAAGTAGTCTCCTTTGAGGGCTGGTAATTGATTTTAGATTAAGTGGTATCCCAGCTGTTTGGAACACCAGAAACATTCATAGTCACTCATGACTGAAAAGAAAAGCCTGAGATATTAACAGGCAATGTGTTAAGAATCTTTTTTTGCTATTAGATGAGAATTGTTGATTTATATTCCCCCCCACCCCCTCATGCTATGTCAAGTTAAGGCATTACAGAGAGCACTCCCACAGTGAGTTCATTATCACCCTCTCTAATTGGGTTAAAGAAGTTAATGTGCGGTAGGTCTGGCAGAGATGGTTGTTCAAAGGGTGCAGCAGCATGCCCCTTGAGCGCTTCTTAACCTCCTCAGTCTCCCAGCAACTTTGATGTAGACTAATGATTTGGAGGCAGATCCATAGCAAAGCCATAGATTCTTTTTATCTGACTGTTTAATTTATATCAGAGGAAAGCAAATGCACAGCGCCATGTTCCTCTCTCCTTCACAATTTTGCCGAGATATTTTGCTTCCATAAACAAATAGAAACGAAGCACCAGCTGCAGACAAGAAAGTCGAAACTTATCACAGCTGTCAAGCAAAGATAAGTCCTAATATTTAAGCTTCCCCCTCAGCAGCTAACATCAAAACACAAGGATTTGGGGGGAGGGGGGTTGTTTGCTAGTCAAGAATGGTGCCTAAATGTGTCTGCTATTAGCTTGGCTGTAGAGTATTGCTTCTGGGGTCGCAGGCTTAGCTGGTGGACAGGTTCCCAACGCTGGACAAATGTCCTCATGCATGTACACACACACAGGCAGACGCACACTTTTCATGTCCCTAGGGGACAGACAGCCAGCTTGCTTCCAGCACTTTGGCAAAGAGGTCCTTTTTTTTTTTTTTTTTTTTTTTTCCTTTTTCCCCTCCCTTCATGGCAGCTGCTGCTTCCAGAAGCTTGATAGGCTATTAATACTGAAGCTAATTTTACCAATCCATTCAGATTTACTGTTTTCCACTTGTCAGTGTGTTGATTAAGAGGCACATGGCCATCAGCGGGCTTTGACTTAATGTGATGAACAAGAGGACAAACCGGGCTAATAACACATTTGCAGTCCAGACGGAAAACGGGAAACATGGCTGTGGTACTCTTTCATCTTGAGGCGAATGTTGGCTTCACGCGGCCTGTTTCAATTCAACACATTTTAGAGGAAAACTAACAAAGAAGACTGGGAAGTTAGACGTGCCATTTTATCAGCTGACTTGCATATAAAAGCAAAAAGGTTCTGATGAAGTGGGTTGTGCATAAGGGCCCACGGTGTCTTTGAAATATAGCTGCATTGCTCCCATGGGCCTGCAGGTGGTGCAACAGTATAGGCTGTAAGACCCCATGTATAGGATCTGCAGCTTCATGAAGATTAAATGATTGTTTGGAACAATGATAAAAATGGATCTTAACAGTGGGATTTGCTTAGAAAGCAAAAAGTGTTATGTCGTTTTGGTTTACACCAGAAACTTTCATAAAATGTTGAGAAATTGTACATAGAAGTGGAAAAAAACAACATTTTCCATTGTTAGGCGAGGGAAACTATAGAATACTTAGTATTTATTATAACATTATAATGGGACTTTGGAGAATAGGCCTCAATGGTGTGTTCACTATCATGTTTTCTTTTTCCTGGCGCTCCACGCAGCCTCTGTCTGCCAGCCCACCGGCTCTAGAACGTTCAGCTTCACTAAACTGATCTGCCATGATTTGCCGCTGGTTATGCATCAATGCTGCAGTCTCATATCACATTCCTCTCTACAATACTGCACTGTGGAATAATGAACCCTGTTGGAGTGTGTCTGGCTCTGTGTGTTTGTGCCTTCCGAGTGTGCATGGCCATGTTTTCCATGATTGCTGCATTTGACAACAGAGCCACAGGGAGCTCGGCAAAGCATACTGCAGTCCAAGTTTAATTTCCTCCATCAGATGGAACGATAGTTAGAACAAATGTACTGTAGCAGGGAATCACGGTTTCCCCCCCACAACCGCCTTCCCTTGCTTTTTCCTATCACCCCCCGATCCTCTGCTATTGTTTATCCAGGTGCTTCTCTGAACTTGTTTGTTTTTGGTGTTTGGATGCAACCATGGCATAGGGATTAATTGTCATGCTTTCATCTTTCAGGAAATTGATGAAGCCTGCAAGCGAATCAAACGGGAGGTCGACGACCTGGGGCCTGACGTCGGTGATATCAAAATCATCCCTCTGTACTCAACGTTACCTCCACAGCAGCAACAGAGGATCTTTGAGCCACCGCCATCCAATAAACCAAATGGCGCCATTGGAAGGAAGGTATATCGGCACTGTTGCTATAAAAACACTCAAAGGGGGAGGTTGGGGTGAGAGGAGAGAGGAAGGGAAGGCCAGATGGAGAGTTAGATGGGTAACATAAGAGAGCTGGAAGGTAGGGACTGAAACTTTTTCCCTTCCTCAGCTTTAGCGCAGAACTGACTCACACAACATATGCTGCTTTTGTCAGCATGCAATTCTCTGCTCTAAATTATAACTGGGGTATTACTCATGGCCTGTGAGCTGGAGGATAGCGCTACATTCTTGTTTGTTTTGGTTTTTTTTTTCCCCCTCCCTTTTTTTCTTCATTGGTACAGACCCCGATGCCTCTCAGGAGGCCGGAGACCTCTGCAGTCTCAAATCCTGATAAAGGTGCATGCTTTCTGGGCTGACCAAAGACACAACTTTTCTTGTTGTGAATTCTTTCAGAGGAGTTGGTGATCTTATTAACAGTCATGAAAACGTTCCTTTCTGTTGTGTGACAGTTTCTGCTCAGATGGGCTCATCACCAAAGTAGCACCTGCATTATGACAATGTTGGCTTAAGATCTGAGAGAATACCAGAACATCATCACTGCCAGGGAATGAGCAAACATTCATTCCCCACAGCTGATATAGGACAGTGTTGATGAATGACTCATTGCTACAACCCATCTAATGGAGTCAGATCCAACTGACATAAGCAGTGAAAATATTTGTGCTGCCAAAGTTAAACATGTCGTGAGACTTTAAAAACCCTTAGTTCAGTATGGATTTAGTAAATACAACCATCTTTGCAACAATTACATATGCATTTAGCTGTGGTTAGTAGTATTTGACACACCAGGTCCCCTCTTCTTTTGAGTCAGTTAGTCTACAGCTAGCTTTCAGTAGGTTTCTCAGCAGAATATTGCATTTTAACGGAGAAATAATCATTTGTCAAATGTCGGTTTGCCGTTACGGCTCACATGTTTATACAGCCGTCCTCAAAATTATTTATACCCTCCAATTAAAGAAAAGGGTAAATTCACAATAATTATTCATTTATTCATTTTCTGTACCGCTTATCCATTTCAGGGTTGCAGGGGTTGCTGGAGCCTATCCCAGCTATTATCAGGCAAGAGGCAGGGTACACCCTGGACAGGTCGCCAGTCTATTGCAGGGCCAATACAGAGAGACAGATGATCATTCACACTCGCATTCATTCCTAGGGACAGTTTAGAGTAACAAATTAACCTAACATGCATGTCTTTGGATGGTGGAAGGAAGCCAAAGTACCCGGAGAGAACCCATGCATACACGGGGAGAACATGCAAACTCCACACAGGAAGGCCACTGTTGGAATTGTTCGAACCCCTCCCAAAGCCAGGATTCGAACAAGCAACCTTCTTACAAGTGAGACTGTGGTGCTAACCACCATGCCACCGTGCAGCCAAATAGTTTAATCAAGATAACATAATTCAAATAACAAGAAACTGATGATAAGAACGATTACAAAATTGTAATTTAGTAAAATAAAATATTGCTTTTGAATTGTGGTTGGAAATAATAATAAAAAAAACTGTCCCAGACACATTAGAGCAGGTTTCCCATAAACAGTGGACCAAAATGCCTGTCAACAGGTGTAGAAGTCTTTTTGAACATTACAGAAAACTCCTGATTGCAGTGATTGCCTCAAAGTATTGTCAAAAAATTTTAGCATCGGAGCCCCATAATGCTTGTTTACTTGTCTTATTTCTTTTGAACCACAATTCAAAATCAATGTCAGAATTTTCATATAATTTTTATTTATTTTACTCTTGTCAATTTCATCTTATTTCTCTAACAGCTGATTTTTTTCCCCTTCCTTAATTGTAGGGTATGAATAAATTTGAGGATGACTGTATTTACCTCATGAGTGTCAGCAAAATCAGCTAAATCTCTATAATTGCTGTGTGTTGAGTTCATACAGAAACATGAAATACAAAGAATAAAGTGTACTAGTCTAAACTGTATACCCAGCAACCACTTTTAGCTTCAGAACATCACAGTTTATGTCCTTTTTCTGCCCAGCATCAATTTGTCAGGTTCTTGTTGAATCGGTTGAGGTGGCATCTAAAGTTGCCGTCCTTGAAGTAAATGTGCTTCTCCTCAGTGACTGACTGAGCAACTCATCAAGTGAAAAATGTAGAGATGTCATCCAAGCCAGCCCAAGAGGAAGTAGTGAAAAAAGAATTAAGCTTCGCCACATCTGCCGCTATGCATGCTAACGACTGCATTAGGCACCCCTCAATTAACATAAAGCACTAGCTCGTCATTGCTCTGTTTCTCTTGGAAAGCCACTGATCCTCCATTTTTGAACAGTTTAATCATTTAAAACCAAGGCAGAAATTGACTAATTGAAAATAAAGACTATAATCTTACTTAGCATACCAGAATCAGAAAAGTGGTCTCTAATAAATGTTCTGCAGTGAGGATAAGGATTTTTGGTATTGTCATGTTTGGAATATTCCCCTAAATGTCATTTGAGATCCTGCCATGTATCCATTTCAATGAGCTTTGAATGTGGGTGCATCAGTGCTGCTCTGGGCACGTTCTTCATCTCCCTAGTCAGAGGAAGGCTTTATTTGTCATCAAGACTGTGTTTCCCAGCAGGGAATGTGAAAGATGGCCTATTTTAGCTATAGTGCTTGCTCTCCTGCAGGTAATAACCCAGAAATAACATGCAGAGATGATGCTCTAATGATATTACTGATGAAGAAGCCAGGATTATCCAGTGCAGCAACAGACTGGAAGGAGCCAGCCTGCATTCAGTGTAATGGTCCTAGCCTGGATAATCCTTCAGAATCAATGCAGTCAATGAGGCCACCCATATGATCATGAAATGTGAGAGGGTGTCATGTGTGGCATCTGCTGGAGCACTGACTGTGACCCAACACGCAAGGCAGAGGCTGCTTTCCCTTAGACCATTTGTTTTAAACCAGACTTTGCAGCATTTCATGCACCTGATTGCTTGCTGCGATGTTGGATGCTGGCATATAGCATCTTTTATAAGATGCAGCGGGATGTATGCTATAGTCAAGGCATTTCAGTTTATTTAATTGCCACATTTAAAAGATAAAGGGCTAAAAAGAAGAAAATGGCATTAAACTGTTCAACAGTAAAGCATAAAAAGTTTGCAAGTCATAGTCATCTTTCTGGTGATTTGATATTAAATGTTCTTGTCCAGTTATGTTTAAGTGCACAGCTGGCATCATCTTAAGATACCATTAACTTTGATTAAGTTTTAGGAGTGTGTGTGGAACAGTAGGGGGAAAAACAATAAAATGATTACATCTCTTGTAAAATTCTTGCTGTGGAAATGAGCTGTGAGTACAGTGTGTCTTTAAACTAACCACCTGGTTTGTAACTTAGTAGATGGTCTGTTATATTCAGTTTACAGAATTTAGTATTTTGTCATCGAGTGCAGTCACAACCTGAGAGCCCAAAACTATGTGCATAAGAACCTGACATTGCTGTCTGATAAGTTTCATACCGGGTTGTATTTCCATCTCTTCATTTGTCGACTTGAATACTAAAGGGAATGGGTCTTTCGACAGGTGAGTTATTTGAGGTTAAAGGCAGAATGAGGAGGGGAAAAGGCCCTCTCTGGCATTAATAACTAAACAGTCAGGCATTCTCAGGCTGGAGAGAAATCCTCACTTAAAAGGTGGGATTTAAAAGTCTCCAAGGCTCACAGCTTGAAGACAGCTGAAGAGGCACGGCTACAAAGGAAGTGTGTCAAGTGTGCAGAATTGGTTCTGTGGACCTGTATCACTGAAGACTACAGCGACTGTTTGGTTTTGTGCTTGGCATTTCATCATCAAGACTCCCAAGTAAGCAGGTAGCTGCCATCAAATGGCTGCTTAACTCAGCCTTCAGCTTGCTCCTGTCTGGTACATGAGAAGAAAGTAAAGTATTGAGAGGTTGGTTGTTGTTTTTGTTTTCATTCTCAGTCCAGACACTCGCAGAGCATTTGGCCGTTGATTGGGCATCAACCTGGTTGTGATAGTCTCAAGAGCCTCGATCATTTCTTAATGGACTCTAACCAGTCAGTTTCCCGTATTGTTTAAGGCAAGCTCAGCCAAACTGCTGTCAAAGTTCATGTGAGAAGATCTAAAAATCTGTCTCATCCTCTTCCCCTTGCACCTTTTCTTCCTGTTTGTGTATATAATGGCAGCTCAAGACTCACAGTCATGTGACTCTGTGGATAATTATGCTTAGATTCATCTGCCATCTCTCATGGACAACTTTTGCTATAAGGGATAACTGTAGATCTGAGACTGGGACATGATGCTGGTTCTCAGTTTTCCCACTGGTCTTGTTCTTAGAAACCAAGCAGCCTTTCATCACACTTTTTTTTCCCCTTCTTTTGATCTATTCCTCTCTACAAAGACAGTTGGGGAATATTGATTGAACACACCACTGTTGGACAGAAACAACCACTAGGTGGATGTTTTGAAAACTTTAAAACATGAGCACATCCACTCTACATATCTTTAGCCTCATAGCGTAATTACAGAAGTCACATTTGAAGGTTTTATAGGCAATAGTACAGTACAGTTAGACAGAATTCACAATTAAGCCAAAATATGACTTTGGTAATGATGCTATAAGGTTAATGATATATAAACTAGCTGTGGACAGTTCTGTTGGTGTGAGATTGGTTTTCAGTAATCAGGCCAGCTGCAATCAACAAATTATTGGCAAATGGGTTGACCTCAACAGATTTCTCTGGTATTTCCTAGTTGTTTTGCTCTGACTTTGCCCTGAAATTGACAGATTTTATTTATATTTAATTCTCACTATCACTGATCTGAGTGTTTTGCTCAGTCAGAGGAAATGTTGAATCTGCCACTCTAAAAAAAAAAAAAGTTCCACTTTTCCACTTCAAAATGTTTGACACTTGAGTTCAGAGCAAAGATGTATCATTTGCATCGACTTGCATTTAAAACAAATCTTTGAAAGCCAGCTTCGCTCTACAGATGGCAAGAGCCACTCGCCAGCACTGAGCCATGCACACTTGGTCAGTCAGCTGACATGCGTAGGGGCATCCACTGGCCTCACATGAGCCCTTGTTTACGGTCAGAAGGGAAAAAAAGATGTATGATAAAAGCAGCACCCATTGGTTTGCTCTGTGTATTAAAAATCAAGAGAAGCCACTAAATAAACTATTTTCTGTGGTTTTGAAAACCCTAAGAAAGAAGAAGCTTTAAAAGTGAGAGAAGTTGACATCTCAGCAACAAGCCAAGAATCTGTACAGATGGAAACTGTCCATATACTTTTGAGTGCTTTCAGCTTTTTGAGTTGACACGCTGACACCAGAATACACCTGTTTGTCACAATGATTTCACTATGTGTAGTTTGTGCAAAGCTCTTTGATTACAAACATCATTTATGTCCGCAGAGCATCAGCAGAAGCTTTGTTAAATAACGAATTAGCATACATAAAGTATTTCACTGCAACGCTTAACATGAGCATCTAAAGTCTTGTCTCTCCAGCCACCGTGGGTGGATCATTTAAGCCATGCGTCCTCATTTCCACAGGTCGTTGTGTCAACAAACATTGCCGAGACATCCCTGACCATCGATGGAGTGGTGTTTGTAATTGATCCTGGATTTGCCAAGCAAAAGGTTAGCTTCCCTTTTCTCCCACCACTCTTTATCTGCTGCGATCATCTGCGTCTGTTGCCTGAGAATCCCCAGATAAACACAGCAGTGCACAACTGACAGCAGCAGAGATGGAAAAGCCTGTTATTTATTCCTCTGACATTTCACCAGCCTGGAGCCAAGTCATACACATGACACAGAAAGAGATTATATATGCACTATGGCGGATCATGTGTATGTGTCACTCCACAGCTTTTTGTTAGATGCTTGTACATATAATAGATTATCTGTGTTGGTATTTGCTCAACTGCGTACTTTTACCTCTGCCCTAGTTTAAGCTTTTTATTCTCCTGGAATGGTATTGAGCTTTCTTGCTCTCTTCTCCACAGGTGTATAACCCACGTATCAGAGTGGAATCCCTTTTGGTCACAGCCATCAGCAAGGCATCGGCACAGCAGAGAGCAGGTCGTGCTGGACGAACACGCCCAGGAAAGTGTTTCCGCCTTTACACAGAGAAAGCCTACAAGACAGAAATGCAGGTAGGAAATGGGGTAATTTGGCAATTACTGAAATAGTGGGAGGTGTAAACACATGATTGATTCTTATATCTCACATTCTACAATGCCACAAGCTGTTTGGCTCCCCCTAGAGCATCCTTCTAGCCGGAGTAGTTTTCTATTAAGCGCTATTTGCTCTTAAAAATCCTCTATTTTAGATCCTGATGCTAAACCACACGTTTTCAACCTTTAGTCTTCCTTTTAAAATGTGTTAACGACACCGCCATCTTGTGACAAATGAACTAAGGGAGGCCCAGCTCTCCACTTTAACAAGCTAATTCTTTCACATCACTCTTACTGGCATAGGGAATTTTTTAAACAAGTTAAATAGCCCTTCAGATGCCCTAGACTCCCCGTTTCTGTTCAAGTTGACATACGACTGATGCATGAGTAGATAATAAGCACCCTGACTAATTCATTTTAAAGCGTACCTTGGGTTTCTTTTGTACCTCTTCAATGCAACAGGACAACACGTATCCAGAGATCCTGAGGTCTAATCTTGGCTCTGTGGTGTTGCAGCTGAAGAAACTGGGTATTGATGACCTTGTGCACTTTGACTTCATGGATCCACCAGGTTGGTTTGAAAACTCTAACCCAGCCAATTTGGACACTTGTTAACTGGTATATTTTAAACATATGTTTATTAAATGTTTTTGATATTCCTGTGGAGGACAGGGTTACATTTTTACACATTTGTTCCACACTTAATATGTTGTCATGAGGCTAATGTTAGCATGACCAGTCAAAGAGTCAGCAATAGGTAAAAGCCAAAATTATCTGCAATATTGCTGTTTTTTTTTTTTTTTTTTTTTTTTTTTAAGCAAGGCTTAAAAAAAGCTCCTCAAAATAAGGCTTTCATCCAAATATACTTTGAAATTTTTACTTGGTTTGCAGTAGCGATGGACCAATCCAATACCTAGATTGGACATGGATAAATGTGGCCGATCCAGCATTCCAATCCAGTAATTTCTGTTTTCATTAAAATCATAATAAATGTACACTTTATTTGTAAATAATTAATATTAAGTACATTTATATCTATGTTAATTTGTTACATTTAAAAAAAAAAAAAAAAAAAAAAAAACAAGGCTAAATGTTTATGTCAAGCCTGACCTTCTGCCTTTACTTGTTCATTAATTCAACAGTAGTATCGGGTCTGTATCGGCCAACACACTCAACCCAGGTGTCGATATCGGATTAGATCCGAAAAAACTGGATCGGTGCATCTCTAGTTTGTAGGAAACAAACAAACAAAAAACATATAATGCAAGTTTCCACCTCCTTTTGTTTTGATCATGAGCTGAGAGGTAAGTGGTACTAATACTCTGTAATGGGATGTTAACTTAAAGCAGCATTCAGACCTCAAAGGAAAGAAAAAGACTAAATGAATTAACATGATTAAAACTTCTGGTAGCTCTGAGCACGTTGAACAGTAGAAACTGAGTCTCCTTAGCAAGTTAAATTACAACTTTGTGCCCTCTGATTTTTCTCCAACAACCCTGTGTGCATTTATTAGTTGATATCTATACATTATCAGCTAATCCTCCTATTCTCTAATGTCTTTTCAGCTGAGCCACTCCAAATCCTTTATCTTTCCTAAATTTATAACCTGCTTTGCAATGTTTTTTCCTTCAATTTTTTTTTTCACACAAGTTATCCTCATCTCATCAAAACTAGTGACAGCCTTGTTTTCAGAGGAATGGAGTACCACTTTCTTGATAAGGTTTATTCATCTGTAAGGCCCTATATTAATGCTGCCATCAGTCTGTCCTGCCTTTGCTGATGCAGAATGCAAAAAACATGCAGCAATAAATTGCTTTAAAATCTTACATTAGGTTGTACTGTGGTGGTTTTGATGTATGATGTTAAATAAGTTTGTTAGATGCATTTTTGGGGAGGTAAAAGTGACAAAGCAAATTGATCAGGCATCAAATAAGATGGAATCCTTCCAGATTTTAGGGTCTGCTCCACTCAACGTTTATTTCATGGAGGGATTTTTGCAATTTCTGTTGGTTGTTAATCTCATGTTTCTATTGTCGCTATTCAAGGTTTGAAATATGTGATGTTTGGAGATAGTGATCTCATCAGACTGTGTGGTAGCTGTGCGAGTTTGTTGAATGAGAAAGCCATGCATTATCTAAAACGTAGATCTCGTCTAATTGAGGCGCCAGGTTGTGGCATTCTCCAAGAGTGTATTCTGACATCTTCCAGAGACCACCCGCCTTCCACTATCCTTAACCTCCCTCTCTCTCTCCTCTTTCCTTTTCTCACCATAATATAGTTTTCATCTCACCTCTGAGATTAAACTCATCTCTCCCCGTCCACTGTGGCAAACGCCATTTTGAGAATGAAATTGGTTACATCAATAGCAACACTATCACCTTAGCAATTGCCTTCCCTTTATATTCCTCCAGTGAAACGTGACTGACCTCCACACTACACCCACATTTCTCACAAAACACGAGGGTATACGTCAACTTATGGGATTGGCCTTGTCTGCGCACCCTAACTGGGAATAGTGGGGTGAAGGAAAAGGGGAGGATTACCTTTTTATTTATTTGATCCATTTGTGGCAGATGGTTTCTTGAAAGTGGCTCTTGCACAGGATGGAAACTGGAGCTAGTTGTGTGCAACAAATGAAGTCTGCTTTAAGTTAGAGTTACTAGACAGGTTTTCTAACATCTGTTCATAGCGGATCAGCGGTGATAAGCTGTGTCAGAGGCTGACCTCAGAAAAAATGGACGGGTCAAAAAAGTGTTTGGATTCTTTGGAGAAGTGTATAGCACTCGATGACTAAACAATCCTGTTATGCAGCTTTACATGTTTGAAGTGACTGTTTTTTTGTCTGATTTAGCTTTTTTGTGGTCAAGGGATTGTATCGTGTCAGCTTTATCCAAACACATTTTCTAGTTTTAATTTAGGCTTAAACGTGAATGTTAGCTTTAATTTTCCCTCTTTAATTAACAGAAATGATCTGAAATCACATAGTCTCACATAGTCTATGTGATTTTAAACTCGCAACATTAATTGAAATCTTCCGTTTTTCTCTCTCTTTTCAACCTTCTTCTGTTTACGTCCTTAATCACTAAAACACAGGAGACAATGGTGCGAGCCAAACAACCAAATGGAAAATCCAAAAGAAATCAGTAGCGACTTGCCTGGGTGGTATTCATTTTCCTCCTGACATTTCCAAAAAGTACCTTTCAAAGCCAATGTGGTTTAATGTACCTTTAGCCTTTTGCCTCATTGATTCGGCCCTGGGTTAATATATCGGATTCCTGTGTGTTGAGGCAGTCAATACTTACTTTCTGATGAGTCGCGTTGGGTATAGATTGAATTTCCAAACTGGTTCATCATACTAGCTGTACTTGGAAATCAGACTTTCACCTTTTGCTCAGCGTCACACAAGCCATTGGAGTGGTAAGTAATGTGGCCAGCTCTCATTAAGTGTGTGGAGGGAAAATGTAAAAAGTAGCTTTGATGCCCTAAATCAATATTTGTTAATCATAAAAAAAATACCTCCCTGCTGTTTGAAATTGAATTTTTTTTTTAGTGGGAACGCTTGAGAGAAATGAAAGCACGCATGCAGCTCAGCTGCTGCTTGAAGCTAATTTTCAGTTAACATGCAACTGGTCATTAGGCTTTAGCTCTCCAGAGCCAAAGGTCAATAATTGCATCTGGAGGAAAAATCTTTTAACCAAACGGTGGAAGCCTTTTGTGTTGAAGCATTTAGTAGAAAGTTCCCCTGTAATTGCATTAGTTGTTTAGGATTGCCTGAGTGCAGGATGAAAAATGAGCTCTGCCATGATTACTTCTCTGCTGCGTTGCTGTCTAGCGTAACTCAGGACATCACACACCGAGAGCCGTCTCATTCTGATTCACCTCATGCTTCCTGCTACCAAACCTTCTAACAGCTTCCCTTTGTTTGAGTGTTTGTGTCTTTTTTTCACAAGTATTTGTCTTGTATTAAAGCTCAGAGTACAGCAGGTACTGGGAGTCTCCCCTGCTTTACTTCCTGAGTTTTTTATTTAATACTATGATTGGCCAATGGGGTAGATTGATATTTCGTTTACTGAAACCAGGAAAAGGTTTTAATTGTGGCAAATAACTGCCTGTGTTTATGGCAGGGCACTACATTTATTTACTGGCAAAAGAAGTAAAATATTTTTTAAAATGTATTTATCTTTTGGATTTATTGCTTTCTTCAAGTTTTGACAAATGTACTCTGCCTGACCAAAACAACAAATCAGGATAAGTGACAGCATTCTATTATTTCAGCTGGCAACAAGTTATAAATCCTGAAACAATGCAGTGAGTAGCTTTATGTCAGGAGTTATGATGGACTCCTGGGTAACAGGACTCAAGTTAGGAGTCACATGTTTCCTTGCTTCAGAAGGTTCAAATTACTGGTCTGCATCAAACAAGTAAAGTAATGACATTGCTGAAATTATTAAAGCTAGGTTTAAAAACTGTCCATTGTTTTATTATTGGTCGGATATATCTGAACCATCATGTTATAGGAGGAAATGTATTTGATTGTGGTCAGTGATTCTTTAAATATTTGATGAAATCAATGAAGAAAATCAACCATGGAAATGTTTTATGATAAAACTAAGTGCATTACCACACACAATGAAAAGACAACTGAAGGGATTGGGAATAAGCCAGTTTGGTTGCCTTGATTGAAGTTCTTACCAATAAGGCTAATTGGGGAAAGAGGAAACAAACAAAAAACTGTGTAGCATAAAGACAGAATTCTTGAGCAAATAAAAAGATCATGTTTCAGACTGATGGGAGCGACAAGAAAAGATGAGCAGCTGATCAAGTCCTGCACCCATTCTGTTTAATACCAACAGAACAAGCCTATGTGGACAGCATTACGATCTGTGGCTGCTTCAGTCACTCACATCTTTGTTGAGCAATGCTGTATGCCCAAAGAATGAGGTCAACCAACAATCTGAATATACTGAATGGCCAGGTTTTTCCATCACTACTTTTATTTTCTTCTTTGATGGCACAAACTTATTCCAAGATGACAATAGAATCGGGCTCAAATTGAGAAACAGTGTTTCAGGGAGCATGAGACATAGTTTTCACACATGGATTGTCCACCAGAGTCCCACTGAGAATCTTTGGGATGTGTCAAAGAGCTTTTACGCATCTCTGACTTTCCCATCATCAATACAAGATCTTGGCATATAAGAAATGCAACTGTGGGCAGACGTAAATGTGATATTGCATAAGCTTATCCAAGCGATGCAGCAGGGAAAGCCTGCTGTAATCAAATCTAAAGGTGGTCCAACAAAGTGTCACTGTGACTTTATTTTTGGTCACGCAGTCCATTATTAGGTGCACAAAGCTGCTACAGAGAAGCAGCAAACAGTTATAAATGGTTTTCTTTACATGGAACATAAAGCTGAAGCTTGACAGCACGACTAAAGTTATAACAAGATTTAGCACACTTGTTTAAAAGGCCTCCAAATTGTTCCTCTCGTGATGCTGTGACAGAGTGACAGTTTTTCAGATTATTTGTCTCTACCTTCTGCATGTCTTTTTGCTCAAGGATTCGGAGCACTTTTAACAAGCCATCGCCCTTATTCTGTCTCCCCTCAGCCCCAGAGACCCTAATGCGAGCCCTGGAGTTGCTGAACTACCTAGCAGCACTCAACGATGACGGTGACCTGACCGAGCTGGGCTCCATGATGGCAGAGTTCCCCCTGGACCCCCAGCTGGCCAAGATGGTCATCGCCAGCTGCGAATTCAACTGTTCCAACGAGATCCTTTCCATCACTGCCATGTTGTCAGGTAATGATCAGGGCTGGCCCACTTTGGACACATGGACCATGCCTCAGAAATACCAGAGAGCTTAAAGAAAATGTTAATAGCAGCTTGTTTTTCATCCAAATCTCAAAATGAGTGCCCATTTTTCTTTTTTCTTTTTTATAAACCATCATTTTTATATGTAATGTCCTGGCATGAAGATTTCAAAGGGTCTATTCAAAACAAACTAAACACTTTAGCATCTAGTGTATGGACTGTTTGCAAAGTCCTCTTATTAGAATACATGTTATGTGTTCCTGGTAAACTTAACTACAAGGCAAGTGAAGTATAAAGTCAGTAGTGTCAGCTGTTTGTGGTGAAGGGGGTAAAAAAAATACATGTCTGTACAAAATGTATAGGTGTAGCTGGAGCAGCAGCAGCATGCTACAGCAGTAATTGCACTTTGGGCTTGCCAAAGCAGAATGCTGCTCATTGAGATGAATCTTGACGCCTTTGAAGGGAGCGCGAGGGTCTTTGAGAGTGGGGAAATGGATTTAACTAGCTGCTTGGACGTGGTGTGCACTTAAAGCAGGTGTTTCAGGATGGAAGGGTTTTGCTGAGTTCATTAAAGTAAGCAGTAGAAGTACACCTGAGAACGGTGCTGCCACAGCAACCAACCATGAGGCTCAATAAACACAGCTTTTATCCATTAAAGGCACAATCAAGCATGTGTGATGCTGAGCATTTCAGAGCGAGTTGACTGGGGAGAATGCAGGACCAGACCAGGTGAATTTTACATGACCGTATCGGGTCTGCAAAAGAGAGTGCTTTTTATGATTGGACGTCAGGTCAGCATGACTTGTCTCAAGCTAGATTGTACAAAGCAGGTTGGAGAAACCATCATCCTTGCCTTCTCTATGACCCTCCCTCCCTTTCTTCCATAAACACTTGGCAATGCAGTGTGCCCTGTGAAGTGCTCTGTGCCTCTCTTGAGCTGAGGCCTTGTTCTTCTCTGTGGGATTTGCTTAACTTATCCCTATGGGCGGCTGTGTTGGGGCCTATACCAACCTTGTCTAGTCCCACAGTGCTTCGTCCGACCCACCGAGGCCAAGAAGGTGGCTGACGAGTCCAAGCTGCGCTTTGCCCACATCGATGGAGACCACATGACACTGCTCAACGTTTATCATGCCTTTAAACAAAGTAAATGGCCCGTTTATGCTTGGACATTTCACTTAATAGATTCACATTGTTTTTATGTGCTCTTAACCTGAACTTAACCTCGTCCCTCACACAGACCACGAGTCCACACAGTGGTGCTACGATAACTTTGTCAACTACCGCTCGCTGATGTCAGCAGACAACGTACGGCAGCAGTTGTCGAGGATCATGGACCGCTTCAGCCTGCCGCGAAGAAGCACCGAGTTCAGCAGCAGAGACTACTACATCAATATCCGCCGAGCGCTGGTCACTGGCTTTTTCATGCAGGTCAGTACTCCTGGTTTCTTGTTTTTGTTTTTTCAGTATTTTTAGTAAAATTGAGGTTTTTACTCTTGTCTTCCCCCAACAGTGTCACTGTTTGCATTTAAAAAAGGTGAAACATGCAAACATGATTTGAACGCTGAAGCTGAAGCAAAACGTGTCAGGCTCGCTCCTTCCTCTGTAGCCATGGTGACCAATCAGGAAACTGAAGAACTAAGGCATAGAATCTTTATTTTTGTATTTGCTGGATAAAGTTTTTGTTTTTTTGGTCAGTCTGCTACTAAATTGATATTTATATGTATGCATTCAAAAAGTCCTACTAGCATGTGCTGTTAACAGGTAAACAAAGGAGTTAATGAGCCATGCAGATGGTAGCAAACAATCTGACTATGAGCCATTTGCATTGATTATCCTGATTCTAGTTATCTTGACTACACACGGACAGCACAACCAGATTATCCAAAAATCTTATTCCTAAAATTTTGTTTTCATTAAGATTTTCTCTTTTAGCCACTTTTCATATTTGTGATAAAAAAAAAAATGTTATTTTAGCAAAATGTTTCCAACCACTGAAAATGTAGCTGGAAGCTGCCTTTAAAGTAAGCATATGCAAGTACGCACACAAACACACACACACAAATGGAGGGCTACTTTGTTTGAGACGTAACGAGAAATCAAATTAATTTATCTCTCGCTCAGGAAAACAAATGGTAATTTTGCAAGAAGCCATTTTCAGGGCCACCTGAAACAAGCAACCTGACAAGTTGAATTATGGTGTTAATATTTAAATATTTGTCAACATTAACCTTTATCTTGGAGACAAATTTGCAGCTCATGTTCAGGCGTTCAGTGTTTGAGATCATGTCTTTGTTTGGAAAGGCCTTTATTGAGACTGATTGCCTTGTTTAATCACAACCACCACTGTAGCCTGACCAAGTGTCTACAAAGTGGGGGGTATAAACCATTCACTGGCTGCTCACAAATTTGATTTTAGAGCTACTGTTTTTTTCTGAGCATGAACAATTCTCATATTTATGCGAGTCTCGGTAATCAAGTGAAATAATGCACCAGAAGAGTGTGTGTTGTGTTCATTCATGGCCGTGTTTTCTGACTGTTCTGTGAACAGGTCGCTCACCTGGAGCGCACAGGCCATTACCTAACGGTGAAGGACAACCAAGTGGTACAGCTGCACCCCTCCACTGTGCTGGACCACAAACCTGAATGGGTGCTCTACAATGAATTTGTTCTCACCACCAAGAATTATATCCGCACATGTACAGACATCAAACCAGAGTGGTAAGTTCCTAACATTAGCCAAGTTTCTCTCCATAAACTTTTATTCATTTCACTTTAAACTCTTTTTGTGTCTTCAACTATGAGTTTCTTTCATTGTTTTTCTGTGTGTATCTTTCCTTTAATGACATTTCCAAAAAGTTTTTAACATATTTTGTCCCGCTGAGAATCTGGCTCCACTGAAGTGTTATCGTTTTGCTTTCACAAAACTGCTGAAAAAGACAATTATGGCAAAGATTTGATTAAAAAAGCAAAAAGAGATGCAATTCTCATCAGTATAGGTTTATGAGCGTCGCATGCTACAATTCTACCCGTATTTCTCCATCCCCCTCTGTGACCTCGCACAATTATGTATCAAATTTGTTGTGCGTGCTCCAGTAGTCACCTTGTGAATATGGAAGAACAGCTTTTTCCCCACAAGTAAACACTGAAGACAGTTTTGTGACTAATGTTTACTTTCTTTTTCTTTCCTAGGCTGGTGAAAATTGCCCCGCAGTACTACGAGATGAGTAACTTCCCCCAGTGCGAAGCGAAGAGACAGTTGGAGCGTATTATTACTAAACTCTCATCCAAGGAATACACTCAGTACTAAAAAGGTCTGCATGAGCTGCTGCAGTATCTGTGGTTATCAGAAAAAAGTAAAACTTGAACTTGTTCAGATCTTCTATTTTTTTCCCACCGTTTTCCACCAAAAATGATTTTGACTTCTATTTTTGTCTCACTGCATCAGATGCATTTTCATAGCTTTTTGTGAGCATTGTGTTTTTTTTTATTCACTTCTGAAAGTGAAAGCACTATACACCAGTTGCATGATTCTTCATGTAAATTTCAACATTCCCTTGTTTGTTTCAGCCAAAACGGCTCTAATTTATGGGAATATCCTTTTGATCAAATGTAATTTATACCTTGTTTCAGTGCAAGCGTAATGCAATGTCTTGTTGACATGGAGATACTAAGATGGTGACAAATCCTGTGAACTGTCCTACTTAATAAAAATGACTTTGTAAGAACGTTTTCCATCTCTCAGCATTAAAATAACAGGATAATCTGTACAGAAACTTCTCATTCAACCCTCACACATGTACACACTCCACGTTCACATCCCGACCTGCCAAATCCAACTCGTTTTCCTGGCTCTTCAGGGAAGTTAAATCTTCTTACTGGGATATTGATAGCTTTAGAAACAGTTGGACTTGGGGGGAGGGGGGGTGTTAATTACAAATGTTTCGGAACAAGATCAGTGTGAAATCCCTGCTGTGCCAGAGCCTGTGCTGGCTGTACAGCTTTGTGTCAGCACCTCTCTAATGTGAAAAGTAAATGTGTTTCAGGAAGAGCCGGGAGCCCTCAGAGATATTAGGAGGGGAAAAAACCAAACATAACCAGGTAAAAGAAAGCAGCAAAACTGGAATGTTTGTTTGGATTTACAGTGCAAACAACATACTTATAACAAATTATGAAAAACAAAAGGATGAGATTCGTCAAACTTATTTGGGAGCCTTCTCCATCTCCTTGTGTGGATCAGCAGGTTTAAGATAAAGGTCCTTTGGCTCATACTGTTGGTGTAAATTTAACGAGAGTAAGTCCTGGAAAATCTTTCACATTTTGTTCATCATATGGTTACTGAGACTACCTGGCAGGTCAAAGTATAATGTGTTAAATAGTAATAATAATACATTTTATTTAAAGCACCTTTCAAAAACCCAAGGACACTGTACAAATCAAATAAGAAGAGAGACGATAAATAGTCAAAATGCGATACAAAATACCTGGATAAAAACAGAGGGGAAAAAAACAGATAAAAGCTTTTAAAAAGAACAGAAATACAGCGGTTTAACAGATAGTGGATGATGTAAGAGTTTGTAGGCAAGTTTGAACAGGTGGATTTTGAGATGTGATTTAAAGAGAACAAAAGAATTGATATTACAGAGGGAGGGAGTTCCAGAGTTTGGGGCCAAAGCAGCTAAAAGCCCTGGGGTCTCATTTATAAAAACTGTGCGTAGGATCTTTACGTACGCCCAAAATCAAAAGTTTGCGTACCCCAAAAAATATTCAGATTTATAAAACCCTGCGTACACACAGATTCAAGCAATTTTCCCTTTATAAATCCCACTCTTCCTGGAAGTTTGCGCAAGTGAATTTGGCTCATATCCCGCCCCCTACACGCCCATATTCTCCCATAAATGGTCAATGTAAAGTACCTCATGGATGTTTCTGCATATAAATGAGACAAAAGCGCTGAAAAAATAAATCTGTTTATTATCCAGTCGTTATTTGGCCAGGAAATCCTGATGAATCCCTGAAAACGCGTTTTCCTTTTAATTCTTCCATCTGTAGGTCCTCCAGCAGCACCAATGCATCCATGCGCAGCATCACGCACGAGTGTCCCCATCGTATTAACGTGTTTACATCAATTAGTCTGACCGCCGCACACATTGTCACAATCTCTGTGTTAATGTGGTAAATATATCAAATATATGATTGGGTAAAATGATGGTGAGAAAACTTTGATAAAAATCCTTAGACATACGCACATCACCAGGTGCAAGGCTACTGCCGTAGTTATGTGGAATCAAAGAAAAAGCCTGCACACTTACTCCCAGCTGCATTTATTCCAACGTTTCGATCACATCAGATCTTCCTCAGGTCATGAAATGTTGATTTAACATACAGTTTGCTTACGGATCTTTTTATTTATTTGGAAGGTTCTTAAAGTTTCAGCTCACCTGCGCAGCAGAAATAACGCTGCTGGTTTGAATCCCATAAAGGCAATCCATGATAATAATTTGATATGAAGGGGTAGTTAAATGTTTGAGAGCGACAGAATTACACTTTAGAAGCTTCTCTGATGAACAACTTCGTACTTTCCGCGCCTTCTCTAGCTCAGCCCGCAAAAATGGCGGCTGTGGGCGGGACTCGAGGAGCAGTTACGTAGCAAAACGTCACATTCTCAAGTCTAATTCTGCTTGTGGTGTTGACTTCACTGCACGCTTCATGATGTTAATATCACCCGCAAATGGACTTGACTAAGCAAGTGTTTTGACTTTTGGATATAATTTGCTACATTAAGTAGTTTCTTTTCCCAACGTTCAACAATTCAGACCAGAAGTCCCTTATATAAAATCCTCCCAATATGTCACACTTTTCTGTTTGAAATTATAATGGAACAAAATAGGTACGTATTCAGGATTTGAAATTAAAAATCAAACCATAATTTTAAAAATTGGGCAGAAATGGATTAAATTAGTTCTGGTTGGGATCTAGATTTTTGTAGGGAATGAATCATCCACAGGTCAAAGAAAAAGCTAAAATGAATGTGGGATATTTGTTATGTAAACTGAAGTGGCTTTACTCATTTTACCCTGTGAATGTCAACGCTTGAAAGGTATCATAGAAAAAGCAAGCAAGATAAATTGTTAATGCTATTGTGGAGGAGATTTTTCTCTCACATTCACAGCACCAGTCAAAACGTTTGGACACATCCATTCATTTTCAATGGCTAGGTATGTCCAAACATTTGCATGATCCTGCATTTCTTTCAATTTAGCTAAATATCAATAAAATCCAAGTCCTTAATTTTGGATGTCTGTTGTGGCTCGGAATGACTTTGGTCAAATCTGAAGTCAAACCCTGGCATTTTAACCAAGGCTCAGATGTTATAAAATGCACACAGACAAAAATTGCAATTAAATAAGTTATATTGTGTTATTAATCTTAGTATTTAGGAAACTTCTTCCTGAATATTATCATTGATTTATGACCCATTTTTGGAGAAAATGTGAATTCTTTCAATTTTACAATACACTGAATTTTCTTAAAATACATGCAAATTATTTCATATTTAACATTTACTGAGTAGAAAAAGAAGTAAAAAAAAATGAATCCCCAAAGAAGCTGTTCTTGGTTAAGATGCATAATCTGTCATGCAAGTGGAGACGAAAGTTATTTTTCTTTCCAATTTCTGTTGAACCAGCTTTTAAAAAAGGCTCTTAATTGTTTCTGAAGCAGATTTAATGTTTCTTCAGGTGTATGCGACACTTTTGTCACACCTTTGCCTTCCTCTGCTCTGCATCTCTGCTTAACATCAACTGCAAGCAAATGTACGCAACACTGATCCAAGTATAGAGGCAGAAATTAACCAGTAAGCATTTTCACAATCTCTGTAGTGTCTGGATGTAGGCAGGCTGAGATATCAGACCTGCTTGGGGACTTTTAAATTAAGCCTGCAGATTGTGTAATATGTTAAGTCAGGAAATGAGCATGTGTGCCTCAATATTTTTGGACTTTTGGGAGAGAAGTTTTTAAGTGGATGGCCTTTTGCATGGGAACACACATACAGGAGCCACAAAGTGGTGCTGGAGAGATTAGTCTCCCTCCGAAGTGGAGCCAATAGAAAAGCCATTAGTTTGAGCTGATCTGGAAATTATATGGAATTGATCCTGAGGTAAGAACAGTTTTTCATGCTCAATATTATCATTGATTCATGCTGCCATAATTACAAATGAAAATCATTATGTCTCCAGGTTGTATTTTCTTAGTGTCTAATATGAGCAGGCACTCTTATTTCCAGTGTTTAGTCTGTATAGATGTTCATACAAACCTATTGGGCTCAAGACTGGAAATCTAACAACTTTGGATGACATTTGTGTCATTCTTACAAAGTTATTTGAGGCCAAGGAAGTCAAATACTGATTACAGTGTATATTTTTACCCCACAGCTGCTACACATCCACACTTGCATTCTTGGCGATAGATGAGGGGGACATTTTATGTGGCTTTTGACAGTTACTCACCAAAAAAGTAGCAAAGACAAACAAAAAACAGACAGCTATTGTTCACTGTGTTTCCAAACAGTGTGAATCACCACCTCACTACAGCTCAATCTCCTCCCACCCACAGAGTCCTGGATGGTGCCTCATCATCATTTGAGACCGTGGGTAGGGAAGTTTATTGCAGAACACCTCAGCATTTCAGGAAAAAAAACTTCCACCCACCCAGTTCTCCTCCCAGTCAACGCCGGTCCTTCCCCCGCCCAACATCACCAAGACAGGTGTCTTATCTCCATCGCGCAGCACAAGCACAGCCAATCTTCCAGGAAGATGGTGACTGGAATGTGACAAATCCATCTGTCCTGGTTTGAATTTGTATGCTAATTTGAAGTAATAGCCCCTCTGGTGACAGTGCAAGGGAACAATTCAATCATGCCATCTATGACAGTTGCTTTCCAGCCTTTTCTGTGATACGGGAGTATATGCACGTACCGCTGGGTTAGGCTTGATAGATTGGTTATGTAGGGGAGATGTGGCATGTAGACTGCATGTTTAAAATGGGCTGCCAGTTTGAAATGAATCACGGAACTACTGAAGGCACCTGTGCAGAAATGTGCAGCCACTACCTGTGGGTAGGAGGGAAAAGCAATATTTGATGTAACCCTATTTATTTCCCTGTAACTCTTTCTCTGAACTTTCACCCAATTTTTCTGCCGCATTCGTCGTGAGATATGTGCGAACAATAGATGCATCCCCAGAAACGATCACACCAATGCAACTGTTACATTGTTGCAGCTCAGGCTGTTGATTTGATTCAGTGGAAAAGCTTTCAAGTGTCACTGGACAGAAGAAGAAACAAGTTAGAAAGAAAGCACAGAAAGTATAGGGAAGAATAAAGGAGCAAGCTGAGCTATTCCGTGCAAATGTATAGCACTCTATAATCTTTAAATTAATCTCCAGCACAGGACAGGTTATGGCTGATGGTGACAGATAAGGCTAAAGAACAAACCACCCTTCATTTTGCTTGCATCATTCTTTTTCTCTACCTTCAGATCTGAGCCTTCTTTCTTTGAAGCCTCTGAGTTGTTTTATCACACTTCCTCCCCTCATAATGCCTTTCTTTACATTATGACACATAATAATCACAGCAGCTGTCACGGAAAGATCAAAATCTTGCTAAATCCTTTATTTTGTGGCTATTCAAAGCATAGGAACGTACCGTCTTTTATCATACTTTACACCGTTGACACTGCTTGTATGAATGAGCGAGATGAAACGTGTAAGCGGGGTCCCAATAGGAAGCATTCCCCATCTTTCTCACATTCACCACTGCAGTGAAGTCTTAACAGTTTCTGCAGGGAAAGAGGATATGCAGCAGTGTGCCAATTGACCGCACTTCAAATGGGTGCAGATCATGCGTGGCAAACATATTTGATCAAACAAGGAGGGCAGCAAAGAAGACTGATGCACAGAGAAGGCATGTCGAGCTGCACAAGACTCATATCAAGATAAATAGTGTGCTAAAAGACAGTTCTCCAAATGAGGCCTGTTAACACCACTTGCCTTGAACAGTTTGCAGAAAATGAAAGATTTTCTGTGCTCAGCACAACTGCATGTGAATAACATGCCATTTTAAATGTACGGGCTTTGTTCTAAGGGTTTAAGACTCCATCCTAATGGGTTTGATTCGAACTTGCGCCTCATTTGAAGCATTTGTTGGTTATGTATTATACACCTGCAAAAATCTAAAGGTTTTTATGCTTACGCGGCTGGCTCAGACACATTTTAAAAGGAGGGTCTGTAAGGTGGTCTGTCCCAATCCATGAAGAAACAAAGAACAGTAATCTAAACCAGGGAGATTTCAACTGTTCTGAAGTTTAATGAACTTGTAAAACCATTTCTCTGAAACAGACACATAATAAAGGGACTTTATAGTAATAATAATAATCCTATGTGTCAGCACACTGAGAGGTAGATGCTCCAAAACTTGAGGTCATTGTACTGTTAAGAAATGTGTGTCATTCAGATAAGAAACGGATTTGTTCATTTAAAAGCAAATCAACAAAAGTCTCCATCAGGCAAATTTGTTTATTAAGAGAACAGCTGTTAAAAAGGTAAGCAGGTATTTGAAGCTGCTGCTTTTTATGGAATCTGAGGAACCTCTCAAAGCAGGATTTTCAAGAGGAGCTAGCTATGCATTAAACTGGCCACCCTGAAATATGCTCACAAATAGAACATTTTGCTAAAGGCTTAGATATACACGGAGACTAATTTTCTCACATTTTTATCACTGATGAGTGCTGTGCTACACTGGATGGTCCAGATGGATGGATTTCTTGTGAATGGCCACCATGTCTCAGCAAGGTAGCAATATCAGCAGAGTGGTGGTGGAATAATGGGAAGTCAGATGGTAGGCCCTTTAAGGGTGCTTGAGGGTGTCAAAATGACCTCTACCTGAACGGTGCTTTCTGCAGTAAAACCATTTTCATGCAAGGCAATGCAACATGTTGCAGAAAATGCCATTGAATCTTTGGCTGCTGTGGGTACAAAGGGGGGAAAAGTTCACAGTGTGGCCACTGTCATCCCCTGAACTCGTTAAAAGGAAGATTTGTACGGGTTGGTGGCAGTATACCTCCACGAGCAACATTCAAAAAAGGGCTTCTGTGTGATTAAAAAAAAAACTCTTATTCATGATCATTCACACTAATTATTAAGGAAAAATAAACAAAAACAGCACGCACATAATTTGGAGCAAAGTTTAAGTTATTTAAGATTTATCCACAGCATGAAAATGAATGTATCTGTCAGCTGACAGTTTTTATTTCTTCTGTGAAAAGTTTTCTGTTGGATTTGATTTGGGAATAACTGAATTAGCTTCTGGCTATATGTCTGCTGTCGGTGCAGCTGGCTGTGTCGTATCTTATGCATATTTTCTTCCCATCAAATATTGCAAGACAGCAAATTGAGGTGAGAATGAGGTACAAATTATTCTAGGGTATAATTGTGTGTTTCAAGTGGTAATAAAGCAAGAATTATGAATCTAAGATTTTACTTTTGATTTCACTGTATCTTTTTTTTTCAAGGCCCAGCATACCTGCGCCGCAGTTTTCTCTTGTACTGACTGATTAAACCTCTGCCTTAGCTGAAGCCAGGCCGAGCTGTGCTGGGAATATGTGATGTCAGCAGTCTGTGTGAATGAACGGTACAAATGATAAAGGAAGGAAGTTGCCTCGCACTGGAAAGTACAACAAAGCTAACAGAAAGGGTGAGAGAGATGTCATTCAAGCAGCGTGCCGTGTCATAAGAAGGCTTTGTGAGACTTAAAATAATTCACTAATGTTTCTTCAGCCTTCACATCTTCTTTAATATATTTTTTAGAAGTATTTATGCTGTCTTTGACACACACTTTAATGAGGATTTTAGTGAGAGAGAAATGAATAAAAATGTGTCCAAACTTTTTAAGTCCCAACTCAGGAAAGGCAAAACTGAAAGTTAAGTCCGTGTGGTAAGGTTGTTCTTAACTGCCTGCACCAGAAAAACTAATACATAAAATGACCTAATTCAGTGGGGAACAGCTCTACAGCTGTGAAACTGAAATGGAAAACCATGAGCACATTTGTTAAAATTCAGCATGGGCCCACCATCAGCCCAGAGTGACATTTGTAAAACTCCTTCAGAAAGTGACATTTAGCCTTATCGAAACAGTTCATTAGAGAGCAGCTAACAGCCTCATTACAACTGAGCCAGTGATAGTGATGTTACTGAACCTACTCTAAAACTCTCAGCTGGAGCTGATGCAAAAGAGAAGGGGTATAAGAATCCATTTTAAACATAGAGGACCAGATGGTCGCTTCATGTATTATTCCACACTCAGGCCCAATCTCATTCCTCTTTGTTACCCCTACCTCTTGGCCCTTGCCAATTAAAATGGAGCTACAAGGGGTACGGCTGAAAGTCAACCCCGACAAATTTGGACACCCCTTCAACAATCACGTACATCGTCAGTGATCCCGCTGGATGTGTGCTGAGCTGTTTGCCTGAAATCTCAAGAAATTAAACCATCTACTGCTGTGAATTAACGTTACCAAGCAAGCCTGATTTCATATGACATTCCCACTTGTGTTGGATCCCATCACACCCTCAATGTAAGACATCCAGCGATGTTGCCAAAGTTTTTATTGACCACGCTTTCACAGTATCAGGGCTGCCACAGAGCACCACCGGTTTTCAGCCTGGTAGCGTTTATGTTACTGAAGCTTCAACAAAATACTCACAACTTTTTTTTCATGTGTATTTTACAAAGAAAATGACCGTTAAACATCTAAACATCAAACTGGACAATACAGTGGTCGTCATACATTTTAAAACTTTATCTATGGAGAAAATATTTATATTTGTGGATTTTTTGGACTCAGTAACAGCCATCTTACCGGCGATTTGCAAATTAATACCCCTTCGTTTTAAGTGTGCATTTGAAAATCCTTTGTTTGAAGAGGTATATTCCCCTACCACTTACCCCTCTGTCCTACGTAACAGGATTGAGACACCCCTGCCCCTACATATGAACATGCAAAACAGAGGGGAAGGACTAAGGGGGAGAATTGAGTTGGGCCTTGGAATCCTTTAAAAATGGTTTAGTTGCATCTTACATGACTGATTATTTGTCTTTTCTTTGTCATGTTTTTCAATTTGCCAACCATTCAGCTGACAACACCAGCAGTTTACAGAATGTCATAAATCCATCTTGCAAGTTTTAGATGGTTTCCTGCTTTCACACACCTCATTCAGATTAAATCAGGAGTGTCCAGCTCGGGTCCTCGAGGGCCACAAACCTGCAGGTTTTCTTTCCCTCCCTCCAGCACATCTGACTCAAATTAATGAGTCACTGTGTGGAACTTCATAGGCTGTTAGATTCTTTTAATTGTGTCAGGTGTGTTGGAGCAGGAAGTGAAAGAAAACCTGCAGGACAGCGGCCCTTGAAGACAGACTTTGGACACCCCTGGATTAAGTGGATCCAATAGCATCTTAAAGGTGCATTGCGCAAGTTTGAATGTTAAATACTATTCGTTTCTTTCCTCCACATGGTCTTATAGTTGCCTGATGTGTAGAATGAGCTGATCTTTCTTCAATGTGGTGGTCTCTTGATACTGTTTCTGAATGCTCAATACGAGAAATTTGGGGGCGCTTGTGGGGGAGACGAGCTGCGCGTTCTCATTCGTCTGGCGGTGCCGGTGTGGTATTTTCCGCCACCGCAGGTCCGCGCATCCTGCTTAAAGATGGAGAGCAGGTGCCTCTCAAACCCCAACTCAGACTCCAGTAAGACAAAAAAGAAAAGTTTTGTCTTGTGAGACAAAGAGAACCAAACTGGAGTCTGACTGGTCCCCACGGCAGGGGGGCTTTTTTCGACACAACACCGGCACCGGAGTAAGACAGGAATAAACAAACGAGCAACTTTTTTTCTTTCTTTTTTGAATGGAGGGAGCTCCAATCCAGTCTAGGAATAAAATGGGAGCCACAGTTGGCTTTCTTCTCGCGAACAAGGTAAATGTGATGTATGACGGAAATAAGGATGCATAATATTGCAATGCTAAGTTTTTAGCATGTAAATGTAGCAGTATGATAGCCATATGACTGTTCCCGGGGAAGACATACATTCTACACACTTGTTAAATTTAGCTGATGCGGTAATTTTATAAGGTAATCGTGGTCTCAGCCTGCGAATTTAGATATTTGAACTATAAGCCAGCATTAGCCTGTTGTTACTGTTAGCATACAGTCCGTCAGTTTACTTAAAGGGACTTGAGGCAAGATTAAGAAACGAAACTCGCGACTGAACCGATTGGCGCTCAGGTAACTACAGCCACAAGCCACGCCGTCACGGGAGCGTGCACAAACTGAAGCTATGATGCTGTTTACTCACCTTTCTCTCCGTAGTTACACTTTTTAGTGTCTTTCAGTTGATCTGGATCGTTTGCTGACGGCAGAATAATCCATAACAATCGCTTACAGTGTTTGAATTTACCGCGACCGGCCGTCTATATCAAAACAGCGGATGTAGCGTATATGCGTCCGTCGCATGGCAGAGCTGGAAAACTATAATGTTGTTTACTAAGCTTTTTCTTCGTAGTTACAATTTTTAGTGGTCTTTCAGTTGATCTAGATCGTATTCTGACGGCAGAATAATCCATAACTATCACTTACGGTGTTTTTATTTAACGTGACCGTCTTTTCCTACATCAAAACTGCGGATGTAGCGTCATTTGACGTCACGTCCGCAGGGCAGCGCGGGAAATTCGGACACCAAATTGCAGCGCATTTTGCAGCACACAGCCTGTTCAAGGCAACGGAGAGAAACGTGGGTGGAAACGTTATTTTTGGTATTTAGCGCTTCATCACCCATTAGTATGAAAAAAAGGGACATTCATGTTTGTTTTTTTTCAAATTCCTGCCTCAAGTCCCTTTAATGATCAAACCGTATATAACTTGCAGATTTATAACTTTATTACTTCAGTAGACATCGTGGTTCTAACTCAGGCTCAGACTGAGTGTAATGTGGGTTAAATTAGAGACCAATGCAGTCGAAGCAGCTCATGCGTGTGCACACTTGTTGCCAGAGGGGGCGAACTTCAGGAAAAAAGCTGGAACTTGCGCTGTACTCCTTTAAACATCAAATCTGCAGGACAGTGGCCCTCAAAGACTGGGATTTTAAATCCATGCACTAACTGGAAGTATTGTGGTGTAAAGCCAGGGATAAACCCAACCTCCCAAAAGGGAAACAATAGCTCTTTTTTGTTTACAAAACCTGTAATTATAATCTGTAATCAGTTGTGTATTCATTTATTTCTAACACCCCAATATGACCTATTACCCATTTAAGGGGCAAGTTGAAACTCCATAGCATATTTTCCCCCCAATAAA
The DNA here is from genome assembly GCA_023101725.1 of Atherinomorus stipes. Taxonomy (NCBI): domain Eukaryota; kingdom Metazoa; phylum Chordata; class Actinopteri; order Atheriniformes; family Atherinidae; genus Atherinomorus; species Atherinomorus stipes. The sequence continues at coordinate 3,533,064 of JALJCO010011906.1, forward strand.
ATAAACATTTAAAGATGGAAAATATGTACCTACCCTGATTTTATCTTTTTTTTTTAAGGCATCACATTAATATATGTAATGAAAATATAAAAAAGACAAATATGACTACTTCTCTGCTCTCCTCACTATCAGAAAACCAATGACATTCCACTGTTGTCAAGGACACAAATACCAGTCTCTTCAGGAAAGACATGAGAAGCAGCACTTCTCACACACCATAAGTAACTCTGCTCACAGCGTAAATGATGACTGGTGGCGGAAATCTTGACCCTGGGCTGACACCTGAAAGGCGTCCGCGGACCTGATTTTGGGAACCACCTCACCCGAACGCATCCCGCTCTGATATTTTGGGAGAGGGCGGCCACGTGACCGACAAAGCAGCAGCCAGCACCCCGCCGCTGTTCGTTTGATAGCTTCCACGGCGCCGGACAGAGAAGCAAGCGGGGCAGAGAAAGGACAGCAGACTGGAAGAGGCACTCGACGAGGGAAGAAAAGCTGAGAAAAAAAAAAAATCTTCGTTTGCAACATTACAAGTCCGCCGACTCCTCGACCAGACACGGCTGGCGCACCATGGACGGTTATGGCAGGACCGAAGATGAGCTGTTCTCCTCCTGCCTCCTTAACCTCACCTGGGAGACTTGCTACGAGCAGGTAGGACGCGACTCTCTCTGCAACATATCAGTTAAATTAATATGTCAGCCCAACCAACGTCTGAGGCGATTAAAACGATGGAAACAAGTTTTGAGTGAGTCAGCGGGTGAGACAAGACAACTTCACTAACTTCATTTATGATGATAGAGGATGTGTGTCACAATCCTTTCTGCAAAGCCGTCTTCCCGAACTTTCTCGGCTCTCAGGCAATGCTCAAACACCTAGCACTTAAAGAAGCATAAATGATGATTATCCAAGATGGAAAAACAAATGTCATAAAATCAAAGGCAAGTAATAAGTGAGCATTCCTGTGACTAGACTAATGAACATCATCTTTGGAATGTTGTGTGCACTGAATGATGCTCCACCCAGTACTTAAACATTTAAGTTTGCCAGGTAAGTGTTTAAACCAGGTTTTACAAACTTGTACTGGAGTGAGTTTGTTGATGAGAATACCACTTTGATCCTGAAGCATAGGGCCTGTCCTCAAACCTCAAACAACAGAGCAGCAGAGGTGTCAGTTTTGGGATAATTACCTAATTTTTCCTTCCTCTTTTGAGCTCAATCAGTCCTACCATAAAAGAAAAAAAAAGAAATATTCTGATGATGCTGTATGAAATCCTTCTTATTTCTCACGTTCTAATTTGTGTGTGGAGTGTGTGCCACTGAAGTCATCTGCCACAAGAATGCCAATGAAATCATCTCTTGAATGCTAAGAGGGCTCCCAGCTATTTAGGAATTTATGCTCAATGTTTGCTGCCAAAATATTTCTACAGTGATTTTTATGGTAATTTACTTGAATGCCACCATGAGAGCTGAGGATATACATATACAGGATATTTATTTCTCTGTTATCAGCATCCAGGTTGCAGTACAGCGGAGGAGGACACTTAAACAATCAATCTCCTGTGGTTTAGTGGGCTACCATTTGAATTACAAGTAATCACAAATTAAAGAGGATTAGGCTCTTAAAGCCTGAGCTCCTGATTTGCTGTGCTAAGAGTCATAATGTAACAGTTATTTAGGCGCAGGAAACAAAAGGCACTCTAAACACGACTCAGAATTGCAAAGTCATTGGGAATGGCATTTTAAATGTGCAACAATTAAGCCTCAGCAGTTTCAGCTGCAAAATGGATTTCAGCACATCGGTTGGAAGCTGCGCATTTACAAGTTTTAAAGGCACTTAACCCTGCAGATTTTAGCAGGATCCTTTGAGTTCAACTGCGCTGAAAGTTTAAAGATAAGCGAAGCTATAACTTTGCCTCTTTGCGAACCAAGTGCGACCATTGAGTGATTGTAATAGAAAATATGACCAATTTGAACAAAATTTTGAATATCACTGTTATCACCAAATATCAATTTGTCATAAATTCTCAATATGATGATTTTATCCTTATATACCATAAAGTGGATCCTTTGGTTTTGAACTGCTTCATGAGTTAACATTTAAGTTGCTTTCTATATCAGACTTTCCTGACATTTCAGACTATTTAGTAAAAAAAAAAGACCACATAATTCTAGTATTAATATATTGTGAAAATATTTAGCATTGTCCTTGAAGGCTTTTGTATATCCCACAGATGAAGAGTTAAAAACAAAGTCATCTTTCTTTCACACAATGTCCCAAATATAGTACAGCCTGCACGCCCTGCCTCAAAACCCCTTGCTTGTTAAAAAGATAAAAAATAAATTAGACGTTAACCCTAGAAAGCAGGTCATCACCAGCATGTCTTTAGCCACGAACATATCCTTTCTTGCCCTCCCCGAGCCCTACGGCTGGAGGACTAAATAAATAAATAAAAACAAGGGAGTAAAGGGAAATGTTGACACAGTCTGTCCTTGTGGCCAGATTATCCACTCATGCTTGAGCGCTGGGTAAAGGCCCTGCATTATTCAGCCTAAGACACAGAGACGGGGAGAAACTGTGGAAAAGATGGGTCTTGCCTTAGGAATGAGTGTGTGTGCGCATGTACTTTGGGTTGAGCGCCTTTGCTTTTAAACGAGCAGACATGGGGATAGCTAGGGTTTGAGAAGATGCCGTCTTTGCCTAATTATCAAATGAACTTATTGCTTTCTTCTTCTTCTCCCCCTCTCTGCATCTTGCATACTCTCCTCAAAGCCCTGAGGGGACTGCTGTCCATGGTGCTGAAAGTTTCATCACACATGTTGAGCATGTTCTTTATTTTTTTCCTTTTTATTATTCCCGGAGTTCCAGTTTCCAGTCCCTGCGCAATCTTCGCTGCTCCTTAAAAGCAATGTATTCACTTTGTCTCGACAAAATGCATGCCAGCGCTCGGCGGTCCAGTTCCAAAGGGTGAAGTCTGTCATTCAGGCACAGTGTGCACTCAGAAGCAGGAAGAACTAATATGTGTTTTCAAGTGTCTGCTGTTGCCTACAGCAAGGCTCAAGTTACATTACTACACACTCAGTGGCTTGGCTAAATGAAAGATCCTTTGTGCTTCTTCTTGTGTGCAGTATTTGATCCATGTGAGTCACTTATTTTTCTGTGTAATGAGTCAGTAGCCAGAATGATTTCAGTGGGGGCTCGCTTTACAGCAGGAGATGGATAAAAACATTTTAAAAGCTGAGTTTTTGAGTGGTCACACACTTATCTTTGAGTTTAGAAAAACAAAATCCATATTTATTGGCAGAACGAAGAGAAAAAAATGACAATTTCATATTTTTGAATATTCAGGTATCTCTAGCATCTTTCTGCAAAACTGTGATGAAAGGTCTATTTGTTGATAAACAGAATTCAGTTGTTTGGCTGCAATCAGTTCATCAATAGTCGTTTTTTTTTTTTAGGTAAAAACTCAAGTATGTAGCTTTTCCATTCTTTTACATCCAGAAACAGATTTTTTTGGTTCCTCTTAGAAAAAACACTGGAATGTCATCTTTGAGTTTTTCTGTGTTTATTTTCTGTTTTATAAATTGGATTAATCAATTATAAAAGTAACTGTTGGGTGCAGATCTGCTCAGTTTTTGATCAGATACCACATCAAACACAATTTGTGTTGTTTGCAGTGAGGGATCATCCTGTTGTTTTACAAATGACAGCCTCAGAGCGCCAGTACGAGAGATGCTGAGGGCCAGCTGACTCCTTGGCACATCTGATGTCATCTACTATTCATTTTGTACTCTACCATTTAATGATTCTTTTTGATGAGTTGACCCAACTAACCAGAAACAGCTGCGATGCCCCAGATAGCAGACTGAGCCTACTATCATACTAAACAATAAGGGTTTATATGAGTGTTTAAAAATGATCTCCTTCCCATGTTAAGGAAACAAATATTATAATTTGATAGACATGGAAATTGACATAAATTGCCCAAAAGGTCCATGTTTGTGTGTTTATATTGGAAATTGTGGCAAGAGGAAACACAGAACTCTGCATTGCAGCTCCTGGCATATAAAACAAGGTCAGCAATAGCAATGATATTTGCAAAAAAACAAAAATTACAACTGGTAGTCAAAACTTGTGTCAAAATATGGTTTTTCATGGGACTTGGACTGACTGTGGCTGGCTTTACGGTCAAGAAGAGTTGAGGAGAGGTGAAGTATAAAACAACTGCAGTCCGGTTGGCCTCAGTTTACTGGCATCGCTGAGCTCACAACAGTAGCTGTTCTCGTGGGAATACTTGCAAGAGTAACACTTTTCAAGAGAACACGCTCTTTTTTATTTCTTTCTTGAGAATAGTATAAAATTGTATTTCTGGGAGGGTGAAAGGGAAGTTAATCTTAAGGATTAAAAATATCACCCACAAAGGCATTGCAGTAACTCTCAGACTAAACCGTTCTTACAGCTCTCCAGCTAGAAATGAAAACTGCAGCGTAACATGCCCATGTGTATAGAAAATAACCTGTCATAGAAGTAAAATCAGATAATTTCCATCCCCTTTGGGAGAGATAGCCATGAAAGATAACAGATCTGAAGATGGACTAAAAATTGTATTGCTTCATACGTTTCAGTAAGGCCTTCCGTTAATGCTGGCTTAGTTGTGTTGGTTCCCGCAGGAGCGTTCAGAGGAGCGCATCTGTAACACCTGACCTGTTCTGACCGCAGCCGCCTTGCTTCTGCAAGGTTGTAAAGTTACTTGACATGGTGAGGTTCTGCAACACTGGCAAAAGTAAGATAAGACTTCAACCAGCATGTAATAGCCAATGAGACTCAATCCCAAAGCAAAAGCATGTGTCCATGCCATCGCCTCTGAAAGTCTCCATTTGTGCTTGTCTGGAGTCCTGACATGTCCAAGCTTTAATAAGGGTCAGCAGTGATTCATGAAGTCTTAGCTTCTGAGATCCTGAAAGAATCTTAAAGGTAGTTTCAGTGTTTAGAGGAAACATGTAAACAAAGTTTTAACTAAAAAAAGAAAATGTGTTAGTAAAGGATACTATTAAAATAATCCCCTAAATCGAAGTTATGATGTGAAGTTTCAAATTGTTTGTGCGTGTAGAATTTCATTGTTTAGAACCATACCACAACAGTGTAAGTTTACTGGTTTAATGTCGAGTCTAAGTGTGAGGTAGTGTGGAAGAGGAGTGGGAGTTAGGGTATGGATAAATGTGGTTGCTTTCCTGCAAGGCTCATTTGTAGTGTCTTCTAAAAGTTAACTGTGGACCCCAGAATATGGGTGAAAAAAGAGTTGTAGAAGGAGGTAAGAATGGATGAATGAACAGGTATGATGGAATGAAGGTAAGGTAGGGATAACAAAAACTGAGAATGAATAGATGAGGGGAAGGGGAGGTACATTTGAGTAAACTAGACTTAACAGTGTTGGATGTGTGAATCAGGAGTCGTTGAGATGTAACTGCTTCTGAAGTTAAACTTGCCATTTCAGTTATAAATTATACAATGAATATCAGTAAGCATTGGTGCTATCTAATAATCTTATGTGATACTGTGGTATGATGCTAGAAATGTGTACATTCCTGGACATCATAACTGGACAGTATTGTTCATGACAGATAACCATCATCCAATCCAAAGCTGTATTAACTTAAAAATACATTTTTCTGGTTACTATGCACTTAAAGGCATCATGATGGGCTGATATGCTAGTGCTTTCTGTGTATTGTAAATTAATTTATTTTTCAGTCTGTTCACTTCTCTGATTTTCCAAATTAGCACTGTGATTAAATTCTGAAACAGAAATTGTGCCTGTGTAGTACTCAAAAACATGTACTGGTCAAAAGTTTTGGAACACACTTTTTGGTGTTGAATTCAATTCGTCAAGCCCAGTTATGATACAAATGTAATGATTAGCTGCCAGAGGTTTAAAAAGGATTAAGTTTCCCTACATTTCAGTTATACAAAAGGCCTGTTTCAGGGAACAAAAGTTAGTCTACAATTTAAATATGCTCTGCAACAACTTCTGTTGATCAAGCCTTGGAAAGTTGTGTTACCATTTCCCAGAGCTATCCCAACTTTCTTTGATCACTTACAACCCCATCAGTCTTGCCATATAGAACTGGAAAAATAGGGGTGTTTTAGAACTTTTTACTGGTCGTGTATGTATGTGTTTATGTGCAGAAATATGAGGGTTGCAAAATTTTCAAAGAATTTTCAAAGTTGGAAACTTTCCATGGGAATTAACAGGACTATATGAGAATAAACGGGAGTATATGGGAATTAACGGAAATGATTAATAAATCCATAAAAAAATCTGAAATTTACCAAACTGGAGGTTGGCCCTCAACAAGGAACTTAAAGGGGAAGTTAGCTTTTTTTTTCAACATGGACCTATTGTCTAGCATGAAATACGTTATTTTACTTACCCAGACAGTTTTGGTGTAATTTGAATTCCTTCAGGAGAAATGAAACATTAGATGGACCCCCCTGTGAGCTTGAAGCGGCTTTGAGTTGCTTATTTGTGGTGATCTGTCCTTATTTACAGACATTTACTTACTACTGTGTCGCATAACAGTGATGTCATCAAAGCCACTGCAGTAAAAATGTCTGTAAATAAGGACGGATCGTCACAAAAAAGTCCCTTCAAGCCACTTCGAGCTCACAGGGGGTCTGACTAATGTTTCCTAACAAAACATTGGTGAAATGAAGGAGTTTCTGGCAGATAATGTCTTATTTAGAGGCTGTGCGAGCCTTGCCTGCATCACTTACATTATATTGAACATGCTCTGATCTCATGTGGATCTAAGTATCTCCTGGAGGAGTTCAAATTACACCAAAACTGTCTGGGTGAGTAAATAAATGCTTTTCATGCTAGAAAATAGGCTCAAGTAAAAAAAAAAAAAACAACTGAACTTCCCCTTTAAATATAGTTGGGGAATATATATTGTAGCAAAATCTAGGCTAAAACAACCAGATTTACATCAAGTACACTGCTCAATCACTTGAGCAGTGTACTTGATGTAATCCAGTCAGCTGTCTTATATAGTCAGCTGACCGGGAAATCCGGTGTGACGTGTCATGAGAACAGGAGGCAAGGAGGCAATCGAGATACGACGGTGAGGGGTTAACACCATGAACAGGGACGAGGGGACATACTTGCTCCCACACCCGGGAGTCCATCTTCAGTCACCAGTGGGGGGTCGGAAGGGGACAGACCAGACCGGGCACGAGCACTTCATTGTAAGTTGCCAGGCCCGGTCAGCTGTTCTCATGAAACGTCACGTTGGAATTCCCGGTCAGCTGTCTATATAAGACACGTCACACCAGGAAGTCCCACAACTTCTGATGAAAGCTGAAGTGACAGCCGAAACTGTCACTTCAGCTGTAAGAACAGCTAAAACAATTTGTCTTAAAAAAAGAAAAAAGTCAAGAAGATCATACATCAGTTGTCAAATATTCCAGTTGTATAGCCAACTGTATTTCTGTTCATGCCATTGCATTAACAAGCTTTTATTATTCTATTCGACAGAAAAATACCACATTTGCCATCTGATGTGTGGAAGCATTTCACACAAGATTAGATTTATGTTTGAATATGATCCAGTTTGTTCAAATTACCCCCAATTTACAGTGAACTCCCAATAATTCAGATAAATTCCCATTGAAAGTTTCCAATTAAGTATATTTCCGAAATTCCCAAGCTTAATGTTCCATGGAAAGTTTCTGGAAATTTACTGGGAATTTACCAGAAATTTTCCGCCCCTTTGCAACCGTAAGAAATATGTACACACATGAAAGCTGCTAACCATGCATGGGGGGTTTTACGTCAAATCCAGTGTCCAGTGGCTGTACTGTACGCGAAGCACAAAGAAGGAGGCAGAGGACGAGTGAGCATGAGAGCCACTATCCAAGATGAAACATCTAAGCTCCTTGAATACATCAGGGAGGTGTCCCCAAAGGATGAAGCACTTATTGAATGTCTCAGGCAGTGAAAAAAACCCTGCATGAACGCCGCAACCGACAGGTAGCTAAAGTGTCTAATATGAACAAGTCCAACCAATGGCATGAGAGGACTGATCTGAAGGACAGCACAGAGGCAAGCCTTGAGGAGCTGAAAAACAGCGGCCCAGATCTACCATACCAGGCAGGATTCCAGGTGCAGGCTGTACAAAGAGCCCCTGAAACAATCCAGCACCTAACAGCAGGGTGTACATGGAAACCCATATAATGTCGTTAATAGTAGTTATTCAGACATCAATAGTGAAAATGTAAGATTTGATTTACCTCGACAGTTTCCGCGAACAGCTGTCGCCTTCATCAGAAGTTATTCTATTGACAGCACCTACTGGTAAGTAGACATGATGAACATTTGTGAGCCAAAGTAGCTAATGTCCAGAAACATTCGTGATTTTGAACTGTAGATCCCTAAGTAAAAAAATGGGAAACACCTTCCAAAGTGGTGGAGAATGAGGAAGCTAAGATCCTGGCAGGGACAGACCAGCAAAATGACCAATCAGCCGGACATTGTCATAGTAGATAAGCAGCAGAGGAAAGCTGTTAGGATTGATGTTGCCATCTAGAGAAACTAGGAAAAAATCAAGGGCTCAAGGGAGAACCAGAAGCCTGGAAGGTGAAGGCAACAGCAGTATGAACATATGTGTATGTATACATACATTCACACTCTGAGCAACAAGCTATGATTCTAGTTTCCAGAAATTCACTCTGTGTTTGTCATAGTTTCAGTCCTTGATTGGCTCTGCTTGCTTAAAGCTACTCCCACTTCTTACAACTCCCCCCAGAGGACCATATCTAATTTCCAAGTTGGCACGTCTTCTTTTTTTTCTTTCTGTCTTCTTTTATTTTAATCAACAAGTGTGTGTCTGCTGAGCGCCTCGTCTTTGACAGCAACCCACAGATGTGTGGCCTGTCAGCAGTGTAATGAGAAGCGTGCTGTTCCTTTTGCAACATATTGCCAAGATATGGATGGAGAATTATCTCATCAAGACTTTGTGAAAGCACCACCACTTAGTCACCGCTGACCTGCTAACCGTCTGCCAGAGTTTCTGCTGCAATATGTAACATACTTTTGAGAGATCATAAAGGATTATTTTGCTTTTGTTTTAGTGTTGGTATTGTTTTGATGTAATATATGGGTCCTCTGATTTCTGTATCAGAAGTATGATGTAAACATGAGGTAAGAAGTATAGAAGGGTTAGTCTGTTTTTCAGATTGGACTGTTTTGATGGGGGATGGTGCTTAGTTATGGACAAAGAGATTTAAAATAGTTGCATTTTCTTACAGACTTTGTTCAAGTATGCCTTGTCGCTGCTCTGTGTTATGGAAACTATGTGCTATGTGTTACTATGCAGTCTGCATTTCATTAAGTGGCTGCTTTTAAGTGTCGATCTACCTTAAGCTTACTTTATTTCAATTCCAAAGAGAGATGAGCCACCAGAGGGAGCAACAAGCTTTGATTCCTCATGGGACTGTAAAATCTGTCATGCAGAATATCTAATGAATTGCATCAGGAATATCATTTAAAAAAAAATGTTTACTTGAAAACTATTTACTTTTGTTATTTAAAAAGAAGAGGAAAAAAAAACTTGAGGATATGACACTCCAGTTTAATTTCCAGTCTCTGTGAGGGGCATTTTTCACAGCTAAATTAATGTAATCACAATATAAGCTTCCAGAGATGATAATCTTGTTTCTAGCCTTCTTCTACCTTGCTGTCTGAATCAACGTCTTAGCAGGGGTAGCGAAGGCACACCAAACTACATTCTTTGATTATGTGTGGGAAAAATGTCTTCCTCACCATTGACAATCTGTTGATACCTTGCAAAATCTAAGATGAAAGGAAATGCAGCTTAGACTGTGAAAAATCCTTGCCTTCTCACCGGGAGGTAAAAGCACTCTCGCAAACATTGAATTGTGCATCTGAAGTGTTATCAATTCCACCTGAAACGGAGGGCCCCGGTGGCAGAGCTGAACCCCGGCGCTTTTGATCGCACCAGCAGCGCCTGTAAACAAGTATTTTCCCATCTTCTTCTTCTCTCTGGCTGCCTCTCCATTTCTCTTCCTGCTCTTTCTCTGGCTCTCCCGCTCCCCCACCAAGGTGTCTGGAGGGGGAGGTTCCTTTGATTATCTCTGCTGCCGATTAATTGCTTTTCTTAACCTCTGCACAGACGTGCTCCTACACCGCCCCGGAGCCTTCTGCACGCGCCCACATGGACCCCTGCCAGGAGAAAAACAAACCACACCATGCATCTACCTCCCCACCTTTTCCCAATTACTGACCTTCATCCTTTCATTTCGCCTCGGATGTTATCATCGGCATTATCAGTGTATTTACTTTGTTTGTTTAGCTTGTAACTTGGCGCACTGCAGCATTCTTGCCTAGATTTTTGAAGCAGGCCGAGCTTGTATGAGAGGTGTGTTAAATATTTTTTTTGGGAGAGTTACAGCAGGGATGAGATGAGCTTGCATGTCATAAAGTGTCTGTGAGAAAGTGGGGGGGGGGGGGGGTGCAGCCTTATGCAGGAATATTACTCTTTTTGTGAACTGTCCTTATTCCGTGATTAAATAGATTTTGGCCTTGAGTTGTGCTGGCCAAGCAATTTCAGTCACCAACACTGAGTGCTCTTCTCCATCTCACTTTGCCTTTGAGACATGCATGTGCATCACGTCTCTCAAAGGGTCCTAGCCCCTGCCTCCAAACGCTGTCATCTAGCAATGAACTGCTTCCTTCAGACCTTGGGTTGTTCTTTTTTTTCCCTTTAGGACATCCTAAAAGCACGTGCAGCAGTGTCAATGATTTATGCAGTACAGCTCACATGCAGACCTGCTGCACTGACTTGCAGTTTGGAGAAAAAAAAAATCTTTAAACGTTCTTAGGACCCGATAGTAGTTTTTGTTTTTGTACGTTTATGTCTTGTATTAACTGACTTATGGTTCAGAATTTAGGCTTGTAAGTTTTCTTTTTTTTTTATCCTTGAGGCTAGAAATATTATCTCCTCAGTCTCCATATTCATTATTTTTATTTTTATATTTTAGTTTTTGGTATTAGCTGTCGTTTAATATCTCTATCTCATAGTGAGTCCACACAAACTTCTCTTCCAACTTAATTTTTGCATGAATGTTTATAATATTACTGCAAGTGGCTTGAGGGATTTTTTTTCTTCTCTCGAGTGCAGCCTAATTGGTTCAGGTGTTTGATATAGAGAGCACTGTGGGGCTCCAGTCTAAGAGGAGACGAGACAGCCCACACATACTTGAGACACGTTCCCGGATGCACAAATGCAAAGTCTGCACGTGAGGCATGAACAGACACATAATGTGCAGCACTCATTCACTTACTAACAGGCTAGACTCCCAGGACTCTATGGTAGAGTGTGTTGTTGCCGATTTTTTCCCATCAGCAGAAAGCTGGGATGAGCTGAGCTAATTGAGTTGGGAGGCCCGGCAGGGGAACAGAGCCCCTTCTCACACGGCCTCGTCACTTCCTTCTTTATCCATCCACTGCTGTGTCTTCAGTCCCATATCTCCAGACCACTCCATGCTGCCCAAAACAATGGCTTTAATACATGACTCAGTGGCTCGTAATTACCAGAAGCTTTTTCCACCATAAATATGAATCAAAATGTGGTTTGAATGCCGTACATATGCCATGGTTTGGGGTAAATAGAAGAGCAGAGCTTTGGCGTTTGTGGAACTGTAACTTGTAGTAAACATGCACTACATGCTCAATTTGACAGGCAATTGTTTTTTGAGTGCTGTACCTTACACTACATGCACTAGCTGTATCGCAGCAGACTAGCCAACAACAAAAGTAGATTACCTGTTCTATTTGAGGGATATTAAGATGTTACATTTCTTTTCGATAGGCCCAGGGAGGCCCGTCATAAAAGCCACAGCAAGCTGTTGAGACGGAGACTCAGATTTGTTTCCATCCTTTAGCCGCACTTGGGGACTGATTATGGTCAGGCTAACAGCCTTCACCTGGAAAGTCACTTTCACTTTCTCGTCCACCATTTGTTAGTATGGCTAATGTCTCATTAAGTCTCACAGAGGGGAAATTATGTGCTCTTTGGGTGAAGGTTAGGCTCTCGGCTTATCATGAAACAAAAGAAAGACTGATTATCACAGCACAGGCGTGCCTTAGCCTGCGTCTTTCACAACAAGTCCTATTTGTGTTACTGCTCGAGCTGCTTCATTACCCATAATCTATTAGCCCTCCCTCCACCTCCCCCAAATAAAAGTTAAAACATTTGGGCTAAATGATGAATGCTTGATCACTTTTGCGTGGTGTTCTGCGAAAAGGAGTGGACTGAAAGGGGGTGGGGGTAAATTTTACATTATCAAGGAGATAATTACAAAGCAATCATAAGCAGTTTCCTGTAAAGTGGTAAACAAGCCAAGGGCTTCTGCTCTTTTCCCAAGAATAATTAAAAGTCGTTTTGCATTCTATGCATCAGTGTCCTTTCCTCCACTCAGTGGCCACCTCTTGGCATAATAAAGCTGGCTGAATCTTACACAGGGGAGGGGTCCTTCACTCAAGAGTGATTTGGCATTTTCAGGACCTTTTCCTGTCCTGTATTTCCTCATAAATCTGCAGTAGAAATTAAATCATGAATTTTTAGTTTGCAGATATCTGCCTGTTCCTTTTTCTGTTTTTTTTTTTTTTTTTTGTTCCAAGGCCAACTTCCAGTTCTGAACAGCTGTGAATTGCTGTGTCACACAGTGGGAAGGTTTCCAGATATGGACTACTACTCCTCCATGGCTTTGCCTTTAATGCCTCAGTAACGAGTTCATTCATTGATTGGTCTAGACTTAAGAGCAGGGCGACTTGCCGACTGAGGTGTGTGGGAATACTAGATGAGAGGCCCATCCATTTGGCTGAACTCTCAACCATAAAAAGTAGAGGATGGGAATGAATATTGGTTGTAGCTCAGAGGTATGTGTAGCCTAAGAGTTTCATGACTTACTTTGTAGTTGTGTTGAACTACATTGCTTATTAAGGATTAAAAATAGAACATTATGTATACTTTGTGTCAAGTTTCAGTAAAATATATGAGCAGATATGCAGAGCATCCATCCAGTCTTATACCAACTTCAGTGCAGGGTTGCAGGGATTTAAAGCCTACCCCAGCAGATACTAGGCAAGAGATGGGGTTGCAGAGCATTCATTTTAAGACAATTCAGTTGCATCTGGCTACAATCTTCCAGTTTTTAATGCAATTTAAGGTTGTCTGAACAGTGCAAAACTAAGGACAGTTAACTTTCCATAGCATGTTGTCAACCTCTTAGTTTCCAGGCCTTGTCTATAACTTAAGATGCCCGCAGGCTGAGTCACATCAAAGCGTTGACATTTAGTCGTTACTTTACTTCTAACAACACAAGAATCAGTCAATTATCCGTAGAATTGATCAACATAACTCTGCTGCCACTCATTTAAAAGAGCTAATCAATCTGGATGGACCTTTTTTTTCCCCCCCTTGACTGGGTGCAAGCATGTGTTTGTGTGTATGACGCGGGCTGCCTCATGATGGATCTACTCAAGTGACAGCTTGTCCACTGATTTATGGTTGTTTATCACCAGAGCAAGGCTGGAGTTGACCTCTCATCTAGGTTGCTACCATTTCTTCCCGTCATGCCTATTAAACAGGATACTGAGTTTTGCAGCAGCACTTCGCCGCCCTTGTGGACAAAAATCATATTGCACAAAGAGCAGATTTTGTGTGTGAGTTTAAAAGCTTGACTTGTGTCTGTGTTAATATGTGCCAGCTGCACTTACCAACTTCTTGGTGACTTCATTACTAAATGAAGCAACCCGTAATGTGACATCTCAGCATGGATAAATGTGGAAGCGGCAGTCTGTAATGCAGTGAGGATGGGGCTGGGACACTGCGTCCTCCATACCTGATGACATGCAAGGTTTATCACGTTGAGCAGAGACATGGTCACCTTACCCCGGGCCTCATTGTGACAGCCAGCAAGTCACTTGAGAGCACCATTGGAAATCAATATTCCCCCACTCTTTAATTGTTAGAAAAAATCTTCCCTGTTTACAGCATCACATCATCAGTCAGGACAACCTGACTTTCATTTATTTTTGCCTTTTCCTCCTTCTCAAAGAGTTTCTCCTGGGTGAGACGCACTAGCTGGCTGATTTTTCAGTAGATTATAATGTAACAGAAACCGGTTGGATTTTATATGCATAATATGCATACAGAGGCTTTTCTGGTCTACTTCAGGGTGCTTAAGGCATTTGTGTCTTATCTCAGGGAACAGTCGCATCAGTTTAAGCACGTACACTGTTGTCTTGTACGAACAGAGGTCATGTGCTGGCTTCTGTCCTTTGCAGATTTCTCACTGCTCCGTTTATGCCGATTCCCATCATGCTTTTGGGTTTTTTATGGGCTGAACATAGGTCTACACTCTCCGTTGGTGCCCTGCAAACGAATGTTTCCATGTTATAGCATTTTGCCACCACTTGGGGGCGGCCTCAGAGATACCTGAGCCGATGGCTGCTCTTAGTTGTGTTGGCACTGTTGTTGGTCCTTTAGCTTTGTTCTTCTGTGAACAAGAGTGAACTCAGAGTGGACAAAGATCTACCTTCACGGTGGAGTGTAACTTAATAGTTAAGATGATAAACATTATCCATTGCAGCTGTTTTTCACCTCTGGTTCTTTGCTGCTTATTGTTTTGGCTCTTCATCCTTTGTCCTTTTATAATATTGGCTACCGTTGCTCTCTCCTGGCTTTAGCAGGGCCAAGCTAACTTTCATCCAATCAGCATTTGACCAACTTGAGGTGTCATTTCTGGAGCCTATCCACTGTTAGTTTTTTGTTTTTTTTCTTTTTCTGAAGACCTCACATCTGTCCGCATGGGAAAAAAATTTCCATCTGTGGGTGCTGATGGGGCCGCAGATGGATACCTCCATGAAGGTATTAAACGTCTCCTAGATCACGCAGCAGTTTCTGGTAACACTGATTTCCATCTGTTTTTGTGCCATTACTCTTTATAGCTACCATTATCACAGGTTACATTATGTATGCAATCTTTAAGCAGTTTAATTACGGTGTGATGTTTCAGATTTCTCCTTATATTTATTGTTCAGTGCAGTCTGTAAAAATATTTGTAAAAGGACAACACCTAGGCTTCTGCTCCTCATCATGGTACTGTCACTTTTAATGTACTTACTGATGCCATTTTTGTAAAAGTGGCATTACAAACAGTGGGGTTTATTCGATGTCTAATATTTTAATGTCGAATGTGTGAAATGGAAATAAAGCTAAATTAGCATTTAATGGCTTCCCTTTTTGACTGTTATGTTATAGGTCCTCGATACAACTTTGACCAGTAACACCAATATGAAGCATTTTACCTGTAAATCCAATTTTGTTTGCATCTCATCCAAGTGCAGAGTGAAAGAGAGACAACTGCTAACTTAAAGAACATGGATGAAGAAATAGAGATTAAATAATATTCTGTTGAGGTGAAAAACCTTCCAAATAGCTCCATCAAAGACTGGCAGATATTACAACTTTTGCAAAAATTTCAGATTTTTTACATGTTTCATTGCAGGGAGTATGAATGTAAGATATTTCATGGAAAGACGCTCTGGCACTGAGGATACTAAGCGATAAAGCATTTCAGGTGTAATTTCATACCATTCTCCCTGCGGATGTATCAGCGTTCAACGGAGCAGGGTATTTGTTGTCACATTTTTCACTCGAAAATTCTCCACTCAGTTTCTGTTGGGGACAGGTCAGGACTGCAGGCAGACCAGTCCGGTGTCTTTCTTCCTCCACAGTCATGCCTGTTAAATGGGATTTTGTTGAGGAATGCATGGACATCCTTGACAAAGATGCTGTAAAATCAAAATGTACTTTTTAAAATTTTACATTAATGCTTAAATTACAGAAGTGTAAATGAGCTTCACCAAGGGCACTGATACAATTCCATACCACAATGGATAATATCCTTAGTATTTAATGCTGGTAACAATCTGTGTATATATATATATATATATATATATATATATATATATATATATGTATATATTTTTTATCTTTATCCTACTCACACTACTACTACTGTGTCCATTTCTTCCAGCAGAGATCTTAAATAGTGATTGGTCTGACTACAAAACACATAATAACTATGTAATGATCCATCCTCGACGCCTTCAAGCCCAGAGAAGTTGACGCTGCTTCTACACAAAGTGAAACTGAAAAGCTTCTTTTTTACATAGTAAAATTCTAAATGGCTTTTGGGTAAGCCTGTGCTGTTGTGATTGACAAAGTTTTCCCACAGTAATTCCCTTCCTATATAAGGAATTATATCCCCTTTTAATGAATGATGTTTGTTGGCACATTGCCTTCTGTGGGTTAGGCCTCAACTAACTCGCCTAAACAACAGTAATTGCAGTCCTACCTTTTCTGCACACATTCCTCCAAATTTAATGATTTAATGATATTGTGAACTATAAAGAAAGAATTATGCAGTCTGCCCCATAGATTTCTTAAAGGATTGTTTTTAAACATTTCAATGACTTTCTTGTGATGATGAACTGAAGCTCCTTTGGCCATTGTTGCTGCTGAGAGATTCAGCATTTTGTAGGTACTGCTTTAGGACTAAATCAGCTGTTTAATGCACATGATTGAGATATTTCTTTTGCTTCATTATTAGCTATTTACTGCCCTTGCCACAAATTTCATTGGAATTTATTTACAAGAAATAAAGTTGACAAAACAACGTAAAATGCCTTTGGTTCATATTTTTCATATGCAATGAAACAAAAGTCTGATTTGCGCTGTGATTGGTCACATGCAAGAAAATGTTCTTTCTTTTGCTACCTCCTGATTGGGCACATGCTGGTATGAAATTCTGGTGGTATAACCTTGAGCAAAAATATCATCGTTTCACAGTTTATTATGGTATTATGACTGCACTCTTATATATAGACTTTTTAATGTCTGGATAAAGAAAGAGAAGTATTTTGCTTAAACAGTGCCTTTTATTGGAACATCATGCAGAATATTTGTAACAAGAAGCCACGCGTTCCATATATACTGTGCTATTCACCCACTATAGGGGAGCGTCCATACACTCTTACCCCACCTGCGCTGTGCATACAACTTGAGGTACACCTGACTTTCACACTTTCCCTGGGTTTTATAAGAGAGAGCATAGCTTATACTGCAGGCATGGTGTGACGGTATGACAGAAAATGTAATGATATTCATACTATAACATCTTCATACCATGGTATACCTTGAAACCAGAAACCAACACATCCCTTATCCTAATGTTCTTTTGTCCCAGTTTTGGGTTCTGACCTGCAGGTTGTTAGTTAAATCCTTAAAAAAAACAACTTTTATTAATTAAACACTGAGTAAACTTCTCCAATTTCAGCCAATTTCACAAATTACCTTTTTAAAAGCGAATCAAAGCAGCCTAAAGTCAACATTTTCTCCTGTTAAGTGTGCTACCTGGGGAGAACCACAGCTCCAAAACTGTGATTAGGTCCTCTCTGGCTAATTAACTGCTTGGGCCACAGTCAGCCATTTGCATCATTTAATGGAGGGATGATGCCGCAGCTGTCCTTCGTCTGTCATTCATCTGACTGGTGCCCTTTATGCCACGTTTTGTGCCATAAAATTTAAAAATAGCCAAAGCTTGCTTTGCATTTATCACTCTCATTAAAGTGACAGAGGGACATGATGCAAACTGCATTTTCATTTACGCAGCTACAAATTTAGGGGAGTAAAAGAAGCAGCTTTTGTCCTAGTAGATAGAAATTCCTGGCAATTCCTGGAGAGAGGACCTCATTACAACAATGTTGTACTTTCAAAATGCTATGAGCAGGGCTGTTCACTGTTAATTTGACTTGTCCTCCATACTCTCTTTTGCTCTCACAGCTATTCATGGCAACAGGCTGCTTAATTATTTATACCTATCCATTATGGACCAAAACATGTGAGGACACTGACTGCATACAACAGAAGAAATCTAATATTCCAATCTGATGTGTTTGATTGGGATTTTAGCTGTCTTTTTTACTTCCTTGAAACTAAACACAAAAATAATTAAAAGAAAAAAAAAACAAAACACCACAACTTCAACATATTCTAACTCTTTTCCCCACCCACTTGCACACACAAGCCCCAGGCATCATAGTATTATCGAGCTCTCGTGCGTTCATTAGGCTGGGAGAGTGTTTGTGCACTATGCCCTCTTGTGTGCATAGAAACAGTTGAATTTCTTCTTTTTTTTCAGTGGTGCTGCTAGATCATTTTGAAACTGCTTGATTTCATTTCTACTTCAGGCCATTTTTCACATTCCAATAATTAAGTTGTGCACTGTGTTGTTGTTTTTAGCAATTTAACACAGACAGAATGTTGTTTTTGGATACATTTCGTGTCCAATCCTCATGTTGGTACGGGCCTCCTTTTCCCCTCATGATGTTTTCTTCCAACATCTTACTGTTCTGTCTGTGATGCACCCTTTTTTTTTCCCTTTTACAGCTCTTCCCGAGGGAAAGTGGATAGCACATGTGAACGGATCACTTCTGATTAGTGGGGGTGCTTTGGAAAGATGCCTGTAGTGTTTTTTTTTTCCCAGAAACAAACAGTGGTGTGGCCTCCCCAGGGAAGATTGCCATTTTCTTTGCACAGCACAACCCCCCTTGAGAGAAGTTCCGTTATCTTTCACGTGCTGTTAACTTTGGGCTTTAAAGTGTGTGCTTTGCTTTTCACATCACAAGTTGATGATATCGTGCCGTATGGCGACAGAGCTGATTTTTAAAAAACAGAAAGAAAGAAAGAAGAAAAAGGACTGTAGGATTCAGCTTCATCTCGTCTACAAATACAGTGGGAAGGTTTAATTTTGTTAGAGCTTCTCAACATCAACTCCCTGTCATTCAATTCTCACTACAAATTTACATATAAAGTGCCTGATAAGTCTGTTTGTGTGTTGCCAGTGCACTTTGCTTATTTTGTGTCAAAACATAAAGGCTAAAAGAAATTTGAGTTTGTTTTAATAAATTTGAATCATGTAGCATTTTGTGTGAGAAGAGGCAGCACGAGAAGAGATATTGGAGGTAGGTAAATAGTGCAGGAGGTTGGGGAGCAGACGCGGGCGACTGATTTGTCTCCGTCCTGTCGGGAGGATTTACGGTGCAAGTGTGTTGAGCCATCAATCAATTGTGGCGCACTCCAAGGACAAGTTTGTCTCTTTATGCAATTTGTAAGGCTGTCCAGTCAAATTGATTCCTTAACCAGGAGCCGTCCAGCTCCCAGAGAAGAGTACCCCCCCCTCAACGAAAAACACATCAAGCTTCGTGTATGCTGTAAACCAGACAATAAATGATACGACTGTTGACTGTCTATGGACAAAATCCAACTGCAGAATAAAGTGGGTGACAAAAAGACAAGATTAAAAGTGATCGCAGAAGTGATTGATTAAATGTGATTAAATGGAACAACTGAGGATTGATGCTGCGGAGTCCCTATCTGACAAATGATTCAGGCATTATGATGTACTCAGTCTTTTGTGGTTTACATCTCCAGGAGAAAAACAGTAAATTAGATTTACAGCTGAAAATGGACATTCATGCCCAAAACTCAGTAGTCTCAATGTTTACTGTGGGGAGTTATATGGAGAAAAAAATGGTCTAAATGGCTCACAAATTTGGATTTAACTGTCAGAAAAATATGACTGTTTATTTAGTTTTTGGCATGTGTGTTTTGTAAAGCAGTGTTCCTCAGATGTGTTTATGTGTTTGTGTAGACTGGAATGCAACTTTGTAAGTCTCAAAGTTGAACACAATTTGTACACATTCTGAGACAAATTTTCCCAAAGAAATTAAGGTGAAGTGTAGTAAGTTTAGGTATTTCATATGTCACAGCTGAAGTTATTGATCAGCAATCAGATGGATTACTGTGAAATTTATTCAGAAATCCGTTGTCCATACTGGAGAAATCCTGACTTTTGTGACTACCAGCTGTTCAAAGAAATATTTTTTTTCTGTATTATTCCAACAGCAAAATAACAACTTAAGGTAATTC
Source organism: Atherinomorus stipes (assembly GCA_023101725.1). Taxonomy (NCBI): domain Eukaryota; kingdom Metazoa; phylum Chordata; class Actinopteri; order Atheriniformes; family Atherinidae; genus Atherinomorus; species Atherinomorus stipes. The sequence goes on from JALJCO010011906.1 coordinate 3,553,140, forward strand.
TCTTATTATATTCCAATTAGGGCTGTGCGGTATACCGGTTCATACCAAAAACTGGTTTTAATTTTAGTTATGATATGGAGTTTTCATATACCGCTATACCGGTGAAAAGCCCAGACAACATGTGGAACGTGCGCAGTGGGGAAAGTGATTAAGTGGGGACCCATTTCATTGCTGGACATAAACACCGCAGCGCGTGAAAAGCCGGGGGGAAAAAAGAAAAGAAAGAAGAAACGGAAAGGAAAAAGGGGGGAAGAGAAAAAAGGGAAAAAAAAAAAAAGAAAAAAGGAAAAAAAAAAAGAGAAAAAAAAAAAAAGAAAGGGGGAGGAAGAAAAGAGGGAAAAAAAAGGGGGGGAAAAAGGGAAAAAAACTGGTTAAAGCTGTCAAAGTGAAGCAGACCTTGTTTACCAGGAGGAACTAATTCCCAAAGAGGAGCCACGTCTATGGTTTAAAAGTTTTTTGGCTGTAAAAGATTCAGCGTGGACCAAACAACTGTTTACAAATGCTGTTGAGCAAAAGCGGCAGCTGGCGGTGGTAACACTAGCAGCTAGCTTAGCTGACAACATGTTTTAGAGTAGCAAGAATGTCTTGATCTGGGACTGGATATGAGACAGAGAGCAAGAAGACCGTGACAAGGACATCATTCCCATAGATGATGCAGAGAAAGAAAGAAAAAAGAAACAAAGAAAGGAAGAGTCATGTGTGGTGAAAAGTCAGCAGTCAGATTGGAGTAGCAGGTTTGTGAATGGGCAGTTTACGAACAACCATTAAGCTAAATACAAGCTATCGCTAACTTAAAGGGGAAGTTCAGGATTTTTGACATAGGGCTTAATTTTCAGTGAGCCAGGATCGTACTGATCACCGGAGACAGTTTCAACATATTTCATCCCGTTATTCTATTTCAGGAGTTCACCGATGCTAATGCTAGTGGAAGTCAATAGGAATTGCTAGCCTGTCGTTAATAACACTTATCCACTCCAAGAACATTAAGGGAAATCATTTCTAACTCCAGACTATCTGTGTAAATGCCGTGCTAATAGAATAATTAAAAATAAAACTAACCTGCATTTCGTTGCATTTTGATTGTTGTGCTGAGACACTTTACAAAGTTTTACTCTATATTTGGCAGCGGAGTGATGTCATCTGTTGCTATGTGCATGAAGGATCTTGATTATACAAATATACAGTTGAAAGTACGGCCACATCTGAAAAGCATGAAGATATGTTGGATTTTGAGGACGATTTTGAACTTTTTCATCAAACTAACTGTCACCATGTCTCTATGAACCAGAATACACTGACAAAGGTATTAATACTACCACCTGGAAGCAAATTATATCATTCCACAGTTGGTAAGAAACTATATCCTCAATTTCTAATGTAAAATTTGTCATACAAGGCTAGTTTTACTTGTTTAACACATGAGTTTACTAGTTTAACTCGGCATTTACAAGATAGGCTTGCTGATTTGTTTAGAATATTCTGTGGAGTGGATAAGATTGGTTTTAATGACAGGCTAGCAGATTCCTATTGACTTCCACTAGCATTAGCATCGGCAACCTCCTAGAACTAGAATAACGGGATAAAATATGTTGAAACTGTCTTCAGTGATCAGCAGTACCCTGGCTCACTTGTAAATGAGGCCCTATTTAAAAAATCCTGAACTTCCCCTTTAACCCTCTAGGCGCCAAAGTCGCAATATTGCGACAGGCGGCTTTACTGAATATCACAGACCTTATCTTTAAATCTACAGCCTTGTACTGTTACTGCTTGGTTTTACTACATCGCCAAGACATACAGCGTCAGTTCTGACGGCATTTTTGAGTGTGTTTATATGGAAAAAATCAGAGAAATAAAGGTTTGAAACCCGACACCCGCTGTCTGCACGCGAAGCTGCAGGAGCGCGGGAGAGAGACAAAAGGCGAAAGCAGCAGCGTGTTGGAAAGAGTGAGAGACAGATCGCGACTTTTAGAATAAAAAACCAAACGTCCAGAGGTCTTTACAGTGCAGACGAGGTGGTGCACTGATCTTTGCTGATCAGGATTAGAGGGGGAAGATCAGCCCTCGTCAGAGACGAATGACTGACGTCGCAGCGCGCGCTGCCGCACTCGCGCCGCACAAACTGTCAGAAACACCCTGATGACGGTGAAAGTTTTCTCTGCCGCGGTGATGGGAGAAAGAAAGAGGGATGTGTGGGCAGAAGACGGGTTAATCAAAATAGGGGAGTTATTGATGATGACTGGGAATGAATGAATGGATGAAAGACACTGACGAGCCTGTGTGGGATATCGCGGACACGAGGATCTCACAGATGCTCGTGCATGTGATTTTCTTTCTCTGTTTTCGGATTTCTGGAACCTCATCACAAATGACAGATATGCTCACCAGTACCCAGACACACACCAACTCCAGCCAAACTCCAGATTTCATGGCTGGTATGATGGTATGAGGAGTCAGCTAGGTTATGACAAATTATAAATCTATAATAACAATAAAAGGGGGGGGACCATAAAGATATAATTTTACCTGTTGATATATAAATTATATTAGAAAATGTACTCCTGTCAGATTTCTGTTCATTTATTCTGAGGATGAGAGGATGAAAAAGGTTCAGTGAAAAAATGAAAAAAAAAAAATCTACTGTGTAAATATGTTCAGAATTCTGTTTTACTGAATTTTACCTGCTGATATACAAATTATATTAGTAAAGTTACTCCAATCAAACTCATGTTTCTTTATTTAGAGCATGATATGACAGTATAATTTTTTTCCTGTGTATAAATATGTTCAAAAATCTGTTTTTTTTACTGAAAGTTACACAATCCAATACGGCCGCTACCTGACGACATCACAATATGCAAATTACATGTGTAAATTTACTCCCATCATAAACTTTAGGTCATGATGAATATTTTTCTCATTTACATTATGGATCTATCTCTCACCACCTCCAAGCTACAGCATTTTGAAATCTTAAAGTCCAAATGGAATATTTTCCTAAATAAACTCTGGCGCCTAGAGGGTTAAGCTGGGTACACACTACAGGATTCCTGAGACCGAACTAGGGCTGGACGATAATTCAATATCAATATATATCGATAGATAGAGGTTTTTTCAATATAAAAAAAAGAGGGTCAATAAAAGTTCAATATAGAAGGACAGTTTTCCGCTGTAGCCTATCAGGTAGCATGATACTACAGTCACTCCTTTATCCAAACCAATCACAAATGCAGACCCAGGCAAAACTGAACTGGAATTCAGTGTTATGCCCCTTTCAGACTTCCACTGGAAAGCGGTAATATTGTGAACTCTGTCCTTTATAACGCTGCATTCAGACACGTGTACCGGTCTTTTACCTCAGTGATGTAGTGGACATGTACCAGCTGCTCTAGATGTCACAAGAGCGGAAATGTTGCGGCACGTCGTCTTGGCTGAAAGCACAAGAAAATGTTCTGGACAGTTGAAGGGGAGAGTGGGGCTGTGCTGACTTTTCCGCAACATTTCCTGATGTATGAAAGCACCGGGACACGATAAGTCCGCAAGGAAGCGGCATGTTTGAAAAGACGAGTCTGTTTAAAGAGCAGATGGACTTTACCGCTCATATTCCGCAATGCAAGTCTGAAAACGGCTTTAGCGTGATCTTTATTATGAGTAGGTCATTCAGCAAAAGCTTAAATGGCCAGGGCTGCACCTAAAACAGCTTTTAATTTGATAATGGCTTTTTTTTTTTTTTTTGATAAATATTGATATCGATCAATACAGATTTTTTCTTATCGATAATCTTTTCTATATCGTCCAGCCCTAGACCGAACACACTTGATAATTAAAAAAGACAAATCGCACAAGATTTCCTTTTCTGATCATATAATGTGGGGTGTGCACTACGGAGAACACCCCAAACTAACTGATTCGGCAGCAGAGAATCGGCTTCTGCATTGTCAACATCCCAAATCTTGTGATATCAAACGAGACTTTGTGACGAGATTTCGCTGGTGAGACTTCAGTGATAAGATTTTAGTGTAAACAAACGTAGTGGACTTTTCAGCCTCTTACATTGTGGAAAAAAACATGCATACAAAGAAAAAAACATTGTGGAAAAAGTCATAGTGACAGCGGGGGATGTGGGCTGGATGGCCGCGAGCTGGAAGGAAATAAAAATGGCCACAAACATTAGATAGCTTGGAGAGCAGAGCTGTGAGCTATGCCTACGTGCTCTTTGTTTGTTTTTACTTCCTTTTCCATCAGTCAGCTGTTAGCTCTTGCGTCTTGATTGGCTGTTGTTCCAGGTGCCTTCACGTGATTTCCCACTGAAAGCAGCATTTTTGATTTTGCACAGCTGTGAACACTGTGCGTGTTCGGGTCCCGTCGGAACACCACACACACACACGCCAGGATTTCTGGTCGCAAATATTAAACATTTTCATTATCTACGATCTCTCCTTCCAAGGCCTTCCGAGCGGATCGGACCGGACAAAATCACCCTTTACTCACATCACACCATGGGAAGATCAGATGCGATGTCTTTTGCAAACATTCGACAATCGGGCCTTTGCTGGCTTTGATGGTGGGGAAGATCAGGACATAAATCGGTCTGATTTTCCTGTAGTGTGTACCTGCCATCAGCTGTTTGTGTATGGTTCAAGCAGACGTCCGTTTAGCACCTCCCCTCGTTTACGTCCACCTGGCGGTGAGTGGAGCACAAATTTCTTATCTGAAGTGGAGGTACAGTTGCCTTGTTGAACACCTGTCAGCGTTATATTTTTTACCTGTGTGGGCGGAGGTGTGGCTGCAGTGTCCTCACCTTCTGACTGACTGCAGACTAGGCTGCTGCCTCCTTCGGTGATTAAAAATGCCGGTCGTGTTTCCTTCAGACGAACGAACCTCATCCTTGTAAACTTTGAAAATCCAAACCAGTTCCATATGACTGAAGTTGAATGTTTTTTCGGGAGCAACTCCTCACTTTTGTACTCTCGTTAGCAACCGTGCTTGCTCTCCTCATGTGTTTGGGAAAGAGGGGAGGGATCTAAACAAAACAACATCATGCTGACGCACTTTAGCCTACTCTGATTGGTTCATCGCGTCTGTCATGTCAACATAAGGCGGAAAAGCGCGTGGTGTGATTTCGTAGAGAGGGAGAGAAAAAACGTGGTGTAAACAGACACAGCCGCAGACTGTTCTACATCTTTGTATTTTAGCAGATTGTCAGCACGTTCAAAACCTCCACGATCAAATATATATTTATATATATATATGTATATGTATATATATATATATATATATATATATACTGTCAAATACGGTAAAACTGGTAGGATTAAAAAAAAAAAGTGATATGAAAAATATGCCATACTGCCCAGCCCTAATTCCAATAGTCTGATTATTGTAGATCAGGGGTGGCCAATTTCAGTCCTTGCTAGCTACTATCCCTACAGCTCTAGTACTCCTAAATTTCCTCATGCACATGTCATTTAGCTTTGCAGATGATGGTAATGAACAAGCCTGGTAACCTGGTAACAGGCTTACCTGGCTCATTTGAGAGCTTAATCACAGGTGTGTTGAAGAGGGCATCTAAAATGTGCTGTATAGTAGCTCTCAAGGACTGGATTTGGGCACCCCTGTTGTAGATTTTAGTGAAAATGTCAGATGGGTTGTGACACTGGCTACTCCATGTAATGTTGAAGGTTTATCATTAAAGGAATACCATGTAACTTTTAGCTGCTATGGACACTAAAACTTTGACTTCCCATAGGCCACATGACTGTTGCAAAATCAAACAGTCTATCTGTATTTTGGAATCATGTTTGCAGACCACTTTGATCAGCTGATAGCGAAGTCATCGAGCCATAAAGCATAGCACTCCAGGTCACATGATGGGATGAGAGAAGGATCCGCTCTTGCTAAGTTGCAGTGTCAGTTTTTTAAGGAGGGCAGACCCCTTGGAAAACTGACATGTGTAAGGTGCTGTATATTGACCCCAGAAATCATCTATTATTACTTACATTGGGCCAATGTTTGGGTCAAAAGTTACAGTTATACACCTTGAGGAAAACATGCCATGTGCAAAATCATTGTTTAATATTTTGATGACTTGCACTATATTTGTCTGCATAATATTACATGATGCTACTAATCTGAGCTGAATTAATGAGCAGTGCATTCCACTTCTGCACCTGCACCCATGTAGAGCATGCATAAATGCAAATATACAATTTGAACACACTTTCCCACTGGATTTAATGGGAAAATGTGTCCCAGCTTTTGACTTGCTGTACAGATAAACAAGCAAGAGTTTATGAAAACTTTATGTTTTCAGGATGTCGTACAGCCCTAATAGATTATAATCCTTTGTGTTCTGTCATTATCTGGTCAGAATTTCCTTTTTTTTTTTAGAAGTTCAATGGATTATTACATACTTCCTATTAGTGACTACTGATAGGTGACCACATGATTACATTAGTGACTACATGATAGTGACTACTCTATATTACATATAGAAAAGTCACTCTGTTGATTTCAGACTTGTACTTGTAGCAGTGACATTTTGTGTAAATAACAGTTTTGCAGTTAAATAGATTTAATGCTCATTTGGGTGTCTCGTCTCAATCCACTGCGTTTTTAGATCATTTCCCTGATGTTTCTTTTGTTCAGTATGATGTAAAGTTAAGGATGTTTGGCAGATCATAAGATCTGGAAAAAAAAAAAAAATGTCCCTGAATGGTCCTGGAGGGAGTAACATGTCATCATTTCCTGCTGATCGAGCAGTTGCTCTTCTTTCATGTCGACTCTGTGGTGATTTGGGACATTTAGCGGACAATAGGAGAGCGATTACAAAAACAGGCTGTACACATGAATAATTGATGGTGGAAATCAAGCTCAGCTTTTCAGAATTCACGATGATCTTCTCTCTCATGTGTTATGCCAACATACATTATACACTTCCATGCCTTGTCATGTTTCCATCATTTTGCATGACATGAGATTTACTTCTATCTTTTTCTACTCATCTAACATGTCTTGATGTCTTGATGTAAAGGGTTTACATTATGAACTTGACTTTTTTGTCCCCTAAATGGAGTATGACTCACACCATAAGTAAAATAAGCTCATGTAGACATGAATATTTTATATTTACAAACACCTACTTTCAGCCAAAGTGACTGGCTGTATGCAGTGATCACATTAATATGGAAATGAAATTACGTATTTAAAAAAGCATATCAATGGAACATAATAAATGACATGACTGAGCAAATATCTTGGCATGGCTTTTAATATCGTCTTTAAGATTTTAGATTAGCATCCCTTCATTTTTCTGCAGCAAAAATTAAATTCAAAGGAACATTAGCCTTCCTTTCAGCTTGCTGAAATGACTAGAAACATAAATATAGAAGCAAAATGAGTCAAAGATTATCTAATGGAGCGTGCGTCGGTGCAGTTTGTCACTAGCTTTATTGGAGTATCAGTCAGTGGGCACCGCTTTTTAAGTGTTGAGACCATTTTATATTCCAAGTAGCATCAGATTTGGACTGTTGCGATGGGATTTATCACTCATTTAAGACATGAAAATTTTCAGCGACTGGTAAAAGTTTGACAGCTGGGACAAGACAGATATCGCATCCATGTGAAGAATGGCTGGATTTGTGACAACAAATGGCAAGAAAATATGTTTCATTTCAGTTTGATCAGGGGGAAAAAAAACCTTCCATCTGAGAGCTGTCTGACAAACAGCACCATGATATGTCAGCTTTGCTGCACATTTTGTGTGTGATAAGGAAAATCCAGAGGGAGGGAGATCTAATATTAACAGTGGTTTCTCTCTCAAAAGAGATCTTTTTGGTTGTGACATCCCTGCCAGTCAGCAAGATGGGGGGAAAAAATCTGTCAATAAGGTATGCAGTCTTCAGTCCCGAGCCATGCTGTTTGCAACCTTCGTAACCACTCAGTGATGTGATTTTTATTGCTGTAAAACATGTAACCAGTCACACCTACTGCAGATAAGTAGAATGAGGCATAGACAAGATCAAACTGGATGTACAATATCTCCAGGTGAGGATAACTGCTTCAGTTTGCGGAGCTGTAGTCTGGAAATCAGATTAAACTGACATTTCTCTTCTGTTTTGTTGGGCATATCCATCTTGCAACATGATTATCAATCAAGATAGAAGTTTTGGTTGTGGTTGCTTGGATCACAACTTCCTACCCCCCCCAAAATTTGTTGCCCCGCCCCTCCTTTTTTTTTTTTTCTTAACATTAATCAAAGAAATGTCACTTCAAGGGCCTGGAACACCGAACTGTCTGTGATAAAAGCTGACAGATGAAATAAAATTGTGATGGAATCTTTGTTTGTTAGTCCAAAACAGAGGCCCTGCACCATCTACAAGGCCAGCCTATGGTTTTTCTGATAGAAATCTAAGCCAAAATTGTTCTGTTTATGCCTGTATTATGATTTACCTAATGCCAAAAGTCTACCTGTTACTGGAGCACACTTTAAAATAAATACAGTTTACATCATACACACAAGTCAGATGTGGGCAATATAAGCAGGGCATAAGTGAACATTTTTTTTCATTGTTATTATTTCTTTTAATTGCACTCTTATCTGAAGGCTATAATTACATACTTACACGTTAGGTTTAATTTCTTAGATCTCCTCAGTCACATGAATAGTAGGATTTAGAGGTGTAAAAAATGCAATATGAGAGAGAATCAAGCTAAATGGTCTTCAAATGATAGATTTGTTATGTAGTTATGTACCAGAGTTCTGTGCATTTCTGCTGACTAAAGACAGGAAAACTGAAGCTTTTACTCTCTCAGTTTTTTTATTCTGACCCATTATCTGTTATATTTTGGGGGGTACATGATAATGATCAAATGAATATATAGCATTTACTGGTGAGATTTCCCCATAGCTAAATGTTTGGATTATTTAAACACATTTATACAAAATTGTTTATCAGATGACTTTTGGAATACATTCATGTCAAATTGAGCCTTTTAATAAGGAAGTACACACCATTTATAGAGTGCTTTTCTGGCCTTGTTGACTTGTCAAAGCATTTTACAGTACTGGTCACATTCACACTTTCACGCTAATATTTTCTACACAGTCTTTGTTTTTCAATCTCATACGCTCAACCATGCAGATGAATGCTATTTGGGATACACACAAGCTACTCAACCAAAACACATGGCTAAAATAGCCTCTGCTAGTTCTAAAAGGGATTTTTTTTTATTATTGTGAAACTAAAAAATGTATTTCATTCTAGCTTTTTTTTTTCTATTTAATTGTACATACAGTATGGACACTAACTCCCAGCATGCTCTTCCAATATCACTTTGTGCACTTGTTGATATTACAGATTAAAACATATTTTGCTAAATTAGTTTACTATTTAAGCTACATCACTGACACTCTTTGCATCTTAACTAACTAAATACATAAAAGGACTGTGAAAAATATTGTTGGTTCAGGGGAGTCATCAGTGAGTATTCGAGTGAAGATTTGAGAGATTTTACCATGCTGATTGGACTTTCATGACAAAGACTAATCAGAAACTTTGCCACAAGGCAAGTTTGGTATTTGGCATCCAGGGAACAGCAGGACACCATGGTGTAGGAATGGATTCTTGTTTTTCTTTTTTATTGGATTATTTGGTCATGGTTTCCTTGTGCTGCTGAGGGATAATTTTGTTCTAGGTATGGGAACTACTCCTGGCAACCGTGTTGAAGTAGAGCTTACTTTTGAAATGGGATGAAGGGCTATGGATGGGGGGAGTGATTTTTAAGAACTGCCGTGCTCTGCAGTGTTAAAACGACCAAGACATGTTGCGCATGATTTTTTCAGTAATTGGCCTCTATGGACACATTCGATTAGTGGCTTCCCATCTAACCTGCAACCCCCCTTTTTTTGTACCAGCAAGTTTTAAAGTCTGTACAGCACCGGGGGAGTTCACAAGGAACAAAATGAGCATTTCATGGACTCAGCCGTGCCCAGATTTCAGATACCAGTTTTCTGCACCACTCCCTAGTGGGAAAATGTATAAAAAAAGGTGATTTTCAATCAAAAGAAAAGCTTCATCCAAACAATTGGGAGCATTTCAAGACTGCACACTTTGTTAAAGTGTGATGTCCAGCTGCTCCGCTCACACTGGCTTTTGTGGTTTCTGTCTAAAGCAGAAGACATCACAGCTAGTGCTGCCTCACTTGGCTCCATTAGTAATTTGTTCTTTGTTCAACTCTTGCTGGTTATTTGACATTCTGCTCACCTGTGCATTTGTCAAACCGGGCATTGTACTGCTATTGATTGACCAAGACCTGGTCAGCCAGGAAGAGTGTGTGCCCGCCAGGTTATCAGTGACATCACCCCTCAGAAATAAGCATTTCCCTCTGCTTTTCCTTATCGATAGTATGGGGAGTGTATTAGGACTGCCTGCGTAGCCTGATTTATTGAGACACACCAGCGCCTCTCTGTGCACCCCCAAGGCACTGGGTAACAATCCAGTGCTCCTCCCTTCCCTGCAAACAGTGTTTATTTACTCACTCTCAGGGAGGCAATGAATGCAGCTTTGACTGACAAACAATCTTATGATGCAGCCTTCATGTCAGGGCTGGATTTTTTCCTCCTTCCTCCCTCTCTATCCTTCCCCTCTCCAGAATATCTCAGTCAGTTGTCAGTCCTTTTTCCCTCGCCATGGGCCCTGTTGACACAGGAATCCGTCACTTCTCACATGGGGGAGTGTGGGACATGTTGGCGGCCATTACTATTCATGAGGCAGCGTGATCCACTCTGTCACCCGTTGTCAGCAAGAGGTGTCTGTCTGCACCGCTGCTCCCTTTACTCTCTTTATCAGCCAGGGGTGGCTAATGAGAAGCACCAGGTTAATACCACCACTAGAACAGCAATGGCTTTAAACCTCTTAATTCATTTAGACACTACTAATTGAAACCCATGTGAACTACACTCTGGACACCATCCATTTTCCTACAAGCTTTAGCTGAAAAGGGAATGCGAAAGCACTTTTAAGGATTTTTACAAAATTAACTCACCTTGAACTAGATTATTCCCTTTTGAATTTGCATCTTTTGCCAATCCCTACTTACAAGTAGAGTTAATTGTAAAAGTGAGCCTTGTTGCAGCTGCAACAGAAAAAAAAAGAATATTTAAATGACATGGAGTACCAAAAATAACCAGCTTTAGATACTCCAAAACATCCAAGGCCAATTAAAATGAGTAAAAAAAAGCAGCCATGACTAAGACAGGCAAACCTCCTGGATGTGATAGAGTGAAAATGGAAAAAAAAAACTTTTTCACCCTACAGTCATCAGTCATGACTTAGTCATCGTGTGCAGCAGTGTTAAATCAACATGCAGCGAACACTCCAGGCTTGTTGACTAAAACCAGGAGTTCTGGCTTTAACTCCTTCCACTTCCCCTCTTGCATATTTATCCCCGCAGTTTTTGTCAATGCTGCTGGAAATGAATATTGACAAGAGCGGGAGGGCGTTCTCCATCCCACAGCACGGTCTGCTCAGTTCATCTGGCACCTTGAGGCTTTTCTGTCCCTCACTGTGTGTGATCGCTGGGCACGACGAGCGCCAAGTTCCCTCTGCTGTCTGTTGCATCTTTATGCTACACTGAAGGGCTGTGGCCTAATGATAAAAGATCATTCCTTCTGCGTTAGATGCAGCTGTAAATATTCAAATGAGCCATCACCAGTCGATGCTGTGAGAGGTAACGGGTCCATCTTTTAGCTGCCCCTTCTTGTGTGCGACAGCTGGATATATTTAGTTGACGGCATCATTGTCCCCCAAAGCGCCTGATTTGCCAGCATAAATTTCAGCAGACACGCACGCCTCCCTGCGCCTGCAGAGGCGAATGCTTATTCATTTACTCGTTTGTCATTTCAATAGTTATTTTATGGTGGCGCAGTATTAATTGAACTGCTTCGGCTGCACAACAATTCGAAGCCCAGTACATCTATTACAAAGGGAGTGTGCCGGAAACATCGCCGAACAGGCTCACAAATCAGCCTAAGCTGAGAGGAGAGCCTCACAATAATGTAACACAATCACACTAATCTTTCATTTACAACACGCTCCTTTCTCAGCTGTGCACAGAAAATGTCTTTAAAAGCACGAAGTGGCTGTGGCGGAGAAATGTAATTGCTTGCATGGAAGTTTCACTTTGTTGCAGCGTGCCTGGTTTTGTTGTTGTTGAACTTCATGAGAAGACATTCCCTATATGTTGAAGAAGATTATATTGAAGGTCATTGTTGCTGCACATCATTTAAAACGTCAGCTTGTGGGATCAGCCAAGACTGAATTACATGATTGATGCGCTGTTCTATATCTTATAATAATCATAATAGAGGTGGTAGGTCATCTGAAATTCAGTAGATAGAGGATGATTAACAGAATGAGTTTGTGTGTGTGTGTCTCAACATAGCCATTAGCCATTTACATGAAGTGTACTCACACAGAACTGTTAATAATTAGCATATGTTTGAATTTGGGGGAAAACTTTTTAGTTTTATGCTTTGTTTAATTGTGACTGCAGATAAATTTATTTGTAGTAGATACAAAAAATGCATTTTATTCTTGACATCTGATTACTACAAATGTCATCATTTTGAATAAATAGAAAAAGTTCAAATGTAAGACACGAACTGGGGGAAATATGTGCCTCTGTGACTAAAAAGCTCAACAATGTTCACCACAATGGTCATTATGTCAACAGTTCTTCTTACTAATGGCATGGCTCTGCTTTATTGTATGACATCGCCAACACAAGTACTGTATATCTGAAGCCTTTTCACTAAACATGAAATAATTCAAATAAGATTAATCGGTCTTAGATGTGTTTAGATTGTGGCTTTACAGTGTTTTTGCGTACTCATTTGTTTAATAAAGCTTGTAGAAGGGGGAAAACAGCCAGCAGTCTCTTGCTCACTTTGTCGCCTTTAATTCATCTGTTATCTTTTGAAAGACTTAATAATACTTCTGTGACTCAGCATCCCGTTCTCTAAAACAAACAACATGCTCCAGAGCTGATGGGGACATCCAATTTAACTGCCATCTTAATGGAATCTATAATAAGCGCAGTGGCACAATAATGGCAAAGCGCTGCATCTTCTGATAACACAGCAAGCATCAAAACCCCTGTGATCACTAAACAAGTCCAGTTTTTTTTTCTGCCAGAGAAGCAAAGGACAAAGTGTCCAGATGTTTTCATCGAGATGCTGGTAAATAAAATTCCCTGTGGGCTCCTTGCAGGGGGCTACCTCAGCCCTCCAGTGGCCCTCGAGCCTCATAGAGGTAATCTCAGCTCTGCAGTGCTGGGGCTTCTCCACATTTCCTGCCAAACCGCTATAACCTCCTTCCCCCAAACTTTAATTTCACAGGCACCTGTTCCCTTATGTCCTCGTGCAAACAGTCAGATCACAAAAAATCATGACCAAGCCAGAAACTTGGGGCTCAAGATGAGAAAATATTTTTGTTGTATGATGATCGTGTCTGTCTCTGACAGGTGAGACAAATTTGTGTTGGTGTTTGTCAGCCGAGATGGGCAGCACAGTTCGGTCCAGGCATACCATGACAGTGATAAAGCACACAGGAGTCTATGTAAACTTGTTATGGGGGACTACAGAGGCCATAGATGGCTTTATGAGGTGGAACTTTTCAGCAGCAGGAACATGTGGAAGCCTACCTCTGTGCTCAGGCTTCTCATATCTGCATGGGGTCAAAGGGTGACGCAAAGCACAGGGGACGCGTTAACCTCAGAGTTGCCCAACAATTTTAAAAGCCAACAAAGATTGTTCGGCCTGGCCCGAGCTGTTGAACGGACAGACAACAGCCTGATGTAGCAATAGCGACTTTGGCTATTCATTTAATATTCAAATAAGATTACATGCGAGCCAGAGGAATGGCAGTCAAATGGACACAAATCAGGTTTCATTTGTTTACTCTTTTGCAATTTTGTTAGCTATCCCCATCCTGGCTTCGGAGGTAATGATTGTGGTGGGACCAGATTAAAGGCTGTAGTCAGCTGTTTAGTGGGGCTCTGCTAACAGAGATTAGCAGCAGCTGCTTGGCAACAGACTTGCTGGAAAGAAGAAGAAGGGGGAGAAAAAAAAAACTACCTCAGCTGAGGGTTTCATTGTCTCAGACCACAACCACCTTGATGTGAAAGAATTCTGACAAGAAGAGGCAGTATGAGCATGGAGGATTGGCAAGCTTTCTTTTCTTTGAGCCACATCAAAACTGTCCCGACAGCTTGTAGTCTTTCTCTTCTTTCTTCTCTCTCTCCCCTCTTCTTGGGGGTGTACGCATGGCGAGTTGTTGCAGATGTTGCCCGTAATGATGCAGACGGCTCACACAATCATACAGAATGGAAGCGGAGCTAGCTGAAATTAGTAAAAATTACTTTCTCATTACGTCCCTCATTGCTTCTGTAAGTAGTCAGAGTTTCCACACGATTAGGAGAACGAGCCGTGGAGCACCGGGGCTTACCACTCTCTCTCTCTCTCTCTCTCTCTCTCTCCCACACACACACAGACACTCAACTGACTCAACTGAGAGTGAAAGGTAACTTGGGTTAGCCTTGTTTCAGCCATGTCTGCGGTTAACCCTTAAGTCATCTTTCCATCATTGAAACAGACACTGTAAATGACAGAGCTGCTACATGAAGATATGTCATGCTTTGTATGTCTCCTGTAACTTTTTTCTTCTTCTTTTTTTTTTTTTTAGTGTTTGGTTAAAACATTTAGTTTTTCAGCTGTCAACCTTTCTTAGGCCTGATGGGAGCTAATTATTTCATGAGAGTCAATGAATGCACTACGCTTATTTGTCCTTGTCTGAATACAATCACTCTCTATATTGGTGTTGTTCTCTAAAGGCCTGGGGCCAAATACATTTTCATAAATTTGCAGGGCGAAATTAAATTTTTTTTTGCTTGAGAGTGATATATACTGGCCACTTTTGCAGCCTTGAACAATGCTTCAAAAATGTTTTCATTCTGAGACTTAATGAACTCTTAAATTTCAGTGTTTTCCATGAGGGTTCTAGCAGGTATGTGTAAGCAGATAAACACAGGATGGAAATTCTGTTTGTGGATCTGTTTTACACGCTGCCAAAGCTGGAAGACTTAAAAAGGTAAAGTTGGCAAGGCCGAGTAATGGATCACTTGAGATGGTCCGGAACAGCAGCATGCCAGGATCGCTTTACACAAAACTCAGGAACACAGAAAATGCAAGGCCTGCACAAAGCATTGCAACAGGAAACCCGGAAACTGGTAGTCTGTGAACCAAAGAATAAACTCTTTTTTGCTTCCTTTTTATAGGATGGATTGCCTTTTTTTTTTTTTTTTTCTTTCTTTTTCTTTGCTGTTGAGTGTTTAAAGTGTGCTGTGTACATCTAGAATACTGACTAGGAAGGTAAGGATAATGGTTGCAACAGCAGAGCTGGTATTTGCTAATCTGTACATCCACATAAGTATAACTTAGCAAATCAGACTTGCAAAGTCTAACTCATCAGCATTAATAAAACAGACATGCATACAGAAGTAATCTCCTTATCACATTGGCGATTTAAAGATTTGTAATATTATATTACTGTCAGAATGACTTCTGAATAGTTTGACTTGTCAGTTGCTGTTACGCTGTTCATTTTTAGAAGTGGGCAACAATATTACACCGACAAAATTAGACTTGTTCTCAAGCCAAAAGCATGGCGACGGCTATATTTAGGATAGAAGCGCTTTAGCACCTATCCCTGGCTGCAGTGTCTCATACAGTGCGAGATGTGTCACGCACCCATTTCTTCCAACTGTGTGATACGTCTCTCTGCTGTGCCTGATGCCTTGTAAAGCATTGCCCCTAAAATAACTTCTCCACTGGAATGCTGGAATAGGAAAGAACCGTGTTCATGCAGTCACTCTCTGGGAACCCACGCATTTCAACCTGAAATACTTCACCCTTGCGTCACGGCTGGACCTTTACATAGGTTTAAAGGGGAAGTGATGCCAGTTTTAGCAGGAGCATAAATGTCTGTGCCAGGGTCTCATGGTGTGGAGATGCTGCCAGCTGACTCCTCTTCATGTAAATGAAAAGACAAATTTTTTTTTTCCTTAATTATTTTTGGCTTTGGTCATCAGCGTGAATTAGATAAACTGAAGCTATGAAAGCTGATTCCATTGAGCATACAGTAAAGTTTCCAGGTTATCCATCAACTCCACATATATCAGTCCAAGCGTTATACATTTTAGAGTTATACAGTTTTACTAATTTAGTCATGAAGAAGACATTTATAACAAACTAAAAAGATAAGTACATTTCTGGATGCTTTCATTACTTTCTGAACTTTTAAACACTGGACAAAAAAGCATTGAAGACCTTTACATTTGGAAGGTAAACCTAATTAAAGGTCTATTGGCCCCAGTTCAGTTAGGGGTTGTTGCTTCATTCCTTTTTCCATAAATATAATGCGTATGTATTTATTAACCAGCCAGGTCAGTTGAAATGGCAGTAAAAAGCAAAAGAGAAATCCACTCTCTCTTGCTTGTTTTTTTTTTTTTTTTTTTTAGGTGCACGAAGAGAGCAGAAGTAGAAAGTTCCCAGTGATATAAAAGGAAGAAGTAGATCAAATCTTCATAGGAAAGAAATGAAGTGCTTTTGGTGTGTCTCAGTGCAGGGCACAAAGAGATGGGGACAGCCAGTCAGAGGCAGAGTCTCGGGAACTTGGGTTAAGCTTTTATTTATCAGTGTTATGAAATATGGCTGAAAGCACATATATCCATGTTTTATCATATTCTTGTTTCCTAATTTTGTGCTTTTGATTAGCTTTTACAAGTGGGTTGATTTCATGAGTCTTTAACCAATAAAATATGACTTTAGCTTGTTAGATATACAATGCTGTGCAAAAGTCTTGAGCCTCCTTTCATTTAATATTTTGTATTCATACAAAAAATTTGTGTCTTTGCTAAGTTTCTGGTTATGTGTAGACACTTAACTGGCTCTTCTCATGATATAGGTGCCTTTTTATATAGAATGTGCCAGAAATAGGACTATAAATGAAAAGTGGAGAGCTAAAACATTTAGCACTGTGCCTGGGTTTGCACACTTCTACACACTGTGTGAAGGACGAGTTACGCGGCCCATTGATGTCCATTTGCCTGTGCAGAGGGAGTGATTATGGCAGGTCAACCAATGTGGAGGCTCTGCAGCTCCTCCAGCAAGCCAACAGCTTGTTGTCCCTCGATGATTAAGCTGTGTGTAGTTCAAATGCAGACTGGCTGAATGGTTGGCTTAAACTGGAAAGGATAGAACAGCAGAGTTCAATACAACAGTGCATGTTTTTTTTTAACCGTTGCCTTTGATGCGCCAATATTGCCACTGTTTCACTCCACGACGAGGTCCTTGTTTTTGTCAATTCCACAGCAGCCCCAAATGCTAATAAATAAAGGCAAAAACATAACTAAATTGCATAAATTTCCGTTCATTGCCCCTAAAGCTCCGTCTCCACCAGTGGGTCCGGGTTGGGTCGCTTTTTTGTGCGTCTCCACAGATAATAACTGGGATGGGTACCCTTATATCCAACCCGACCCGTCCTACTTTTTTGGTACCCCTCCATAGGGGTACTGATCTAACCAAACCGGACAAAGGAGGTGGAGTTTAACACATTGCAATCTGTTGATTGGTTTTAAAAAACATGTGACTTCCCGAGTGACCTGGCATAAAAACAAAGCAGGGATGATCCCTTTGCTTCTGTCATGTGTGGTGTGGTGCTTTGGTTAAAAGGCGTTGCACTGCGATGAGGTCACGCGATCACATAGCACCGCTATCCGGTTAATACTCCTCCTCCAGGGCAAGGGTACAGTTTGCTGTGGGGATGCAACGGGAAATCAACATACCCGTACCAAAACCCACTCGAATGGGCCCGACCCGACCCGACCCAGACCCACGGTGGAAACAGGGCTTAAGTCACACCTGTAGCAGGCGAACATGCATCTAGAAAGCTCTGGAGCACCAATACAATAGTGCTTGGGTACCTTACTGGAACCTTGGTTGGAATATCAACGTTACAGATGGAATAGCAGACAACAAACTAATATTGCATGTTGCGACTACCTTTTATAGAAACTACCAGGAAGGTGGCAGGAACTCTAAAAACTAGTAGCAGATGAATGGATAAACAATAACAGATCTTGTGAATTTGTGCAAGAATCCAAATAGATTTTCTGCAACTACTGAATGTTATTTTTAAGCACAACTTATTTTCATTTTATTGTATGTGGATTTCATTTAATTGATTAGTTTCTGCACTGTTTATAGTCTGTTATAAGTTGAAACCACTAATGCAGCAATGTTAATGATAAATACAAGTAAATTTTAGCCTAAATTGCCATGTGGTGGATATGCAATGTAGAGGCAGCCTGACTCTTAATCTATTACAATCAAATGGAAAAAACAAAAGCTACTTAAGACTATAGACAACACAATAACTGCTGTATAATGTATGCTGAATGTAAGTGCCTCGTTGCTCTGTTATTCATAGCCTGTTGTCTTAGCCTCCATTTTCCGTTTCTGAAAGAGAGTTGGCTCCTCTGTATTCCCCCATCATATTTGTTTTCATAAAGAAAGCCAAAGCTGTTAATCTTGGTGTGGCTGCGGGGGCCTGCCAGGACGTGGTCTCAAACAGACCTAGGAACAGCCATCAGGCTTCTCTGCTTTGGCAGCTGGCTTCAAACAGTGACCAGCAAATGATGGCTATGTTTTTAATTTCCAATAGTCTTTCATTCTACTCACTGTGGGGATATAGTAGGACTGGCGATTTAAAACCAACTTTGATTACTTAACTTTCCCAGCATTCGCTGTGTTCACTCAGCTGGGCCTAATTAATTTGCTATAAGTCAGATTTTCTTTTTTGTAATTAATACAACTCCACAATCAGAGTAGGTTTTGTTTCCATTCTGAATTGTTCTCTGTGGACAGATATGCCCAGTATTCTTAGTGGGTTAGTGTTTTATTTTACTGTTTGATGGCAGATTTTTGATCGCTGTAAAACACAATGATACTTAACCAGTATGAAAAACAGTGATGTTGATTTTACAGATTGCTGAGAAAACAGTGAAACTGTTCACCAATTAACTTTACATGTAGCATACCAGTCGACAAAAGAGGGTATACACTTTTTGTAAGTTTTTATTTAAAAGGGCATAAAAAGTGATAATGTGATCTTATCTCGGTCTTATCATACCTCAAATGACAAACAGCACATTTACCAAAAAACTAGGGAATCCTAGTGATGTTTAGTAGGAGTAACTTTAAAGAATGGTTTTCTGTGTGAAATTTGTCAGGTCATGTTGGGAGGCAATTTCATTACTCACATGCAAATCACTAGGAAACAAGTGGTAGTGAACAAAGATTTATTTAAAAGGTTTACAGGAATAAAGGAATGTGCAATGGGTAACGGATTTCACATACAGAGGTCTGGATTTTGGGTTCTTCTGGGGAGGGAAGAGGTAAGTGAGACGGAGATCGGAGACTCTGGGGCAACTGAATGAATGGTACTGCAGTAGATACAGCTTATAGCAGGGGTGCCAGCCCAGTCCTCGAGAGCTACTATCCTGCAATTTTTAGAACACACCCTCCCCAACACACCTGAATCCAATGGCTAATTCCCTCATGTACTTGTTATTCAGCTCTGCAGAGGTCTGGTAACGAGCCTTTCATTAGATTCAAGTGTGTTGGAGAGGGGATGCAACAAAAATGTGCAGGGTAGTAGCTCTCTAGGACTAGGCTTGGGCACCCCTGGCTTACAGTGATCCGGGGTTGGTGTCAGACATCCGGGGAAAGGTCTGGTGCTGGTGTGAGTCTTGAGTGGTTCTAGTCCAGGGGAGATCTGCACCTGGAGAGCGAACAGACAGGTGAGAAGCTGGGAGCAAGGTAACTGTGACTGCAGCAGAAAGGGAAAATAATTCCACAGGTGAGTAGCAAGACTTGAAAGCAGAAAACCTGAAACACGGGAGACAAGGCAACTTGAGACTGAAACAATCACTAAGATGTTCACAAGTAGGGATGTTATGCTCGAGCTCGTCTGCTCGACTCCGCCTCGATCTTATGAACCGGAAGTCTCGCTACCGCTGTTTTGGTGGAAGTGTCAGCATGTCGAAAGCCACGTGACCACACTAACCGAGGCCTCGTTACGTCATCCGCGAGTGTCGAGCTGAAATCTTGAAGAGACTGGGTTTATTAATCTGTCAATGCTTAATACAGGCTCCAATCGCTTGGGAATTTGTTGAAAAATACGTAATTTATCACAGAGGATAATTCCAAGATATTAACCACAAAGTAAACACTAACAGAAGGTTGATAACGTATCTTTTATTATACACTGTGTCAGAGACCAAACCAGCTCCAGGCAGCGCTTCCCTCAGCTGCAGTACACATCTACAGCCAGCAGATGGAGCTCATGCTCACTGTCTCAAATGTCTCAAGACTTCGTGTCAATCTCTGCGCAGCTGTGTCAAAATGTCTGTGTCTCATGAAGCTTCGTATTCACCATCCCTATTCACAAGAATATCCTTCACCAGAAGCCTCAAGAATGGCAGAAACCTACCATCAGAGTAAGCACCAAGGAGAAAAAAAAAAAAAAAAAAAAAAAAAAAACAAGGAGGAGAGGAAGCGCGGCCATTGCCACAACTAATGAGATCTTTCAACGTCTGCACTGAAATGTAAAGAAAGTGTTACTGAATCAGTTCTATCATTTTATATTGGTTGGTTTGGGAGCTGAAATCTGGCCAACAAAAACTGCTTTCAGTTGGTAAAGTCCCTTTCAGACTTGCTCTGGGAAGCAGTGATAGTGCAGACTTTGTCCTTTTTATATAACCATTTGCATTTGGACAAACTTTCTGTTCATTTACCTCAGAGCTGTAGCAGATATGTACCAGCTAGCCTCCGTGTCATAAGAGCAGAAATGTTGTGGCATGTTGTTTTGGCTTAACGGACAAGAAAATGAGCGTTGCAGACAGGATTGAAGGGAGAGTGTGGCCGTGTTGACCATAGACCATTAATAGAAAGGGATGAACCTTCTGCTACGTCCCCCCGTTGGTTTCTGAAGAGCTAAAAGTGAAGCCAGTTGGGCGTGTTCCACCGTCGCCATCTTGCTGTGTCACAAGCGTCCATGTCACTCCCAGAAAATACCAATATGGGCAAAGGCAAGGCGGCTCCGAGCCGCGGGGCAAATGAATGACAGCTGATGTACTCTGGGCTATACGCTAACTGAGCTATCTCCAAACTAAGAGGAGATAATGAAGATTAGTTCCACTAAGTGGTGAGGTAAAGGTAAGACATGCTAAGACTTGCTATTAGCTGACTAAAAACCGCTGTTGTGCAACTCTGCTACAAACTGAGACCTTAACGAGAGCAAACAAGGAGCTAACTGTTAGCCATCAGTCAGCAGGCCGGGCTTTCGGTCTGCCGCATGTCAATCAAATGGACACGCCTTAATTATGTATAATTTCAAGAGCATTTAAATTTGAAATAACTTCTAAACGGATGAGTTATATAAAAATTCATCCCCCTCACAGTTGACATGAAGGTAAACTTGATCTGTTAAACCTAAAATGATTTTTAGAACCAGGCTGTAAACGTGTATTTCTGCTGTGAAGTTGGCGTTTTTAACATGGGAGTCTATGGGGATTTGCTCTGTTTTGTAGCCAGCCCCCAGCGGATCAAGGGAGAACTACAAAAAATGACTTCTTCCAGGTAGCTTCATTGTTGGCCACCAGAGGTTGCCACTTGGTGTTGACTCATCCAAAACATTCCTAATGTGTGGACATGGTCGGGACACAATAAGTCTGGAAGGAAGCGGCATGTTTGAAAAGACAATTCCGGTGAAGGAGCAGCTGGAATTCACCGCAAATAATCTGCAATGTAAGTCTGAAAGCGACTTTAGTGAAAGCTGCTAGCAAAGTTTCTGGGGGCCAGCAGGAGGGCCTTTGGGTCATCTTTGATAATCATGCTTTAAGGAAGGCTCACTCCATTTGAAATTTCTTGAACCATCCTCTCCAGTGTGAGTTTGACTTCCTTCCTTCGGGCCATTGCTTCAGAGCCTTAGTAGGGAGGACAAAAAGACTAATAGGTGTCATCTGTCTCTACTGCTGTTCACCTCCTTAATGGTAGTAGCCATTGAGGTGACTGTGTTGGTCTTTTTTGCCCATAGTTGCTATCTGCTTTTTTCATTTATTGTATTTTTGTATTATGAGAATCTCTTTTTTTGACATGAGCTATTGGGGTTGATTTTGTTGTTGGTTATGATGATTCATTTTTCATTGTGTTTTCCTGTGTATGTGTTCTGGCTGCAAAACCAATTTCCCTTTGGGGACAATGAAAGAATCTGAATCTGAAGACCTTGATTCTTTTTTATTTCAGCCATACGCTTGCTGTGCTTGGGATAATTGTATTGTTGCATCATCCACTTTTTGTCAAGTCTTAGTATGTTGTCGGACACTTGTTGAAACTATCCCAGCCCCTCAGTGTGGTAAAAAGTACTTTTTAAGGGCGACCTTAGACGCAGGGGCCATTTGCCCCATACTTATCATTAGCTGGGCTGCTAGGCTGCTTCTATGGTGTCTGCCTGGGTAATCACTGGAGCTGTCTTGAAAATTTCTTTCTCATCACTCTCATACAGTATATGAGAGGAACAGACGCGCGGGTTAAAAAAAAGGCGAAATTCCCCTTTAAATGGGTCCGACAGCCTATGAAGTTCTGCACAATAACTCATTAATTTACGTCAGGTGTGTTGGCTCAGAGTGACATTAAAAACCTTCCGGACACTGGCCCAAGAGGTCCGGTGTTGGTGAGCCCTGCAGTAAAGTCTAAGATGTAGCTTTTTTTTTCAGTTGTCCTGAACATGTACTATTTCATGAACTGTTGTTCCTCATGTTTTTATTGCCTGGTATAGTAAAGAATGACTTATTTTTCATAATGCCCTGATGAGTAAAAGCTTAGAAACGACTGTGTACACTTTTTTTTGTCATGTGATTGAATAGCTGTCTTACCACAAAAGTACCTTATGTGGCTTGAATGTTGGCGCGTTGCCACCTTAACTGATCAAATCTCACTGACAGCTAGACTGACATTTAAACATTGCTCTCAGGCATTACAAAATGGAATCTCTCCCCTGTAAAGGATTGGTCATCCTAATGAATGTGTGAATGGGCCTACAAGCTATTGATATTCAAATAATCTTAACCTGCAGGATTACTTGTTCCGGTCTAAATGGCAGGTTATGTCAGTGTTAATCTGCATTATGAGGTCACTCAAACAAGGCTGACATTTTGCCTGCCTGGACAGCCTCCCTGTCGCTTTGTGTTTGTGATACCAACCTATGTAAATAAGGGAGCTCTGCTCTTCTGTTCTGCATTGCTCGAGAATTTGTTTAGGATTAGAAATCTCATTTTGCCTCAAGCCCTGCTTGCTTTAGATCAGTCAGCTCATCTGCAGATCTCGGAGCAGATAAACACTACCGTTCTCCAGGCCTCAGCGTTTTTTTACATTCTGCAATTTGCAGAGCGCCAGTATGCTGTGTTCCCTGTCACATCACAGGCCAAATGTGGGTACAAGTGAGGAGGCGTTGGCACACCTGCAGGTTGTGACAAGTGTGCAAGGCATGGCAGAAAGAGTAAGCGCTTCAGGGGTTATCTACCTAATTTCAAATCCATTCTGGGAGGAAAGCCGGAGCGCTATTCCCATCTTTACAGAAAGATTTAGAGCGAGTCAGTTGACAGGGTAAAAAGGCAAGGACAGCCTTTGTGTGGGAGATGAGTGACAAAATGAGTCATGGCCGTCAGTTGGGTTATGGAGTGTGATGAGGAACAAAGAGACTGTGCACCTGTCAAAGAGCAAAGCCATTAAACCAAGTATCACTCTGCCTATCTTCATCACTGGACCTGGATTTCAAACTTTGTAGAGAGAAATGGAAGACTGTCTTTAAGCAGCCTACTTTAAATTATGTAACAGATCAGAAGTTTTGTCAGACTAACACATAATAATTATTACCTGCTGTTGTTCATATTTTCTTAGCAACATCATTTGCAATGTAAAGATATAAATCTGTTCAACAAGATGAGCAATTAAAAATTAATTTCAAAAGCAAGATGCAAAAGATGCTGTTGAGTGACGTCTCCTGTAGCTTTTGTTTTGTCACACTGCTCAGGTGCTATCATGCATGTCTCCCCAACACTATGCCACACCCACATTACTATTTCTTGCCAACTGAAAATATGGCCATTGCATAATTTTTATTTTTGTGGAACATGTTGCACAGGTTGCGCATGGATCCTTCACCTTGCTACTGTCCAGAAACTGAACTGGGCAGAGCACTGACTGTCCTCACTTTGTGCGGCACGCCAATCTGTTGGGGTTGAGTCAGAATGGCCACCCACGAACTACTTCCCCCTGTATCAATGCAAGCTGGCCACTTGCTGCGAGATGCCAGCCACTAATCTAGCATAACGGGGACTGAAAATGAAGCAGACCAGAGAGTGCTGAGGTATTAGCATTTGAGCGTGGAGTGCAGGAGGAAAAGCTTTTTACCAGCCTACTGCACCCATATGGCATTAGCACATGAAATGCCACTGTTGACATTTTGGAGGCTTGGTGCCTCTGTAAGTGCAGGGCATTGATATTAGAACCATTAGAGAGGGTACTTGATCCCATATTGATGGTGAAACAGTCAAGCGCCACCTAGCCAAACCATTTAGAGGTTTCGGCACTACTACTACTATACCAAGACTTATTTTTCCCTCAGTATTTGGAAGACACACTTACCCTTAAATGACTTTTTATCTCTTATCTTCACTCAAAGGACTTCTCATATTTATGTAGATTTTAAATATGACCACTTCAGGATTATAGTGCTGCAATCATTACTTCCTCTTCCTTATTTGATACACCATGTTGTAAATCCTGCTCTTGATAGAAGTAACAAATTAAAGTAGCTGAAAGGTCAGTTAAAGGTGGCTGGAGCTCATCAGCAACTCCCGGGGATCTCTGTGTGTTCTGCATTGATTTTAATCTTTTTCAGTTCAAGAATAAATCCCTTTTTCTTTGATGGCTTGACCTGAGACTTTGATACTCGCTTATATGTGGAGACGTTTCAATATTTTGTGGTGAGTGTGCATATAAATATCACCTTGCACAAACATTTCAAAAGTCTCTTTTGAAACTTTTTTCTGCTTTTTTTGCCTGAAAGCTATTTCACGACGTCAATATGTGACCTTCTGTTTGATTTATTTGCCTGGTGTGAACAATATACCAAGTCTTCTGTTCCTCTGTGTCTGTTTGTCTATCATCTTCTTTTCAACATTTCTTTTACTGATCAATCTGAAAATAAATGAAGAGCCCACTCCAGCAGTTATAAATTCCCTACAAACTCACCAGTGCTCTTCAAAAATGATGCAAGGTTTGACTTTTAATCTGTACTCTACCCCTCATTGGGTGAATGGGGATCTATGAATAGATTTATTTGGCTCCCACCTGCAGATAGCACCCAGTCTGCACACCATTTAAAGAGGGTTACCAGCTGGCACATGCATTGGGCGCCCCACTCAGATCAAGCAGTGCAAGTTGCATATAGCCCTCCCTGATCAAACGGCTGTAAAAAACACAATAGGAGTTTAATAAATAGATGAATAAAGTCTTTGACTCCGCTGAACACGTTTCACTCTAGGCTATACGTTAATCAGTTCGTCATACAGTAGTTTTCCTATTTTTTTTTCCCATTTTTTTTAGTCTTGTCAACAATTAGTAGCACAATAATACTTGACTGCTGTGACAGATCAGTTGTTTTTAAGTCATGCTCTCACTGGCAAACATTAACTTCTTTTTTCAGATATAAAATCCTCCCTTGCTGTTCATCATCACTTCTACCCATCTTAATCTCCAGCGAAAAGACAAAGATCAGACCCACAGCCTGCCCTGTTTACTCCCATTTTGTTTACACTGCTCATATGTTATTCAGCTGAACATGTTTAAGCCATTGATAGTCAAAAGGGGAAGCACCTAAAACAAAGGACAGACAGGTGATCCCATAAAGGTTTCCCACCCTTCAGCGTAGGGATAAAGCAGCTCAGTCAAATGCAACACCAATGTCCTTGGCATATACAGTATAGAATATGTCTTACCAGACAAGTTGATTTTAAACTACCTTGTTCTAATAGTTTTACCATCCGTTTTTGAGGATCAACCAGATCTGGTCCACAACCGTTGATGCATTGTGCTCTTGGTCCTTACAAAGATGACTTGTAATTGTACATTTACATGCAAACTTGGAAAAGATTATGTTTTGCACCACCACTGTCTTGCCTAAGTTTGATATTTCTAATGGAACATGTCAATTCAGTAATATAACACAAAACTCAGCCAAAGGTGTAATTAAAAATGTCCCTCTCCAAGCTTTACTAATGTAAACCCTTACAAACATATCAAATTCAAATAAAACTGCTTTACTTCCACAGAAGCTGCACCTACCTCTACACCAGCCAAAATGTCTTTAAACAGTCATTGAATCAGCTTGTAAGTGACTTTAGTATTGACTTGAATATGTCAGGGATAAGTTGACCATGGGCTGACTTGTTTAGTGTTAACTCCGGCTCCTGCATTGCAGCCACACCTGACAGCCTATGAGCACCTTTCCCTGAACAATCCCTTTTCACCTTTTTCATCTCGATTCTCCTCCTCCCCTAAATAATCTCCTGATAAGAAATAACATAGCCGATGATTAATTATAGCCATTGTGCTTGTGGACTGATATACTCCCCCCTCACATCTATCTTTATCCCCCTCCACTCCCACTCTCATTCTCTTCCATGTGACCAGTTGGCTCTGAGGATAGTTTTCAGAGGGACATAAAAGCGAGTCAGCTGTAAAGCTAAATGAAAGTCGTTTGCTCTCCACACAGTCTACTAATGTAACGCGCAGCTTTGGGGACTATTGGTCTGTCTAGTTATAAAGTAACTCATTCTTTAAGGCGGTATGCAATAATTGAAAGTGATGGAAGGGAACAAAATTAGAATGGGCATAATTTAATGATTAAGTGTTCATTTCTTTTTTTATATATATTTCTATCCAGCCCTCTTGCCGTCTTTCTCCCTTGTCATTTCGTTCGTTCCCAATACCGAATTTATAGCAAGACGGATTGTTGCAGTAATTTAGTTTTCCATTTGTGTATCACTCTTCATTCAGCATGTTTTTGGTGGTTGTTGGCAGTGTTTGTCAGTGTGCATTGTTTGTTTCGCTCAATTGATTAAAAAAAGATGTTGTCTCATGCATTGTGACAGAGTATTTCCTCCAGAGATTGCAGAGTTATTACAGAGCGGCGGGCTGGACACCCGTTGATGTATTGTGCTGGGCTTTGGGACAAGGCGAGGTGAGGAGGAGGAGAAGCGGAGCTGGGAAAGGACGGGAGGGCGTGCTCAGTTAGGAGTTAAAGACGGAGAGGAAAACAAGTTGCTTGCAGACACACCGACTTCATCACACTCCTCACGAACTGACAGCGACTAGAGCTGCATGTCTTTTGCCATGTTCCATCCTCTCAATCATCTTTCCATCAAACACCACCTTACCAGTGGTAAGGCACACACACACACATTACCCTACTAACAGGTTGTCATAGCACTGTCATATGGTTGTCAGTGTCAAAGAATCTCCACGTGTCTGGAGCAGAGAATGTGGAGACGATAGTTTGTGTTGTCACTGACAACACCTCATCTGAGTTATCCCAGGGTGTGAGACCGAACAATATTGAAGGAGCAGAAAGTCGCAACATAACCCAGGTAGGATGCTAATCAGTGTGATCTAATGCCTGAAATGAGTGTGATATCATTCTCTGTAACCTCAAGAAGTTTACACTGAAGCCCATAATAGTTTGAAGATGCAAAACATACAGAACTGTGCAGAAGACATGATCCATCCCTTCTGTCTTTTTATTTAGTCCCCAAGATGTAAAACTTACTTCAAGTGATCTTATAAAGTGGTCTTTAAAACAGTTTTTGAGTTTTTGTGGGGGGGGGGTGGGCTCTGGCTGCTTCTTCAGTCTCTTCAATCCAGTCCTTGCACCTGATCATTTTGGTTGTAATAAGGTTTTTTTTTTTTTTTTAATTCAATCCACATAAAGGTGATAGCTACAAGTTTAACTCCTCCCCGCCAGTAGGTGGCGCACCAACACTCGCTTACTCAGTTAGCAAAGCAAAGCTACAGAGCCTTTAATTATTGGCATGAACCAATGTTTAACTTGTCCAGGAGGAAAGTGACAACCTCCACAGGCTTTGGAGACCATTTGCTACCTTCAGCCTCATCCTGCTTCATTTTCTGTCTGCTTGAATTTGAGAAGTAAGACAAAGAAGATGTTATTTCTACACATAATAACAGAGCAAGAAACTCTGGAGCTAAAGCTAACAGTGAAGAATCCTGATGTTGGCAAGGTAATCAGATTTTTTTTTTTTTTTTTTGAGATCCATCATTATTAATAAAACAATCATTCATATATTATAAAAAAAACTTGGGTGAAATTAATACTTTTTCTCTGCATCCTTCTAGATGTTCCATGCATGTATTATGGTGCATGTATTATTATTTTTTTTTACAAAAGATTGTTTTGATAAAAAAGTTCTGGATATCACCTTTAACACTGACCAATGGGAAATTTGACCATTAAAAGAGAGCTATCTAACTCACGGGATGAACCGTTGTTGTGTCTACACAATACAGACACACAGGGGCCCTGGAGAAAAAGCTGAGGTATGCCAAACTGAACAAGAACTGGATTGGGAATCAGGAGCAACAGGTATTATGAGTGATGAATCCTCCAAAGAGCCTTCAGCCTTATTGAAACAGCGTGCAATCATTTTGACAGAGAACAGAACAAAAGCCAGCAAACTTCCAAAGATGAGCTTTGAAATGCCCTTCAAGAAGCCTGGAGAATTATTCCTAAAGACCATTTAAAGAATTGACAAGAAAGCATGTCTGAGAGGGTTTAGGCTGATAATGATCATCGATCATAGATCATTATCTACGGTCAATATCACCAATATCAATATGATATTTACTTTCAAGCCTATCAGTTGTATTTATAGTGTTTGTACCTTTTAGTAAGTTGTTGCATGTATTTCCCCTTTTCTGGGCAATAACTTAATGAAAAGACATACATGATGGTTGAAAACCTGTGCACAGTGTGCTAGGTATACCAAAACCTATGTTTGTATAAATCTTTGTTTTTAATATGGGTTGAATACTGATTCTAACGTTGAATATCTGATTTGTTTTAGATATTTGAAGAATCACTTCACAAAAACATTCCCAAGAAAGATTTTTAAATTTTTTAATATCTATATGATGCCTCCAACATTTCAAAGCTGTTCAAATGCATCCCTCATAAAAAGCAGATTGTGCCAGAATCCTAGCACATAGAGAGAGGAAAGGGAATGCAGGTTAGTGGGAAGGGAGAGCTTGAAGTGCATTTGTTTAACTGGAGTTATTCTCTGCTTCTGTAAACATGTTGCAAAAGCGACCATGTTTACTGCAGCCTACTTTCCCCGCATACCCTTACACTGGCAAAAGATGAAAGATTTGTGAAGGCTGTCTTGGAAATTGGCTTGGGAAAAGTTGCACACATTCGCTTTGACTGCGTTTACGACATGAGAAGCTGAAATAAATTTAAATTGAGATAATTTTGGAACAAGAGTTGGATCACTCGATGAAACACAATTGATGTTTTTGACAACCACAAAGCAGGAAAAATATACTCTACATATTACAATTTATCCCATTCAGTTGTGGCGTAAAGATGGATACTAAAGTTAAAAAGTAAGTTTAACCACTTTTTGCTGTTCTTTGTGATGATTTCAGGTGTCTTGTGACTAGTTGGTTAAAGTCAGTTGACTCTTGTATCGTATGTCATATCTTGTAAAAACTGCTTTTTGAATGAATAACCCCTCAACACTCTGACCTAATGCAATCTTGCGACAGTAGCTATCTTTAATATTTTAACATGAAATAGTTTCCAAATTCTGAGGAAACATTTGCAGAATCAGATAACTTTTCTGTACTTTTGACCCCTTAACACATTCATTGAAGTACAATTATGTAGAAAATTTATACATTTAGAAAAAAAAAAGCTTAAAGATTGGAAGAAAATAAAATACAGTGATAATAAAAAAGATACAAATAATATAAAATACATACATGCATAAAAGTTCATAAATGATTAAAGATTTTTTAAAAAGATTTTTAAAAAATTTCTTTAAAAGGCCAGAAGCAGTTTGTCACAAATTTGCAACAATAAGGTATCAAAGGGTTAATGTTCTCTGCAGATGAGCTAAACCTCGCACATATCTCTGTTCTACTGCTGCAGGGACGTGAGAGGACACTTTCAGGCAATCAGGAAATTGAATCTGGCATATACATGACAGCAGGGAGTGTCCAGGTGACCTCTAATTGAATGTCCATTCATTCATCTCAGCCATCGTGTTCTTAAGCCATAACTGATGCGGGTCTCATTCAGCTCCGCCCCAGCACCTCCCTCCGCTGCCTGTACCATCAGCAGATGTTTGATTGGAGATAAGCATGCAGGTCAATGTCGACCTCATCACAACGGAGCTGGTTTTTGCCCATCATGCCACTAACTGCCAGGTGATGGGTCCTCCCCCTTGCGATGCTCTAACTGACAGCTCTCCACTGACAATGTTTATAGGGGGCAAGACCTTCCTCTCTGTCACCTCTAATTGGAACACTGTGCCATTAACGGACCTTGGCTGGCAGCAACTGGACAGTTATCCTCCTTTGTGTGAAAGACAATGGACCCCCTCTGATGAATTATCTCCAGCTGTAGTCCTCTTATGAAGATGAGCCAACTGTTTTTGAGTAATCAGCATGTTCGCAGTAAGCGCAGGTGTGTGTTCAATCAATTGTTGAGAGAAAACTACCTTTCACGGGCAGTTAAGAGGGCAAATATCCAAGTATGTCAAGGCTAGCCTTGATAAAGCAGCATCACTCAGCCCTAAACAAACAAATGAGTTGGAATAATTGACCTTCAGGCTGTGTTACTCTGTTAACCTGTCCTGCTGGGATTTAAACCTCCACTGTGCTTCCTCAACTCCCCTGTTGTGCCAGTGATTCCGCACTACACCAGTCGCCTCACACACATACACTGCAGGTGAGCTGACCATATTTGCATAAGTCCGTGTAACAGTGTAAGTGTGCGACCCCTACCAAGCAGAGGTGAGAGGAGATTCCATAAGCCATTAAATATAGGGAATGTACAGTACGCAGTGGCCCCCTGTTTGCAGGAGTATAAATATTCCAGATATGGCAGATTGTGGCTTTGTGCAGGATTATAGTTAAATCTCATAATTAGCATGAAAGGCCAGTGGGGGAGGGAGGAGGAGAATATGAATGGACAAGGGGACTGACCTCTACTATCTCCCTCAGGCATGCCTATCGCTTATCTGGTTCCGTGGCAGCAATATTTATGTATAGCTTAAAGGGTACAGTGATGTGCGCTGCATAAGCTTCTGTGCGATAGTTGAATTTCTGTATTGGGTTTTGATTATGGAGCAAACTGGGAGAGGCTTTCAGAGAAAACTTGACCAATCCTTAGTAGAGTTTTACCCAGAAATGACCAATGCTGATTCAGTTAACTGTCAGTTTCCAAACTTAAAGGTTGAATATGGAACATTTTTATTAAAAGCTATATTTAAAAAAAAAAAAAAAAACCTCCACAGGTGGGGGGGGGGGGAGAAAAAAACAAAAAAAAAAAAAAAAAAAAAAAAAAAACTCCACAATACGATCTCTGTGTGGCAACAATATTTTGGGCACAGTTAGGCTGGTACAGGGGAAAACAGTGGAGACGGAGAGTGAAGCAGCTGCTTCAAAGTCCTGGAGATGTTGTTATCTGTTTCTGAGGAGTGACCTGAGAACAGCAAAACCTGGAGTAAATTTAGGTGAAGACTACACTAAACGTTTTCCACGTCATCAAAACACGGAAATGGCGACTTTCCTCCTGGACCTGTAAGCTAACTTGCTTGCTGACGTGGCTAACGTTAGCTGTCAGTTATAAACTCCTCTGCGTTATTTGTTGGACATGCTGCAGACTGTTGGTCACTCACGTATCAGCAGTGAGTCTGGCATCCCAGCAGCTGGAGTTGTTTTTCTGCCGTTGCAACTACAACCTAGACACACGTGATGTCGCTGTTCTGTCCTTATTCCATATTCAACCTTTAAGTTTGGGGGGAAATATTGCAATATCTGAAAAATTTTGGATACATAATGTTTTGACACTGAATTGTATCGATCTACCACTTGGGAGATTTTGCTAAATCACTGCAGACTCTGATACCTCAAACGGGTCCTGGACCATTTCTTAAAAATAATAAGAAGAAAAAAAAGGGGGGAAGGGGGAAAGGATTCATTATCATGCAAGTTTGCTTGGGAAAACCCCCAAATAAAATTAACATTAGGGGTTATATGCATCATATTATGTGTTGTGTAAGCACATCACCATGTACTGAACAATTTACAGTTAATCTGAAACATAGTTAAATTAATTGGACCTGTGATTATTTATGTTTTGATAATATAGTTGCTGTAAGGCTGCAGCCACTGCAGAATGAATGCCGTTTTGGAGTTGTTGGAGGATATTGCTGATGTGTTTGTATTGGGACTATTTATTTTATAACTCTGGCAGCTTCCTTTGCTCTGACCTTATAAAGTTCATAGCCTCAGTTACTGTTTTCTTCTCCTAATAAACCGTATTTCTTTTCCCCCACTTTTTCAATAGGTGTCTCCACTTTACATTAGCTGAAACACTTATTTACCTTACTTGTCATATCTAATAACTTCTAATTTAAACAGTTTAAAAAAACAAAACAAATATATATATATATCTATATCTATATATATATATATAGATATAGATATAGATATAGATATACAATTATGTAGTTCTATGCTAATTGAGATAATGGCTGGCCCAAACATACACAATGTTTCTTTGGTATATCTGTGTTTAATTTATGCATCTGGCCCTTGGCTTTTGTTTTTTGCAGAAAGAGTGAAATTCACATTAAATATTGGGTCTAATAGTTCAGTTATTTCATTGGCTTCTGCTTTGATCTGGAGACATGATACCTGTGGGAACACAAATGTGTGTGTGTGCTGCAAAGGTGAGAGCAACCCTGAAGTTAGAACACTGGTTTACTTATTGGACGATTTAGCACCAATGCTGCATAGACAAAAAAAAAAAAAAAAAAAAAAAAGTCTTAAAATCACATTCACTGAAACTGTTCATCTTTGATTTCATTGTCATTTTTAAAAAACAACCAAACCAGCCAAACACAATTACTTGTCTTCTGGATTGTTACCTTGTGCAAGTATTGGACTGCGTGTTCTGTCTGGATTGTCTTATCTACACACTAATCATGATGCTTATTAGAAAAAGAATCAAATGCCTTGCTACTGATCAGGCAGCACTATGTTAAAACTGAATGTTTTTTTTTTTTTATTATTTACTTCACCTGCAAGCATTTGCCACTATGCATCCCCTGTTGATGCTTCTGGCCCCAAAACACTTAAACTCAACTTTTGTTTGCCTGAAATATTACTTTCTTGTGTTGTGTAATCTCTTAGATGAAATCCTGTACAGAACTCTTATTGGTTTTTCTCCGGTTGTTCCCCCTCATACACAGTAATATCACTGTACTAGGCTTTGTAGTTGTTGCATAATGGAACCCTCAGTTCCTGCAGCCACTGTGGCAATTAGACAGGAGCCGTCCTACACACACAGACATGTTCGGAAAATCGACTTTGATCACTTTTCTGTTAATTGACAGGATGCTAATTCAAATGTTGTTTAGAGGTTGGTTCACAACAGTCATTTGAAGGATTTTAGGAACTACAGATAATTCAGGTGAACCACAATGCCAGGGTTTGATGTAGACTCACTTTTTTAGTCACTTGCTGTCCCTCTGACATCAGATGATTTTTGCCAGGATGATGGGGCTATTTCTGCTATTTTGTCTAGGATTCATAGCTTCCTATCTACTCACACTATAATAGCAAAACTTGTTAATTATTCCACTGTTGGTTGCGACTGCCTGTTGCAGCAGCATTTTCTAAAATAAATGTTGGGGCTGGTTATATCAGAGTTTGACTGTGCTACAATTAGGTTGTGGTAAGAATTAAAGCCAGAGTTGGAAATCCTGCTTAGAAACACTTTTTGTTATACTGGGTGAAATGGTCCTTCCATCCTGACAGTTGTCAATACATCATGTATTCATAAAAAGGAAGGAAAAAAGTCAGACCTCTGTGAGAGCTGCAGGTCTGTGAAAACTCTGACCAACTGCTGCCATTCACACCGAAAGGCAGGAATCGGTAATTCGCAAGAATGAATCAATGCCTTTATGTCTCGTCTCTGTCCCTCCTCTCTTTCCGTCCCCCTCGTGACCCCCCGGCGCGCCGCTCACTGTAAACAAGTATAGCTAAGGGGCAGCTAACTGCTGCTGCGCCAAAAATCAACAGATGAGGATTAAGTCTCGGACGTTTGCAGTGTGGACTTTTTACACTGCAGGAGTTGAAGGTGAGTGGATTAAAGCTTTTAAAAACGTGGTTTGTCAGCTGTTTACTATCAAGCTAACGAGCTATCCACTCGGCTGTTATCGTTAACCTGCTCGTAAAACATCGGCGCGCGCATCCCTGCGCTCTGAAGGCGTGGTTTCGGTTGGTGTGTTTTTTTTAAACCGTCGCTTGCTCAAACCGCTTTTCCAACATTGCCAACTTTAACCAAGCAATCATAAATGGATTATGTAGATGAAAGATCAATAGCATGTCCCTTGTTTTCAGGAAATGTAGGAAACTTGCTTAAAAAAGAAAAGAAAGGAAAAGCCATTTGGCCCTCAAGGTGAGTTTGCAAGAAGCCAGCAGGGCTCCTCATATCCCTTCAGCGGGTAACGAGCTTATTTTCCATACATGGCCAGGTGCATGTTTTAAGATAGAGCCCTAACAGCGTGGCGTGGCTGCGAATTCCAATTGAGCCGAACCCAGGTACAATAATGCTGTTATGAATGCAGCCAGTGATGTTGATGGCATCCATATCACACTCTGAGGGACAGAGAAAAAAAAGAGCCTGACATCTGTTTCAAGCACACTCCAGCCTTTACATCTCCCCACAAAGTCATGGGTTGGGAGGCGCACGTCTGGCTTTCCTAGATTAAAATGTGTCAACAAGCTTAACTGCCGGCTTTGAAACTTGCCTCTCTCCTTTTGTAATTCCCTTGATGGTCGGCGGATTTCCATTTTCTTAATCATGTGGTTAACACAATCATTCATGGAGCCCTTAACATGATAATGCTGGCCTTTTTCCAAACTGGAACTTGAATGTAGATTGTAGATGTTGATGAAAACAACATCTGATTGATTAATTTCAGGTAATTTATTATCTTGATTGAAATGCGATGAGTGATTGTTAGTTTTCTTGAACTCAGTGGGTCACTAGAGTTCGATGGCACATTTGATAGTTACTATTCAAGAAATATTAACGGATGTTTTTCTTCATGAACATGATAATCCTGCGCTGAAAAAGAGACGGGTTGTTGTTTGCTATCAGGCCAGTGCTTTGGCTATCTCATCCTGTTAGAATTGGACTTTTTTTTTTCCCCCTTTTGCTTTAGTTATGGGGATTACTCCTTTGGACGAGCTTTAAAGACTACAGTGGGAAGAGGAGAGGGAGAGGCAGCTGGGCTTAAGGATAGGATAAATCAGGGGCGGGAGTGTTGGAGGGTGTAGCGGTGGATAAAAGATGGAGAAACAGAGACAGAGGTGTTGTTGCTCAGGAAACATTCCCTTTCTCTGTTGCCTTCTCTTCTTTTTATGGCTGAAGGTCAGGATAAATAATCGATAGCATTAAAAAGAGCTCCCCATCCTTGGTCTATTGTGACTGAGCCTTGGTCCCATTGACAATTAAAGGCCCCTGAGTCATTAATGTTCAAGTAGCCTGGAAGCCCCTTAGCATTGTTCCCTCTGAATGAGAGGAAATCCAATGCAGGCTTGAGGTTTGCCACACTCGGGTCATGACTTTGACTGGGGGAGGGAAGGATAGGTACACTGACACTGCTCACTCATAAAAAGCTCAAGAGAGGACACCACCCTCTCCGACAGGCTTCCTCCTGCCGCTAGACTTTACAGTTATTTTTAAAACTGAGAGAAAACAATTACTTCGGTCGCGACAGGAGAAGCAGGAGCAAAAGCGGGAGAGGCAGAGACAAAGGGAGTGAAAAACAAAATGTGAAGGCTGGCTGCTTTTCTGTGCGCTCTGTCGCTATCAATAGTGACACCTTGAACAATTCAGTCAGTGATATTGAAAGTGCTGTGTGTCAGCAACCCTGGCTGTGACACTCCCAGGAGGCACCAACTCCCCTGGTGGCAGGTCACACTATAAAAAGAACAATCAGAGTGGCCTGATGGAACTAATTTCATCTGGCCTTTAATGTTGCAGTCCCTCCGTTCTCTCACTCATCTATCCTTCATGTCCCGCACACATATATACATGTCCACATTCATGTCTTCTTTCATACTTCCCTTTTTTGTTTCCTTGAGTCTATGTTTCTCTGCTTTCTGGCTCACCTCTCCGTACCCTCCTCTCTCGCTCCGTCTCATCTCCGCGCTCCTCTGTTCTCTTCAGGCTTTCCTTACCTTTTGCTTTGCAGTCACGTTTCATCTTTGTGCATGACTCATTCTGCTCAATAAGCTCCAAAGTAAGCAGATTTGTCCATCTCTCCTCTCTCTCTCTCCTCTCCTCCTCCTCCTCCTCCTCCTCCCTAAGAAGGCTATTGTGATTCACGGAGGAAACCCTTCAGAGCAAATATTCTCTGGGCATTTCATGTATAAACATGCCTGACTTTCTATCACCGAGGGACAGAAAAAATGAAAATGTAAAAAAAG
This sequence comes from Atherinomorus stipes, assembly GCA_023101725.1. NCBI lineage: Eukaryota > Metazoa > Chordata > Actinopteri > Atheriniformes > Atherinidae > Atherinomorus > Atherinomorus stipes. The sequence continues at coordinate 3,590,125 of JALJCO010011906.1, forward strand.
CTTTGTGTAACGCTGTGATTCAATACATAACAACCAACAAATGTTTTGATGCATTGGTCTGAGCCGTTTGGTCAAGTTAATGCCAAGTGTGATAAATAGATTAGTCTCTAGATGGTGGCCTCAAACAAGCTTCCCCCATTGCTTAAGGCAGAGTTGTCATTCCAACTAATTTGTTGGGATTTTGCCTGCCAGCAGTCCAACTGGCGATGAAAGGAGTCAGCCCCTTTAGCATTTAGACAGAAATAAACAAATTCATACTCTGCATTAACATATAAGCATTTTAACTGGATGTGAAATCCTCCTTCTGAATGGCATTGTCAGGATTAAGGGTCAGAAAATGCAATCTGAGTTGAATTAAGAAAAAGCAACCCCAGTGTCATTTGCGTGGAGAGAGCACACTCCAAAAAGGGGCATTAGCATTTTCACATTTGCATAACAGTCCTATATATAAATCAAGTGTTGTGGAGAGCTTTTGGAGTGACTAACATGTACAGAAACGCATCAAGACGAGAGGCTTCTCTCAAAGCGAAGGGGGTGCCGTTACCGTAATCATCCAGCAGCAACACAGCAGACAGGGAACAGAAAGATTTTTGCTCCTTATTCATCCATCTCTCATCAGCTGCCAAGCTCCTAAATTATAGGAGCAACTCATTAGGAATGTTGACAATACAATATAACACGACTCTGGCACCACTCAGCAAAAAGTGCCTCACTAAGCAATGCAAACAACAACTTCAATTATGTTTTCCCCCCCTCTACACTCTTCTGTCACACAGCCATTTATTGCCTCAGATGATGTACAGTATGCTGCACTGGGGCATACATATGGAATGGCTTGAGGACTTTAGATTAAAATTGATTTTCCTCCCCTTGGGAAGTGGAAAAAGTCAAAAATTGTTACTTGCACATTTATGAAACAGATTTAGTCTGTTGACATTGAAGGCTATTTGATAAGTAATTAAATAGCCTTTGCCCAAGACAAGGTGACAGGTATCTCTTTGTCATTCCCCCACCCCCGTGTATAGTAGCTCTGTAATGATGATATACAGTCCAAAGCTTCTTATTTTGTGCCCAATACTAGAATGAAACTAGATCACATATTGTGGTTGTAGCGGAGGGCTGCATTAGTATTTGTCAGTTGTGGTCATTTGTGCCAATTATCAGAGAGTTTCAGGCTGAAGTTATGACAGAAAACAACAGGGAGTATATGCAATGCATCAATTCATATACCGTATGCATTGCAGGCTATAGTGGGTTTATGTTGAAGAGCCGAGGAGGGGAACACTTGGCGGCAGTAGCACCCTCTGGTTGGCAGGGTCCTCTGATTAATGATACATCCCATCCTCGTAGCATCGGACGGGCAAGAGGCCACGCATCTGCGTGTCACTCAGGTCTGACACCTTCTCCCAGCCCGGCTGCCAGCCCGCTCTCCAAGGGATTCTCCAGATGTTTCAAGGTTTCCGTACACTATGCAGAGCCTGCTGTCCCCAAATTCTGACTCTGTATTGTAACTTTCCTGCAAAGTTCAAAGCAGATGCAGAACAAAGCAGCAAAGCTTCTGTTCACGGAAACGTTTTATCTGTTTTCTACCAGATGTCGATTTGGTTTGCAGGTGTTTTGTGATAAAGGCAGCTTCCTATGGTGAGATTGATTTGTGTTGTTTGCCTGTTCAGTTTGGTTGGGACAACACAGAGACATGCAATTGTAGCTTTTCTTCCCACAAAGCCTCGCCGTCTTACATTAAGCAATTGAACCTCAGCTCAAAATTGGACCTGTGGGTAGCAAGTATCAATACCTCATGATAAAAGTTCAGCAAGCAAAGCTGATATATTGTTGCTGTCCCCAAAGAGAGGATGATTTATAAAACCTTGTCTTCAGTTACCTTTTGTGGACTCAGGAGCTTTTATACCAGGGCTGCTGCTTGCTAGCAGCTACTGTATGTTGATGCCATTTTTATAATCTCAGTTTTTCCTTATTTCCCACAAATAAAAGAGGGGAGAACTCATAATGGAATTCAGCCAAGGCATTGGATTATAAATGAGGTCTGCGCCGGGCTTCATAACGTTATTTAGATTCCTGTGTACAGAGACCCGTGTTCCAACTCCCATCAGCACTGCGACAGAATCAAATGTGAATATAAGCTGATATAGGGAAATTGGTTTGTAATGTGCTGATGCTTTGGAGACCCTGTGCAGAGGTAAAAAAAAGGAGAGAGACAGCAATTCTTTGGCACATGTAGAGTGATGTTTTAATTACTTGAATTGAAATAACACCCTCCCTTCCACCCCAGAATGAAGCAAATTTAAAAGATTTACATTTTTCTTCTCTAAGATTGCTGCATCTTTTGATACAGCATTGCATGCCTACTTGTGTAAA